>CP099841.1:0-1200000 GCA_030062745.1 Capitulum mitella | reverse complement strand
TCGCCGGACGACGGCAGGGGCCCGGGGAGACTGACAACGGCCGCTCGGGCAGGACCAGCGGCGGACTCTCGGGACCTCTCGGAGCTGAAGGCGCGCCTGAAGAACTAACGGATATGTGCACCAGCCCGGCATCAAAGAGAAATGATTTCAGACAAACAGAATCGAGGGAGAAATACTGAGCAGCATTCCTTTCGTAGATAAAAGCACACTTTTATGGCACAACGCCTGGAGCACAATGCGTGCATGGTAATGCGGGGCAAACGTATGTTTGCATTTAACTTTTCCGTAAGCCGTCTCCAAAGAAAATCTGACTCTTTGCTTGGATAAGCGGCATCTAGGCCAACCACTTTCAGCAGTCCTGTTTGGCCTTCCCTTGCATTACATGAGTCAGGCGTTACATGCAAATCGCACGTGGCGCACTGAGAGCGATACCTTACCTATGGCACATAAATCGTCTGAAGGGAAAGTCTTCGCGAGTAGAAAAAATTTTTTACGATGGAAAGTGCCAGCAAGAGAAAACGATCAGCTCATCTCACCGCGATGGGGCTCCGGGTTGTTCAATGGAGAATACTTGAGCAAAGACTGACAACTTAAAAAGTTGCCAGTGCCGAAGTCTATGCCTGTCTTGCGTCCTGAACAGGACTCTGCTCAGGAAAAGAGCAAGTGGACTGATTTAACGTGCTCAGTTTTCATAGATATCGCGAGGAAATGGCGGGGAATAAAACGACACATTATGGAGAACACACGTTACTGGAATGGAGCACCACTGTTTGAAAAACATCACAGTGAAGCTTTCCTCAAGTTTCGGTATGAATCGCGCAGCATACGCACGTATTGATTTTAAAATGTTTCCCCTGAAAGGGATGCATGAGATCTGATATCAGCTCAAAGAATCACGACTATCAGGATACTGAATGATTTATGTTTGAGAAAAGCATAACTAATAAAAACTCCGAATTACCTTATGGTTAAAAAATGTCCTACGGCGTATCTCGTATTTTGTTAAGAACCTATTCATCTTGGTGACATGACAGAGGCATTACATTGCACAACATTTTTTCCAGGAGAATTTGACGACGAATCTAACTTGCTTAACTCTGAAAAACTGCTTGTCACTAAAAAAATAACAACTATTCAGCAATTTAGACATATCGTAAAAACATGTGCCAAAAAGGCCCAGTCATGATCGATCAAAACCTTGCCGGCAGTGGGTTGCGTGATCCTTGCCCGTTTGGGGACTCGTCTAACCTGTTGCTATCAGACAATAGGACTGGGTGAGTAGGGCGGCGGCGCGTGCCACCAATTCGACATTGAGCGTGCGTGGCGGCCGGGAACTGGAAACGTTGGAGCGGTGACGCACGTCAGTTGACGTCACAGTCTGGCCGGCCGCGGCGACGGGCTCGATATCGCGCTTTAACCTGCAGCGCTAAGCCGGAACTCGGGGCTGCGGACCGAGCTGCGGCCCTGAGCTGCAACACTGGGGTGCAATGCTAAGTACTCTTACTCTGGGGCCTGAGGCTCTGCGAGGTTGACTGGCCCATCCAAAGATTCGGGAAACGGAACTGACATTGCCATGGTTGGAGAGGCAGCTGTGCATTCGTGCGCTGGTGTCTCTTGCCCCGTTAGGACTGCATGGTTTGTTGTTTTTTAGGGGGAGGGGCTATCATAGTTGGCTTATTCGTTAGCTGCGCAATTCGTGAACCATTAATGCACATCTGGTTCCCAGTGTTTTCTTTTTTTGGTGGTACCCTCATTCTTTCGGACATGAATAAAGTTGAGCCTTTTTTATTGCTTGCAGTGCCTTGCTTTGTGACATTGTATTCGTTGGTTCTGAGCGTCTGCAATGTCGAGGTAGCTGTTTGTCTGTCTCACGCTTTTTTCATGTGCACTTAAATTTTGACATCATGCTTTAGATTACCTCTGATGATGGTCCCCGACCGAAACCTTGAGTCTAACATATTCTTTGATTTGTAGCTAATTTTTATGACAACACAATGTCTCCTGGTATGCTGAAGGTCGTTTATTGATTGGAAATGTACGACGCATCGGGGCAGCGCAGTGAGGCCCGGACCTCCGAGAATTAAAATGCCTTACGTTTGCAAGAATATCGTAACCGGGGCTGAAATGTTCACAATACGAGCCTTGCGAAATCAGCTGATTATCATGGCAGTAGTGTCTAGAAAAAGGGAACACAAATGAAACATGTGAAATTGTTGTCCTCCTACAACAGTCCAGTAAACGGCTAATAGCCAATATCAGCAGGAACTATCATTAATGCGATGGCGTAATTTTTCTTAATGAGAGAACAGATAATCCGGTGTACCGAAGATAGCCAGATTTGATCTTTATGCTTGACGTCACATCTATGCTATGACTTAATGCGGTAAACCTTCTCGTGCGTGTCACGTTGATAACTATCGATACTGATCTTCTTTAGCTGGAACTTGCTCCTACTGCATTTCCTTTGCAGTCTTCACAACAAAGATAAAGACAGTTGTTTTGCGATTTCACCCTGCTGGGTAAGTCAAAGAACATAATTGTCAAAAATCACAAAGTAGACTGAAATCAAATAATAACAGTGAGGATGGGGGTTGTGGGAGGGAGCCAGTCCTCTGTATTGACCTGGGTGGAATGAAGAATTAAATGGCCATAGTGGGTCAGATTAGTAGCTTCACCGTTGTGGAAACTACTGCTAGGAAATGGTCAATGATTGCTCGATCGAATCGATGGTGGCTCCCCGAGAGCACGGAAATGCCTCTGCAGGCCCGCAAGACACTTGCGTATCACGGTACAGTCTGCCAGGATTCAGATCGTGCTTGGCAACCGCCTCCCTCGGCTTTCAACACGATATATTGATATTCGGATGTTGCCACCTCCGCCCAGCCCTCTGCCTGTCTGTCTCTCTCTCCCTTCCACTCTCTCTCTCTCTCTCTCACTGTCTCTCTCTCTTTATATCTTTCTTTCTCCACCCCGCCTTCTTTTGTTTCTTTCTTCCACCTATTTCTGACTCCCGATCCCTATTTGCAGCAGTATATTTCCTCTGGCACCTCGAGCCATCCACGTTCCGAGATCTCCTGCGCGGAGGAAAAATACTCTGGTGCTCCGGCCAACAGGGGTGCCATTAAACTGTCAGCTTTGATGGCTGAACGCTTGGCTGGCTCACCTTTCGTCGCAGAAGACGCGCCGTGCCTGTTGTCAGACGAGGAATGGGCCTGTTCCCCAGCCCCTGGGAAGTGCCTTCTGCCCTGACTGGCTATCCGGAGTGGTGAACATGTCGGCCGGACTAGAGCTGAGATATATGCGCCGTCTAGTGCCGCTCTCACTCTCAGACGGTGGCACCGATCTGTCGAGGGCGACGCCGGGGACGGCGCGGAGAGACTGACGGAGACATTCGCACGATCCCGGCCGACTCCGATCGTGGCCATCTCAGACCACAGGCAGCTGCGTCCCACCCTGAGAGAGGGGGAGGGGAAAGGGAAAGAGAGGGGACACACTTAGCTGCTTCTTCGCCCGGACCGCGCTGCCTGCGCAGGTTCTTTTCTCGGCCACTCGTGGCGGGATGCGGGACGCCCAGAACCGTCCTTAGAGAGAATGACAGAACAAACGAATATCTTTTTAATGGCCCCAGCTACCATTACATGGTAACGCGTCTTGAAAATGTCAGCTAGACATTCGATTTGCTATTCTTTATGGGAAACTAAGCCACGTGCAATTACTCCATCTGTTGGCTTGATATGTCAGACGCACTAACATCCCAAAACAACTGATGGGCTTTCATTGCCTTTGGTAACTGGACATAATACGTAGATGAAGTTTGCCACAGAATGATTGACACACGCGGCCAGTTGAGTCCTCTGGGCTGTTTGCTTGCAAAAGTAAGTGACTATATAGGAAAAATAAATGTTCTTTGTATTTTATGCACGTATACTCATAAAGGGAGGACTGAATATTTGCTTACCATAATGAAGTGAGAGGGCGCCAGGGCCGGTCCATTTGTCTGTCCATCAGCATATTTGTCTCTTGGATAGACGATAAGGTGAGTATCTCAGATTAGTCAGTGTTGCGAAAACAAACTTACCGGACCTGTTTTTTCCGGAAGAAATGTTCAAAATCCTTACTGCCTTTCCAGATTGGATTTCATGTAATAACATTGGTGACAGGGATAAGAACGAGAGATGCAGTTCATGGAGTCCACATTTTATACTTTTAACTTGAGGTGGACGGATTGCTGCAAAAGGTAATGTGCTCTCGTAACTCTATCCGCTTTTATCGTTTTGTTTTACACCAATTTTCATCATTACGCGGGAGAAATGTCTGCATAACTACTCTCGCAATAAAGTTGTTTGTCGTCAGGGCATTTTCTTTGGTATCGCATCCTTTTTCAGTATCGCTGCATTTTTTTTTTTTTTTGCTTCAGACATCAAAGGCCCCAAATGACGCTGCAGCCAGTTGAGTACGTATTTGCTACGGTTGCAAGGTTCGTCCTTGCAAAGGCTGGTTTTCATAATATCTGTATCAGCAAGTAAATGGGGCTGGCAGGCCTGTCGGAACGGCTCATCCCCGGCCCTCCCAGACGCTACCCTGTCCGGCCCTCACAGCCTCTGCCCTATCCAGCCCTCACAGTTTCTGTTCTGCCCGGCCCTCACAGACTCTGCCCTATCCGGCCCTCTCAGATTCTGTCCTGCCCGGCCCTCCCAAATTCTGTCCCGCCCGGCTCTCGCAGACTCTCTGCCCCGTCCCATCCTTCCAGTCTCTGCCTCGCTCGGGTCTCCCGATCTCTGCTCTGGCCGGCCTGCCGGCTGCGCCCGGGCGGAAAATGGCCAACAGAAGCCGGGCCAGACGGCGGGGAGGGCACAAATGCCTGAGGGGAAGGTGAACGGCTTTCGGCGGCTGCTGCCGACCCGTCACCGCCTCGGGCATCGATCGCAGGCCGGGGTTATGTGCAGCTAGTGGGGTTTGTTTTCCTCTCGCGGCGTTCAGGCTCGGCTGCGGCATAGAGCTACTCGCCGCTGACGAGGGGCGTAAACACGACTCTCTGATGACGCGCGGCAGGCCCACGGCTAAAAGAAAATGTTTTCGTGTGCTGAAAAGGTATTTAGTGACTGTTCTGTTCTGGAAGAACAGTGAAAACAAAATCATCTTTGAAGCCAGTCTCAAACTGTATTGTATATGTCTATCACTTTTGTAAAGTGAATACCGTTTCATATTTAAACCAGAGGAAAACCAACGCGTTACACGGTATACGGTATATTATACGGTTGGCCTGGTGTCAAAATCGGAGCTTTACTTCGCGCGCGTGTGTATCTGTGCACATGCACGCTGTGCATCTTCTTAGTGCCAGTATTGTCCCTATGAAACAAAGCCTGCCGCCCTCGTTATGGATGTCGAAATCAGTCGTGGACTTTCCCGCAAACGGAGGATCCCAAGTCCAACAAGTTGCACGTTCACGTGGATGGCATCTTGCTCATGATGCCCTAAATCTTGTCTGCCCCGAAAGACGTTTGTAACTTTGCAACATGCCACAAAACTTGGCGCCTCCAGCGTCAATGGTTCCCAAACCAAAGGCCTGAATGGCAAAGGGGTAGACCTCAGCACGTCTGTCTCGCGCACACCAGGCTTAAGAAACTGACATGCAAAACAGTCACATATATCGACTGTCATGTATCACGTGCTCGTACCTGCTTATTTTCCGCATGCCAACGACAGAGGTTTTTCAGCAATGAAGGAGAGTTGTTAATCTTGGGCACCCCTCTTCGCGTGCAAGTGGCACCCCTTTTTGGCCTGCAGAATCCACCAAAATTGATCCTCCAGCTGCCCGTCCACCTTTCAAAACCATCATCTCACCAAACTGCGCCGTTTGCGTCCTTGAAATCGGCCCATAAGAAAAAGTGCACTTACGCTGCACGTGGCCCGTTGCACCCTGCTCATCATACGGAGTACGTCGGATAGTCCTAGTGCTGGTTTACTTTTTTGTCCATCAAATTTCAGCTGCCTAGGTCAATGGTGACAGCACTAGGAGGCCCCCGAGTCCAAAAAGCCGTGCACGAGGATCGGTACGTGGATCGCGCGTAGGCGCCGACCACAAAAAAGAGTACACTCAGGTGAGGGCCATGTTATTAACAAAGCTTGAGTCAACAGCACCCGCCGCTTTGACCTGAATCCGTGACTAACTGAATTCTGTACTCTGCCCGCACTACGTGGCACATGCCACACGCCTCGAATCACTTCGAAACTTACGTCACAATCCGTCCACCGAGTTGGCGCACCCGACAGTGCCACTTGTGCCGCAGTCGCCTGGCACGTTCGTGCGCCAGACGCTCGGAAGCTTGGACACACTAAGTGATTAACACCTCGATCCAAATTTTTCCGAGCGAACCCATGTATAAAATCTCACTCGCTAAAAACGTACAAAGCACGCTTTCGTCTCCTTTGATTCTGAATTACAGTCAAACGATTTCCTTCCCTTTGCCTTTACTTCTCGGCTGTGATATTGTTATGTTTACTGACTGTCGACGAATCTCATATCAACAGAGATCCTGTTGATGTTGTTTTCATCCTTGTATCCCAAGGCGATGAACAATATCAGTATTTAACAAGAGGCTTTTCCGAGGTGAGAAAGTGATTAAAGACTTATTTTATTTTCGCATTGGCATAAAATACAAACGCGACTGAGGGATTGGTGTATGTAGCGGTGATTTTATAAAAAAAAAATAGTTAATAATTTAACAGCGATGTTTTTTTGAAGTTATATATATATATGTATATATATATATATATATATATTTATGAGGTCTGTTGAGGAAGTATCAGGCGTTAGGCTGGGGAAAGAAAAGTACTTTCCCTTTCGGGTCTCAATTCTAATTTCCTTCAAAGTATGCCCCTTGTGACTCCGCACACTTAGCCCAGTAGTCCTTTCATTGCTTGAAGCATTTCTGGAAGTCTTGTTTTGGAATGGATACCAGATGCGACGTCGCGTTCTGCAAGATGTCATCTCGGCTCTCAAATTAGGACCCTTTCAACGGCATCTTCAGCTTGGGGAGCCAGCAGAAATCACAGGGAGCCTTGTCCGGAGAGTAGGAAGCCTGGCAAGCCTGAGCAATTCCGTGCTTGACCACGAAATCCAGGATCAAGTGCGAAGAACGGGCCGGGCTGTTGTCATGATGCAGCTGCCAGTTACTTGACTCCCACAGGTGCGACCTGTGGTGCGTATTCGTGATGCAAAACATCGCGGTGGTGAAAGAAAAGAAACTTAGTTGGCATCACTTTGACTTTTCTCTTCGCCTGTATTGTTTCCTTTGACATTGGAGAGGCTAAAGATTTCCACTGCGACGACTGGGCCTTGGTTTCTGCGACGCCCATACACCCAAGACTCGTCACCAGTGATCACGGTCTTCAGGAAGCCAAGATCACCGCTGGCACACTCCGGGATGTCTCGCGCGACGTCAGGGCAGAACTCTTGCGGCTCACACCGAAAACAGGATGGGCACAGATTTCGCGGCCACTCTGCGCATGCCCAAATCATCCGTGAAAATGCAGTGTGCAGAACCACTGCTGACCTCAACGCCTTTAGCAATTTCTCGGAGGGTCAGCCGACGGCAGTGCGTCTTTGGTCAATGACATGTGGATTTAGGCTTCTTGACGGCCGACCGGAGCGCTGATCACTGACGACCAAAGTTCAAACGCGTTAAACCGTTTCTTAATTTGCGCAACCACCGCTGCATCGTTGCCAAAAGCCTGCTGAGTCTAACGAATGGTTTGAGTTTGGGTACCAAGTTTTATATACATATACATATATAAAAACAAATTTGAAAAAAAAACTTTGGAAAAGAAATACGAGACTGAGGAAGGTGGTGTAGATGAACTCGTTCATTGCCGCCTAAAAATACCGGCAATTTTTGAAAAAAATAACCAAGGATTCGTCATATATCGTGTTCCGAAGTTTCCTTTTTGACATCAAAATGTGATCAAAGGCGTAGAGAACGAAAACCCATCAAAATAAACAGCGCAAAGGCAGTTATCGGAGAGTATCCTTGGTGGAATTGGAAAGCCAGACATTTCATTTCACATGGCTTTGGCCATGCCATTTGGACGGGAGTTCCGGCCATTTTACGACATGTCCTGCATTCAACAGCATCGTACAGCTGGCCGTCGGCCTATTGGCCACACTTCCCCGATGACCATCTGAACGAGGTAGATACAATGGCTAGAGAGAGAGAGGGAGAGAGAGCGAGAGAGAGAGAGAGAGAGAGAGAGAGAGAGAGAGAGAGAGAGAGAGAGAGAGAGAGAAAGAAAGAGAGAGAGAGAGATAGAGAAACAGAGAAAGGGGCTCCTTATACAGATGAGCTCGAATTATACAGTTTTTGAGCACTGCCTGACAGGTACATCTGGTCCGCTGCAGGGTCGGTGCAGGGCCCACACGAAAAGAGGCTACTGAGCAAGCTTCTGGGCGACTACAACGTGCTGGAACGGCCGGTAGCCAACGAGTCAGAGCCGATCGTGGTCAGCTTCAGCCTCTCCCTGCAGCAGATCATAGACGTGGTGAGTGCAGCCGGTACGCTTCGCCGCAGATGGTCGCGCGAAAACGGGATTCTCGACGTTGGACGACGTGGTCTACCTCCGCAAGCTGGTCCGACTGAGACAACCCCGACCCCATAACCGAACTCCCTTGGACGTAGGTTTCACGTGCAGCTCAGTTATCACGAACTAAATGAGGAGCATTTTTAACGAATGACTTTGCCTTGTCCATTCTTCCTTTGCCCTGAGGGTGTAAGTTGTACCGTGACCTTTTTATTCACGCTGGTAAGCCACGCCGAAGGCATTTGACCAGCCCGGTCACCGTTCCGCACAGACGAGTCGCCGTATCGAGGCTCCGTTTTCCCGGGCACAGTGGGTTTGTGGGGCGGCTGCTGACGCGTCGGCAGCCGCCCCACATTCGTACTCCACGGCCCGGGCGACGCCGGCGACGGCCGCGCCAGGAAGACCGCCGAATCACGTCATCGATCGGCCGGCGCTGGCGTGCGGCGCACCCGTCAAACCAGCGCCGCATCGGAGGTCGCCGAGCCCTTATTGCTCTCCTCCTGAGTTACTGCTGACATGTCAGCGACTTTTATTGGGACCCAAGCCCCCTGCGCTCCAACAGCTTTTTGTCCAACGGGAAAACGTTGCGGAGTAAGGAAGGCCAGACCCGGCGCAAACAGATTTCGTTGCGGATATATGATATCACGGATGCTGCTTCCCTTCTCCAATGGATCTGCTCGTCGAGGACGCATCTGCTTCTTTCGTAGAGGTCGCACAGACGACGTCTGATGGGAGAGCTGTCCAGCCATAGGCTTTCGTATCGCCGTCAGCATAAATGCACAACTCAGCTTTCCCTAGGTTATGACTGGTAACTGGTCTCTATTTTTAAAGCGTCGACTAACCCATTGATGTTTCACCGCATTGTTGACCCAGATCTATCGCCTGTTGGAGCAGAATCTTTGCATCTATATTTTTATGTTTATTTCCTGCAAGATGCACATCACTCTCCATAAAACCAACTAAGGAAGAAAAACGACCCCCAAAACAATGATTAACCAGTCGCGCACCTACGTAATGCCCAATGCAACCCGACTGGGATGATTAGAAGCCTGTTGGTCATAAGTATCTGGCCTATATTCCAAGAACCCTGCAAATCCAAAATCCCCATCCTATGTGTTGCGGAGAGCTCTGCAAGTATCCGTATCAGCAGATGCCTGATTCGAGTCGAAATATGCGCGCCAGACCCCAAGCTTGGGGTCTGGCGCACTTGGCTAAAAGATAAAGGCCGTTCTCAAAATTTACTTTCTATGATTTCTATGAAGGCGATATCTATCTCGATCAGTATATCAATGCTTCATCACGAACACTCAATCATATGACAACCTGACATGCAGACATGCATAAACCTCGGGCATTAATGCTAGTAACGGAGAAACGAAATGTTCGCTTTGTACGAGAAGACATCATCAGTATTCACATTTACGTACATCATTCCCAGATACGGACTAGTGTTTATCATCTTTGCCACTGCAATTATTATAATCATTGCTTGGCTGTAATTGTAGCACAAATCGCCGTCTTCGCATCATGCATCATTTTTTTGTGTATTTTACATCGTCAGCAATGATCCCATAAATGTAGCGTTTTTAGGTTTTTTTTTTTAAAAACAATAGGCGTATAGAAATTAAACATCCTCAGTCAATTTTACTCTCGTGTTGCGTAGGACTTGGAACTAACATATTGTACGTGTTGTACAGAACATTGCCATTGATATTTATTACTAACTTGTTAGAAAAACCTTTCCACGCTGCATTGTCCGGCGACCTTGTAAACTTGCTATACTGTCAGGATACCCTGTGACAGAACAACACGGAAACATTGACGAAAAAACTTCCGCAACTTTTTTTGTCGTTCTGTTATATTCGGATATTTTTTCTACTTTGGGTTCTGTGGGCCGCTGGCTTGAGACGACTTAAAGATCAACATACTCGTAAGAGTTTCAAGTGGCACCATTTATGGCTATAGTTGCGAGAAACAGACGCCAGTCAAGGAATTCAAGATATGATAAATTTCTATTATTTTGTAACACGTATCATTATGATGTATCTAAATTTTGGCATCATTGTGTGTCAGTGACCCGTCCGAACATGCAAAATGAAAAAGACAGAACATTTGTGACTCATAAGATCATGTTCTATTTGTAATTTAAGTTTCAGGTCGATATTAGGTCGGGTCACGGAGTTATGACGTAAGTTGGCCACACACATATCCAAATCATACTGGCCGTAAACAGGAAATTGGAAATATAGCCAATTTTAGTAAATGAAAATGTTTTAAAATACTATGAAATGAACTCAGGGCCATTCCATGTGACTTTGGGGTCATCTTAGGCCATTTAAGGTCAAAAGTAGTAAATTCACCTGATGATCATGCGACCATGGCAATTCTTTCACGTCCCCGGCGCTACCTATGCTAACATGATGCGAACATTGCAATGCGATTTGTACCCCTTAAGTATAACGTGACTAGTTAACTCCAAAAACATCTTAACTTTCATTTTTACCCTGTTTAAAAAACAACAGTTTCTCAGTTTTTCCAATCCCTCTGAACACCCATGAACTTTCTCAAATTTCTTAACGTATTGTCCAAAGAGAAAGTCCCATTGATCATTTGTTGATTCATGCCTTTTGCATCAAAATCGGTTCACAAACAGGGATTTTATAACGAGTCAAAATGCCCGTTTTCCGTCTTGTTTTTCCCTCTTCCACCCTTTTTCAGGATTTTTAGAACTTCCTTTTGTAAAAGTGTATTTGACGTCAAGGCAAATCGATTTCCGCTTGTTTGAATGAATGAAATCAGACAGGTCAAGTTTTCGGGGGATAAACCCTCCCATACTGATGTGCTTTAACATTATGGGTGCGAAAAAAACGGCTGATAGAACCGACAAGAAGTGGGTTAAAAGGATTTTGTTCATGACCCAGCCTTGGAACGGAACCGCACGCCCTCCATTGCCCCTGGAGCTGATTGGTCTGATTTTTTTGGTGGCAATGGGGTTTCTTTTCTGTTGGAAAAAGTGGTCTTGTTTCGAGTTTCCATAGTCAGAATGCAACTATACAGGAAACGCAGAGCAACTAGGCAACATCTATTGTCCAATACTTTCTGATTAGGCAGACGGGATGACTTCCTCACCGTACATAACCGGCGATGAAGATGGCCACCGTTGGCAGCGTCCCGGTGCCGGAAATTGAGCGCAGGACGTGCCCGGCGTCTGGTGGGGCGCGAGTGCCAGTCGCGGCGTCTGACAGGCGCAGCCATCCCGCCACCGCCTGGTAACTGCAGGCGCTGGCAGCGGCACATGGAATATCTCAACGGCCTCGGCCGGGATAGATTACAGGAAGACAGACGATAGCAGGGCGGATGTGCCGGCCAGCGAGCACCGGCTGCAATCAATTGCCGTCTGCCAGCCTCTTCCTGCACCGCCGGCCCCTCCCTGTCTCTGTCCGCTGATCAGTGCGCGCAGCACCCTCCCTTTCCCCTCTCTGGAAGAGCGGGTCAGCACCATTCTGCCCAGCTTGATATACACATGTAGACCGCCAGCTCGTTTTTTTTTTTTGAGGGTTAAGGGGAAGTTATCGTGAATGTAACCCAAGGCCCCAAATGTCACAACCGGCTTTTTGGCCGCGGCCGCGGTGTCTTTGTCCTGCGTCTTGTTGGGATGAGCCACAGTCTGGAGACCGTCCATCTTCCTCGGTCTGCTGATATTGCTTCATTGCAGCGCGAACCATCCACTCTGGGCAGCCAGCTGAGGGAAATGTCCAGTTGCCGTAAGATTCATGGCTCAGTTTTCCATCGCTCCTAGCAGCGTGGCAGATGGTCCAAAGCGTCTATCGACGTTCCAGCTCATTTTCCATCCTTGTGCAAAGTCTCGGAGCCCTGCAGATCATTTGCAGCGATGGCGTGCGGGGAGGACCTAGTGACGAAAGTTGCTGGAGACTTCTAGACTGGTTTGCATTAGGATATTGTGAAAAGAAGCATTTTGGACAAGAGGATGAGCCTGAACTACCGCCATTCTAATCCAGTCAGCGCAAAAACTAAGTAGTCTACGTCAATTGTTACTGTAATATATAACACCATCCTTGAGGACAGGTCATCCCAATGGTTCCTCGCCCAGCCTCTCTCGTAATTTGTTCGCCTGTCAAAACAGCGGGGTCCCCTGACGCTCCGAGTCTATCGAACCTCTGAACACCACTAACGAGCATTGTCGGACAGTGCGCCGCCTCTCACTGCTGAGCTCCCGCTCCCTGGCGGAGGCCAGTCGTTTGTGCAGGAGATCGGGCCGGGGCGGGAGCCGCCGGCAGGCGTGATGACACCTCCCGCTCGGTGCCGCGGGAACTGTGACGGCCGACCGACGCCGGACGTGGTCCGCCGGCGCACGTTCGGAGAGGCCGGCCTCCGGAGGCCGGGACGCCGTATTGCCGACCGACGCCTGAGTTTCACAGCGAAACATCACGTGACGGACGGATCTGGGGTTAGCCGCTATCGCAGTCTGGTTAGTGTGCTCCGCATCGCCCTGATTAAGCACGGCATAAAGACCTGGGACAACGTGGCGTGTACCTCTGCGCCCTACAAAGCGCAGCCAGGCCTAGCCTAACATGTGGACCTTATCCTGTGCCGCATGCGAGCCTTTCTTACCGATTCACCTAACGGCACCCGATGCACGGTGGGGGCTCAGGGCAGCGCGCTGCAGCGTGCCGCCCTGAACCATGGCCAGCGCGCTGGTCTCGTTCAACGCATCTCATTTTGTCTGCAAGGGAACGGGAAGCTCCGAACGTCATTTTCAGTCCCCTCAATCAAGGAAGCGCGATCCAGTTAGTCCGTCAGGGTTTATTGTTCGTCGGGGCGTGCGGCATAATTTGCCGAAATCCTTCGGCGGTCACGACCGCTCACCACACATCCATCAGAGAAATGGCGGCCCGCGGGGCGGTGCGTCCAATCGGGGCGGCGCGGCCGGGCGGCGTCATTATTTTCTCGGCCGGGGCCGTCGCAAAACGGTGGGCGGATCTGCAGCCGATCCTCCGACCGCAGCTGACCACCGGCTGCCGCACGCCAGTCAGGCCCGTTCATTAACCAGTCACACAGCCGACAACGGGAATGCGCTTTAAATGATACAGCCCACAACTGCGTCGATCTAATACGCAAAAGCATTTTGCCAAATGCCGGTACGCTAAATTCTGGGTGATAATATAGTTTTCTGGTTTGGCACCAGCCAGGGAACTGAAACGCTTAAGACAGCTGTGCTTAAGAATGACTGAGCATTGTGACGTGCTCTATGTAACGTGCTGCTGTAAAGGAATCTTGGGGAGGAAATCCGTTTTTTTGTTACCATAAATGCTTGAGTGTTAATGAGCCTGGGCCGGCGTCAAGCGAGCGCTGAAACTTTTAAGTACCACGCCACATGTCTGTGTCGTGTTTGTCACAGTTTTGGGCTGCTCAAGGGGAGTTGGAAGTTTTCAGACCTCATCCACTTATTTCTCTCTCTCCTTCCCTCCCTCTCTCTGTCTCTCTCTATCTCTCCTTCTCTCTCTCTCTTTCTGGGAGGAATATGTTCAACTCGCCGAAACTGGCGTCTCAGTCCTTCTCGAGTGTTATGATGGATTGCCCTCTTAGCGTTCCAAGATCCTGTTTTGGATGTTGGGTTGTCTGCGTTTTATTGGTCTCGGAGACTGTGCAGCTTGTGTTTTAGTTTGCTGGAGAGAGGATACCGACATAAGGCGGGTGAGACCATCATCATATCGGCTTGAAGATACGCTGGTACACCACAGATCTGTCTTGCTGAACGTCGCTAAGCTGGTGCTAAACGGCAACGTCTCGCCCCCGTGCTTTCATTGGCATTTCATCCCAGACTCGCGGCCTTAATCGTGGGGCTCTCCTTTGTGAGCGGGTCTCAGTTGGCCGTCTGGGAGCCGGAGGCCGCTGTCTTGGCTCTCTCGGTCGTGCCCTGGGGTCCCCTCTGGCCGGGAGCTCGGAGCGCTCTTCGCTGCAGGCGGCTGAAGTAGTTTCAGCCGTTGGACGACTCCGGGACGGTTTTAGCGACCTGAACGTAATCAGGCAGCCACGTGAGCGTAACCATACTAACGGCCTGGGCTGACTGGATCAGCAGTTGGCTCCGTGAGATGCTTGCTCTTTTCTTCTCGGTTTCTGGGAGATTAGTGGTTGGTGTGGTTGTGCACCGACGATATATCCATTGTTGTCTATTTGTTGTCCCATTGTTGTTGCGTATTCCTGAAGCACTGCTTGAAACTACATTGCTCCATTCTCACAAATGACAGAACTCCGCAGCAGCACTCTGCAGCAGAATTCTGCGGCAAAACTCTGCGCGGCAAGGCTGCCTGGAGGCTCCCTGCTCGGTGCTATTTTCGGCGTTCTCGTCTCGGTCCAGCTGCTTCACGAAGTCGGCCCGTGATGAGCGGCTGAGCCAATGTGTCCGGGGAGAGACGGGGGCGGCCACAAGGTCCGCGCCGGACGGCTGGTCTGTCGCCCACCGGCGGTCCCTCTGCCGCCGCCGCCATCCTCTCTGCCGCCGCCGCCGCCGGCTCGGCAGGCCGGCTGGATCGACCCACGCTGCTGCTGCAAGGCGGCCGCGGCTGCACAGTCCGTTTGTTTCAAGCACTGGAGTTTCCCGGCCGCAAAAACAGGAAGGGCCAGTGGCGGGCGAAGCCGGCGTCTGCAGTGTCAATCGATGTCCGCCAAAGATAGAGGCCAGCCGATCAGCACGGCGCCGATGGGTCGTCGGCAGCCGGGTCTTCGCTTGCTGGGCGCGCCTCACGCCTAAGGCACAGGACCGGCTGAACGCTGATACACAGGGTAACATGGTGTTTCAAACACAGTCGGCTTTTCCGGCACGCAGGAGCTAGTCGTTCGCTATCGAGGCGCGCAGCCGGCATTATCTGGGGTGCACTGGTGGCTGTGAAACTGCCGCCCGAAGGTAAATGGTTCTGTGTTTGAGCAGAACAGGCTGACCGGTTTTATGCACGAGCGGCGGCACATGCCGGTACAAATTTCACCATCGCCTGCGATTCTGGCAAATGCACACGTAATATCTTTGTGCTTTGTAATATCTTAATATTTTAATATCTTAATATCTTATCTTTTGTAATATCTTCATACAAAAGTGGCCAGTTATCTTGAGCAAGGCAAGATAAGGAATACTATTTTCTGCAGGCGTTTTGTTTGCATTTCTTATTCGTCGCGTCTACCGCTTTATGCAGCCCAATGCACGTTTTATCAACCATAAAGGGACCCTTAAAATGTGTTCTGCATCTGTATCCATCAACTACGCTAGCAAGCGCATACAAACGAAATTATGGCTTCTGTAACAAACTGAAGTAGTTTATCTTCACGAAAGAAATTCCCTAAAATTTAGCTTACGACTGCACGTGAGGTGACTGCGATCCTGCGCTGGCTCGTTGTCTCGCTGCCCCGATCCTGTCTCCGGGGTGGCAAAGAGCATCGTTCGCCCAGACGTGCAGCCTGCCGCAGAAGAGCGTCGTCCCGGGACGACTAAAACGGCCTCTGCCAATACGTCCACAGCATCCTCAGCGTGATGTGGAAGAAACACCAGCTCACTCCGCAAAAACGGAAAACCTGATTACGAATATGGTATTTGGTTGTCGTTTACGATTTGCGCCGCATATACCTCTGAACAGCTGACCGCCATAGGAACTCACATTCATTGATTCTCTTATAACGCTCGATGGAGTCGCGGCGAAGATTCTCCACAGAGTCGAAGAAGAAGATTCTCCACCCCTCGACTCTGTTGTTTGACATCTGGCTGTGGCCGCTGTGTCGTCCGTGCCTCCTCTGCCTTTTCCTGACGTGGCGACATTCTCCCCCGCCTGACGTCTTCAGCGCATAATTTACTATGACCTGACAGCACGGTGAGAAGCGAGTGACGCGGAAGGCTGGCTGCTGGCTGACCAGACCACACCTAGTCAGCTGATAGCCCCGTGATGTCCGCTGAACGCATTACCATCTAACGTGCCACTGCGTGCATTTTAGGATGAAAGAAACCAGATTCTTACCTCAAATGTGTGGCTGAACATGGTAAGTGTTCAATGATTAAATGCCGATGCTGACTGCACTGCACGAACTCCTAAATGTACGACACAGCGACGACCGAAGAAAAGCCGTCTGCCGTCCGGCGAACTGAACCGGCCTGTCGTCTGAAGGGCCGACATCGTGCCGACCCGGATCCGGTCTCCGGACCCTCACCTCCTCCGACCTCCCGATGGGTCCGAACCTTCGCATCCCCAGGTCTGATGGCTTCAAATCCCCGCTCCCCCAGACGTCCTGCTGAATACGGACCCTTGCTCCTCCGGACCCCCGCTGTATCCAGACCCCCGCTCCTCCTGGCCTCCCAATGTACCTGGACCCCCAGATCCCACTGTATCCGGACCCCGGTGTGTCGGGGCCTGGCCCGTCCACGGGCTGAGCGGCGGCGCCGGGAACCGGGCGGCCGGCCGGTCCCGTTTTGCCCTTAGCCGAGGACCGGGCCGGCCGGCGTCAGTGGGGCTGGTCCCCATCACCTGGCGTCTGTGCGGTGTCGGATACCGCCAGTCCGATGGCGGGGGCACGAGGGAGGGGGAGGAGGGGACGCAGGCGCAGAGTCGGCAGTGATGGAGGCGGTATTAACGGCTCCAATGCGACGTTACAAACGCTCATTGGCATCGGTAGTTATCCATTGCACATACGCTAGTACGTTTTGATGCACAGACTTTAAATGTGAAGTCCTCAAAACAGGGGGCATGAACGTTACGGATGTCAAATGCAAAGCTTTTGACACAGAGGTATGCATATGCGTAGCAGAATTGCCGCACTGATTGCAAGCAGACCGAGTCGTTCGGCAAACAGTTGAGATCTACTTCTCCTATAAAAGGCGTAAATTTAAAGCTGCCGGCAATGCCACCACGGCCAAGGTTAAATGGAATTGCCAGGTTCGAATGGTTTTATCATTTAACGTCCCTGCCGGGCATGATTTCTGAGCTCGCCCGGCAGGCAGCGATCGCGAACTTTTCCTCCACTTCCAGCTGCTCGAGTCTGGAGCCCGGCTAATATTGGCCCCTGCGAAGCACCAATCAGTATTTATTCAAGAGAAATCCACCAGCGCTGCCATGCCCAGTCGTTAGGGCGAACGGGTCCGATCTGTATGCGCCGCAGCGCTGCGCCGGTCACGGGGCGCACCAGATTCGGCTTCTGCCCCGGCCGGGCTGGAAATTGCACCGTTAAAATATGGCCCTGACCAGACTCGCATTAGCCCAAATCAGATATTACACAGCAGTCACTGCCATGCCAGGATAACCCGGAATGGCCCGTGCCATTTTCGACGAATTGTGAGGTGCCCTTATCATGTAGATCTGTATATTTCTGCGGAGCCTGCTAAAAGGCGTAGTAGAGCTTTGCTATGCAAATAATAGCCTTGCATATCATATATGGGTCAGTCCACGTCAAATCGTGCAAGAGTTGCCCCGACTTCTTCCGATTTTGACGAGATCTGGTAGGTTCCATAGTACCTATGTAACAATGGTCAACCACAAATTCTTAGCCTTGGGTAGCCTATGAGGTTAAAGTTACAGGCCATGGAAGGTCAGCAGTTTTTACAGACATTGCATGATTCAAATAGCCATAACTCGGCCACAGATCGTCACAGAAAGCTGATATTAGCGCGATTCAATGTAGAAATGTTTCAGCTTTCGTAAGCTTTCGTAATTTTTCTGTTAACCTCGTGATGACCTTTGGCCTCACTGGGTCAAATGAAGAATTTTTGGGTATGACCAAGTTCTGATCCTCATCTTCGCGAAAATGTAGCACAATAGGTGCTCTGGTATGTGCAATAAGTATGGTAAAAACATTCCTAGGAAATTTCCAGCTTTTTCAGATACCTCAGCTTATGTAATGCCAAGTGGTGGTTGAGAAATATGCCCTGCGGCTACGTGATGAATGTTGGTGGATTTCGTTCTTTTTGTTTGCTCGATTATGCTACAGTCCGATGAATGCAATGCCCTGGTTGTGTGCTACACATCAACTTAAGCTTAAATTTCTTGGCTTGACAGGTCAAGGGTCAAAGGTCGTAATACATCATGACCAACTGATACCTGGCCATCCAGATTTGACACATACCTTTTCTCCACTCTTTAACCCCCCCCCCCCCCCCCCCCCCCCTATTTTTTTTTTTTTTTTTCCCCCCCCCCTTTTTTTTTTTTTATTTTTTTTTTTTTTTTTTTTTTTTTTTTTTTTTTTTTTTTTTTTTTTTTTTTTTTTTTTTTTTTTTTTTTTTTTTTTTTTTTTTTTTTTTTTTTTTCCTTTTCTTTTTTTTTTTTTTTTTTTTTCCTTTTTTTCCCTTCTTTCTTCTTTTTTTTTTTTTTTTTTTTTCTTAAAATTTATTATTTTTTTTTTTTTTTTTTTTTTTTTTTTTTTTCCCCTTTTTAATTTTTTTTTTTCCCCTTCCCAAAAAGTTACCCGATGTCGTTGGAACCCAAGGCCAACTTAGACAATCTTAGCCGTGCATCAGAACCATTCGAAGGTCAGCCGAGGTCATTGACCTTGATTGAACATAGACGAGCTACGATGGCCATGGATTTAAGTTTTTTAGGGTACTGGTTCCGAATTTCGCGTATATTTTACCTCATTAGATCATCCACATATCGGACATGTCTTCCATGTCCCCTGGAGGACGTTGACTTTTTAGGAATAACGTCGTTTCTTGAATCGGTTGGACGGAAAACACGTACCGTGTGTTTGTTCACACCGCCAGCTGCAACAGCATCTCTAGTTTTTCAGGAAAGAGATGTCACCACATTCCATTTATGTGAATAAAAGTGAAATTCGGAATCAGTGCCCTAAAAAACTTAAACCCATAGCCATCATAGCTCTCAAGGTCAGTCACGGTCAATGACCTCGGTTGACCTTTCAATGGTCCCATGAGATGGTCTCTGGTGGCTCTAGGGTCCAATAGTATTAAATAAACTAGCTTTCGTTAAAAAGTGGAGAAAACGTATATATATCATATATCAAATGTGGATGGTAGGGAATCGACTTACGAAGAGGTGTCACGAGCTTTGACCCTCGAATTTTTAGGTGAAACAGTTTAAGGTTAAGCTGATGTACAGTACACAGGCAGGACATTGTGAACATCAAACTGTGGAGTAATCAGGCAAATAAAAAAGGATGAAATCAACCAGCATTCTTTGAATTGCCTCAGGACGTATATCTCAAGTGCAGCTTGGCATTAAGCGCGTTGAGATATCTAAAGAAGTTGGAATTTTCCCAAAAATGTTTCTTTCCACGTTTATTGCAGATACCAGGACATCTACTGTGCTACATTTTCGAAAATATCAGGGGTACAAAACATGGGCAAACCCGAAAATGCCTAATTTGGCACAGTCAGGTCAAAAGTCATCGCAAGGGTAACGGAAAAAATCACCGTGTATGAAAGCTGGAACATTCTGTATCGAATCGCGTTAATCGTACTTTTCTTTGGCAATCTATCACAGAACATTTGAATCACGCAATGCCTGCAAAAATCGGTGACCTTTGGTGACCTGTAACTTTGACCTCACAGGTCACTCAGGGCTGAAAATTAGCGGATGTCTTTTTTCCACAGGAGCTACGAACCCACTAAATTTCATCAAAATCGAAAAAAGTCGGGCCAAGAAGTGCTCAGTCTTGTGCGATTTGACGTGGAATTTGACGTGCGATTTGTTCCATTTGACCCACAAACGAAGGCCAAATTTAAACTCCTTGACCGTTTTCATATAAATTCCCGATACCGATTTCCTTGCATTCAGACGTTTCCAATTTCAGGTTTGCAAGGTATGTGGGAATTTCCGAGTGTGTGAAAGTCCGGTGTGTGGACAATCTGAGTGCCCTTTTGAATATCGGATAACACAAAATACTGCAATGCAGCAGCGATGTTTTATCTGGATGCGTTCGGTTCCCTTGCCTTTTGGTCTGGTAGAGATTGCAGTTCTGCGGCGAGAGAGACTGGTGATGGGGACCAGCTCTCTCTCCCTCTCTACCTTCCTCCCGGTTCCCTGGCTTCTGCGGTCCGCTAATTCAGATACTAAACTGCATTAACACGCATTGTTTCTGATTCCGCCGTAGGATGAGAAGAACCAGCTGCTAATTACGAATATTTGGTTAAATTTGGTAAGTTGCTGGCCTGCATTTAAATAGACAAGGCGCTGCCCCATCTGAGCCCGGCGGCTCGTACTCTGCCGTCTGTTGGACAGCAGTTGTTGCAACCAGTCAGCTGTCTGGCTGCAGTTGTTGCAGCCAGTCAGTTGTCTGACCGCAGCTGGTGCAGCCAGTGAGCTGTCTGACCCCAGCTGGTACAGCCAGTGAGTTGTCTGACAGTTGGTACAGCCAGTGAGCTGTTCGAACTGTCAGATCTCAGCTGGCGCAGTGTTTGAGGCTGGCGTCTGACGGTTACACGGCTAATGGGCTCGGGCGGTCGGCGGCGGCCTTCTAATGTGGTCTGCCTCGTAGACCTGCACGTCTACCTCGTCTGCATGCTGCATGGAAGGCGTTGGGGACGTGTGCGGCGGCGGCGACCTCCGCCTGCCTCTGGTCGCTGCTGCTCACGGGGGGGGGGGGACACCGGCCAGACCCTGCTGGAGTGGCACGAGTCCGTTAGAAGTCGATTGGGAGGCCTGTTGTCACCAGTGTCGGCTTACGAGACACACAGTTCATGTCGTTGGTCAACTGAGTTCGTTAACTGAAACCCTTAGCCGCATAGCACAAGTTTTTTTCTTCACTTTACAGCGCGAGTGCCACGCTGAAGTCCGTATCGGGATGTTTTACCACAGTTAACCGCAGTTAGCTATCACTGATGTGTGGAATCAGTACAGCACCTCGGAAAGAGGACGTCTGAAGCTCGGCCCTTCCCTGGAAAGCTTAGAATGCTCCCAAGCAGTTCGCGACTTTCAAAGGAGCACGCACCGCTTGAATACTCGAGTGTTTATCCTGCAGTGAGCTGTCCGAAAACACTGAGGGTACGGTTACATTGCCTGTTTTTTTTATTTTTTTTTAGCATATCTCATGTGCTGTATCAATACAACGGTGCAAACAATTCACCGGTCAGAAGAGAGAAACGTTTATCACCAAAAAAAAGACATCTCTTGGGTATCGTTTTTTTTTTTTTTTTAACGCGGATAATTGACACTACGCAGGTTGAAGACATAAGAACTCCCCGCATGGCATTCCATATTTCGGCGTGAGCCTGCCATAAAATTATCAAAGACGTCCAAAGATATGAGAAACAAAGCAGTCAGTGAAACAGTGTGCTACCGAAGTGTCCGCTGTAGAGTCATATGAAATCAGTAGCTAGTGTGCGCCCATGGTTTACCGCAGGCACAACTATTACATGTTCATGATCTACTGGGGGAGCAGTCATTGTACACACTACGTAAAGTCGCATTACGTAAACTTAAAATTTAAAGTCACATTACGTACTGGTGAAGCAACTACTGTACACCAGTTCTGTGGTGGTGGCGCAGTTATTGTGCGACCGTGACCCAATGGACCGTTGACAGTTTAAACTGCAACAGGAATGATCATGTAACAAGCGTGATCTGCTGGAGGGACAATAATTGTGCGGCCGTGGACGTGACAGACCAGCCCGAGGACCAGCAACGGTGGTAATGTCTCTAAAGAGCAACGATTGCCGCCGCCTTGGCTTGATAGATAAGGAGCCAGACATCAGAGTCCTGTGCGTGACGGACGTTGGGCTCGAGTTCCAGAGTGGAAGGATCAGACGGTCACGTGGCGGCCGTGTCATTAAATCGCACAACACTATAAAAATACCTTCAGGGTCAGTTGGCTCGGCGTCTGGGCAAAATTATCCCTTATTCGAAAACAATGGGTCGGGGATCAGCGTCCGGCAGCAATCTCGGCTTGTCATGGTCTTTGGCCCACTTTAACACACTCGCGGTGAATTTATAAATAAAATTAATGAGCGTCCGGACTCTAGTGCAATGAGACAAAGACTTTCTGAAAAAATGTCTTTTTTACCAGGGAGCGATCAGTACAGTCTAGTTGGCTCAGCAGTAGGAATATTGTTTTCCTCAGACAGGAGCCGTCAGAGCATGACCGCCCTGCCAAAGTGACCATCAGAACAAGGCCGTCCTGCTAGAAGAGCAGTCAGGAGGACCCTGTCGTTCGGGGGCTTGGCAGTCGGATGAGAACTGTCCTGTTTTGGGAATGAACAGGCGGGAAGGGCATTATCCATTTGGCTGGGGCTGCGCTCAAAAGACGACCGTCCTGTCGGAGGAGCAGCACAAAAGTGGTCCGACCGTGATGGGAAGTCCATGACCAAGGTGCAGAGAACCTTGGTCTTCCGTCCCTCGACAGGAAAAATGGTTTCGAGTCACTGCTGCGCTCAATATTCGGTCCGCGGGTCACCTGATAACATGCCAATAGATGGCCATGTTGAATATAGGAAGCCAACAAAGGGCCTTATCACACGATTATCTCGTATCTTTGACAGCGCAGAACGTTTTAAAGCAAAAATAGGTCGTCAGCTGGAACTGAACAACCGAATATGGGGTCCGTGCTCGTGCAACATGATATGCTCAGCACGAACCCAGCGCCCAAAAATCATGCTTTCAGACTGTTCGCGCTAAGTTCATTGAAAGAAAACACTTGTCCCACCGGAGGAGCAGCCAGAATAGACACCCTCGCTTCAACGACACTCCGGCCTCTGTCAGTCCAGGCGTCAGTTGTGAGAATACACCATTCTCGGTCTGTCTAGACCCACTTCCATTTCGCCCGAGCATGCTCGATAAGTCTTCATTGGGCTCGTTCCCGGCAGCTTGGTATTCGGCTCGCGGCACTCTTTCTCCGGCTATGGAGCCCTGACGGGCGGCAGCTCTACATGGATGGGTACAAAGTGGCCCGTTCAGTTCCGATCGTGGGCAAGGGCTGAAAATTCCGGAGGGCTTGGCAACATGGCAAAGCGCTTCAGTCTTGGGTAAAACTGTATGAAATCAAATCCTTTGTGCAGTTGAAGAAAGTTGCAATCCTGTGTCTACAAACATAAGTATATATTTTACAGGATCTTAATAAGTATAGCTTGATTTAAGACAAGCAACCTTCCTCATACCAGGAGAAGCTGGGTTTCACGCATCAAAAATATGTACTTATACTCGATTCAACGTTTCAGATCTGGGCCATGTACAGAAGTCATTAACGCTGTACATTTTAGCCTCGTGTTTTATTATGGATCACCCAAAGGATGCTCAGTACAATACAGTACAGTAAGATGACCACCTCTGGGCCATCTTTAGGGATCTCTAAAAGTGGCCTCGAGATGGAACTTAGAGGGAAATATCATAGTATATCTTTTAAGTGAGAAATTCCGCTTCTCCCAACAGAAGGAAACTTTATCTGGTGACCTGAAAGTTCAGGCTCATTCCATTAGCGGCCCAATTAGCGGCGCGTGTGCCAACGTCACGATCACCCTTTCCCCAGACGTCAGAGTGAGATTCAGTCGTCAAGGTTATTCAGAGGCGGCGTAGCTGAACTCATTTTTAAGCTGCAATTATCGCCTTGGTAGTTGCCCACATCTGGGTGCGTTGAATGCCCTGCTGTCTCAGCCAGCGTCCCTGCCGGGGCGGGCTCCGATCAGACGCTGGCGGTGGGGAGTCGGGTCGGCCGGCGCCCGTTCCCACGCTCCTGACAGATAGCCGGCCGAGCTGACGCCGCTGCAGAGATTGCGGGCCGAGGTGATCACGGCGGAGCCGCACGGACAGCGTGGCCAACCGGAGCGGACAGCGGCCACCAGGCGCCGACCCAAGGGCGCCTGGTGCTGACTGCACGGTGCAGTCAGCACAGACAGCATCGTGAACTATGCTGGCCTTTGGCATGTTTTGACCTGAAAAAGGACGAGATCACCCAAATGCTGGCGGCTTGAGCAGAAAACAGGATCAGAGTAATCGGACCCGTAGAAATCATAAAGTGTCGTTAGGCAAGGAATGAGCATGAGTCATGCATTGCATCACCATTCAAAACGTTTCATAAATACACATCAAATTTATCAATAATAACAAAACCTTTGGACACGTCCTTCTCAGTTAAGTTCTAAACATTCCCCAAAAATAGGCATAGTAATTATGGCATTTAATCCTGCTTTGTTACGCATCGAGGCCACATCGATTTCGTGGCGTGCTCCTCGAAACCCATTTCCTTTCTGTTGATCAGGATGGAATTAGACTTACTACTTGAGCTATGTTGCAAATCTGAAGAGAAAACTGATTTATAATAAGAGTAGTGACTGTGTAGTGGTATTAAATTCGGAGTTGAGTGCCTACCGACTTGCCTCGCCGGTGTAAGCACGAATTTCGCGGCACCTTCAACCCAGTTTCGATTTCCGTACATGTGGTGAGATCCATTGTTTTCGAAGAGATCCTGAGGGCGGCCATTCCAGCTTAAATGATGCGGCCTAAAAATGTTCGTTTCTATACGCGATTTTAGTCATTTTCCATTTTACAATTTCGTTTTCTTTACAGCAAATATTCAAAAAAAAATCGGAAATATTTCATCCTTATCGTGCAACACGTGAAAATCTACAAACTGTTCTACTGTATTCTGCAATAATCGTGTGTTTTTAACGATTAAATGGCTAAAACGATTTTAATTTGTGAAAAATCATGATTATACGCTTCAATGCAGAGGTGTTTTTAAAGTCAGTATAGTCAAAGGTAGGTTAAAACATTTCTTTCGAGGCAGCACGTTATGACCTTCTACGCTGGATCTACGACCGCTCACTTTCTACGCAGCTTGTACAGCCGATCACAACGTTTACTGGGACGCCACCACTGTAGAAGGATAGAGACAGGGGCAGGGGCAGGGGCAGGGGCAGGGGCAGGGACAGGAGTGGAGAGAGGCTGCAGTTGTGGGGAAGGGAGAGGGATAAGGTGGCTGCGTCCTCTGAAATGTGGTCCAGTTCCCGGCATATTTTGGCGATGAAAATTTGTTTGGGATGTACGGGGTTTATTCTGTGCTAGTTCTCCAGGCTACTCTGTCAGCCCTTCAGTTACTTTTATAGTCCGTGGTGCTACAAAATCCATGCGATGACTTTTCCATTGCAGTTTTATGGTATTAATAAGGAAGTGTTCAACGCTTTAAAGATATTTTCATATTTAACCATGTTCTGCTGTCTAACACTCTGTAATGAAACACACACAGACACATTCGTCGTGGACAGCA
Source organism: Capitulum mitella (assembly GCA_030062745.1). Classification (NCBI taxonomy): domain Eukaryota; kingdom Metazoa; phylum Arthropoda; class Thecostraca; order Pollicipedomorpha; family Pollicipedidae; genus Capitulum; species Capitulum mitella. The sequence continues at coordinate 1,174,221 of CP099841.1, read as the reverse complement.
CTTTGCATTTTTCCCGTACCTGGCGAGGAACGGGCACAGTTTCAAGCGACCGCTACCAGTAACACAAATGTTAGAAAAAAAAATTGAATGGTCTAAATCGAAAAAACACCTTTACGTTAAAAAAATCTTCACGTAATTCAGCTCTCGCAAATTTTCTAGGCCCGAGACGTCATCTGCGTTGAGAGAGAGAGAGAGAGAGAGAGAGAGAGAGAGAGAGAGAGAGAGAGGGGGAGGGGAGGGGGAGAGAGAGAGAGCATTCTGGACCCGCTCTCAATATAGCAAATCCTGTCAAACGTCTCACATTTGCGCATTCTTGCAACGTTTTTCAGTCGATCCCAAATATCTTGATGGGCTGTACGTTTCTGATGGCGCTGGCCTCCCAATGACGAAGTTAGTGTCACTCCGAGGGTGTTGAAACGCCGAGCTATGGAGGCACTTCTAAAGCAGTCTTCTACAGCACAGTGCTGCGAAGGTGGCTGCGCAAATGAGCGATGTGAACATACACATTCGTGCCAGACAGTAATGAGCATGTGACATCTGGGACTGCTGTTCATCTCGTCGATGGAAATCGTAACAAAAAGGGTTGCTTGTAGCTTCTGCATGCCATGATTTTTACCTGTATCCAGATGCATGGCTCTAGTCGTGATCTGCAGACGTTGTTTGAAGTTGTTGAAGACGTGTGAAGTGACGAAAACCAAATGTGTTACAACATCCGTGCGTGAGGTTATCATGTTATCATTTTCAAGGGTATGTGATAATTTGAAATTCGTCCTCTCATCATAATAAACGCGAGATCAAGAAGCCGATGGCATTCCGGAGTTCATTATGCGCCCATGCACGTTTCTAACGTTTGTTAACTGTAAAGTATGTATACGTTTGGACCACATGCATTGTGGTGCATGTGTTGACAAAATGCTGCGAAGTCAGTTGTATGTTCGAAATCTACCGATAGCAAATGTGCAATTATCACCACTCATCGCTCAACTATCACTCACTTTCGACTCCAGGAGTGGAATGATGTGAACTTACGATGGAATAAATCCGAATTTGGAAATGTTCAAGACCTCCGAATTCCTCCGCATCGAATATGGAAACCGGACGTTCTTTTGTACAACAGGTGAGTTCAAAAAGCGTGACCAGGGTTTGCCACGAAACATAACGTTAAACGCTGTTTTCAATATTGGACGTATTTCGACTACCCTCACTGGTATTGTACTGGTTATCGATACAACGAGTCCCATCGACGATATTCACCATAGCCGTAGTATCTTATTACCGCATTTTGTCCATAGTCCGTTCGCAGATATTCTTATGACTTTCTTGCGGTTTTGATGACAAACATTAGTGTGGAAATCCAACGTCCGTTGAGAAACGCCAGTATGTCTAAAGCTACTTCTACTCCAAGCTCAGTGGATCTGATCTGGCTCCATGTAACACCCTTGTCTTGGGCTACGTGCGGAAGGAATACTTCGAGTCGGTGGAAGTTTCACGCTTTCAACACCAGAGCAATTAACCATCTTGTTTCCACAGCGCGGATGAGAAATTTGACGGCACGTATCCGACGAATGTTGTGCTGAAAAACAACGGCAGCTGTCTGTACGTGCCTCCGGGTATTTTCAAATCCACGTGCAAGATAGACATCACATGGTTTCCCTTCGACGACCAGGAGTGCAACATGAAGTTCGGATCATGGACGTACGATGGCTGGCAGGTAAGGTCGACCACTGATAGCGTGAGCCACCGCTTAGAGGGAAATATCATGTCCTGTATGGCCGTGTTGTGTCGCAACTGGCCACGCTGTGTAGCAGCTGACGGTACTGTGTGGCGGCTGACCACGTTACATGGCAGCTGAGCACGACGCAGCAATGGCAGCTGCCCACGCCGTGTAGCAGCTGAATAATCTACGCAGAAGCTGACCACGCTGTGTCAGCTAACTGTGTGACAGCTGACCACACGGTCTGGAACTGGCCGTGCTTGATTTAGTTCGTTTCTCGTATTCTTAATTAGTTTCATTCAAAATTGGTGTAGCTCCAAGATAAATGAACCAAATTTTTGACGACGATTTAATTCCCATATGTTCGCAAGCATTGCATGTGAGCTAATTGGTGCGGCTTCTTGTTTCCATGCAAAACATGTGCTTTCTTGCACCTGCAATTGCATAGCATTGAAACGGAACAATATTTGGATCGTAACCATTATGCTTTTACCTAGATTGAGCCTCTCAGAAGTTCTCTGCAAAGCTGAAGATCTGTGCGGCACTGAAGTGTTGCCTAAACTGACGGAAATCTCATCGAGAAAAATGATGCAGCCTTGCAACACTAATTGTCGTCCATTTTTTACTGTTTTTCCTGTTCCTGAAGAGCGCGCAGTAACTCAACACAAATCTGACTTACATTGTAAGTTAACCTTTATCGGAACTTAGGTTGCCCCGAAAGTTGGGTCGTGCTGGAAATAGTGAGTTAGAGGCACGAGCAAATACTATCTGCCAAGTTTCAAAGTTTCCAACCCAGACCAAACTTTTTGCATCAGTTGTTTCGCTTGAAAAAGACCAGCAAGTTATATCGCCTGAAAACCTTCTGCCTGCAGCGTTCTGCCTTAGCTGTCATGCCTGTAAGCGGCCCTGTCCGGAAAGTTTGCTCGTCATTCTGTCTCATTGTTTTGTCTGAAACTTCTTTCCTGAAGCACGTCAGTGCGTCCCACTATTCGTCTTCGATATCTCATCGTCCTGTCTCTGCCGTTTGATCCCGGGGCCGTCGGTGCGTCTAATGGCCATGTCTCAGTTGTTTGGCCTCAGTATCCGTCTCATGAATTTATCGGTATCTCTAGCGTCCCGCTCCGATCGTTCAGCCAGTATCGCTCCGATGAGACACTCAGTTTTCACCACCGTCCTGCTCCAGCTGTTCTGCCTACACGTCTCCCCGGGCTCGGCAGCTCTCCACGCCATCCTGAGCTTGAGTGGCTCTGTTCTGAGCCGGAGCGGCCCTGCTCTGGGCTGGAGTAGTTCTGTTCTGAGCCGGAGGGGTGCTGTTCTGATCGGAGGGCCGCTGTTCTGATCGGAGCGACCCTGCTCTGAGCCGGAGCTGTTCTGCTCTGGGCCTGAGCGGCCCACCAGCCGCCGCTCTTCGCGGCCCTGTCCGCGGCCGCCGGCGCCGGCGCTCATAACGCCGACCGTCTCTCGGAGCGGCTGATAAATTCGTTCTGGCCGGCGCGGCGGCCAGCCGACCGGCCGCCGCCTCCGCCACCGTTATGAGGCTTCTCGGGCGGCGGCCGGCCGGACCGACCGTGACCGGCACCGCTCGTAAAAAGCCCTGTAAAACGGGGCCGACCGGCCGCTGTCGCGGTCAGCCGGCTGCGGCGGCGTCGCCCTGCTGTCGCGCTGTGGGCTGGAGGGCAGCACTGGGGACGACACAGCCGGCGAAACTGCGACGGAACTCTCGATGAGCGGCGAAAGGAGACGGGAGCCGGCCGCATAGGGCCTGGTCGGGGCCCTGTCTTTCCTTAAATGGTGTGTCAAATGCACTGTAAGAAATGGCGCCTGTCCTCTGGCCAAGTCTGAAGATTGCATATGGAACTCGGCTCCAAAGGCTTGCATAAAAAGTGTGCTGTTTACAAGCAGCCACATTCCTGCTGTCAATGTACTGATTTCACAGATTATCCAGTTTGGCCTTTCCGAGGCATACTTTAGCCTAAAATGCCTGAAATATCGTAATTTCGAAACAGCACTCGCATGAAGCTAAGTTTGAGCCAATGAAGTTTGTCCTTAACCCGCGCAGTGGAAGGGGGTTTCGCGCTAGCGCGCACTGGAAGGGGGTCCAAAAGGACCCCCTTCCGATCTCGGAAATTGAAAGAGTTAGAGGCATCAAATTTTGTGGACAGGATAGAGCATAACGATTTATATTGTGTGCAGTTTTCATGACCCTAGGTCGATACCTTCAAGGTCAAATAGGGTCGTAAAGGTCAACTTTGGACACTTTCTCGGTCCGTACAAGCCATTCCGTACAACTTTTCGAACGAAATGGAAAGGGTGTTTGCTTGAGCGCTCAAACGTGGCATACGACAACTTCCGTTCATTTGACGTCTTGGCTGAGGATTTTGGGCCGAGGTCATGTCAGGTCATTGATTTATGCAGTCATTTTTATCTTTTGCAGATCAGATTTCGAGCAATGAGGGAAAGCTTGAATGTAAATCAGGGCGCTACACGTGTCTTTTGGCGTGTTTTCAGCGCAGATAGAATCGAATGCCATCGGTACATTTGATCGCTTCCAGCATTTATATTTATGTATGTATGTATCTGCATATATGCATATATATATATATGAACATCAATGTGCCAGACGTGTCTTTAGTAGGGGTTTTGAATGCATATTTCATACAAATCGACATATTGCAAATCTGGACCAGGTCACAAAATAATTACCCTTGACCTTTGATGAACTTGACTTGCGCTCACCCTGGTATATATAAGCTTATCCATGTGCGCACACGTGTTTTTATTAGGGTTTTTGAATTCATATTTCTTACAAATCGACATGTCGCAAAGCAAATCTGGACCAGACCACAAGATATTTGACCTTGACCTTGACTGGCCCTGGTAGATGTAAGCGCATCAGTGTGCGCAGGCGTGTTTTTGTTAGGGTGTCTGAGTGTATATTTGATACAAAACGAAATGTTGGAAAGCAAATTTGGGTCAGGTCACCAGGTGGTTGACCTGACCTTTGGTTACCTTGACCCTTATTGACCCTGGCTTTGGTCTTGGTGCATCCATCACTTATGCCCAAATGACGTAGCCTGATTGTGTTCAAGCAGCAGTCTTAGGTAGAACGCTAGTCCTTTCACAAAGTTCCCATTTGTCAGCTACAACCGTTATTTTCGTTCTGTTTGCTTGACTTCAAATGCTTGAAACTTGAAAAATTTCCGGCCGATTTTTTTTCTGCGTCAATCGACGAGTTATTTAATTGCAATAAACGTCACAAAGTAGCAGCAACCAGCTCCGATCCGTTCTCGAGATTTTCAAGGGAAACAGGTGGGGGCACAAAAAGATCCCCTTCCAGTGTGCGTGTTAATATGCAGTGCAGGGATAAAAGCAAAGGTTTCATCTTTTCAGGTTGATGGCAGTTTCACAGATATTTTTTTCAGATCTCCAGAGGCTGTCACGCAGTCATCCAGCTTCACAATAATGTCACCAGCCGACTTCTCCCATTCGCCTAACTTCGGTCTCGATTTTCAATGAAGTCCAAAGCCGACCCAAGGTCGCAGTGGACAACGTGGGCCCATAAAACGTCATTTTAGACTAATGGATCGCCGTTCGTCGGTCGTAAAAGAAGCTGGTTTCCGGGCGGCAGCAGATGGAGGGGATTGGTCGCCCGTTTTCGAGCCTGATCTTGCCTCACCGCTGCAGTTGGACCGATCCTGTCCTTCTGTTTCAGTTTGGGTTGATCCTAATCTGCTGCTGTCATTTGACCTGCCATCTGGATCATATTTTTTCCTACTGCTGGAGCTGATCCTGGCTGGACCTGTTCAGCCCCGTCACTGAAATGGTCCCTGAATCTGTTCTCGTTACGGCGGAGACCTTCCATCTATCTGCCGTAGTTGGCTCTGATTCTGTCTCCCTGCTTCAGATGTCTCTGGTTCTACCTCACTGCCGCAGCTGTCTCTGGCTGTGTTCCTCTGGTCGCAGCTGTCTCTGATTCTGTCTATCTGCCGCAGCTGTCTCTGACGCCGTCCCTCTGGTCGCAGCTGGACCTGATCCTGCCGGCCGAGGAGGGAGACGCCAGCAGCTTTCTGCCGAACGGCGAGTGGACTCTGTTGGGTACGTGTGCGACCGGCGGAGGTCGGTCTGGCTTTGCTCTGGTGTCGACACGGACGGCGCCGCTGCAGGCTGGACACTCGCAGGCGGCGTGCACCACACACCGACCACCGAGAACACTTGCCCGGTGAACACCGGTCAAATATCACGAAACGAAGGATTACTTTTTGACGAAAACGCTAAGAAATGAATGAAATGAAAATGAAAACGCTGTATGGCGCAGGCAACGATGGCCTGTTACCAGTTGGACAGGTTATGTGGGAGACCAGCAAGGCTCAAGTCAGTCGCCAATTGCCCTGACATTCACAGAGCGTTAATGTCGAATAAATGAGCAGGCGCTGGAACTTGGGTGACAGTCAGATGTCAACAGCCTGCAGCGTTGACCGAATCCGATCACTGTCGTTGTCTTTCTCCTTCCATCATAATTCAGTCTTAACCTAAAAAGGAAAGTTCCTAATTGATCGTACATGTGTGTCTGTCATGCATTCATCTGAAATGTTCATCGAGCAATGGTTCATTGATATTTGCAATGTTCACAAATGCTTGAGTGATGATTGATGTTCTAGCTTCTTGGTCTGTGTCATTTTGTGTTTTGTGAGGCATAAAGTCGGTCATAAAACATGTTATATGTTATGTGTTATATATATAAAATATTAACATATAAATTACACATCCGGAGAAAACATGTATTCCGTTGCTTTTTTTGTTCTGAAGTGTCATACGACCACCATTGCTCTATGAACTTTGGTCAAGACATATTTGCTGCTGCTGAACAATGCTTATAAATAGAAATAATGCAAAATAATTCAATTCTCGCTAAATTTAAGCAGAGTAACAAGATATGTTTTACTCAGTTTTGCAAATGGTTTGAACACGTTTTGACCAAGAGATGAGAACATGACATAGTAATGGCAAGCGTAAACTGTGCGTAAAACTGTCATCTAAATACGTGTTGTATGTTTCTTCTCTCTATCTCCTTCTTTCTCTCTGTTTTAGGTGTGCCCGGGGTGCGAAACGAAATAACGTACGCCTGTTGTCCGCAAACATATATCGATGTAACGTATAAGATCTTGATCAGAAGAAGGACCCTGTACTATTTCTCCAACCTGATAGTGCCGTGCGTGCTGATTGCGTCCATGGCCGTGCTGGGGTTCACGCTCCCGCCGGACAGCGGCGAAAAGCTGAGCTTAGGTAAACCATCGTTCTCGAGCTGCGCGCTGCCCGGCTCCGCGGCTCGCCGCCGTCCTGGGGAGGTGCCAGAGTGGACGCTGCCGAATCGGGCGCCCACGGTCAGAGCTCCCCCTCCAGCCCCGGACGGAGTACCCCGACCGCTGTGTAACCGTGCGCCGGCACCGGCAGAGCCGTGCAGTTGGCCGTAGTCTCAGCGCGCCTGATTTTGCATGGTTATCGAACCGAGCTCAGGTTTGTTGTCATTTTCCGGCGTCTTTCTCTGGAGTCGGCACGGACAGGACCCCGCCTGTTCCCTGTTTGATGTAGAGTCCCCGCCTGTTCCCTGTTCGATCGGTAACCCGAAGCGGCATGGCGCTTGAGTCCCTTCTGGCACCTCCCTACGGCCCGGCCCAGTGTGTGCTCCTGTATGACGCCCTGTGCACAATTTTCCAGGTATTCCAGGAAAGCGCAATGAAATATCGTACGCCTGTTGTCCCGAGCTTTACTTCGACATAACGTACAAAGTGCGGATCCGGCGGCGCACGCTCTACTACCTTCATAACCTGGTCCTGCCTGGCATCCTGATATCCACCATGGTGCTGCTGGCCTTTACGCTGCCGCCGGACTCCGGGGAGAAGCTGACGCTAGGTAGGCAGGCGGGCCCGGCGGCCACGCTCCCCTGCCGACCGGCGCCGAGCGCGCGCGGCCAAACGCAGCCCCCAATCCCTGAGGCGGTAACGGCGATTAAGGATTACCTCAGACGTCGAGACAGTTCATTTCGGATCTTGTATGTCAGCATTTTTAAGTGTTACAAGCATTATCTTGTAGTTCTGTTTGGTTTCATTTTTCTGAATGTTCAGGTACGCAGGTTGGTCGATTACGAGTGGGATTTGTCAAAAACGCGTTTTGCCTCGTTTCCTGTTGTTTGGAACATAAGTGTCCTGGAGGCTCTTTTGTGACCATTGACTGGAAATTTGCATTGTTGTGAAGACGTCTTCTTTTGCTTGGTAAAATCGTGTTGAAACGAAATTTTAGGCTTAAAGTACACACAAAATTTGTCCCATTTTCATGTTCTCGTGCATCTGCAGTGTCATCCTGATGAACAGAGTCAATTTATGAAGTGGCACACAAGTGTTTCAGTAAAATGTCCTTTTTCTGAGACCTATGTCTTAATTTTACCTTTGTTAATACCAGGAGCGCATAGGTGATCAGTGAGAATCGTGCTGTGCAATTTCGGCCTCATCTCAAGCAAGAGCACTGTGGACTCGCTTTCATTGTGCAGTTACATGTATGTTGCTCATGTAGTAAATGACCGTCGTCATGGGTGGTGCTGCTTTTTTTGTCTTTCAGATGGAAACGGATCTATAGATTTTGACCCATTCATAAATTCCCCTCTCGATACCCTCTTTTTTGGCTTGCACAAGCGCCTGAGTCGCGCATGATAATTAATATGACATGACAACATGATAGCATGATGACATGATAACATGATAACTGTCGGCTGTGTCTAGTCAACTCAGTCCAGTCAATTCGTGGATCTGTCCAGAGTGATTTCACGCTGTGTGTGATCAATTGTCATATGTTGTTCATGACTGACATTGAAAACGGCTCACTTGTTGCAGGTTGGAAACCGTTGGCTCAGTCACCCCTGACCACGTTAATCGGTTCCAATGCGTTTACCTGTCCTGCGCCTCGGCATGCTCTGCCCTCATGCTGCTTCGTCTCTTGTTCTTTCCTCCTTTGGTTCCTCTGTGGCCCTTGACAAGCCACCTCAATACGACTGTGTTGCCTAAGTTTGGATGCTGGCGTTTGGTTTTCTGTCCGCCTATTCTCATATCTTATCTGTGTACATCTTTCTGTCTCTGGACCTCTTTCTCTCAAGCTCTATTTCCACCCTCTGTCTCATTCTCTCTTTTCCTTGCTCTGCTTCTTCCCCGTTATTTGCTCCGTATCTGTGTGATTCTTTCATCCGCGGCAGCTTCGGCTAGGACCACGTGCTCTGTTTGGGCGAGAGGCCAGCGTCCAGTCGGGTAGTTAACCATGTCCTCTATCGCCAGGGGTCACTGTTCTACTATCTCTGACCGTATTTCTCAACCAAGTCGCTGCGAATATGCCAGAGACCTCAGAGGCTGTGCCTCTACTAGGTAACCCCAAGTAAAAATCGCACTTGGACTCCCAGAGGGTTTGACGCTCCCACCAAATACATTGCCCGATTCGATGTCGTGTAACGACCGACCGCGTAAATTCAGGAAGCAGTGGTTCTGCTGAAAACCAGCGAACAGACAGATAAAGCAAACATAAATTCATGCCTGTCTTACACATTGTTCTATATTAGGATTACAGGGCATCATGCATGCTGTGTTTTGTGTTTTCTTTCTAAGACGCATGCGCCACTGATCCCTGTCTCATATTTTTACATAAATTCCTACATCATCCTCGACTCTCCTTTTCAGAATCATTGCCCGTCTTCTGAAATTGTGCTTGAGTCTAGCATCTGAAGTCCTTCCAGATAGTTTTTTCCAACAACCCTTCAGGTGCGAGAAAATCCACGGCTCACTGTTTCCATTCCTGTTTTAGGTGTCACAGTTTTGCTATCACTCACTGTCTTTCTAAACATGGTGGCCGAGAGTATGCCTACTACATCCGACGCAGTGCCACTCATAGGTAAACACCGCTGTGTAGTCGGCTGAGGCTGCTTTTAGTCCGGCTGGACCCGAGGGGACACCACAGAATGTTCGTTCCAAATTGCAACGCAAGAGGAGGCACGACCAGCCGAGCTAAACAGCCGACACTTACGCCAACTTCATTATCATTTGTTTGATTTCAGGGGTTACGATTCTTCTTTCCCTGACCGTGTTCCACAATCTAGTCGCTGAGACTCTCCCGCAAGTGTCAGATGCAATGCCTGTGTTAGGTAGAGAACACTGGACCGGCCGGCCGGTGACCGTCAGCGCAGCGCTTGCCTCATGTGCGCAGCTAACGCCGCAGGGTCGTCAGCTGAGCACGCGAGACGTCTGTGTCCAAGAGACCAGCTGGCGGTAGATGTCCATAATAGGCGTGTACAGAGCAGTGTTTATACCCGCGCCGCTTTTGTCGATACCCTGGCGTCCCTACTCCGCTGTCTCGTCCACTCTCTCTTTTCTGCGCAGTGTATTTTCTCTCTTTCTCTTTGTCTCTCCCCTTTCTCTCTCTCTCTCTCTGTTTTGCCCTTTTCCTTGCTCTCTCCCTCCCCCTCTCTCTCCACACCTCTCTATCCTTCTTTCTTTCACTATTTCTCTTACTCTTTCCTTTTTCTTACACGCCCACCTCTCCGTTTCATATCTATACATCTGTCGAACTGTGAGCCGATTTCCCGATAGTGTCTGCTCCGTGTCGGGCGCATGGTTGTTCACGTTGGGTTGCCACGCTTCAGTCACCCGTCACCGAGCAGCTGGCACTGCGCCTGACCTGGCCTTGTTTTCCAGGCGTAACCATCCTCCTCTCGCTGACTGTGTTTTCTCTAATGATAAGCGATGCTTTGCCGGAGACGTCAGACGCGGTACCCCTGATAGGTCAGCAGATCGTCACCCCGCATGCCTCTGTCTCTCTCTATCGCTCTGCGGCGATCAGCTGTTCCGGTCGGCGGTCCGGACGGCTGGCCTAACGCGCTCGCCGCCTTGCATTGGGTGCACTGACTGGCTCCACGACTGGCCCCCGCTGCGGCCGCGGCGCTGACCGCCGGGCACCTGCCCCGGGGCCTCCTGGCGCCAGCCTGCCGGGCCTGGCCGTGCCGCCATAGAGCAGCAGCAGTGGACGAAGCTAGACGGCGGCCGGCGACGGCGAACCAGGGCCGAATGCGTGCGGGTGGACGGGCCACTTTCCCACCACTAGACCGGGAATGGCATGCTGGACTATCGGCCGCCACTGACCAACAGCCGACAGCAGAAACCGCCTACTTTAACACTTGCCCGCTAAAGAGACGCTAACACCTCACCGCCGCCCCTTACCGCTGGCCTGTGTCTTGACAACGCTTCCCGCACACTCCTCTGGTTGGTGCAGCTCGGTCAAAACAGGACAAATGCCCCGCTGATGAGGAACGTTATCCTTAAATGTAACGTGTTACCGCGTTGTGAGGAACTTTGCCACTAGAGCAGCCAAAGGGGAGCCCGGCACCCCTTAGGCCCGCATTTTTGTGAAAGTCATTACACGTCGTCTTCCCAGCAGGCAGTTTTCGTATGATTTCAATTCACTCTGAGCTCTTGCCCCTTCCCTTAAGAAAATCCTTGCCGCGCCCTGGATTTTACATTTGATGTGTATAGCTTAAAATGGATGGCATGCTTTTGAGGACCACTTTAACTTGTTGAGCCAGGGTTTTATATTTTTCCCGTTTACCACCCACAGACGACAAGCGCACCGAAAGACCAAAATCTTGCCGTTATTGATTAGTCATATGTGCCTGCTAAAACATACAAACTATTTTCTTTGATGAAAAACATTTCAGTCTCCAAATGAACATCGTAAAAGTGAGCAGTATTGGAATATGTTCGGTGTCAAGTTCGGCAATGGTTATGAGCTTATTGCTAATGTCGTTAGAACCACAGAATAGTAAGATCCAATGACTATGACCAAGTCATGGTCCGGATTAAGTTGCCACGTGTCAGAATTGAAATTTGCGTGTTTGACTTGGTACTCTTTCTACCCTTATTATCCACGCTTGTAATTTTGGCTTCTGACATCAACTGATTTGGCTGCAGTGCTTTACTACTCTATCTCTTGGCCAGGGACGGATTCAGGTTTCCGCCCAGGGCGGGGGGCAAATCGGATCAAGGGGCCCCCGTAACCCATGGGAGCCCTTGCCAAGGGCGGATCCAGGATTTCGCCAAGGTGGGGAAGGGGAAAGGTGGAGGCGAATGGTCCGCGCGGGGACCCTATGTTTTTGCCCTTCAGATGAGAAAAAATGACGTAATTTTGTTTTTTTACGATATGAAATGACAAAAATTCAAACGCGCCACCTTATTTGGGGGAATTCTACGTTTTGTTCCCGAACAAAGTGACCAAAATATGACAAAAACGGCGAGACTTTCAACGGTTCCGTCCCTCCCTCTATTTCAAAGGTCGTGTCTGTATCTGGTCCAGGAGGGCCGTCTCCTGGACCCCCCTCCATCCCGTAGCTTTGGGGGATTTTTTTGTAAGCTTAGTTTAGGTTCCCTCTTGCAGTCACAGGGGCACTTTTGGTGGTCTCTAGCCGTCTGTCGTTCCAGGACCCTCTAGTGGTCTCAGGCTCCTTTTACAGTTTCACGTATCCCGCGGGACGTCTCAGGCGCTCCTTTGGCAGTTTCAGGGGCACCTCGGACAGTCTCAGGGACCCATCTGGCAGTTTCACGGACGCTTGAGCCATCTCGGATTCCCTCCTGCTGTTCCTGGGGCGTTTTTGCCGTTTAAAGAGTCCCTCAGGCACTAAAAAAGGCCCTGTGTCAGTCTCTCTCTGCTGTGACAGAGACGCCTCTGGCAATCCCCTTGGTCCTTTGGCCGTTTCAGGAACAGTCTGGACGTCTCCAGGTCTAGTAGTTTCAGAAATCCCTCTGGTCGTTGCCAGGGGCCCCTGTTGCTAGAGACTTCTAGTTAGCAGTCTCGTAGGTCTCTCTAGCAGTCTAAGTGGACCCCCTGTGGTTCTGGGTACCCCTCTTATCGTCTCTGGGAGACATTTTGGCCGTCTCGGGGGCCCTCTGGCAGTTACAAAAGACCTTTTGGCAATTTCAGGGACCCTGTGCAGTGTCATAGGCCCGCTGAACGTCTCCGGTGGTCCCCATGGCTGTATCAGGGGTCTTCCTCTGTTACATGAGATATATCTGGCAGTCTTTCAGGGCCCCTCCTAGCCTGAACAACTCTAGCCGTTTTGTTGGCGCTTTAGGAGCCTCACTGGCAGTCTCAGGGGGACCTTGCCCGTGCCAGGAGTCCGTTTATTATACTTGGGGACCCTCTGGCCTTCCAGCGCCCCCATAAGATCCAAATACCGTCTCAGAGGCCCTCATTATCGTCTTTGCCTTGCGGAGGCCCCTGACAGCATCAAGAATCTCTCAAGGTTTCAGAAAGGCCATTATAGCCCATTTGTGACTCCTCTCGAGGTTGAGAAGGTCACCGACGAATCCCCGTTCAAGGGGCCCCTCTGGCTGGCCAGGGTCTCCTTGTGCCGTGCTAGGCACCCTCTTAAGTTCTTTCCGTCTCAGGTACCTCTCTGGCAATTTCAGCGGCCTTATGGACCCTTTGCCGTGTTGGGGTCCCTTGTGGTCCCAGGAGCCCTTGAAGAGTTTCAAGGGCCCTTCTTTCCATCTTAGGGGCCATCTTACCGTGTCAGGGTCTCATTAAGCCTCCCGGAGGCCCTCTGACTACATCAAGAACCTTCAGCTTTTCACTCACAGGGGTGCCCTAGGGACTCAGTCCTCATCTTGGCCGTCTCAGGGGCCCTATGGCGGTATCTGGGGTCTCAGGGACACTCTGCCGTGTCGGGGCCCTATTGTGGTCTTAGGGGCCCTTTGGGAACCTCAGGGGCCCTCTGTGCGTCTCAGAGGTCATCTAACCCTCCAGCAGGCCTCCCTGACTTGCATTAAGAGCCCCTCACGTTCTTTTAGAGACCCCGTGAAGTTCATACGGGGCCCCTTCGGGGCCCCTTTTAAATCTGACAGGGGCCCCTTCTCAGGCCCCAGGGAAGGAGGAGGCGATCGCCCCAATTGCTCCCCCTTTGGACCCGCGCCCGGCCCTTGGAATCAGTGGGGTCCCATGTGGTGAAAATTGCTTTAGGTTTGTAAAGGGAACCCACGTTCGCCTGTAAAGACGTTCCTACCGACCTGGCGGGCGCCTGTTACAGGTCTGCAGGGACATCTTAACAGGAAAGCAAGGGCCCCTTAATGATAGTTTAGGGGCCCCTGTTGGCCAAGGAGGTCACTGCCTGTCTGTGAGGGCACACTATCCGCCTGTAAAGGGCCCCTGTCGATCTCTGGAGGAAGGGGCAGGGGCCTTCTTCATAGCGTTCAGGCCGAAACGAGGTACCTTCAGAGGCTAACAGGACCCTTTATGGGCCGGCAGGGGGCCCTCCCCAGACAAGCAGTGAACTCCCCTACAAGCTAGCAGGGACCCCTAAACACTCATTCAGACCACGGACCTCTTTTCATAGCACACAAAGACTTCTTGTATATTCGGAGTACGTTTCCTTGAAGTTCGTAAACTGTTTTTTATGGCTTAAAATGCTCTTATTTTGCTTTAATTGTCTGTTCCGGACAGTGAGAGATGTCCTGCGGGCGCCTCACGCTATCCAAAGAACTGGAGCCTTCGGCCCCAGGGGGGCCCGCTCGGCCGCCAGGAGGCCCCGCCTGGCCTCCAAGGGGTCATGACCCCTTCGGCCTCCCCTTCGCTACGCCACTGCCCTTAGTAAGGTAAACTTTAGTAAAATAAGTCCTTTAAAGACACTTCCAGCCCTGCTGGCATTTGGGCAGTCCCTGTTTTAGCCCCGAGGCGCCTATGATGGCGCATGTACTGCATTCTACATCATTCATGGAGAAGCACGGCTGCAGCGTGGCGGAGGGAAACGTAGGCGGTTGGCGTGTCGCGGAGGTGTTTAAGTGAAATCGAATTGGACAGCGTAAAGACAGCAGGATCAGGCGCCAGCAAGCGCAGCCCCTCCAGTCCCGCACCCACGTACCCGGCCACACCGCAACCCCTCCAGTCCCGCACCCACAAACGTACCCGGCCACACCGCAGCCCCTCCAGCCCCGCACCCACAACGACCCGGCCCCCCCCCCCCCCCCCCCCAACCCCCCCCCCCCCCCCCCCCCCCCCCCCCCCCACAATATACCCCCCCACCCCGCAGCCCCTCCAGCCCCGCACCCACACATGTACCCGGCCACACCGCAGCCGCTCCAGCCCCGCACCCACACATGTACCCGGCCACACCGCAGCCCCTCCAGCCCCGCACCCACAGATGTACCCGGCCACACCGCAGCCCCTCCAGCCCCGCACCCACACATGTACCCGGCCCCGCCGCAGCCGCTACAGCCCCGCACCCACAGATGTACCCGGCCACACCGCAGCCGTGTTACTCAGTGCTAAAAAGTATTTCCTGACATAGGGGAGGGCTGCTTCCACGCCTGATTGCTTCTGTTTATTTAGGAGTATAACCTTTCCTTTAATTTTCATGCCAGAGGTATTTCGTGCACTAAGGACCTTTCAGAAGTGTCGACGAAAAACGCCGCTTACGGCTTCTGAGTATGGCATTCTCGTCAAGCTATAGGCTCGAACGGAAGCCACATGGCTCTAATCGGGCATCACAAACATTGTTCTTCTATTTAGCTCGCCACGAGCATCCCATGCCATCTGAAACATATGATGAAGGTAAAGTGATACCGATGTGTTAAGTTCATTACCATGGAATGACCAGGCTCCAAAATATCCTGACGCGGAATCCCAGTTTACGAACTCCTACATGACCAGAAAAAGTATATTCTGGGTATTCTGACAAGTGTCCCGGGGTGATTTCCTCTCAGTTGTCAGCCTTTCTCGCCACCGATTTCTTCCTCTTCAAGTCATGTACTTTATTCTGGCAGCGCAGGTGTTTTCCCGCGAGATATGCAGAGTAAAATAGTACGCAACACGTGTGTTTTCTTGGGTGCCTTTGCACAAAACCATATGCAATGCACTCCTCAGTTTGTAAATGCCCTAACCCCCCTCCCCAAACCAACAAGCAGTTTCTTGTTTCCTGTTTCTATTTCATGCGTGATTTTCAAATTGAGAGCATCATTACTGATCTCGGATACAGCACATCTGAGCACAAAAGCTCAGTCATTTAGCTTATTATGATCATGATCACATGACATTTTAAATTTCGACCACTTACCACATTTCACGATAAAGTTTTCTCACAAACACATGCTTCCCATTCGAAAACCAGTCCGTAAACAGAACACCCACTCCCACCATAATGACGTTTTATTCGACTGAAAATGAAATGATTTGTTTAACCCCCTCTGACGGAAAATTTCCATAAATATAAAAGGTATAATTTTTTCACAGTAAACCGCTTGATGAGCTGCTGTATATCCATGTCGGATGCAGCAACGCTAGTCTGCTATGTGCACGTACACACACAAACGTATCTAATCTTATGCGAGTTCGTGCAAGACGGGGAGCCTTCTCCGAAACAACTGCAGTGATGAAATGTTTCAGTTCTGCACTTTTATGTTATTACCAGTAGCTGTTCACTGCGATCACACAACAAAGCCAGCTGTGAACTGAAACGAGACTGTTACGCAGAGAAGTTGTTGTTTTTTTCTCCTTGGGGCTTGGAGGGAGAGGCTTGGGTGTTTCAATGCCGGCAGTACATCACGCCTTGCATCCGACCCCAGGACAAGTTTAAATATATTTTTTTTAGAATTTAAATATAAGGAATTAATTATGTAAAGATTACAATAAATGTAAAAATAAAAAAAGTAAATGTAAAGACGAAATAACGAAACAAAAAATGAAAATCGATGAAAAGATGAAAAAGATGAAAAAAGATGGAAAAGATGAAAAAGATGGGTTTCGAATCAAGTGGTAATCGCATTTTTGAAGTGAGAACGAAGTATTCCTCCAAATTTCGACACTGGCTAATTTCTCGCCAGGGTTCTGCTTAACGTACACTGGCTTCTAGGGGTGCTTTTTCAGTTTCCGGCTGAAGGACTTGGTGCCGGAAGTTGCCCAGTTGCCAGTTATTTTGGGTCTTCTGGCAACGACAGATTTTTAAGTCTATGAAATCTGTCGTAACTTCTTTTCAACGTAAATCATCTAACATCGGCGAAAACTTTCGGTCGAAAATAACGATCCTGAAAATGTGCATAACATTTGGGATTCGTCAACAAAAGGAACTCTGAGACGAATGTCTTCGAACTGGAGAGGACTTTGAGTTGCTGTTTGTCAGACCAAACTGCAACAAAACCCAGACGGCTGATAGCCCGTGACAGATTTCCCGAATCTGCTGATAAGGTCAGAAGTTTTGATGTTTTCTCGATCCGCCCGTGTGGACCAACGACTCGTAATTTCACTCGGCACTGGATTGGCTGGCGACGTAGTAGGACAATGCAGGGGATAGACAACAGTGTCATTAGAGGGTGCAGGGGACGGGCGACAGTATCACTCGAGAATGCAGAAGACGGACGACAGTATTACTAGAGATTGCATGGGATGGACGACTATGTCACTAGAAAGGGCACGGAACGGACGGCAATGTCACTAGAGAGTGGAGGGGACGGACGACAATGTCCACTAGAGAATGGAGAGGACGGAAGACATTGCTGCTAAAGAATGGAGGGGACGGTATCACTAGAGAGTGGAGGGGACGGACGACATTAGGGTGAATCAGTGCATGGCCTGCGGCGGGGTGTCCGGAATTTAAGGCGTGCTGTCGCTGAGTCTGCCCAAAAAGGCGTTATGTTTCCCCGAGACAGGCCTGGCAGACCCGGTCTGAAGTCACGGCTGTGGGGGGCCTGGGGAATCATCTGAAGCCGCGACCCGTTGAAAGCGGGGTTCCACTGTTCCTCAGAGAAACGTTCCAAATTGAGCCAGCGGGCCAACATGACCGAAACCAGACAGCTAGGCGAGATGGGAGAATATGCAATGGCAGCTTCGCCTAATAATATGGTTCACGATATTGCAAAGCCGATCTGGAAACAAGCGGTGCCACGGTGGAAACAATGTATATAGAGTTCAGTAACAATGCGCCTCTTTTCCGGACAGCGAATCCTAGTCGACTGAGCAGGACTTCCTTTATAGAAGTAAGTCATGTGGCCAAAGAACAAAAAGTCATTTCCTGGACGAACAGGGTGGTGTTGGGTGATTAAATGAGCCTTAACTTTTGCTTGGATAGACGTTGCACCGAGGGATTGCTGAACGAATGATGGGTCAGGATGAAATTGGCAATGGACTGTAGTTGATCAACAGCGTTGATGTTTGGAAAAGCAGCCGGAAAGTACTGGGCTGCCTTTAAGCATGAAACTCAAATGTGCCGGGGAAAGGTTGAGGTAACTAGTGGATGACGATGAAGTGAAGCAATAGACTGACTGGGTTACTGACGACACGTACCTGCTCCATCGAATGATAGGTTGCCTGGGGAGAAAATGAACGGGTTTTATTTTGGGTCGAGCGAAAACATGCAAAGCCAGTGCTTATATTCCTGCGAGGTTTGAAGAAGATGAAGGAGATGAATGTCTTGAAGGAAACGTGATGTCTTTTATCAACGAAATATGTGGGTCATTAAGCCAATTTTTGTTAAGATGGTAAAGCTACTATAATGGCTATATGTCTATAATGTCTATTTTATGTCTATATGTCTATATATGTCTATAATTACAATTATAATAGACAATGTGACGATATCCTTTTTGCCCTAGCTGAAGTCCGTTCCGCAGTGCATTCAACAATGATTCCTACCTTTCAATGCAACCCATTCCGCATCTAAATAATGTTTAATATCATTCATAACCGATTCAAACGCACACAAAGGTTCTGCTTGTCTTCACAAACATCCTCAATACACACGCGGTTAGTGAATGTTTACTGTGCATGGCTTGGCATGGACACACGCATGCTTGTTGACCATGCGCTGCATCGTTCACAAGAACAGGCAATGTATCTGATTAACTAAAAGCTAATCAGACAGACCCGTGTCCTGTCCTCAGAGTCAGTCGCTCGGTGACTCTCTAGAGCATCGACGAGGAGGCTCAAAACTTTGGTCGGACTCTGGGGAAGGACGCGCGATAATTCGGCGCGTAAATTTGGCGTGGTTTTTGGCCCCCATAAGCCGGCCGTGTCCGGCCCGTCCCCTCTGCGACTCCAAGCAGCCACGTCTTGCCAAGCGTCTCCTTGGCCAAGGGCCCTCCAGCGGGCCTTGGTTTGACGACGGCCGGGCCCTCCCGTCGCTGGCGCTCTGGTCGCCTCCTGTCGAGGGTGCCGCCCACGCGGCGCGCCCTGCGGACTTGTGGTGTCCCCTCCGATCTTCAAAGCAAGGTTCTCTTGGTTGATGACCGTTGGCTAAGCGAGTCGCCAGTTCGCGCGTGCCTTCGTTCAGTCCCTTTCGCGGTTGGCGGGCGGCGGCTCCGGCTCAATCAGGCCACTGTCGGGCCTCATCGATAAAACCGTCACACGACTACAGCCACGAGCCCGCCGACGCCAGAAAGGGACTAAATAACTGCCGATAAATAAGCTAATCAGACCATAAATATGCATGGATTAAACCGGTGCTCTAAATTCCGACCTGTGGCGGGCCGGCGGGCGGCGGGCGGCGGCTGTCTGAGGTGACGTCGCCGGCGCTGCGGCCCCCGTTCGGCCCGCCCCCGGCTCCACGGTCGGCCGCGCTCTCGCTCTGCCACCGCCCTGAGGCGCATGGCTCTCATCATCGAATGGTCTGATGCATGCATATTCTGTCCCGCCTGGGCACAACATGCTGGCAGACGAATGCCGATCAGCGGGCCTTAATGCTAGCTGGGTGCTCGGTGTGTGAGATGACAAAATGTTTGCTGAATAAGTTCACTCAAAGTGCGTGGTGAATAACGCGGACATTCGAGTAAATCGTCATTGCCACCATCCTGGGACGTATTCTCGTGAGGCATCTGGGTATTTTCGTTGCGGACTTACAAGTTGCTAACAAAGTACGCTGGCAGTGAGAAATGCCGGCGAAATTAGCTATTGCGGATGTTTTCAGTAAGTTATAACACCATTTACTTAAATCAACATTTTCAATGGCCATATCTTTTGGTTTTCGTGGCTGTTTTGAACCACTCTATCTTATTCTGGTTTCGACTGTCATACATTTGAAATGACCGCAGTAAAACTTCCAAAGTTTGGACAGTTGACGTCACCTTTTCTCTAAACTTTTTCTTCAAGACAGAGTTGAAGCCTAATAGGACTCCAAACGTTTGCATTCTTTCCAAGAAAATACCAAGATGAATCACGTTCGATTCAGTAAGATGGTAAACTCTCCTGATCGCGACGGGCATCCGAAACGTGAAGGTCCTTTGTCGCCGCTCACGAGAACGGGTCTCCTCACTGCCTGGGCAGCGGGTCCTTGATCAGAAGTCGCAGAATGACGGCCTGCCACTGCTGGCAGAGCCCTCTGGCGACACCGTCAGAACCTCGTGAGCGCCGGCCCAGTGCCGACACAGACGATGGCCTCGCCTGCGGCGGGCTGCTTTTAACGCCATCTATGTTTGTAGGAACATACTTTAACTGCATAATGTTCATGGTGGCGTCGTCGGTGGTCAGCACCGGTGCTGATCCTCAATTACCACCACCGGTCCGGAGAGACACACGAGATGGCGCCCTGGGTAAGTGGATGGACCTATCGAACAGGACCGGACCGGACTATCCTACCGGCGACCATCGCTGGCTGATGGCGAGAGGTTCCGTGTCCGCGGCATGTGGCGGACACCACGGTCTGGCCGTAGCCTGGCCTGGCACCACGGCCTGACGCCACGGCCAGGCCAGGTCTCCCTGCGTCCTAAGCTGTTGTCCACTTTCTTGATTAAGTATCTGCCAAAGTTGCGAAGCAGTCATCCTCTGATCAGAGAGGCGAAGAACTCCGTAGAGAAGCAGTGCGATATCTCACTCTTTGTGTACTGAACTCGTCGCAGAACTGAAACTTAGTGTAAACACACGCCTGTTGTCGTCTGCCTTCGTAGGATGTTCGTCGCCTTTATCTGAGAGCAAGTTTCGGTGATGTTGAATGCGACATGGTAGTCTGGCGAACAGGGGACCTTTTGAAATGTGTCCTGCTTAGCCGCTACTTTTCTTCATTTTGCTAACTTAGCCTGTCGTTTGAGGTTTCCACAGAACGCCGGGCCAAATCATGTCTAGTGTTGATTTAAAAAGGTCGCCCTTTCCCTATTACCAATGTTCAGAAATATAATGTTTGTTGATGAAGAGACATTTGTTCTGCCAGTGCTGAGGAACTAGTGATCTGTGCTGACTGTAGAATCTGCCCTAGTCCCACCAGGAAAGGAGGCAGCTGAATTGCGCTGATGGATGAGTGCCTCTCCCCAAGAGAAATGACGCGAGTAATTGCCCCAGTTCAACTGAATGAGCCCCGGTCCGTTTCTGCGCCCTGCAGCGTCATAACGCAATACTCCGGTACTTTGCTCTAGTGATAAATTTGATAAGAACGCATCCCGTCAGCGGCAGTGTGAGGCTGTGCCCGTTAATTCCTCTGGCGTCATCGGCAGGTGCGGAGCGTCTTCCTCCAGTGGATGCCGTGGCTGCTGCGCATGTCGCGGCCCGGCGAGAAGATCACCCGCAAAAACATCATGATGAACAACAAGATGAAGGAGCTGGAGCTCAAGGAGCGCTCCTCCAAGTCGCTGCTGGCCAACGTGCTGGACATGGACGACGACTTTCGCGGCGGCGCCGGCGCGCTGCAGGCCAACTCGGCCAGCTACATTCGGCTGCCGGGCCAGTCGGCCGACGACCTGGCCGTGCACGGCTGCCTGGCCGGCTGCAGCCGTGAGCTGCAGCTCATTCTCCGCGAGCTGCGGACTATCACCGACAAGATGCGCCGCGACGACGAGGAGGCCGACGTCACCAGTGACTGGAAGTTCGCAGCCATGGTGGTGGACCGCATGTGCTTGATCGTGTTCACGCTGTTTACGATCGTGGCGACGGTGGCCGTGCTGCTGTCGGCGCCGCACATTATCGTGCCATGACGGGCCGGTCGCCGCCGCCTGCAGACAGCCCTCTTCCGGTCGGTGCCAAACGCGCTGGACGCGTCGCCGCCCGCGGCCGCAGCGGCAGCAGGAGAGCCGCCACCTCCGTCGGAGGGCAGCCCGACCCCGGTGCCTGCCGGGCAGCAGCAGCGGCAGCCGCGGCGGTGTCGCCATGTCGGCCGGGACACGGGCTTCCGGCGCGAGCCAGCCAGACGGAGCGGCGGACGCAGAGGCCTCTACTGTTCAGCCGCGGGCGACCGGCCCCTGCCGCGGGCAGCGCTGCCTCTCAAGTCCCCTCTTGACGGCTGCCCGGTCTAAGAGTGCGGTCCGTGATGGCATGCTGCCAGTAAGTCTTCTCCGCGTGTCAAGGCGCGAGGAACAGATGCGAGGCATCTTCCGTTTGTTCCCATGATGAAAGTCACTCTGCAGCGCCAACGTACTTCCACTTCCGCAGCTAACTATAGTGCCGTAATATCTTCCATACCTGATATCAGAGTGTCCGCATATGACTGTCTTTATTATGTTATTATGTTTTGCCAGCAAGTCTTCTTCTCTTGCTTTTTGACACTCCAGTCAGTTTGGGTTCAGAATGTAACTATGAAGACCGAGCTGATTGTTGAACATTATTGACCCTCGACCATTCAGTCGTTCACATCAGACTGCTAACAAGGCGTAACCGTCAAACCGGCAAGTATTCAATTGTCATTGTTTACCGAAAAGCTAAGGAGCCCGAGCATACCAAAGATTACAACAACCCGATTTGCCGTCAGGATGACTTGTTACACACATTGAAACGGTCTGTCATCTGTGATGTGTCTTCACTCCAAGTTGTCAGTCGAAAGCGCTTCCCGAGATCGGAGTCAGAAGGTCGGCTGCCTCTGTTTTCGGTTTAAATCATGGACTTGCTGCAGTTTTTTTTCCGTGCAGCCGACTGCTCCATTGCCTCTTTATCATGGCTATTGCATTCTGGGTGCATTTAAAGCCGGACCCGGACCCGGACCCGGACCCGGACCCTGCACTTTTCCCAGTGTCATCCACGTATCAGCTTTAAATTATTGGATTTGCTCAGCTAGAATCTAAATCTAAACATCTTTAGCGATGAAGCCGGCGTGGAACCTAATTTCGGATTTGCTGTATTGGTACGTGTAAACGATACTAGCAAGAAGAAGCTCAGCAAGAATTCGAAGAAAAACATGCCTGCAGTAAGGCTTTGTCAAACTTTGTTTTATTATATTTAAATGGAATGTGGTTAAAAGAACCATTTTTGTTTCTTTTCAGCGGCTCATTTTCCCGAGATTCCGATTTGTCCTGGTTCGGGGCGGTGCGGGAGGCGGCGGTCTGTGCCGCCGTCGCCGGGTGCCGACGCTGGCCGGGTGTTTGGTATGCGACGGTGGCGGGGCCGCTCGCCGCGGTCGCCGACAGAGACCGGCGGCCGCCGGGAAGGCAGGCCGGGCTGCGAGAGAGCGCCGGCCCCGGCCGTGCGCCGCTCTCTGTCGGCGGCGATCAATACCGGCCGGCGTCCGGCTGAGCACCGCCCGCCCCCCGCCGGCGGCCGCGGCGGGGGAGGAGCCGATCGGCGCCGCCCCCGCCGACCGGACACTCCCCGATCCCACCTCCCGCCGATCGGACACTCCCCGATCCCACCTCCCGCCGGCCGGACACTCCCCGATCCCACCTCCCGCCGGCCGGACACTCCCCGATCCCACCTCCCGCCGACCGGACACTCCTGGATCCAGCCCCCGCCGACCGGGCACTCACAGATCCCGCATCCCGCTAACCGAACACTCCTGGACTCAGCCCCACAGGACAGGACAGGACAGGACAGGACACTCACAGACCCGGCACCCCGACGTCCGGACACTTACAGACTCCATCTCCTGTTGACCGGACACTCGCAGACTCTGCCTCTTGACGTCCGGACTCTCATAAACCCCCCTCCAGCTGACCGGGCACTCAGAGACTCCGCCTCCAGCTGACCGAACACTCACAGTTTACAGACCAGAGCCCACACGGCAGGACGTGTCTGAGGACGTTTTGGAAAGTTAGTCCCCTTGCGTCCTGAACTGACTACATCCATTCCGGACAGTTAGTGTGTACCATTAGCCACGAAAATTAAACTGCGGATTAAATCAAGTAGTTGACACTGTAAATTAAGCAACTTATGCGGAATTAACCGCACCACGAAAATCAGAACATTATATACGTAGCATTCATACTTTTCCGTTGGTGTTGCATGCATTTTAAAACAAAACATCGCTAACAGTCGCGGCAAAACCAACTACGGTGCAAATTAAATCTTGCTTATAACTATCCTTGTGGAATCCATGCTAAATAAGTAGTAAACTCGCGAAAGCGACTGAGAAGCATTCCACCTGAATTTTGCTTGACTAAAAATATATTTTTTACAAGTCCCAGAGGGATCGATAATTTATATTTCCCACTTTTGAGGAGAAAAAATATTTTGCATCTTTCTCTAACTTGTTTGCGATGTGCTGTCTGCCAGATTTTGATCAGCCTGTAGTCAGTTTCTGGATGAAAACCCAGCCAACCAATCCTTTATTTTGCTGTAGCGCTATACCCGTCTGAGCACGCTGACTGCAGGACAACATCGAACGGTAATATTTGGGCTGCATGACGATCTTAGAACCAGGACAATCCTTTCTTCTCTAGCCTACGTCTCGAAAATTATAACCTGTACGGATTTCTAAGGCGCCTTGCATGTTACGAAACATTTGTAACGGTTTTTCTTCACTACAGCCCAGAATCACCTTGTCGGCTTCACGTATTTCTATTCGAGTTTGCGTTTTTGGTCAGCTGTTCTACAATCTACGGTGTATGCACATATTGTTCAATGCTCTGGTTACGCTATCTTATACTATTACTCTATTAACATCAATATTTTTCACTTCATACTAGCAGGCTATAAACATAAGAACTACAGCTCAGTGAATTTTATGCTCAATCTTAGGAACATAGCTACTACCTACGTCTTGTAGCTAGAGTAGCCAAACTATCGTCTCCCTTACTCTTACTGTGGTGCGGGATATGTCTGTCTGGATCGAGAATAAATGATATGCGCCCTAGCTAAATTTCACATGAATAATGTGATATTGTTTGTTCGTGTGTGAGAGTGTTACTGTTCGCTTTATGGTATTCAATGAACGAAATGAATGATTGCTTTATAAGCCTCATGCATTAACATCTGTAGAAAACATTATCATGAAAGTGTTGCTGAAATATGTGATTTTTCTCAGACGACATGATTTAAACGTTCGTTCTGCTCTTTGTTAGAATTCAGATGCAACATTTTATTGATACTGACAAGACGGCTAGGTCGCAGAAAAAGTCCATATTGCTCACTTTGGGACAAATGGTTCGACTACAGCAGCGTTTGCTACAGCATTGTCGTACCTGTAGAATCGAACCATATTGTGGGTGCAGTGCAAACGCGTGTGAATATACTGTAGATATTGTGCATTATTACGATATCCTTTATAATCCTAACAACTTCTCGGGTTGTTAGAGACCATCTTCATGTCCGTTTCAATACAAAGCAAGGCGACTATCACGGAGTCTGATGACTAATCTGGCAAACATATGCTTCCAACAGTTGCGTGAAGACTTGCTAAAATTTGTCTGTATGTAGTTCAGACAACTTGGTTCCAACAGCCTTCCATTTACACCCTCAGACATAACAACAGTAGTCATCCAAGAACTACCTGGTCACCAGGTGCGACTCAGACAGGGTTGGGGGAGACCAGTGGGGGTCATAGGCTTCTCTGAAACGCGCGAAAATTATAAACCCTGCGGATCACGAGCCACAGACGAACGCGTTCAAAGAATGTGAAACCTGACTTATTACCAAGTATCTTATCTCCACATCAGCCATCTCTACTCTACTACCACCACCACTGACCAGATCCACGTGTTAAGTTTCTTCAAGCAGAAAGTGCACGGAGCTTTTAAAACATATTACTTTGGTTTACTTTGAAATTCCATCTATTCGCTTTGAGGACTTTCATTTTCTATTTATTTGTGCTTTACTTCATAGGGCCAAAAAAGATCTTTACAGGCTCCCGGGTTTTGGGTATGATTGTGAAAATGGGCTATATTTTTCAAACAGGGAGGAACTTGGGCTCACTCACAAAGGATATATATATATATATATGCATATAATAAATGATATATTGATGAAATGACATGAAAGATATATATATATATATATATATATATATATATGTGTGTGTGTGTGTGTGTGTGTGTGTGTTACGAGTAAATCCAAATTTCTCCCGCTATGAAAAAGGTTGTCTATTAACAAAGTCTATTTTTTCCTTATTTAACCCTATTCCCAGCAAGGGGGTTGAATCTGCCCCCTCGGGTTTTTTGCTTGCTAATTCCAGGTTTTTTAACGCAGCTTCGCGAAACATGGTGACTTCCTAGCTATTCTTTCTACGTACTTTGACAAAATTTCGTAATTCTATTTTACTCAGGGGCAGAGCCAGGCAACGTTTCTGGAAGGCACCTCATGCCATTTTTGGTCCTGTTGAGAGTAAAAGGAAAATGTCTGCCAAAAATGGCATTTTTTAAAGATACAACTTACGAATTTATAAGGATGTACAGGTAAATAGCCGGGCGACATACAAATACAATTTTGTACGTCTGAGGTCACTTTACGAGATCAGGTCAAGAACAAAAATCAAATTCGGTTTCATAAAAGTAATTTCGGCGCTTTTTTCAAATACCAAACCCGGAATGTATATGACGTAGAAGGCTGCCCTCTACTTGTCTACCAAGTTTCAGCTTGATATCAGTTCGGGTCACGGAACTATGATCTAACATGTCGGCGCGCATACTCTGTATCGCAACAGCCGTAAAATGGAATTTCAGAAACAGAGTAAATTCAAATGATTGTAAACTTTTCCATAAAGTATTGCATGCACACGAGATCATTCCAAGTGATGCTGAGGTCATTGGAGGTCATTTAAGGTAAAAGGCCGCAAGCTGATCTGAAGAACATGTGATCAGGACAGTTCCCTTTTCATGTCCCTGGCACCGTCTCTGCTAACTATTTACAAACACTGCAATGCGATTTGCACCTCTTCAGCACAACATGACTAGAAGAATCCAAAAAAGTGTTTTTATATTTTTTGTTAACTCGGCTTTTGGAAAGCTGATCCTCCTATTCCCGAAATCCTGTAAACACCTATGAGTTTTTTTCAAAATCTCTACTACATGAACCAATGGTAAAAGCCCCATCCATGATCTCTCGATTCTGGTCAATTTCGTTAAAATCGGTCCATAGACAATGGAGTTATAAGAAGTCCAAAAATATCCCCCATTTGACTTTTCCTCCTGTGTCCACTCCTTTCAGAATTTTGGAAACTTATTTCTGTCAAAATGTAGTTTGCGTCACGGCGAATCGATTGCCGTCTATTGCGATGAAATCGGATGCGTAGTTTTCGAAATCTCGGGGAGGGCCGAATTCGCCCCCCCCCCCTACCTGGAATAGGCCATACCGTCCATCCCTCCTGGAGTAGGGTTAAGCACACCCATTCCACCCAAAAACATCGTGGAGTCTGTATCTTTAATATTAGACAGTTTGAAGTCAGATCACGCGTTTCTATTTTGAGACCGTGGCATACGACTTTGGCCTCGAATGCCGTAAGCCTCGAAAGCTCACCGCCGGACGTAATGCTTTTTTGTCATAGGTGGTTCACGTGGTTGCCATATGCCTGGCCCTCAAATTTTCCAGATTTCGAGACAAAAGTATATGTTTCGGAAGAATCTCCTCAGATCAGCGAAACGACAGAAATTGATGGCATTTCTGAGAACCATGCGAAACTGATGAAGGTTTTTTGGTAATTTTGTTATCGAGGTCACTTATTCATGAACTCATGCGTGCTCTCTGTTTCACAGGGTTGCCACATGCGGCCCAAATGTCCGTCTTGCTACAGCTCTGTTAAACATTGTAATAATACAGTATCTCACCCGGATTTCAGTCCTGCTGCAGTCTCTCTCTCTCTCTCTCCTTCTCTCTCCCTCTCTCTTTCCTTCTCTTCCCCCTCTCTATCTGTGTCTATCTATCTCCATTCCGCTCTTGTACACACATACACATGTACCCCTGAAATGCGATTGATGGGCTTTATTTGACTCTTCTTGAGAGATCGACTATTACGGCGCTTGCTGAAATGTGAAGCATGTATGGAAGTAAAGATGAGTGTCAGACATAAGACAAACAAACTGGCAATTTTACAAGTAAACAAATTATCCTCATCAACGATACAGACAATTATCTATTCGTGCAATACAGGAAGCCTGCATGTTTTTTTATGAATTTCATGTCTGCACAACTTTTCAAGGCCTGAAAAGCCAACTTCGTTAGGGGACTAAGCCTTTACAGTACACTTATCAGCAAAGGGAGGTGCATGGTCTGACTGCTACATTTGACGCCCGTGCCTCTGTCCTTCGTTACACGGGAATAGTGTCCCTGGTTTTTTTTTTTTTACATCGATTGACGTTTTACGGTAACGCCGTTGATTAGGGTGATTTATTGGATCTTTTCCAGATGTGGGTGTGGGCTTTGCTAGCCAAGAGCTGTGACGTGTTGTGTATCATAAACCCCTTTTGATTTGAAAGGCTAAGAACTGAACTGCTGTCTCGACGCTGTAGCTTTTCAGACATGTAAAATGAGCAATATATTTCTCATTGTGGATTCAGCATTCAAGACTTCTAGAGTTTGTACCTCGGATGCATGGATGTGAAACCCCATAGGGCAGATAGGGCGGCGGCTCTATCAGTTCTAGATGACAGTTAACATGAGAGCTATGGTGTTTGATGAAAAGACATTATATCGAAATGGACGTTCGGAGTTTGTTCTCATTGCCTTGGCTGGAACTAAATAAACACAAATGAACCCAAAAGACGCAGGAAACTGAGTTTTATTTTGGGACGTTTTTAGCTTTGGACCTGCCGGTATGATCGGTGCCTGCGGGTCTGGCCCAGTCACGTGCGCCGTCACCGGGAACATCGGTACGGGGCCGGCGGCCGGGACCGTCTCCGGAGTGGGACCAAGCCGTCCAGCTGCGCCGGCTCGACCGCCGGCCAGCCCGTCAACATGTCAGCTCGCACCGCCGCACGGCCGGCGGCGGCCGGCGGCAATGCGGACGACGAGGCGCGCCCGCGCCACCGCCATACATGGCCCACCGGCTGGTGAGGTGCTGGGGAGTGGTCCGGTCCCGGCTGGAGCTCAGCTGACTGGCCCGAACAGCCGCCGCTGGCGACGCTCGTGATGAGCGATGGAAGGTCGTCCCTCCAGCAGCACCTCCTGCTCGGGCGGCGAGACGAGGGCCGCTATGAAGTCCGCCTCCGGCCGAGGACGGACGCTCGGCCGCCGCCGGCAGCCGGCCTGGGCAAACCGCAATCACTCGGCTGATTGCGTCCATTCAGTGCCCGGCCCGCTCGGAGCCCAGCGGCCGTTTGCCGATGACTGCAGGCGTCAGAATTCCGGCAGCCACTTCTCTCCGACGATGCCCAGGCGGTGGAAACGCGCAACTGTCGCTGTTTTTGGAAGAATTGACGTCAGAAAGTGGGCAGAGCTAGCACCGTCCGGAAGATCTGCTACAAAAAGTAGAAATCGTATCTGCCATCTCCAGTCAACGATAGGGCACCGGCGTGATGGACAAGTGTACGAGTCCATCACGTACACTTGGACTGTACGTGATGGACCTGTTTTTGATGGACGTACACGACGTACCTGGTGGACGTACCTGATGGACGGACGTACCTGATGGACGTACACGTGGACGCTGTTTCATGCGTCAGCGTCCATGTGACGGACGGTGGCTTTTAGTGTTCTGGCTGTGCTTATACTAGAACGACTTCCCCACGTTCCACAGCGTGCTCTGTATCCTTTGTGGATCAGCTGTTATTACAAGAGGTTTTGAAACATTTTATCGTGCCGTGATTGTCAATCTCTCGTTTGCTCCGGAAGCAGGACTTCACTAAACTGTGAATTACCAACATTTCGAGATGAATTTTTTTGCCGCAATACAGAAAAAAGATTTGGACATTGCGAGACCACCAAAAACTCATCAGGCATTGTACAATATACACTTCCATTGTAAACATGAAATCGAAAGTATACGATCCATCCATGACTACGAAATGAAAATGGACGGAACCAATAACGTCCGGGCCATTTTATAGCTCATAGCACGCTTTACACACTGCTAGCAGAATATATGTGTACTAGCAGCCTCTTGGTACATTATGCAAATCAGGAAAAGTCATATCACACCCATCGTGACACTCATGCATGGCTTTGCAATGGATGACACAGATTTGGCTTCGTCCCGGGTTATGACGAAAGAACCGCAAACTTCGCGCCTCCAGGAGCCATGACAGGTCATTTGTCCTAATCCCATACGATGCCTGAAAATCGACGCATGATGCAAGCCAATACCAGACATAGCTCTCCTGATTACGGTTAGTTCATGATGCATTTAGTGGCATAAAATGAAAAATGACAAATCTTGCGAGGCTTCTTGACTAACAAAATATTCCAACAACAGGATGACTCATATTTTAATAGTCCGTTACTCCAAAACCAGGGCATAATGGCAAAAACCAGCCCTAATGTTACAACGTTCTGATCACTCACAGCAAAC
This sequence comes from Capitulum mitella, assembly GCA_030062745.1. NCBI lineage: Eukaryota > Metazoa > Arthropoda > Thecostraca > Pollicipedomorpha > Pollicipedidae > Capitulum > Capitulum mitella. Next base: position 1,143,880 of record CP099841.1, on the reverse strand, counting down.
CATGGGACCATGCATCACAATCTGACAGCGTGAGAAAGATGGTGGATAATTTCTCTCTTGATCGGTCGACTTATCTCGCCGTGCTACAACTGGGTTCCCAATAAGCTGTAGGACTTGATGGTTGAATCAGGGGTAAAAGAAACGACAGCAGCGCAGTTTTCGCATTCTTTATTGCTTAAACAACCGGCTCTACTTACACTACGGTACAAAACGTGTTGACGTCTGCACCAACCGACGGCTCTCTGGCCGAGCCCGGCGGCCGCGGGCAGCGGGCAGCGGGCAGCGGGCAGCGGCGCCGCCAGGTCGGGCAGGGCCCGGGCAGGCAGGCTGCCGCCGGCCGTGCACAGTTCAGCGGCGCCCCCGCAACGGCCGCCCCAGCACAACGGCAGACGCGCGCACACCAGTCGGCAGTCACACGCTCTCACGCTCTCTCTCTCGCTCACAGTTGGGCGCGGAGAGCGGCCGGCGCCCGGGGGCCGGCCGCGCCGGCTCGTCGGCGGCCAGGGAAACGTTATGGACTCGTGGATCAGACCATTCTTTGAGCAATGTCGGATGACGTCAGCGGAGCCGCGGCCCTCGCCGGGGCCCCGGCGCGACAGGAAGCCGAAACCGGGGCGCCGACGTCCCGTTCGCAGTTCCCGGCCCGCCACGCGCCGCAGCTGTTCCGGGCCGATTAGACTCGGACTGACTGAAAGCGTATCAGCGGGAAATGTCGGGAGCTTCACGCGAGTCTGCAGCGGTGTGTCCCCAGCCCAGCTCTCGGCCCTTGCAAAGCGACAGAACAATTTACCAATAACAGAGTTTCCAGCCGCGGTGGCGGCGGTCCGAGTCGACGCTCGGCGTTGGCGCCGCCTCTCCGGGCGGCCGTCACCGCGCCGGCGACAACACACAGTCATCGGGCGGTCCCCGGCCGGTGACAGGCGCCAGCCGCGCTGGCCAGCAGGACCGGAGCGGCCGCCCGACACACTCGCACGTCACCGCCATCGGCCCCCGGCCGGACACCGCTACAGCGCCGGCAACGGCGCAGACGCACGAGTAAAAATCAGCACGTCTGGGTGTACAGCAGCGCTCAGCTCACCGGCACCGAACAGTACAAATTAGAAAATTGTTGAACTTACTTGTAATCGGCTAGCTGATGAGAAACAACGTACAACACTGTCTAGCCCCGTGATATATTCAGCCGGATCGCGCGGCAACTTATCTCGGGTGACCCACAAACAACCAGTCAACGATGGCGTCACCACATTTCTCCGAGATGACGTCACAGCACCGCCAGCGTTGCGGGTGCGCCCGGTGGCGCGGTCGCGCTCGACAATAAACGTTCGGTGGCGGCCGCGCGGCGCCGCCTGCCACTAGCGCGCCTGCCAGCCAGGAGGCTGCCGGTCGCCCCTCTCAGGATCTCACCGCCGCCGGCGCCAAAGTCCCAACAGCGGCGCACCCGTATACCAGTAAAAAACGGCCCGCCCTGGCCGGTCATCGGCCGCCAAGCCGGAGCCGCGGCCGGCCGGCAGTCGGCGGACCCAGCGGCGCATTGAGCAGTTTCCCTTAGAGCTATGCATCCCACCAGTGGCACTCGCACTGAAGAATCCGCTACGCTACGCTACACGGGTCCGCTACTCGGCGGCGGCCTACCTAGATGTCGGCTAGCCGGCTGCTAACCTGACTACCTGGCGACACAGACTAGCGCTAGTAGCACCGCCTCCGGAGCTCGGCGTCTCTCTCTCTACGGTCGTTGAACGGTGACCGGGGTGAGCAGATCTGCGTGCATTGCCAATGGTGGCTCGCGCACGCGCGCGCGCTCCAGTGTGGTGTTCATGCACTGCAGATGCCTGCTTGCGTACGCGCGCAGGCATGCGTACGTGGTGAAAGCCTCAGTGTATGCATGATTATATTTTGTGGTAGATTCATTGCTTGGATTCAAATAATGAAATCGTGTTTACGATGCCGGTACAACGGCAAGCGTGCTGTAGATTTTCATGTAAGTTTGATTAGCGGGCGCGTACCTTGGTCTGTAGACATGCTCGTTTCTGTGTGTGACATTCTAAATGCACGTTCCATGCACAATGTACGCGACACGCAGATATTTTGACATTTTCAGCAGGTCCATATCGCCACAAGAGAAGTCCATGGCCAGCCCGGCCCGGCCAGGGTCCACTGGGTCTATCACTCTGAGGGCGTACCGCCCGCGCACCCAGCCTCACCAGCCGTCCCTTCGGCTGCAGCTGACCGCGCCGAGCTCCGCTGAACGGTAGCATGCTCGGCGGAGGTCCTCAGCCGGCGGCGGTAGACCCGGCCGGCCACCGCCCCGGGAGCCGGTGGAGCAGGACGCAGCACTCGGTGACGACTCTGCTGGCAGCGGTAGACCCGGCCGGCCACCGCCCCGGGAGCCGGTGGAGCAGGACGCAGCACTCGGTGACGACTCTGCTGGACAGCGGTAGACCCGGCCGGCCACCGCCCCGGGAGCCGGTGGAGCAGGACGCAGCACTCGGTGACGACTCTGCTGGCAGCGGTAGACCCACCCGGCCGGCCAGAGGTTCGGGCGTCGGTGCTCTCTCCGGAGAGCATGGCTGCTGGGGGTTTGGCCGGCCACCGGTCGCGTTTCCGGCAGACCTGCGGAACCGTCGCTGACAGCTGCTGCTGGCGGCCGGCGGAGCTGGCCGGTGGCCAGGGCTAACGCCGGTCGCACGTCTATCTGCCCTGGTAGAAGTCGATGATCCGGTCTTGGTCGACGTACTCGAAGATGAAGGGTGCGTCCATGAGGATGCCGATAGTGCCGGCCGTCGTCACGGCAAAGAAGAGGTACAGCTGGAGCCGGTCTATCACCATGGCGACGTACTTCCAGTCCTCGCGGATCTGTCGGCCCCACGGTAACGCTGTCTGAATACGACTGGACAGACTGGACAGACTAGACATGCACTAGCACTGGGGCTGCCGAATCGGGCAGAACAGGGCAGAACAGCGGTCTGAGAGCACAGAGGAACGACGTCATTCGGTGTCTTTCAGTCCAAGCGACTGCCAGCTGTTGCCTAACTGACCTTTGGAACGTTCCATAAAAGTGGCATGGAACCAACCAACTAATCTACAGACAGTTACAATTTCACGAAAGCTGCATGACTCATCAAACGACATCTGGACTGCATCGGCGCTGTGCCTCGGCTAATGAAAACACGTGAACGTATGGCCGTCGTAGCTGTCGCGGAGTTTGCTGCGCCGAAAGCCGAGATCGGGTCTGAAGGAAGAGGTCCGGCTCGTCGCTCGCCACCGGACCGGCGGCCCGTTACCTGGATGTACTCGTTTTCGTTGCGCAGATGTTCGGCGATGAACTCGACGGCCTCGGTGGCCTTGTACGCCTCGGCCGTGAGGAAGATCGAGTCGGAGAGCTCGCTGTCGCGTCGCACGTCCGTGGCGTGCTCCAGCCCGCCGCGGTTGATCTTGCAGTTGGGGTGGTGCAGGTCGGACAGCTCCATGGCCTCCATCTTGGGCTTGGTGTACTTGGCGGAGAGGTCCGGGCTGCTGTAGGAGGGCACGCGGCCACCCGGCGGGCCGCCGGCCGGACCGGCGCCCGGGCCCTCCATCATCCACCGCAAGCGAGTCTTTTTCGGACGCTTCATAAATAAGAAAATAGGCAAATATTTGAGGAAGACGACGCGTATCCAGTTTGGCATATGATGGGTGCGCGGCCCCCGAAAGTTCCAGTTGATGATAACCACGGTTACCAGGATGCTGACGGTGTTCATCACGAACGTGAAGAGCAGGTATTTGGCAATCAGTGGCAGCACCAACGACGTGGGCGGCAGGATCTTGGAGACGAGCAGCAGGAACACGACCAGCGAGAGCAAAATGCTGATGCCGAGCGTGACCTTCTCCCCGGCCTCGGCCGGCAGGTAGAACACGAGCACGCACAGAAACGAGATCAGCACGGTCGGCAGGATCAAGTTCACCGTGTAGAACAGTGTCTTGCGCCGGATCGTGATCCAGAATGTGATGTCGGTCTCCTTCGGGTTTGTCTGGTCCTTGGTATTGAGGTACGCGGGCACCTCAACAATGTCCCAGGTGCCCGACTTCCAGTAGTCAGAGAGGTCGACGAATTCCTTGTTGTTGAAGAGTTCCAACGACACCTGCGCGCCGTTGAACGTCCACGAGCCGAACTTCATCACACACGTCTGCTGGTCGAATGGGAAGTACGTCACGTCGATGGTACATGAGCTCTGCAAGAGAGAAGACCGCCGTACGTCAGGGATACAATATTTCATTAAAAAAGGGACATTTGTCTTGCGTCAGCGAAAACAATACGCTGGTCGAAATACAATACAGATGTCTGTGAGCGAACACATACGCCGTCCGAAGCGGCCAACAGCCATTTTAAAGAAACAACATCTGAATCTTAGCATCTATTCTGAAAGTCTAGCATTATCGCTTCGAAGAAAACACAAGCACAGTCGACAAAAACAAACCGCAAAAGACTGATAACAACATGCATGCGATTCAGTTAGAAAATGCCTTCCATTCCTTCCGATCTTCCTGCTGGCGCTTTTCTTTAGTTCTTCACTTCTTGTTTCGCCACAACCGCTCGCTCTGGAAGTCAGATGGCGGCCGTTGCCTTGGTCCTCTCGAAAAAATTAATGAGGACTGGTTGCACGGCCAGGAGCCTCAGTGGGACGGCGCTAAACCTAGACGCACCTCTGCCACTGCCATCAGTTTTTCTTTGCGGTTCTAGAGTGTTTAAGAAGGACGGTCCGGCTCCAGCTCAGCACTCTAACTGTTCTGCTCAACACGGCTGGTGACGAGCAGTTCAGCGCGGTGGTGAACGACAGCGATGGTGGAATAGGAAAGATTTCACGTCATCGGCTTCATTGGAATCATCTCCATTTCTCTTTATCTTTCTAGTTTCTGTTTCCTTCTTTCTCCCTTTTCTTTTTGCTTTTCCCTCTCTCACGTTCTCCCTTTGCGTCGCCGCTGCCGTCTTCAGCCGGCCGCGGCAGCCGGTGGCGTTTGTGATTTTGCTGCCGGGCGCCGTTCCGCGGGCGGCGCGGCGGCACGCCAACACTCGGCCGAAGAGCGTCCGACGGCTGCAAACTGTCAGACAGACGCGGCGAAAACATCCTGCCGACGCCGGCCGTCCGGCCAGACACGCACCACCCGGGCCCCGTCTGCCGGCTGCTGTCGACAACTTGGCCAGCAGCGAACTCTGGCGAACGGGCGAAGCCGAGAGCGTCATTGAAATCCGGCCGCCAGCACGTCTGGGGAATCTCCTCCGCGATCTCGGGCGATCAGAGCTCCTGAACTGCCGCAGTCTGCATTGATTTAACAGCAGAATCGGAACATGCAGCTTTTCAGTGCCCGCTCACAGCGGCAGCCAGCCGACGACTGGCGGTGAGCTGCCCGGCGGCCAGGCAGCTGGTCTGCCGATCACGTGGACGCCGAACAAGGGGACACCCCAGAAAAGGACTCCGCAGATGGGCCAGTCCGAAAGCATGAGCGGTACGCAGAGCCGCGAGCGAGGGGCTGGGAACTAATTAACAGCGATCGAATCCCCGACGGAGAGGAGGCCGGGAACGCTGCGCTGCAGACCGTTCCGTGGCTCGGCCGTCTGTTCTGGGAACAGTAGGCCTGCCCGACGTCGGACAGGCCGCCGTCTGACGGCGAACGCGTCCAGCGAGCAGTGGGACCGTCACGGTCCGGTGCCGGCCACAGCCAGTCGGCCAACATGCCGTTCTCGGAAGCAGAACAGTGACGGCTGACTCAGGGTCTCAGCACGATTTCTGACGCAAAACAGTCAGACCGAATAAAGACAGCCGATTAAAAATTGGCTAGAAAAGGTTCCAGACAGCTTTATCTCAAATGTATCATCAATGAGAACGACCCGAAGAGCAATAAATCGTTAAGCTATTTGCAGAAACGGTGACGGAAATTTAGCGAACCATTTGCGTCCCACAGTGTTGAGACCTCAGGATGATTGGGATCAGGCGTTCACCAACAGCCCACAGGAGCAGACTGAGCACATTAGATGGACGGGTATAGGACGGTCCTGGTAGCTGGCCTCCCGATCCACCTAAAGTGGATTTCTTTACCTTTGTGTTTTACAGCCGAAACTAAGGGGCGACCTCTATAGACCCTAGCCTGCTGTTAATGGTACTTTATGACCAATAACATTTTCTACTGATGGTTTGGTCAGGCACTTTTGTCTAGAAGTCAGTGCGAGCTTTCATCATATCAAAAGAACTAGTTAATCTGTGGAACGGCACTGGTTTAGTTTCGCATTGGTCATTTGTGGGTCGGACTAGGTTCAGAAACGTTAGACAAACATGCTATAGCAGGTGTAAACAGCAGGTCTTTCCTGGATCCGGCTGTCTTGTTCTGGTCCCACTTTCAAACAGACCGGTGACTGACATAGGAATAACGATGTGCAAGAGAACATCAGCATACTTCCGTCCCTTATTTCTGACCAATCATATCCCAGGGCTGAAATGGCCGGCATTTGGCGCAGCCTCTCAGCCCGGCCCGATATGGGTCACGGTCGCGGCGTGAACCTGGAACCCCGGCAGCAGGCCGGCGGACGCGCCGACGAGCGGCGGGCCCGCCGGCAGCCGCCGCCGGCCGCCCAGCCGCGCGGGCCGCCTCCAGACGGCGGAGCCAGCCGCTGCTGGCGGCAGCCAGCGGGCCGCTGCTCAGCCGCGATCCAGGCCCGCGCCCTGCCACAGCCAGCTGACAGCTGATGCATCCACCTCTGTGTCATTATGGCACAAGGCCTGCGTTACCAGATCAATAGCTCCACGCCTCTTCAAAGCGCCGCGCCGTCCGGGGGCGTATCCATGACGACGCGGCTCGAGAACGAGACGGCCGCTGAGCGGCTCGGAGGGAGACGGCTGCTAAGAGGCTCGGAGGGAGACGGCCGCTCAGACGCACGGAGGGAGACGGCCGCTCAGCGGTACGGAGGGAGACGGCCGCTGAGCGGTACGGAACGAGACGGCCGCTCAGAGGCACGGAGCGAGACGGCCGCTCAGCGGAACGGAGGGAGACGGCCGCTCAGAGGCACGGAGCGAGACGGCCGCTCAGCGGAACGGAGGGAGACGGCCGCTCAGAGGCACGGAGCGAGACGGCCGCTCAGCGGGAAACAGCATCTCCTGGCTCACTAGGAGACGGTCACCACCGTCTGAGGAAGACGGTTAATCCTGTCTGAGGGAGACGGGCACTTTTGTCTGAAGGAGGCTGCTCCTCTGCGTATGATGACTTCCTCCGTGTGCCAGACCGGACAGTCTGTGCTTCAGGAGTCCGCCTGGCCTGTGGTGGCCGCGGGCAGACGTCATCACGTAAGGCTGACGTCAAACCCCTCTCTGACTCTCACCGTTGCAGTCTAGCGCTCTACGTCTGCTTCCACAAGTCGGTCTCCCATGCGCTGCTCTACTGTTCAATATATCCGCAGTTCAGGAAAATAGCAATTATGAGTCAGCTGAGTAAGCGTGCGAGTGACCGGGACGTGAAGTGCTCTTCGTCATCAGCTATCAGCTACAATATGCATTTTCCTGGTTAGGAAAAGGGGTAAATTAATCACGAAAGGAAATGTGCATTACGTATTGTTTATATTAGTCTTCCTATTGGCGGTGGTTCAAGCAAAATGGTGCGAATCTGAATAACTGATCATGTACCTGATAGATGGCAGGTGGAATCCAGAGCACTTGGCCATTTGGATGGACCAGCACGTTGGACTTGTACCGGACCTCGTAGTTGCCGTCAGCACTAAGGATAAAGACATCAGCCATTAAAGGACATGACAAATGTCCCAGAAAATGAAGGCTGGAACGGTGTAAAGACTTAAGAGGATCGAGACTAAACGAATGATAACGCAGTCAGCAGGCGAAAGCTAACCATCTGACAAATCATCGCGCACAGCCGAACGATGGAATTTCTGACGGAGAGAAAACCATGTCTATGGGAGAAAGAAAAAATAAAGACGGACGACGGAATATGAAAGAAAAAAAGAAAGAGGGAAAGGGCACGAAAAAGACAAGGGCGAGAGGGGAAAATAGAGCAAGAAGCCGGAGAGAGGAAGAAAAAGAGAGGGAAACAGACAGAAGACAGAAAGCAATGGAGAAAGGAAGAAGGCAAAAAGAGGGTTATCGCGATGGATCTTAGCCAACCTGTCAATAGTGCGAAGAAAATACTTCTGAAACGGAAAGCACGATATGCTGAAAATGGCAAGCAGATGTCATTTCGAAGCTCAGGCACCACTTACTTGTTAAACAGTACGATGTCCGGCTTCCACACTTTATCGGGAGGCAGTCGCAGCACCTGAATCCCCCGGTAATCGGACTCATCCCACATTAGCTGGTAGTCTGTCCATTTCTGAAACGTGCGCGTTCACAAACATTAAAAAATGTAATCATATTACACCTGAGACGGTAATTAGGAGAAATACAGTCATGTTCACCCATATCATCGGCTGGAGACGTTCCCATTGATAGGCTACATTTAGGCAAGGCTATAAGCATTAACACACCAAAACCATATTCTTATATATTTTGTCAGATTTCCAGATGTTATGAGATTCAGTTACTCTTCCAATCCTAACACAAAAGCGACGCATGTGTCCCCTGCCCCCCCCCCAAAAAAAAAACGCATTCCCGCCTGTTTTTAGGAGAAGTACTTTTTCCCCGCCTGCCGTCAGAGTGATATGTCGTAACGTCCAAAATATTGATAAAAACCCTGCGTGTTATTACCAGGAGATGTTCTCTATGACTGCTCTGAACTTGTACATGAACTTCTAGAAGTCTGCTGCCATGGAAAAGATAACTTGCAGATAACGCATTTGCATCCGTCGACCCTTAGATTGGCGTGAGGATAAGAAATTGTTATGACTAAAGATTGCGTCTCCAATGTCGAAGCTGGCTGAAGACTGGGGGAAAGCTGAGCTGAGCCGATCAGCGCCGGATCCTCGATAGTAAGTTTCCTAGCTGCTTTTCAGCGACTCGGACAGATTGCAAATGTCTGAGCCGCCAAAACAATCAGCGTTTGTTTGTCTTTCGCCGTGAATTACGATCGCTGAGCTCCGAACGTCGACGGGGCAGGACCATCCATCAACAGCCCGGCCGGGCCGGTGCAGGCGATTGGCGGCTCAGGCGGCTTTAAGGAGCTCCCGAGGCTGGCGCGCGGACGGCCGTCGGCGGCTGCTGCGGCACAGGTCAGAAGCCAGGGACACCGGGCTATCCAACGAGGCTGGGTCAGGCCGGTGGTGCCACCTCCATTGGGTAATGGCGCCTTTCTTTGCTGTCGCTGTACGAGTTGACCTAGTCAGTGTCATATGTACTCCTGCAAAGAATCTCGATAATTGAGTTCAGCCAGAGGCCTGTGAACTTGTCCTGGCAACAGTGCGAATACGACTCGTCCCGCGACGTAACGGTAACCGCCGGCGGCAGATCCACTGGTGACGCGCAGACGCGGCCCGCTGGCGGCGGTGCGCGGCGCACAGGATGTAGCGAGCCACACAACAGGACACCGCTTGTTTCCAGTCTGGACGGCGGTTTTCGGTCCGGCGTGGCCTGCCCCGATCAATGGGTGGCGGCCGCCGCGCCGGGACTTCCTGCCGCCCGAGAGAGACAGAGAGAGAGAGAGAGAGAGAGAGAGAGAGAGAGAGAGAGAGAGAGAGAGAGAGAGAGAGAGAGAGATCCTATCGTTCCGGCGAATGTACAGTTCGAGTCACGATGTGCCTCTTCGCTCTCGGGAGACCGCGTACGGGTCCGCAGTTCCGGCCGGTCCTCTCCTGGTAACTGACAACAGCCTGAACAGACCTCTCCTGAGACTGAACAGTCTGGTCCACACAGACCTCCACAGCACTGTGCAGTCTGCTCCAGACGTACCTCCATAGCGGCTGTGCCGTTTGGTCCAGACGGGCCTCTGCAGAGACTGTAGTGTCCAGACCAGGGGCGCCACTAGGGTACCACTCTCCAATGGTATCTTCTTCATTCAGTCAATTCTCTGAACACCGTACCTGACACGACGCCGCCGACATTTCAAGTGCTTGGCATATGTGGCTTTCTTCACAACATCTTTCCACGAATTCCGGTAAACATTCGCAACGTGAAAATGCCTTAAGTGTATCTTTCATCTACAACTCGCCAAGTGAAACACGATGAAAAGCTGCCCACCAAACTGCTCTTACTGGACAGTCGACCGGTGACCTCCGCCGCGGTCGGACGTGTCCGGCGAGCTCTGCGCCGGCGTGTCCAGGGGCGGAGGAGACCGTTTTCCGTGGTTCATAGCTATGACCTGCTAAACTTTGTGAGGAATACGGTACATGCGGAACAAGTTGCTCTGCACATTTCGGGACCAACGACCAAATGCAGCGCCGTCCGAATGACAGTACAGGTAAAGAGGCTGTGGCAGCTGCCTCAGGCGTGGAGCGGTCGCTCAGCAAACGGCCTCCCGTCAGCGAGTTGGTCAGACAGCTCAGCGATGCTCCCGGAGACGGTCAACGTAAACGTGACCGCTTCGAATCTGGAGATTCCTTACCATTAGGACAGAGAAGAACACACCGGCGAGGTGAGGCTGGCCGCAGCCGTCTGACAGCGGTCACCTAGACGCAGCGCTGGAGAAGCAGGACAGACTGCTATCTTCACTGTCGAAAGAACTCCAAGAATCCAGCGCTTCTATTCAGCCCCAGTTCGTGAATTTGGAAACGTGAGTAACGGATATGGGAAGCATATAGAGTATAAGGATGAGGAGATAGACGCTTTAACCAAGCAGCTGAAGCAGACAGATCAGGTGGCCGCATTGCAAGCGAGACTGGAGGAAGCAGAAATCGTTGATCTCTTGTCTTGTCTCGTCCTTTCTGGGGAGGAGGGGTTTTCGCCCCGTGTCGGAAACTCCGCCCAGCTGGATCCACCTCTGTTGCTGCTGGTGCCTCCGGCGTGACCGGACTGCAGCCTGTTGACCGCGCGCTGGCGGCGGTCGGTTCGGCAAGGGATCAGCTGACTGCCGGGTCGGCCGCCGCCGCCGCTGCGCCCTGGTCTCGGCCTGCGGGTGCGGGGGCGAGTGGCGGGGTGGCTAGCGCGGCTGGGCCGACGCGACATGGTGCGGGTGGCTATGTGGATAGTGAATCCATCAATCAGCTCGTAGTGGATGCACTGAACTGCTACCTCCCTGGTCTGGAGACAACGAATGATTACATTGACCGGGCACGCAGGCTGCCCGGTCCAAACCACGAGATTACTGTGCGCTTTACGCGATCGGGCAGCAGTCGTGACCAAGCAGGAGTCGTCTCGAACTCCGGGACGAGGATCTTCTACATCAGCGAGAGCCTCATCCCTTTCAGGGGAAGGATCTTCAGAAGCCTACTTGGCACCAAGAAGGCAGGAAAACTACACCACCGTCTACACACTTGGAGGGCAAGTGTTCTGTAGACCGGAAAGGTATGGGGTGAGCAAGCGCGTGGACTCGCTATAAACTGCAGAGCCTCGGATTCACCGTGGTTCTGATATCATTTTTAATGAAGTTGGCTTTGCCTGTCTCTTTTGCTCATACGTCTTAAGTATTGTTCTTAGGTCCCATAACCTGATCGTATTATAAACATATACATATATATGTTCATATATATATATATATATATATATATGTGTATATATATATATATATGTGTGTGTATTATATATTTATATATACAGATATCTATGCTTATACTACGATGTTAAATATATCTTAAATATACTTTAATAATTAGGAATTAACATATATTTAATTAATTAATAATATTTTAATTAATTAATAATATTTAATTATTTATATATTTCAATTAATTACTAAATACGATAATGTTAAATATATCTTAATATATGTTTATATTACGCTGTTATGCTATATATATATGTATATATATATATAAATATAAATATATATAGCTTTTTGGTCTTTTCGTCCCTTCTTTCTCTGCTGCCTAAGTTTTTCGCCCGTTCCTTACTTTTTGAACGCCCATTCGCACTGTGGGCTGTTGACTTTCGTTCGTCCTTTGTAGTGCCTTCGGAGCTCGTTAAAGTCGTTTCATTTGCGACGTATCTGGACGCTTCTAGCAGCAACCTGGCAGCAACCCAGTTGTCGCCGTTGCTGCCGCCACTCTCGCTTGCGCCGCCAGAGCCTATCTCTCGGGTGCGGCCACCACCCCTTTTTAGGGGATTAGGAGGTGAATTGACTTGGGTGAAATGTACAACCAGCTCTGCCTTAACAGTGCTCGTTGTCATTTGGCTCTGCCACGGACGCTGGGGGGCGAGTAGCGGGTGGTCGTCTCAGCCCCGCGTGATCGTCGCGAGCTGTCTCCGGTAATATCTGTGGTTGGCCGCTGTCGCGCGGCCGGTATCTGGACGTCTCGTAATTATCACGGACAGAATCAAAATATGCTCGATGGACTGCACGGGTCTAGCCGACTGGAAAAGGAGAAAGTACGCGTTTAACATGTTAAGGCAGAAAAACTACATCATTTTGCTGCAGGACATCCAATGAGCAGTTAGAGAGCACCTTTAGAAACCGTTGGGGAGAAGACATCCTCATTGCACCTTTTACCAACAACGCAAGAGGAACAGCTATATTGTCCAATACTGCAGATGTTAAATTTTGTAATACATATATCAGCAGCGATGATGACCTCAACATGACAAAAGCATTCTTTAATGGGGTGCTCGGCACTCCCTTGGCTATTGTTTATTCACCAAATCTCAATTCGCCGGAATTTTTGGAATGCTATAACAGAATATCTAACGGAAATCGGAGACGGAGTCCCTGTTATATTAGCTGGAGATTGGAACTTAGTTTTGGATAGCAATCTTGAGTCGTTCAGTTGCACCATTTATTCAGTTACACCGAACGGGCCAAAATAATATGAGCGCTCGGTGCAGGCTTCTTGAAATAATTAGAACGAAAAAATTAGTAGGCATTTCTTGCGGGGAGGAATGAAAACGCTCGGAGATATATGTGGCGAGTACGTAGGCCTGTCATTAAACAAGCGAGGTAAGATTTTTTTCTTAGTGCCTGAAGGTCTGAACGGTGCGGTAGTTTCAACTGGATAGTCCGGGTTGCAGCACAGACCATTGTATGATGACGATGGAACTGCCACGGGTGGTGCAAAGTAGGGGAGGAGGTTTATTTAAAATGAATGTTTCCATTTTGCCAGATGAAAGGTATGTCGAACACATTAAAACGGTGATCTGAGCGGCATACCAGAATGATATTCCGGTTTATGAGGATATTTTTTTGGAAGAGTCTCTTCGTACCCAAAGGATGCATGAAATGCAATTTGTGACAGACGCCTTGCTGTTTTATGAAACACTTTTTATCAACATCAGGGCGGAAAGCACAACTTATGGCACCAGGAGGCGAAAACTTTCAAAACGAGCTGAGGAATCCCTTCAGAACGAGACAGAGGGTTGGGAAAGACGGTTGGATCTCCAGCCCTCTGATGATCTTGCAGAGGAGCTAGACTTAAGGAAGACAGCTTGCAGAGGTCAGGAAACCTTTAGTTCGAAGGGATAATTGCCCGTTTAAAGGCTAGATGGTACGAGCATTCAGAGGAATCGAACATTTTTTTTTTAATTTGGGAAAAGCAACCTTCTTAATAAGCCCATTCCTGTTCTAAAGCTACCTAACGGGGTTGAAATACATGATTAGCCAGACATACTGAAGTGTCTTGCAAACCATTTCAGGGATACCTTCAGAAACCATGACGCGGAACACGACTTGAGTCCCTTTTTTTGAAAGATGGGATATGAAAAAGTTAAATGTCTCGGACTGTAATGAACTAAGTCGTCCGACTACGATGACAGACATATAAAATGTTATTTTCTCGATGAAGAATAACAGATCCCCTGGGAATGATGGATTTCGACCGGGGTTTTTAAGTTCTTTCGGCTGCATTTAAAGGTAATAATATTCTGCATGTATCGAAAAAGCTTTCAAAGAGCAACGCTACCGACAACCCTGAGAAATGGAATAGGAACACTCATCCATAAACGCAATAAGCCCAGGCATTTAATTTACTCATACAGACCAAGCACATTGTCGAACACTTGCTATAAAATAATTTCTGGTACACTCGTAAACAGATTCAAGGGAGTCATGGCTAAACTGACTGACGCTAGTCAAACGACGTTTATAAAGGGAAGATTTGTCGGGAAAATATTCGTACGCGGCTGACACTGCACAGTACTTACGACAGGAACGCCGAACAGGCCTGTTTATATGTTTAGATTTTGAGGTTGCCTTTAATTCAGTGGGCTGGGAGCTCATCAAAGCGGCATTAAAAAGGTAGGGTTTTACTCCTGAAATAATTACGTGGCAATACTTTAAGAAAACTCAGTGGTGAGAAAAGTATACAATGGGCACATTTCTGAAACTATCAGTTTAGAAAGAACTTGTAGACAAGGGGACTCATTAAGCTTTTTACTTTTGCTGGTGGTCGAATGCCTGATTTTGAAGATAAAAATAAGCCCATCGTAAGAGGCGTTCGTATAGGGGAAGAAGAAATCAAAGTACCTTGTTACACAGATGACACTCTCTGCATGTTGGACGGTTCCGTGAACATGCAGGGCATTGTTTCATGACCTTGGTGTGGCTGCGAAGTACTTGGGGCCTTTTTCTTAGCATTAAAAGAACCCAAGCCATGTGGGCTGGGCTTCAAACAGATCGTCAACCAATCTGCCATGATTCTGCTATGCGTTGGGTTGACAAGATGAAGGTCTTAGGTATTGTATTACTCAGTGACGTAGAAGGAATAGTTAAAACTAATTTCAGAAGTAAAGTGGGGGAAATTCAGGCAGTGATGCGAATGTGGCAAAGCCACAGGCCCACTTGTACAGTTTGAGCCAACTATCACTGACTGGCTTGTACCATTCAAGAGTTCATTCGAGTACTTTGCGCCAGACCTGCATTACCGCATTACCAAAAACTGCTGCAATCCACGAATTTCATAAATCTACAATGATTTCTACATCGGACTTATTTGTTGACCTGCGTCATATCTGTCAAGATGTTGTTTTGCCCGCGTCGCTAAAATGTGTTAGTCTCAACTAAAAGCTTCTGTGTGGCTTAAGTCCACTAAATGATGGCGGAATAAGTTTAAAGGAAGAAATATTTTCCAGTTTTGAAAGGCCAGCACTACATATAAAAATTATTTTGTGTTGAAGTGATAGGTTCATAACTGACTGGAGTAGTTAATGATCCAAATGATGTGAAAAATTTAGTGCGAAACTTGTTGCAGACTTAGCAACACTCAGCATAGAGCAAAGTGACAGCATAGTCGTCTTTCTATTCGGCGAGCAAGATGCAACTACTTTATTGTCCCTTGACTGGGCTTCTAAACTGAAAAATAAGTATGTCAAGATAAAGGTCACGGAATTTGCTTCAGAATTTTGTGCCCCTTTGTCTCCAGTAATACTTCATACATCTTAAACAAGCTCGCTAAAAAAAAGAAAAAAAACATGGTGTTTCGGCAGATAAGCATTGTTCACATTGTCTGTCTTTGAAAGCCGTCCCTGACCAAGAAGAATCTCCACGAGGACTATTCAGTCGTGTCCAGATGGACCTCCACTAGAACCGTACAGTCTGGTTCTGGCGGACCTCCACGGGGTCTGTACGGTCTGGCCTAGACGGACCTCTATAGAGCTGTTCATTACGTACCCTTGCAAAAGGCTGACATCTCCGTAGGACCAGCGAGGGGACTGTACAGCCGTCCAGTCGAGTCTCAGCTCTAGTTCAAACTAATCTCGACGGTCGATGAGAAGTATACAGTCTAGTTTAGACACACGTCGAAGAGTGCTAATTCTGGATTAGAGTAACACCTACAGAGACTGCACCTGAGCGCGGATGAGCATCGAGAGACCTCGTCTTTTCTAGTCCAATGGGCCCACACACAAGCTGTGCAGCCCGCTTCAGAGTTCATTCGGAAAACGCATCTGTTCTCGTCGGATACGGAACAGCGGCGCAGACAGACATGGCTAAATATGCAAGGAAACTAGCGATCGTTCTTATTTCCTTGTTTCGTTTCTCTGCATTTCGGTCGTTGTACACATACCAATGTGTGTAGAAGTGCATGTCACGTATTTTCCATGTCACTGTTTTCGTTAAAATCAGTGAGGTAAACCATTAGTGTGTATGGATGCAAGTCCAAGCTTCACAAAGTCCTGTACCTTTGCTCTGCCCTTGATCCTTAATTATGCTCCCTATGCAGAACGTGTCCTTATAAGTGTTCGACATTTTAAAATGTTCATTTATCAAGCCATGGCTTGTTTTCAGTATGCAGAACCCGTTTACACATGACGCTGTATTGCCCCTTGCGATGTCCCCCTGAGTCCGCACTTAGCAGCGTTCGGACATTTTGTGGACGAAATGGATCGATGTTATCACAGATGGCACTCATTGAAGTCATAGTAGTACTAAGTATTAGCTCGCGGCACTGATATGTAAAGGGAAGAGTATTCGTCTGGTACGACCGCACAGTAGCCTGAAATGCCTGCCAGAAACAAATATTGGACCCATTCCTGGCCCCGCGAAGAAGGTCGAAAATTTGGTGTAATGTCTAGGAAGGATGCGTAGGGATAGTCGCCAGATTTGAGCGCGATGGCGCAAATGGATTGGTTTTGGCCTCTGAAAAATATGGCGGAATGAATCGGGACGAATCGCACGCCCCTCTCCCCGTTACAAAATAGTCTAAGTACGACCTTGCGATATACCCGTAACCTTTGTCGTTGGAAAGCTGGTACTATTCATGGCCGTTTCATGACAGCGCTCTCCAATTTCCCTGTCATTGGATATTATCAGTGTTCTCTGAACCAAAACTCAGATCAGCATAAATGGCGCGTCGAATGCAAAGGTCATTCAGGCTAGAAATGTCAGTTATTCTCTAGACCCAGAGAAATTATGAATGGACGCTTTGTTTCAAAATAGGACAGCATCAACAATTCTCGGCATTTAAAAGGCCATTGCTCCAGCTGCGAGAACAGTTGGCATTGATCTGAATGGACATATAGCTGATCAGAATTTAACGAAAATGCTTTTCTTGAATAGAAGCAGAACATCCATGTAACCATAAAACTTCATATATGTTGTATGTATATGTGTACTTTTTTATCCTTTTGTTGGTGCTCCAGCACGTCCAATGTTGACTGGCTACGCCACAGATTTGAGTCTAACCTGGGGCCATATGGAGTGTGCAGATGATTTAAATTCTCTAAGGTTACGTATGAGAGAGCAGTCGTAATCCACTTCACCTATGATATATATAAATATATATATATATATATATATATCATATGTGCGTATATGCTGTTAGGGTTGTTTTTTCTTTTTAGTAAAGCGGTAATGAGGAAAATGATTGGTACAAAATATGACAAAATGGCTCGACGTACTTCCACACATGTTTTTTTTTTAAGCCAGAAGAAAAATGAACTGAGTCTTGCGACTTTAATGACACATATTATGTGAAGCATTAAATGTTGCTGGGATGAAGCAGTTGGCACGAAATGTTTTGTGCCATAGCCATATTCTGTGATAAGGCAGAGAACAAGTTTGAAACAAGACAGAGAACAGGTACAAGCTAAACGAATTCAGTATGTATTTAACTGTAAATAATGTATATTCATGCATGACGCATATTCCAAACATTACCAGAAACATGTTTTGTTCGCCCGTGAAACTGATTGCAGTGACAAGATTTATGGGCTCGAGAACTGAGTCTATCGGAAAGAATCAACCAGAGTTATTGCAGCTAAAAAAAGGATTTTTACAAGAACTGACGCAGTAAAAAAACCCTTTGAAGAAGCTTGCGAAACATACGTAAAACCATTTGTCGCGAATACTGTCATATCTCACCAGCCGGAGCCAAACGTTTGACTTCATGATCTGGTTCTTCTCGTTCTGAAACAAGAAAACAAATTAGTTTCTTTTTAAAAATGAAACGTGTTGCAATGTAGCAAGAACATTTCTGGTCTCGACTATCACGTTCTATGCAGGCGCAGGCTTAGCAAATGAAGGGGATCTTTTTCATTGAGTTTTCTCCTGAAACCAGCCAGTTCGTGCAGCTGAGCGGCAGGTCCGGCTTCGGAACAGTCTTCTGAATAATGAATTCGCGTCGGCCGCGAGATGATATCTGATCACAAAGACAAACCAGCATTGAAAGGCAAGAAATTTCACACAATGTTAGGACTAAACTAAACTGCCCAGTCGCTGAAGATTACGCATTATGTCTATCCATTGGCCGTGGATAGTCAAAATGCTTTTAAAAAGGAATGTAATTAAATCCCCGAGTCCTTAGCACCAACAGGAGTGCTACTAAATCCCAGATCTCCAAAACCGAAAGGAATGAAATCCAATCCGCAATCCATTTTGGAGTCCTTTCTTAGAATAATACATTTTCGCTGAAACAACCACAACGAAACGCACCACGGTGTTCATCGTCTGTGACAGAGGATGAGCATCAGTAATCGCACGATAAACGTTGACGCTTTCATGAATTTGTACGTAGCCGCCACCGCCTGGACGGTGTCAAAAAGGGCAACCCCTCCCCCTGTTATCTCAGGATCTGACGGTCGGATTTGAACCCTTCTACCACCAATCGATCTTAAGGGTAGAACCAGGCTACAACCAATCGATAGCCCCGGGTTTCGCGCAATTCAGAAAATACTGTGTTAGCCCTGGTCACGTGAATGATGGTATCACAGGTCGCGTAAAACGCATAACACGACGTCGGAAAAACTAACATCGGTTCGTACATCGTATTATCCGCGATACTGGTCTTAGAGCCTTCATCTGGGTATCAGAAGAAAAGTCGCGACCTTGTGGATCAGAAACATGCTAAAATGTTAAAAAAGGCCCGGTCAAAGTCAGCCTAGGCCGGATGAGTACTAGTCTTATTTTACATGCCAAAGATCGATACTTATTCGCAGCCGTTTAGTCCATGTGACAAGGACTGAATAAAGCCTTTTGATCATCAGTTTTGCATTTTATGCTTTTCATCCAGTCACGGTAAGTCCAGGTCAGGTCACATAAGACTGCATTACTTTTCCTGCCAAAGAGCAATAAATAACCGCTGGGATTCCTGACTGCGTCAAGGAATCCCAGGAATCAAGGATCAAGGAGAATCCAAGGAATCAAGGAATCTGTCTGCTGTGATCTGTCAGCTCTTTATCGAGACAAGTTCAAGTCAGATCAGGTCAGATAAGTCATTTTTTCTTTTTCTGACTAACGGCAATGAGCGCTCTCTGCTGTTCTGAACAGTCTTCTGTAGGCAATGTTGTATTTTATTTCGTTTTGACATATACCTATGACGTGCCTTGTCATGATCTTCCGTTGCATTTGTTCAACTTGCTAAGAGCCGCACATAGATTTGCTTCTCTGGTTTGAATGATGTGGGAAGGCCAGCGGCAGCCTCTTCTATCACCCACAAGGCAGCAGTCCAACTTTCATCATACATGTTACTTAGCACGACCTCTAATGTTGCCGTGTGACGGTTGTATATCCTTTTGGGGACTGTGTCCTATGTAAATCTAAATAATCCATGCATTATATTCGCGAACGTCATAGAAAAAAACGAAGCATGTTCGCGCTGCTGCCCAGAGAGGCAAAAACATGCATGCAAGGAATCATTTATCAAGTCATATCTCCATGACCTGACCTAGCATGTAAATGATTCTGATGTCAAAATATGGAACGCTGATTGATGAACAGGTATGAAAATTTGGGTGGGCTGGCCGTGACGATAAGGAATTATTCACGAAAAACCGAGGGGGTGCCCCATCTGACACTCCCCCCTGGGTGGTTCCGGGTTAAGTAACAAACATTTGGAAGGACATTTTCTCATAACCCGATTGAATTACCATATCTCATAATGTCATAATCTTGGTCATAATCTCATAATCTCCTGTCCTTAAAATTAAGCATTTTGTTTCGGTTGAGGAAAAACATTTCTCGATTTTCACACAATTCCTTACGTCGCGGCCAACTTCTGTCCTCTTGAATACATGGGATACAGAGCAGAGGGAGAGACGGAGGAGACGTTTCCCCCAACGTCTGATGAGTGGGACGATCCCTCCAAGGTTTGGCAATGCCTGTCAGCACGGCCAGCTCCGAGTGGAGTTTCTGTGCTCTGAGACTCCTGAAAATCTTGTTACGCAGCATCACTGGTCAATGCAGACTGAACTCGCTGGCAGTGGTCCGTGGCGTAAACAAGATTTGGTCTAGAAAAAGGAGAATGCAGATTTAGCTCTACCCCAGCCAACCCCAAATTAGGGAAATGTTCCAAATCTTGTCTATTTTATTTCATGGTTCAAAAAAAGTATACGAACATCATGATAAATGACAATTTGCATACTACACTGTTCCTGTGGTGTTACATACGGTCGCTCGTGTCAAAATGATTGGATGGAATGGGTCTCGCTAGTCTTGCGAGCAGAACAGGTTCTGTCTGAGCTGTTGCGTCGAGTTTTGTTACTACTTCCGTGTGCCGTTTTATTTCCGCCCATTTTCTCTCTTTCATCGGCAGACTGACCTTTGACCTAGCAAGATGCCCCCAGCTGACCTCAGTAGCTTGTCACCTAGAGCTAGGCAGTCTTTCTCCCGACTCGCTGACGTGCGCGTCCGATCAGGGCTGTTACCCTGACCGGACAGTACACTCTGACGCGCAGGGGATAAGAAACTCTGCCCGCTATCACCACCACAGCTACGGCCGACGCTCAGATCGACAGCGAGCGAACTTTACATTGAAACCGCGTCGTTGGGTCCTTCGCTTGTGTAACGCCATAAAGTAACGGTTTACATTCACGGACGTTACAAATGAACGGGAGTGTGCAAGGATTGCAACAAGCATTGCAGAAAAATGTAGTAAAACCCACAATCGGATTTTTTTAAGGAATTCATCCCAACTGCAAGCTACAATTCAGGACTGGAAATCCTGCAATTCAGATCCTAATGATTCCTGCCCCTGATATTAAATCGCTCAAAAAAGTAGCCATCTGTCTTGGCTGTCTGCCTTCCAGTGCAAGACATGAGTTCCGCCAAATGAGAACCATGGCCCGGCCCCTGACCCATTCCTATCCAGAAGTATGCAAGGGTCTTGCACCTCAACTTGGCAGATATTGCCGACTTTTTCGGAACAAATCACATCACCATGGGGTATTGAAATGGTCTAATGCTTTTTAAAGATTTCATTGCATTTTTTACGGATTTCAAACTGATTCTTCTCAATTGTTGCAATGCAATCTTTCCAAACATGAAACAGACAGCACCAGTTTTCAGAAAGCGAACACGTGATAAGACATGATCAAAATCACACAAAGCTTGCGTGTTGCAAACAAGCCTTTCCCTGAACTTCGCTACGGATCTCACCACGCTGATCAGCTGGATGAACGCGAGGCCGAATTCAACATTGACGGTTTTGGTCATGTTTTCCACAGGCCGAATCAGCTTGTTGTAGCCGAAGAAGAGGTCGGCGACTAATCTCTCCTCGTCCTCTGAGCCCATCCCTGAAACAGCACATGACGAATCAGCACACGCAAATAGGCAGCGAGTCACCCGTACAGACTGGCCGTGCCGGGCCGTGCATCGTGCCATCATTTCCGGAACGGACTGCATTGTTCGGCAGTCCATTACTCCGTATTTCCTGGCGGAATACACTGTCCGACAGTCCAGTACACCGTATTCCCATCGCCCTGGGGGAGTACGCTGTCCGACAGTCCAGTACTCCGTATTCCCATCACTCTGGGGGAGTACACTGTCCGACAGTCCAGTACTCCGTATTCCCATCACCCTGGGAGAGTACACTGTCCGTCAGCCCAACAGACCATCATCTGGCAGAACGGATGGTCACCGCAGTAATCTCTGAAGCGTATTAAGCTGCTCGAGAGCCTGCCAGTTCGTGCAGTTCGTGCCAGCATCATCACCCGGGCAAGACGCAGTTCCTGTCAGCCTGCAGCAGATCTCTGCGCTGCCAGGCAGAAATGGTAAAAAGATAGAGAGCAATTCCTCTCCTCATCCATTCGGATAAGTGAGCCGTGTAACGAGATGCCATTCCAACATCAGCGATAGCTCGTTTTTCATTTCCAGTGGTTTCTTACGTCATCGAATGAGACACTCCGAGTTTCGATGTATGTGCCAGGGCGTCCCCAGTTCATGCAATGCGCCCTGACAGCAACAGTGAGCAGAGCAAGGATCATTTGGATCGGCTAATAGAATTCCGTTCATCATCGGCAGCAGGTCGCCATGTGCTGAAACGGAGTGAGCGCAGTGGACGAATTTCAGTCGTACACTGGATGAAAAACCATGGTTACGAATGTTTGTTTGCTTGATTGATTCATTGATGGATTGAATGTTTTTACAGATATCTTTTGAACTATGTTTTTTTATGGACAGATTAAATGCTTTCACAGATATCTCTTGAACTACGCTTCTTCGATAAATAATCTTGATACCCTTGGCCCGGACCGGGACAATGTCCCAAAACTATACAGCAGTTGGGCTAGATTTAAGCTGATAACATTGTTGAAAAAGTAACAAAGAAATCCATTTACAGCCAAGGTAAACTATTTTCTCTCCTGAATTTCTTTATGAAATAAGTTTGAATAAGTTTATGGTTGTTTCGTTGCTAATAGAAATCAATGCACAACTTCCTTTACAAAAATTCCATGGAATTCTAACCACCTCGAAACCATTTGTCCCAAACTAAGTTATAAAATTCTCCTGGCATATCCTACACAGGAAAAGGAATTGTTCTTAGGGCCTAATTCCACCGACATGACATGAGGTAATGACATAACAAACGGTTCATTTTGTTTCGACAACCCTTGAACAAGTGGTCTGGCTGTCAGATACCCATTGATTATAGATGAAAACAGATTTGCGGTAACGGTAAAGAACTTAACATTTTTCCTTCCACCATCGGTTATCAGTTCACTGATTCGGCTGATTGGCCAGGAGTTCGTAATGACGCATTGGACAACTGTTCTCAACGTTTGCTTTACGCCATACATGCCCCAATTTGTCAGCAGTTTTAGGCGTCCAGCATAGCTTATGTGTCGCCTTTCTGTCATGGAAATAGATCCACGATTAAGTCACAGAGCGCCTGGTCGTCGCCCGAGAGAGAAAACCAGACAGTACATAGTGTCCGATTGAACCTGTGTCGCCACATGTCCGGCATGACCGGGAAAGTGGCTTAGGCTTCCGAAAATCCTGACCGACTTATGGCTGCGTTTTTATCTTTAAAGGAGCGTCTTTATGGATTGCTTTGAAGCCTTTGTTACAATTATAGATGACCCTTAGCACTTGCTCTTTGACAAGACGAAGACGTGTGTCCAAACCCATCCTGCTTCCATTGTCTAGAACCCAAAATCGAACCAACAAATATCAATGGGTAGTCTTCTGAAGGAACAAAGACTTAATTGGCTTTTCTGTCCCAAACGGCAGTGGTTTCCCGGCAATGCGCAGTGTTCCTTTCTCTGCGTCCGGAGTCCGGCAGCCGCCGTCAAAGTTACCACGTCTTTCCATGAGCGATTTCCCTCCCAGCCCCATGCGAGAGAAAACACTTCGTGTTATTGCAGGGGGCCGTATGCCGTCCGCGCTAATAGCATGAAAGCAGTATTGAGTCAATACTGTCGAGGCAAATAGACAGACTGAATGGCAGATGCGCCGGGCAGGCGGCGAATCACGTTCTTTCAGATGAGCAGTGCCTGCCACGCTTCCGTCCGCTCCGCCGACGGCGGCGGACGTGACAGCGTCACCCGGCACGCGCCGACCACACCGAGATTCCCCGTGACGTCACGCCGTTGACGTGGCGTCACGTGACGGCTGCGGCTGGTAGCGACTGCGACCGGTGCTCGTGTCCGATTTATTCCTGCCAGCCAGCCTTGCGGCCGCAGGCCGGGGACGAGGCGCGCCGAAATCCTGGCAGTCATCGCGCCGAATTTAGGGCCCGGTTCTGGGCCCGAGGCGGCGGCTGTGTTCGCGTTTTGGCCGCTAGATTGCGCCGCCGGCGCTCGAAGCCGGAAGAGTCCGGCTGGGGCACGGACGCCCTGCCGTCGAGAACGGTACCGGGCCACTCCGGGTGTCTGACCGGGAACACGTTACAGACCTGGTGCGGAGTGATCCAGAACTAGGAATGCGGGAGAGGTTATCGTTCGTGGTGAGGTGAACAGAGTTTCCAACAGTCAGAACCGGCAGAGGCTACCAATGTTTGACGCTGAGGCACTTCACGCACCGGGCATGTAGTCCACGCCTGGTTTACCGGTGTTGCGTGCTCCGTGACAACACTAGGCGAGAGTGTTGGCGGTGAGCAGCGATTCGAGGCGGTCGTTAATGACGGGTCGGGTGCGGATTCACTCTCGTTGCGAAATCGCCGGTGATTTCTTCGTAGGAAGCTTCTGAGCCTGCACTCCAACAGGTCCACGCATCTGACCATGATCCCTTTGCTGGGCGCTTTGTGGTCTCAGTGACGGCTTCGGTCGCTGAGCCGCCTGCTGCTGGTGCAGCTCTCGCTGTCTGTTCTCTCAGCTCTGCCAGGCCAGCCACGCCGGCTCCGTCGGCTCGCCTTCGGCAGCTCTGACTGTCCCGTCCGGCATGTCGGCGCCGTCGACTGTCTTGGCTCTGCGGGATTCCTCAGATCAGTCAGATGCGTCAACTCCCTCGTCCCGTTCAAACCCGTCAAGCATGCCGGCTCTGTCAGCCATGCCTGCTCCATTGGCTCCAGCTCAGCGGCTCTGTCAGTTTTGTTAGCCTATTCAGCTGAGTCGGCTGCGTCAGCTGTATGTTAGATCTAGCGGCTATGCCGGCCGTATCTCGGCTGTGTTGGCTATGTCAGGTGTATATCAGTTCTGTCGTCTATGTCGGCTTTATGTCGGCTGTGTCGGCCATGCCAGCGGTGTCAGCTGTGTCGGCTATATCAACAGTATATCGGTTCTGTCCGTTACGTCAGCTGTACGTCAGCCGTGCCAGCTGTATGCCAGCTGTGTCAGCTCCGCCGCAGGCGCTCGGTGAGCGTCGGGCGGTGGCAGTCGGCGCCTGTCCCGAGCCGGCCGGCGCCCGGACGCCCACTTAATTCGCGCCACAAATTGCCTGTCTTCGTCAGGCCTGAGAGGCCGGCCTTCGGCAGCTGGGGCCGACGCCTTTGCAGCACGCGTCGCATTGCAGGCTGCAGCCGACCGGCGGGAGGCGGGCTCGCGTGACCGGGCGACGGCGCAGGCCGACCGGAACAATGCGAGCCGGGCCGGCCGGCCGGCCGCAGCGGACGGATTTAAATAGCGGAAACTGACATCTGGCGGAGAGCACGCTCCACTGGCCTTGAATCGGCCCCACGAACGAGGCCGATTATGGCCGGCTTTCCCTCAGCGTCAGGTCGATTTCGGTCCATTCCGCTGGCGGCTGCTGGGAAACGTTTCTTCCCCGTGTTTTGCGACGTGTTTTTTTTCTCTCTCTCTCTCGAAGCGCAGTACCAGAAAGCAGTCTCCGAAAAGAGGATTCTCCACGAACTACATATGTCCCTTCCTGATCTGCCGTCATGATGAAAAAGCGTAGTAAGCTGGGGGTGCTGTAGCCTTTTCCCGAGTGATCTGGTCGCGCGTTTGCCTACATTCTTGTCGAAAACTTCGGCCACCGGTGAACTTATCATTGTGGCCGAATTTAATAACCATTTAATAACGAAATGTTGGTAACATGTAGCTTTAACCTGATCCCTTCTGGCCACCCACATCCGCCTACGCCGGTATGAGAGCGCAGCGGGTGGTTGAGACTCCCGGTGAATGAAGTGCACAAGCGAGCTCCTTGCCGTCCCACACGGCAATGTTATGTTATGTTATGCATGTATGCATGTAAATGTTAATCTGCGACAGCTGCAAGGGGTTGGAGTGGATGCCATCACTCGTTTCTCCACCGTTTAACTCTGTGACCATGAAACGCAGCATTGTCAAGTTTTCCATGGTTCTGAATCAATTTTGAACAGTGGTATTGCGCAGTTGCGGAAACTGTAAAGGTTACGTTATAAAGACACCCGTTTTATAATTTTGCCATTTTCAGTTTTCCTCTTTTCTTACCGATGCACCAGTGTTTTCAAATAACCGGGAATGTTCCACATGTGTTATGATGTCACGAGATCATTGTAGGCCACCCATGACCTCACACAATGCCATCCTGGGCCGAATTTAGATCATTATAAACCATAAAACCAGTTGTGACAACCACTTAAAGATTTTCTTTAAGCAGCGAGCACAAGTTTTTAGAGGTATTTGTGTCGTTTTATGGCATTTCATGACTGATATTTATGCCGTGTGCATCCTTTTAGGCATACTTAAAAAATACAGTATAGCTGAATTCTTAATATGGCATTACATACCTTGACCTCTGACGTTTCCTTGCGTCCAAAGTGTATTGCTATCGTATGTAGAACTTCCTTAAATTGGTCAAATATTGGCCTATTGACCTTTGAAGTGACTTATAACTTGATATGTAATCTTAAAGTTCAAAGAAGGCAGTCGATTACCTTTCGAATCAGGAAGATCTGTCCATGGGTTACGGATTTATTGAGTGGGGTTGCCTGACGTCCCCTCCCCCCTCTCCACCAAGAGGGACATGCTATGGTGACATACCCCCATTAACTGTCGGGTTTACATTAGGTTGTGTTGAAAAAGGGCTGCTCACGCCATCCATTTTAACAAATGTAGGGGATTCAAAGACAGACTTTGGAGGGGGAAAGACAGTGATTCAAACCGTCTGGCCACAACATTCGCACAGCGACATCGAGTCAATTCCCTGGCTTGACTGGCGAGACTATCAAAGTTGCAAATATTGGTCGGTTTAGTACAGGATGTGGAGAAAGTAAGTCTGAACTTGATCTGAGGTATAATCCTGGTCGGTTATAGTTTGAAACGAGCTCGAACATATTAATTTTCACACATGCATTCGCAATGTTTGTATGGTATAATACATCTGTTTATGTCTACCAAAGATGTGCAGCCAAGGGCTCAAAGCTGTAAACATGGTGCCATGGGAAGTGCCAAAGCATAATATGACTCAGTTTTCTGTTCATTTACTACTGTAACTCTGCGAACAGAACAGCCTTTAACCATACAATTTTGTGCAGTTTAAAATGTTGCCTGTTTTGTAGATTTTGTTGTACACGTAGCAAAGATAAAAGTTGGCGATAATTCCAAACATGACCAGGCAAAGGCCACGATAAGAATAATCGATTACTACGAAAGATCATATGCTATTTGTCTCCAGGTTCCGTTTATTTCTTTGCACCAGTCCAGCGTCCAAGATCCCTCTAGGACACGACACATATTAGGTTCGTGAGCAAGCGAGAAGTTTGATTTTGTGTTTCTCACGAAACAAACATGTGACACGATTGATATGGATCAAATGAAATCATTGGGATAGCCATGATTGCCATGGGATAGCCACGATCTTACCGATTTGGTTTGGATCTAATGCATCCCCACGATCATTGTGGGGTTAGCTTTAACCTTCTCCCACTAAGCGGACAGCCTATCCAGTTTCACGTGAGGTGCCTGGCACCATCCCGGGTTCCCTGCCCTCTCCATCCTCCGGCACCAACCGCGCTCAGCACGGAGGACGACCGTCCAGGCGCCAACACCGCCGCACCGTCGTCAGTTATGCCATTTCTGCTGGTTTATCCAATGACGCAGTAAACAAGCCACATCCGTCTCACCCTTCATTCGCGTAATTGGCCACTAAATTGCAGTTATTACAGCTGCGGAGAGGGTCGACTCTGTGAGTTTTTTCTGCCTGCTGTTTGTGTAGCTTTCTGTGCAGTTATTTCATCCTACCCTGAAATGACGCCGTGCTCTGTGGCCTTTTTATCTTTGGACGCAAACGCCAGACTCCGAGCAGCAGTTGTGTTTTAGACGCCATTTGTACAACATAAAAGTGCACTTTACACTGCGTCGGTCTTGACGTCAGTCAGGACCTAGTCGAATGGCCACCAGGGCGGCTCGCCAAGCTAAATCCGACACGTCTGGCGGGTCGCGAGAGACGGCACCTTTCAGTACAGCATGGTCTGCAAAACATGAAATAAAGGAGCTGTTCATTCGTGCAGTCCGGCCCAGACAAGAGGTCTCTAAACTGTTTATCAAAGCCATACCTAAACTGATGTCCGTACCTCATGATGCGTAAGTATTTAAAATCCTCGACCTGCTTCCATAAAGCCCCGTATGTCGCCTTCATTTAGACCGGACGGGTAGATGTTTTTGGGGAGACAGGGCAGGGGAAGGAAAGAACATTGCCAAGACAAAAACGACAGTGTTTACCCTTCAAGCACATCGATAAAACGATATACCCACAAACTATGTTGAAGGACTGGAGGGGTCCGGAACTTTTTTTAACAAGAAGTGATTAACATGCTCGAAGGGAAGATATGTACAACATCTGACGCTCGACTCCCGCCACTAGACAGTCACTAAATGGTCAATGTTGCTGGTCGGTTCGAAACAGTCCAGAGACCAGGATTCCCCACACCTCGGCACATCGCCCCGTCCGGTCGCCAGTCTGGGCCCTCGACCGTTGGAAACGGACCAAAGTGAAGCGTTCCGACACATGCCACATCTTCACGAATTTTCCATACCTGGCTATCATACAGACGTCCCTCAGTAAGGGCCATACAAGCCGTGGAGATTAAAGCAAAGCGAACGGAGCTCTTGGTCGACGACCATGATTTCCCTTCAGAAACGCCAAAAAGACAACAGAAGAGCATCCCCGCGGCGTGGTAGCAGAGGACCACTTGAACCGAGGACTGAGTGTCCGTTGTAGTCCACGTTGATGGTGTCAGTCCTGTGTCCCTGGTGCCAGCCCTGTGTCTCCGGTGTCAGTCCTGTGTCTCCGATGTCAGTCCTGTATCTCCGATGTCAGCCCTGCGTCCCTGGTGTCAACCTTGTGTCTCCGATGTTAGTCCTGTGTCTCTGGTTTCAGTTCCGTGTCTCCGTTACCAGTCCTGGGTCTCCGATGTCAGTCCTGCGTCTTCGGTGTTAGTCCTGTGTCTCCGGTGCTAAGCCTGTGTCTCTAGTGTGTCTTCGGTGTCAATCCCGTGTCTCTGGTGTCAGTCCTGTGTCTCCGGCGTCAGTTCTGTGCCTCCGTTGCCAGTCTTGTGTCTCCGGTGTGAGTCCTGTGTCTCCGGTGTCAGTCCTATGTCTGCAGTGCCAGTTTTGTGTCTCCGTTGTCAGTCCTGCGTCTCCGGTGTCAACCCTGTGTCTCCTGTGCCAGCCCTGTGTCTCTGTTGTCAGTTCAGTGTCTCCGGTGTCGGCCCTGTGTATCCGGCGTGTCAGTCCGCGGTGTCGGTCCGTTATCGCCGCCGGCAGACCGGCGCCGATTGCGCCGGCGGCGGTGAGTATTGGCGCCGCGGCCGCGCCGTATTGATTACGGCCGGCCGCCGGTCCGCGCGGCCGGCACGCCGAGGCGCCCCGTCTCGTCCGCGGCCTCCCGACACGACGGCCGGTCGCCGCCGGGCCCGCCAGCTGTCGCAGCCGCCGGCCGGGGCACGCGCGGACACGCGACACCCAATCATGGCGCGCGGCTGGCCGGCTCGCCGCCGACCGGAGCCGCCGCTCGGCCGTCGGAGACATGCAGAGTAATGTCGCCATCGGTCGATGTGCTGGCCGCGGCGGCGGCGGCAGCTGGCGCCCCCGTCGATCTCGCCACCCCGTAGACAGAGGCCACGGACACTCCGGCCTGCTCGTCCCGGTATCCGCTGCCTCTTCCGAAAGGACGGCCCGCCGGCCGCTCGCCTCAGCGCTAGTGGTTAATCGTCTGACGTCGTCTCAGTCCTGATCAGCAGCGTCAGTCTTGCCGGTCAGCAGGCTCGCCTCTGCCGTCCCCGGCCAGAAGGTCCGACGCCGGCGTCCTGCCGGCCCAGCAGGCCGCCGCTCGGCCGTCGGTCGCCGGCGTCGGATGCGGCGGTGGTTCGCGGTTCCGGCGCCTGCAGCGGTGGTTCGCGGTTCCGGCGGCTGCGGCGGTGGCTCGCGGTTTCGGCGCCTGCAGCGGTGGCTCGCGGTTCCGGCGGCTGCAGCGGTGGTTCGCGGTTTCGGCGGCTCCGGCGGCCGGCTGCCGCTGATGAGGTCGCCGCCGCCGCGCTCGGTCGATTGCCATTAGGCCGCGACCGGCCGCGCAGATGGATGGTGTCGTCCAGGTGAGAACGCACCTGTGTCGCCCGCCCGCGAGCGCGCCGCGCGTCCGCCTGAGGCGACGTGGCCCGCCGCCAGCCTGAGCCGGCCGAGTCCGGGCGACGACTGCTCTCGCCGCCGGCAACAAGGCGCGCCGAGGACGACCACTGGCCGCGTGTCCATCGCCGTTTGATGGGCGTACGCCGTCAGCATCGACAACGGATGGTCTGCAGAGAGTCGTTTGTCTCCGGCGCTGTGGCCGGTGACGTGCCCGGGATGGGGGGAATGTTCCCTGGGCAGTCAACATCGGAGGACGAGACTGTTCCGTCACTCGGCCGGCGGCGGAGGACGGCACTGTTCCGCTGGTCACCAGCTGAAGGTGGGACTGTTCTTCCGGCCAGCTGAATGTTGTGGTTATGGTTCTGTTTCCTCAGCAAGGCCGTTTTCCTCAGTAAATTGGTTCCCAAGTCGTCCAAAAGGACTGGACATTGCTTATACCTCTTTAGTTGTCAGATTGCTTGTGCGAAGCAAGCTGCACAGTCAGTTGCGAGCTCAAAGCCTTGAGCCATTCTGTCTCTCGCCACTGTATAAAACAACAAAACCTCATTGCAGATAAGTCATGCTGACCCGTCCTGCCAGGACGGGGAGGCCAGAGCTCTGTCAACTGGGCTACTGGCCACAGTTAAGTTGCTGGTACCATATCAACGCATATTATCGCAGTTTGAAACTGTTCATTGAGTATGGGACAATAGCAAAATGTAGGCATGGTTACAATGATTCGCTTAAGTTGTTCTCTGACGACCGCAATTTGTACAATTGTCAATATATGCATAATACAATGTCCAAAGTAGTATGGTTTCTGGACGCGCAGTTGATACATGTCTGAACACATCTTTCCAGCCACCTCACAACATTTACACTGCCGTCTGTCCCTTTGACAGGGAAGCTGTTCAAGCCAGAATATTTGGTATATTGGAAAACGTTTTGTCGGTGCCACGCGTCCATAACCTAACATTCTGGTCGTGAAAATTATCACGATCACCAAGGTTGTCAAAAATGAAAATGGCCGAATCCACTGAGATCAATACGTTGCGTTGGGACGGTTTTAGACACAAACATATCATCCTGGTGTTTATTATCCCCGGTCGACTGGGAAAGGATGCATAACAAAAACGTGTTCCTAAGGAAAGAAATACATTCCATATTTACGTAATATTTGTGACACCAGAGCACCAGCTGTTCTGTTGGTTCTTGCTTGTTAAACATGCGGGCGTTCTGATCGGGCACTGTATATTTTTGTATCCATCAATACTGATGCTTGTCCAAACCGTCCCTGGCGAACGATTGGAGCCAAAATCTTGGATATCTTTGATTGGAACGTTTCCAATTTCATATGATATACCAAAAAAAACTTTTCATGTTACATTTATGTCAGAATCCATCCGACTTTTGTACTTAAAAAAGTGACCACACGTCGCTTATGAACATCATCGCTAATAAACATCAGCAGCGAGCAGCAATTTCGTCAAGCACGCCTCGTGTGAACGCTTGAGTTGTGCCTTTCAGTGCTGTGGCCTTACTATTTTGGTCTTTTCTACGATCACGCTCGAGGGAACGTCGGCGGCTTACTGTCGCAGACGGCCAACAAACAGTTCTAAATTTGCACATTTCAACACTGCTGTAAGTCGGCGCCACGCTGTCCTTTAGGCCTATCTGCATATAGAGTGGATTGAATCTGACTCAGTTTACATTTCTGAGACGCGAGGCGCAGAAACTGAGAAAAAAACAGAGTTGAAACAAAACGTTGCGGCTTTTCATGAGATTTAAGGCTCCATTAAGCATACCTTTGAATGAAAATGCTGCTGAACCATCGAGGTTGCTTCTCAATTTGAATATGAAGAAATACCAGCCAAGTTTTGAGAAACTTGGTAGTGCCCAACCCTAATACGCTCCACGACTGTGATAGTTCCCCTCAGTTTTCAGATAACTGCAACTTACACCCAGCCCACGATTTTTAGGAGAAGAGGAGCCGCGGGTGAAGAAATGCATGGAAAAAGTACCGGACCGACCCGTCATCCCGTGATTTTTTCTTCTTCCTACGTAGTTTTATTCTTTTAAGCTGCCCGGCCCGAGGTCCCTTGGATGAGCCTTTGCTTGCTCCACGTATGAACCACACAACATTATCGGCACAGTTCTGACCTGATCTATGACGTTTGAAATGTAGTGGCCAACTTACGTCGCTGCTGCCAACCAGAGACCTGGGTCCGTTCCAAGTTCATTTTTTTATCGTGTTTGTGGTGTGGGCGTTTCCCGTAATTGTCTCTCCCTTGCTGTTTATCGTTAATCGTTATCAAAATCTTTCTGCGTTTACGGAAACTGATTGGCCCTCAAAGTCATTGGCGATGTCAGCGGGGATGCAGGGCAAGTTGCCATTCCTAACACAAGAAAATTAATCTGGGGAATTCTCTCTGGGCGTAGAAAAGGACCATTTAAATTTTAATATACAAAGCCTTAGAACGCTCTGATGTTATTGGCCGGAACGAACCTTTTTTTAAATTTAACAGAACTGCAGCTGTGATATTTCAAGAGATGTGTACAGGCTACCTGAAATGTATGGAAGGCCATGCATATTCGTCATAAATTGTTCATAAACGAGAACGACTACATGGGCTCTGCGGTTCATTACTGTTGCCACACATTGGGCGTTGGAGTATGAAATACTGGGAGAACTGTGTACTGTTTTGTGGTGTTACATATTTTTACAGAACGAAAGGAAAAAAAAACAATAAAAGGAATTGAAAACACCAGGAAAAGCAAAGCATCAGCATCCCTTCATCTTTGTTTTCCTTCGTAAACAGTTCATTAATCCTGTAAAATCGTGGTTGCGGGTAAACTGCTACGTAAACCGATGTTTTCGTAGGCGGCCTGACCATATCCGGCACAACTGAATTCTTTTTTAACCCTATTCCCGGCAGGGGGGGGGGGCGGAATCCGCCCCCCCCTCGGGTTTTTTGCTTGCCAATTCCAGGCTTTTTGACGCAGCCTCACGAAACTTGGTGACTTTTCCTAGCTATTCCTTCTACGCGCCGTGACAAAATTTCGAAATTCTAATTTGCTCAGGGGCGGAGCCAGGCAACGTTTTTGGGAGGCACCTCAGGTCATTTTTGGCCATGTTGAGGGTAAAAGGAAAATGTCTGCCAAAAACAGAGTTTTTAAGATAGAACTTAAAACTTTATATGAATATATAGCTAAATAGTTGGGCAATGTGCATATGTAATTTTGTTTATCTGAGGTCACTTTACAAGGTCAGGTCAAGGTCAAAAGTCAAAATTTGTTTTTTCGCAATAATTTCGGCGCCGTTTTTTCAAATGCCAAACCCGGAATATATATGACGTAGAACGATGCCCTCTACTTGTGTACCAAGTTTCAACTTGATATCAGGTCAGGTCACGGAGCTATGACCTAAAATGTCAGTGCACGTACCCTATATCGCAAAAGCCAAAAAATGAATTTTTTGGAATAGAGTGAATTTAATCGATTAAAAACGTTTACAGATAATATTGAATGCACACGACATCATTCCAGGTGACCCCAAGGTCACTGGAGGTCATTTAAGGTCAAAGGTCACAAGTTGATCTGAGAAACGTGTGACCATGGCAGTTCCCCCTTTTTTATGTCCCTGGCACCGCCTATGCTAACATTATACAAACATTGTAATGCAATTCGTACTTCTTTAGCATAACATGACTAGCAGAAGCTAAAAAAGTGTTTTGGCCTCTTTTGTTCATTCCGTTATTGGAAAACTAATCCCCCTATTTTTGAAACCCTGTGAACGCCCATGAATTTTATCAAAATTTTAAATTTGCATACCCATGGTAAAAGTCCTATCCATAATCTCTCGATTGATGCCAGTTTCATCGAAATCGGTCCATAAACAACGGAGTTATAAGAAGTCAAAAAGCACCCCCCATTTTGACATTTTTGCCCCCCTGTATCCACAAATTTCAAAATTTTGAAAATTTCTTTTTATAAAAATGTAGTTCACGTCACGGCAAATCGATTGCCGTTTGTTGCGATGAAATCGGATAAGTAGTTCTCGAGATCTCAGGGGGGGGCCGAATCCGCCCCCCCCCTGCCAGGAATCGGCCATACCGTCTAGCCCTCCGGGAATAGGGTTAAGTGTCGACAGATATTGGTCAGATACTGATGCGACCTTCCTCCGGAAAAAAGATGTAAAGACTAATTCAACTGCGATATCTGGCGCCAAATTTCACTTTTGGGCGACTTTTGACTTCAGGACCGCTGCCCGGGTCAGTTCCAATGATGTACTCCCAGTTTGCATCCCATCACGACCATCGCTAAGCGTTCAAAACTCTGAAAAGGTAACGCACGCCCGATTACCTTGGATAAGACCTCAATTAAAAGATCCACCTGGTGTGTATCAGAACATTCATAAGTCCTTGAAATCTTACGGATGTCATAAGAAATCAACTGTGATGGCACTGCCCGATAAAGCAACACATACAGATATGCATACAGATCTCAGGCTGATGGCTTATTGACCATACGCTCGGCGCCACCTTATGCTGATCACTGTCCGCGTAGCCAGTTCAATATAAGTGATCGCACTTAATGTAAGTGCATCGTAAAGTTATATATGCTTCTCATAGTCGTTCAAATGACGATGAGCAGTTTCTTTTCCGCTCACTCTTTTCCCTTTTCTTTTACGTGTTAACTCTATTTGCAGTTGAGTTATTTTCAATGACGTGCTATTCTGAGTGATTATTCTAATCCCGTCAAGGCACATTTCGCGGCTAGGGGCCAGCGGAAACTGACCAGTGTCACACAGCATCTTTTCGAAAAGAAGCAAACAATGAATTGTAAATATTTTTCCACTGAGAAATGCACGTATGTGTCCCTCAAACTGTCTGAAAAAAATGCGTCCATCAGAGCTATGGTCGGGCAGGACAGGTTGGCTGCCTTATACCATTTGCGTTTCTTAATAAAAATCATTGTAATATCAAACAATTCTAAACAGCTTGAGCACACCAACGGTTACTGAAAGCAAAAAGTTAAAGGAAGCACATGACGAGCTATTAAAATAAATGCTCGGACTTTCCTAAACTATATCGTTTAGGGTTTATTGCCTAAACTGACTATTTTAAATCATTTGCCAAAGAGAGAAATTTTATGCGAATCACGTGACAATTTGTGCACGTGTTGGAGAAAGTGGAACATTTTCGTTGTTGGGTAACATATGCATGATAAAAACCAGTCGGCCCTCAAACCACCCAGAATGCCTAAGTATCATTCCTGTAGACAATGTGAGATGATACCTTTTTAGACCGAGCAGGAGACATGGATGACTCTGGAGTCTGGTGCACTGCAGAACGTCACTGCAGTTCGCCGGACGTCCCGAAATCGCTATCGTTATCGCCGAAAAAATTGCTGATGTGATTGGCCTTTAAGCGACTAATAGACCGGTTCTTGGTGAAGGAGGGCAAAACGCGACCTCAGGTCAAGCGCGGTGGACGGCTTCTTTTCAGTGACGAGCTGGTGGCGCATGTGCGTGAGTTTGTTGAGGCCTATTCGCAGAGCAGGAGGCACATCTCACTAGCAGCAAAAGCAAAATCCCGAACATCTCCGTCACCGCTGCGTGGCAAGTGCTTCGCAGAAAGTTGGGGTGGTATCCCTATCACCCCCACACTGTCGCCTCCCTGACTGCCAAGAACAAGGTTGACTGTACTGTTGATTATCGAGATCCGGATTCCAACTTTTCCAAGATTTTCGGATTTCCGGATCAGAAATCGGTTGGACATAGCAATGATTTCTCGGAAAAATTGGACAGCACATTGCAAGCCAATTACCAAAACTGTGACCAAACCAAATCCTGCTTAACATTCCAATTATGAAATCAACTCCAAGCATGGCACAAAACTACCATTGTGACAGTTATTCAACATCACGGTTGGCTAGGCTTCTGCACCTTGCGTACACTATTCAGTTCCACACATTAAAGGCTCATATCCTTATTGCATACCTTCCAAGTAAAACAAGACTGCTCCTAGTCAGACCAATTATTACAGACTTTTAACCCGTCCCAGACTGGGGGGGGCAGTTGACTGCCCCCCCTTGAGGTTTTTCTGGGATTGCGAGAGAACCAACAAACACAGAGACACGAAACTTTGTGTACCTTTTGCTCCATCAGTTTTGCGTCTTGTGTCAAAATTTTGACTTCAGGTCACGTCAGGTGCCTGACCTAGGTCAGGTCAAACAGACCTATGTCAAAAAACGTTTAGCGCCCTCTAACTTTTTCGTAAAACAAGATATCTCAATAATACTTTCAGGGATTAATGACCATGATAGATGCAACAAATCTGCTATCTCAGATTTTTTTGAATTTTCCTGGTCATTGACCTAAGGTCAAGACCATTTTTAAGACATATCGCCGTTTTTTCGTAAATTGACGGAATATTCCATAACATTTTCAATGTGGAGTGAAGCAGACATCTAGTTACCGTCATTGGGCAAAGTATCAATGACTTCCAGCCATTAACCTGAGGTCAGGTCACGAATAACTGTAGTGGACCAAATTGTACCATCGTTAAAATCGACCATGAATTACTCAGAATGGGTAGAAAATGGCAGAAATAGCTTGCACAGACGTATTTAATACCAGGAACCTTAAAAAGTTTGAAAAAGTAGCATATTTTGGAAATAAACGCGCTCTCGCGAATAAAGCTCCGCCAACTTTGTAGATTGGCAACTAATCAATTTTTCCAAAATTTAAGCATGCAAAACCACCACAAGAACCACAAAGATCAACGAAATTGACATAGATTGTCTTTTTTTGCGAAAATAAACAAACGCTAAAATTAGTTCCCATCAATTTGGTACCGCATACGGCAGCGGCGCACAGTGACGGCTGACAGGAGAATTACGGTGTCTTTAACTCAACGTTTCGGCGTATACATTGAACAAATCTGAGAAAATTATACGTGTATCGGCATCCGCGGACATTTACTTGTGCGCTGGTGCCTTTACCTATGCGTTATTAGTCACAGCCCTTGAGATTCAGGCCATTTCTCGGTCTGATGCAGTTGGCTATGAGAAAACATATATAGGGCGTAAATTGCGTTACATGTTATCTAAAACTAAAAATGAGACCAGTTTCGAGCTCTACTCGTCACAGGCTTTCCAACGGTATGCTTATTTTTATCGTGCGACCAACCGTTCGTGAGTTAGAGGGCGGGCAGTCAACTGCCCCCCCCCCCAGTCGCCGATATTCGGGATGGACCGACGGTCGTGCGCGGGTTAAGTGGAAAGTGAAATGCATCACATTGGTTGCAGTTTTAATGCTATAAACATATCCAAGAACACATATGTCATGCCACCATTGGCTGGAACATAAAAACAGTCTAGGCTGAAAGTTCTTCAATATTTTATAAATCACAGTTGATCATAAATGCAGTTTTATGAAAATGTTGAGAGTGCTCAACCAACTTTAGGTCCATTTTCTCATGCAACGCCCAGAGACACAATGTTCAATTCTGAGATTAGGTCTGCCCATGCACCCCGGAAATATAGGTACGGGATTTACGTATTATGTAAATATACGTACGTAAATATACGTATTACGTATTATGTAAACGTAGGTATTACGTTTACGGGAGGTGCACGACTACCTCATAGCACTGCAGATCAGAAACAGGTCTAATAATCTACAGATGACCCATAGCTGTTTCACAACACATGCAACCTGCAAACTGGCTTCCATGATGTGCCACATGGTTCAAGCACACCTTTTTCGTCATATTGAGACTTGTAACATAACTGCATTTTAGTACATATGTCAGCTTATTGTTATACTCTACTTCCCTCCCACCATTTAACCTACCTTATTTATTTACATAATATGAGTGGATTCCCAGCCATACGTGCCATCTAGCATATTATGCCACACAGACTTCCCTCTTAATGCTGTCAGTGTCATTTTGCTTGATGGTTCAGGAAGACGCGCCACATTTGTTGTCATATGGCTGCCCGTTAACCTGAGGAGCTACCGGATTGTGAAAAAATTGTTAGCAGTGATCATTTTTTTGAAGAGGAGTGTTTCACACAAATTTAATATTGGGAAGCAGCGACGGCGGAAAAGGGGAAGGCAGTAGGGGCGGTCGCCCCCCTTCCAGCCGTCAGGTTGGAGGCAAAACTATGTTTTTACCCCCCTCCCCACCAGAAATTCCGGCCACTACACCAAGCAAAATCGTGAAAATCAACCTTCCACTATTAACAAAAAAAACTGTGAGAGCATCGGCGACAGACGACAACAGCTTTCGCGAAATTTAGTACAAATCCGAAGGTTTTTCAGGTATGGTAGTCTTTCAGTTTGATGGAACTCGGTGCCCACTACATGGCGCAAAGATTCTGGCGATGATTTCAGGAGTAAGCAGCACAAGTGTCAGCGGTAGCCTTTTGTACCAAACGTGACGTCAATAGTGGAAAATGTAACCGTTTTGTGGACATTAAAACAAGGGCGTAGGAACAGGGGAAGGGGTAGGAGAGGGTCATGGCCCTCACTTTTTGGAAGTTTAACATAAGCCCTATGGGGAAAACCATACCATATTTGTAATATGTTAGCTCTATGTGTTTTTTTTTGCGTCACTCAGCTTGATGTGTGTTGAGATTCTTTTTTGTTTACGATGCGCAGTGGTGTTGGGCATTGTGCTGATTGTTAATCCCTTGGGCACTCTGGCAAGATGGTGTCGTCCATTACAGCGGCGTAGCCAATAGGGGAACGGGGAAAGGATCTATGCCCCCTTCCGGAGGCCAAGCGGGGCCACCTGGCGGCCGAGTGGGTCACTCTGGGGCCGAAGTCCTCAGTTCTTTGGATAGCGTGAGGCGCCCGCAGGGCGTCTCACATTGTCCAAATCAGATACTTAAAGCAAACTGGATATTTTAAGCATTGAAGAAGGCCCACGAACCTAAAGAAAACGTACTCCGAATATACAAGGATTCTGTGCTATAAAGAGAGGCCCGTGGTCAGAATAAGCGTTTAGGGGCCCCTGCTAGCTTGTAGGGGAGCTCACTGCTTGTCTGGGGAGGGGCCCCTGTCGGCCAGCAAAGGGCCTCTGTCAGCCTCTGAAAGGACCTCCTTTCGGTCTGGAAGAAGGCCCCTGCCACTACCTCCAGATGTTGAGAGGGGCCTTTTACAGGCGGATAGGGTGCCCTCTACAGACAGGCAGTGACCCCCTGGCCAACAGGGGCCCCTAAACGGTCATTCAGTGGGCCCTACTTTCCTGTAAAGATGCCCCTACCGACCTGTAAGAGGCACCCGCCAGGTCGGCAAGAACGTCTTTACAGGCGAGCATGGACCCCCTTTACACTTCAGCGGGGCCCCTTTACAAACAGACAGTAATTTTAACCACATGGGGCCCACTGATTAGGAGGACCACGCGTGGATCCAAAGGAGGAGCAGTTGGGGTGATCGCTCTCTTCACTCTGAGGACTGAGAAGGGACCCTGTCAGGCTAAAAAGGGGCCCCGTATGACCTTCACGGGGTCTCCATAAGAATCTGACGAGCTCTTGATGCAGTCAGGGAGGCCTCTTGGAGGGATAGATGACCTCTGAGACGCATAGAGGGTCCCTGAAGCTCCCCTAAGGGCCCCTGAGACCACAACAGGGCCCTAACACGGTAGAGTGTTCCTGAGACCGCCAGCTGGCTCATATAGGGCCCCTGAGACGGCCAAGATGAGGACTGAGTCCCTAGGGGGCCAATGCGAGTGAAAAGCTGAAGGTTTTTGATGTAGTCAGAGGGCCTCCGGGAGGGTTAATGAGACCCTGACACGGTAAGATGGCCCCTAAGATAGAAAGAAGGGCCCTTGAAACTCTTCGAGGGCCCCTGGGACCGCAAGGGGCCCCAACACGGCAAAGGGCCCATGAGACCGCTAAAATTGCCAGAGAGGCACCTGAGACGAAAAGAACTTAGGACGGTGCCCAGCACGGCATAAGGAGACCCTGGCTAGCCAGAGGGGTCCCCTGAACGGGGATTCGTCGGCGACCTTCTCAACCTCGAGAGGAGCCACCAATGGGCTACACTGGCCTTTTTGAAACCTTGAGGGGTTCTTGATGCTGTCAGGGGCCCCCGGGAAGGTCAGGCAGCTTCTAAGGCGGCAAGATGGGCCCGTGCGCCGCAGATGACCCCTGGGACCGCCAAAACGGACGCAGGACCCCCTGCGAGGCAAAGAGGATAAGAGGGCCTCTGAGACAGTATTCGGGTTTTATGGGGGCGCTGGACGGCCAGAGGGTCCCCGAGTGTAATAAACGGACTCCTGGCGCGGGCAAGGTCCCCCTGAGACTGCCAGTGAGGCTCCTGAAGCGCCAACAAAACGGCTAGAGTTGTTAAGGCTAGAGGGGCCCTGAAGGACTGCCAGATATATCTCATGTAACAGAGGAAGACCCCTGATACAGCCATGGGGATCACCAGAGACGTTCAGAGGGCCTATAACACTGCACAGGGGCCTTGAAATTGCCAAAAGTTTTCTTTTGTAACTGCCTGAGGGTTCCTGATATTCCAAAAATGTTTCCCAAAGCCGATAAGAGGGGTACTCAGGACCACAGGGGGTTCCACTGATGAGAATGCTAACTAAAAGTCTCTAACAATAGGGGCCTCTGAGACGACCAGAGTGGCCCCTGAAACTACTAGACCTTGAGACATCCAGACTACTCTTGAAACGGCCAAAGGGCCTAGAGGATTACCAGAGGCACCTTTGTCATGGCAGAAAGAGGCTTATAGAGGGCCTTTTTTAATGCATGAGGGGCTCCTTAGAAGGCTAAAACGTCCCAGGCACGACAGGAGGGAACCCAAGATGACTTAAACGTGCCTGAAACTGCCAGATGGGTTTCTGAGACTGTCCAAGGTGACCCTGAAACCGCTAAGGGAGCGCCTGAGACGTCCCGCAGGACACGTGAAACTGTAAAAGGAACCTGAAATCACTAGAGGGTCCTGACACGGCAGACGGCCGGAGACCACCAAAAGTTCCCCTGTAACTGCAAGAGGGAACCTGAACTAAGCCGACAAAAAAAATCCCCAGAAGGTACGGGACGGGGGACAGACGGACTCCTGGACCAGATACAGACACGACATTACGAATGGAGGGAGAAACGGAACCGCCTAAAATCTCGCCGTTTTTGTCATATTTTGGCCACTTTGTTCGGGAAACAAAACGCAGAATTTGCTCAAGTAAGGTGACGCGTTTGAATTGTTTCGTTATTTGATATGCTACAAAACAAAATTGCATCAGTTTTTCATATCTCAAGAGAAAAAAATGAAGGCCCAGCGCGTCAGAGGTTTGGTGACGGTGACATTACATTATGTGTGTGCGGG
The DNA here is from genome assembly GCA_030062745.1 of Capitulum mitella. Classification (NCBI taxonomy): domain Eukaryota; kingdom Metazoa; phylum Arthropoda; class Thecostraca; order Pollicipedomorpha; family Pollicipedidae; genus Capitulum; species Capitulum mitella. The sequence continues at coordinate 1,102,375 of CP099841.1, read as the reverse complement.
GGGGCAGCCAAAGCTGCTTTGGCAAATGCTTGAGATAATGACTGCGTTCTCGTGTGACAAGCTGTAAGAGCTCTGTTACTGAGCTTCGAGTTCCAATTTAATGTTGTGGGAGAAAACTATCTTTCAACCATTTACAAATATGCTTTATAATAATGCTGAACTCATGATGTAAACACAAACAACAGAAGCGACAGCATTCTGCATCATTCGCCTTGGATGCCCAAGGGCAAAGACCGGAAAAATGCCAATGGGTACAGACCTGAATAAAAAAATGCACGCATGTTGGAGAACACAAGTGTACAATAGAGCTAAAACCTGGGAAAAGTTTGTTTATTTAAAGAAAAACTGGACAACAGCAAAAAGAATGAAATTCAGTTATTTTTTTCCGGGAGGGGAAAAGGTAACTCAAATGAGATCGACCGTTGATCCGATAGAGCTTGCCCCCTCCCCCAGCCGAAAATGCAATCCGCCGTCCCTGTTGGGAAGACTACGTAGGATGCACCACACATGTACAAAAAGGCTCTCCATTTTGGCTTTAGAAGTGACCACACCTAATGGTCTGATTGTAAGCTGTTTTATCTAATCGCAAAAGCGTAGGTACGACACGAAAAAGTGCAAAGTGGGAAAGGGGTGGGGTGGAGGCATTTGTTTATGGAATATCATGAAAATACCCATGCATTCCGCCTTATGATCAGCGCTACAGGCCTAAAAAAAAAATTGGAAGGCATTTTCATTTCATCCCACCTGCTTCCTTCAACCATGATTGTAAGTCATCTTTATAAACAAACAAAATAAATATGCAATATATATATATATATGAGCAACACATATAGTCTATACATATGGTTATTTGCGAACCAGAAGCAGGCGTTAAATTCCTTTAAAAAAACGGAATTTTCTTGGACAGGCTTGGATCTTGGACAATCTTGGACACTCTGGATGGCTTCCTCCTCGGAAGTTGGTCGGAAATTGGCTTGAATTTTTTTCGAAAATTATAACACTGGCTGACAGAGTCAGCTTGTGAGGTGGTTCCTTTAGCAGTTTGAGGGGTTTGAGGGGAACGTGATGTGGACTGATGAGAAGTGGTTCTGCTTAATACAAAGCCCAAATAAGCACAATGAAAGATATTGGGCACCATAAAACCCTGGCGATGAAGTGGAATGTCGAACCCAGGGTGGCAAGAAAGTTATGTGCTAGGCCGCCATTGTGGAGGGTCAAGTGCTGACATTCTGGTTTAGCCCAAATCACTCCGTCACCGGTGAGACCTATCTTGAGCTTCTTCCAGAGCAGCTGTGGCCAAAAGTTAGGGCACGAGCTACAGCTCGGCAGTATTGGTTCCAGGAAGACGAAGCAACTGTGCACACGACGCTCGCTACCCGTTCCTGGCTGAGCATCAAATTCAGCGACAGCGTCATCAGCCGGCTGGTGGGCCATCTTTGGGCCAGCTCGCAGTTCAGACCTACCGCCGCTAGACCTCTGGTTTTGGTCTGCGGCCCAGGCAGAGGTCCGGCGAGCCTCTCCAACAACGATGGGGCGGCTGAGACGGACTGAACGAATGCGCCGTGGCGATGGACCGGAGCGAAGTTAAGTCGCGCTGTCCTGAGTCTCAGCCGCCGCGCCGAGACGCGCGTGCAACGGAACAGCGCTGCTGTGGGAACCGTGTGCGCGCCGCAGGACGAGTGACTTCGAAAATCAAAATGGCCCAGCACTGACTTGAGTTCTATGTGAAAAGTTTTCGAACAAAACGTGCCAAATACGCCTTCTGACGTTGTCAAAACAATCATTGCTGGTGAAAAACACTATAACAACTTATAGCCTGCAACGTTAAAGTCTTGGTGACATGGCTGCGGGAAGGTTTCGAAGATATTCAAAAAACATTGTTCCAATTAAAGACATCCGAAAACAATTGTCCAGTCAGTGGTTCCATTTTTTTTATCATAATGTAAAACTGGCCGATGAAATTTTACTTTAACCCGCATGACATATACTTCCCTTTGTGTACTAGAAACTATTCATATCTGTACACACAACCGTTAAAACTAATACCTTATTCCCTTAAACAAATGAACAGTCTTGATTGTTTACCTTTATTCTCCAAGGAAACGTATTGTTGCCATGTTTACGGAGGAGGAAGCAGAAATGGGATATATCTATCAAAGCTATATATCTCACATAAATGTATGCTAAATATTTCTTCAAGTAAATTCAGAAATGGTGAGTGTGTAAGATGAAATATATTATGTCACGCCAACTGCGACAAGTAAATTCGCGTTAGTGTAGCTTTATTACCTTGAACCGTCTCTGTTTTAACCCTGTTCCCGTACCCATACCGTTAGGGCGCATTCCCGTATGGGAAGGCCAGTTCGCCCCCCCCTCCCTCGCAATATCTCGAGGACTGCCCATCCGATTTCATCGCAACAAACGACATCAATTCGCCACGACGTAAACCACATTTCTACGTAAAGAAGCTTTGGAAATCATAAAAGGGGACTTGAAATGGGACCCGTTTTCCTTTTCATAACTCTGCTGTTTATGGACCGGTTTTGATGCGATTGGTGCGAGGCCCGAGGTAATCGATGGTGCTTTTCTCATTGGCCTACACGTTTGGAAGTTCGGGGAAATTCTTAGATGTTCACAGGGTTTCGGAAATGGAGAGGAATACTCCCTTGAACACTACAATAGCAGAACGTTTAAAACATTCCTGTTTAACTTTTGATAGTCATGATGTACTTAAGAAGTACAAACTGCATTACATTCTGTGTGTAATGTAATGTAAGACATACGCGGCGCCAGCGACATGGAAAAGAGGCGTCGTCATGGTAGCATGTTCATCTGGACAACTTACGACCTTTGACTTTGGAATGATCTAAAATGACCTCAGAGTCACATATATATGGCCTTACCCTGGCACCGCCTAGCGTGCTTTTGTACCCGCAACCGCCTGGGGTGTCAAAAAGGGAATCCCCTGTTATCTCAGGATCTCACGTTCGGATCTGAACTAGTCTACCACCAATCGATGGCCCTTAGTCTTGCGATTCGGAAAATGTGGTGTTAACCCTGGTCTCGTGACTGATGATGTCGCTAGTCACGGGAAACGTTCAACCATATCCCCGGAGGGCTAGTCGGTATGACCGATTCCCGGCCCGGGGACGGCTTCAGCCCCCGCCCCCCCCCGAGATCCTTGGGAACTGCACATCCGATTTCATCGCAACAAACGGAAATCGATTTGTCATGATGTAAACTGCATTTTTATAAGAAAGAGTTCTAAAAATTTTGAAAGGGGTGGATACAGGGGGTAAAAGAGTCAAAACGGGAAATATTTTGGACTTGTTATACTTCTGTTGTTTATGGACCGATTTTGATGAAATTGGCATGAATCGAGAGATCACAAATGGGGCTTTTACATTTGGTTCATACATTTGAAATTCTGAAAAATTTGCAGGCGTTCACAGGGTTTTAAAAATGGGAGGATTACTTTTTTCTTTTTAGATAAAGTAACAAAAAAAGTTAAAAACGCTTTTTTAGCTTTTACTAATCATGTTATGCTGAGGAAGTACAAAACCGTTGTACACTGTTTGTATAATGTTGGCATAGATGGTGCCAGAGTCACGAAAAGGGGGAACTATCATGGCCACATGCTCGTCAGATCAACTTACGACCTTTCATCTTAAATGACCTCCAGTGACCTTAGAGTCTCATATTGTTTAAAGGCGTTTCCAATCATTTGAATTCACTGAGTTTCTAGAATTTCATTTTACGGCTGTTGTGATGTAGGGTATGCGCATTGACATTCTAGGTCATAGCTCCGTGACCAGACCTGATATCAAGCTGAAACTTGGTACACAAGTAGAAGACGCTCTTCTGCGTCAAACATATACTCTAGGTTTGGCATTTGGAAAAATGGCACCAAAATTATCACTTTAAAACCAAATCTTAAATTTTGGCCTTGACCTGACCTTTTAAAATGACCTTAGGTTTACAAAATTATGTTTGTGTGTTGCCCAACTATTTTGCTACACGCCGGTGTAAAGTTTAAAGTTGTATCTTAAAAACGCTATTTTTGGCAGCCATTTTTCTTTTACCCTCAACAGGGCCAAAACTGGCCTGAGGTGCCTACCAAAAACGCTGCCTGGTTCCGCCCCCAAGGCTCCTAGAGAGGCCATACATAGAGGCCAAACACAGAGGCCTCCGAGGAAGAAAGAATCACGAAATTTCGTCGCAGTATGTAGAAAGAACAGGTAGAAAAAGGCGCAAAGTTTCGTGAAGTTGCGTCAAAAACCCTGGAATTGGCAAGCAAACAACCCGACGGGGACGAATCCAGCCCCTTCCCGGGAAAAAGGTTAACACGACGTGGGAAAAACTGACACCGGTCCGTACATTATGTCATCGGCAATAGTGGTCTTTTAATTGGGTAGCGAATTAGAGCGTTTAATTGGGTATCGAACAAACCATCACGATCTGCTGCATCAGGAGCATGCTAAGATGTTAAAATATCTCAGGTCAAGTTCATCCTAGGTCATATGAAATACATGTCTTAATTTACATGCCAAACCGTTTTGATCCACGTGACAAAAAGGACTGAAGTTAATGACCAGTTTTGCATTACGTGCTTTTCATCCAGCAAAAATCAGTCCAGGTCATGTCAGATAAGGTTGCATTACTTTTCCTGCCAAAGAGCAATAAATACTCGCTGGGATTCTTAACTGCATCAAGCACCTCCCTGAAATGGCATCTCGTGATAGTTGTATCTACTTTGCCTGTTCTTTATCGGGTTAAGTCCAAGCGAGGTCAGGTCAGATAGTCACTTTTTTTCTGACTAGGAGCAATAATTGCTTTCTGCTGCTATTGGACGATCTTCCACAGACAATGTTGTGTTTCATTTCGTTTTGATATCTACCTATGGCGTGACCTGACATGACCTCACGTTGCATCTGGTGGAACTTGCTAAGAGGCACATAGAGATTTGTCTGTCTGGCTTGAACGGCGGGGAAGGTCAGCGGCAATCACTTCTTTCACCTACAATGCAAATCAGTCCAATCGTCGTCATGCATGTAACCTAGAATGATCTCCATTGCTGATGTGTCACGGTTGGATATCCTTTCGGGGACTACGTCTCATGTAAATCCAAATAATCCATGCATTATATCCGCGAATATTATAAAAAAAAAACAAGAATGCTCTCGCCACCGACCGAAGCGGCAAAACCATGCATACAAGGGTTCACCTATGAGGCAGTATGTATAACCATGACCTGACCTAGCCTAAAAATTGCTTTTACATCAAAATATGTAAAATTAATTGATGAACAGGCGATGAAAGTTTAGTTGGGCTGTTCGGAACAGTTCAGAAGTTATTCACGAAAAACCGAGGAGAGGCCCAGTTTGACATTCCTCAAGCAGTGCCGGGTTAAGCTCATTTCATAGTGTCTAAAAACGTTTACAATCATTTTAATTGACTTTATTCCTAAAAGTCCTGTCTGTGGCCGTCAAGACATGGGTTATACGCGCGAGGACATTTTCGGTTATAGCTCCGTGACGCCGCCTGATATCACCCTGAAACTTAAAACACAAGTAGAGGTCGCTGTTTTCCATGGGCATAGCCAAGTCTCAGAAATTAGGAGGAAGGGCAAATTACGATCTGAGCCGGACAATCCGACCCAAAATGTTATTTTTTACGAGAAATTGCGAAAAACGTTCGCTTCCCGACCAAAGTCGGAAACAAAAACCCATTTTGCCGCAACTGGAGGGGACATGTCCCCCTGCAGTCCCCGATGGTTACACTCATGCTGTTCTCAGTCGCATACATTCCAGATTTTTTTTCATTTTGAAAACTGGTGTCAAAAATGTTTACATAAAATCGGTTTTAACTTTCGACATTTACTCCGCTTGCGAAGTGACCTCAGATTAACAAAAAAATGGCATATGTTTGTACAGTTATTTCCCTATACACTGAAATAACTTCTCAAATTCTATCTTAAAACCTTTTTTGGCAGTCATTTTTTCTTTGCCTTAGGAAAGTGCCAAAAACGTACTGAGGTGAATGAATGTCAAAGCCACAGAAACGCCCCTCAGCAAAATAAAATTATAACAATTTCGCTTCATACTTGGGGAGAATAGGTAAAAAAGTCACAAAGTTTCGTGAAGCTGCTTCAGACGGAATTAATAAAGGTTTTACTTTGCCGATCCATTTGCGATGCAGGCCCAAACACAAACCAGCAGCGTAACCTCCTGTTTCTGCCTGAACATGGCTGCGAGTGGCAAGCGGAGCTGAGGGAACATGCTTCTAGTCCGGAGGAGATGATATCAGCGACCGTCCGCAATGAAGCCACGAGCCCGCGCGGATTCCCACAGGGCCCTTTGCGTGGCGACGGCACTGGGCACAGTCACGCCTCATTACAGGGCGAATTGACCGACTGTCGGCCCCTCTCTCCGCGGCAGGCGCTCCTCTCTCCTGCTGCCGGCCCTTCTCCCGGCGGCTCTCTCCCATCCCTGCCGAGCTCCGCTCTCCTGTTCCTGGCCCGTCCCTGATGACAGGGTAGCGAACTCCTGCACAGGAGAGCGTGTTCTCTCTCCACGCACTTCCTCTCCTTCGCCTACATTTGATGCCGGACGTCGTGATCTTGGAGCTGAGCAGCAAAAAAGAGGCGAGACAGTCTAAGCAACTGCAAGACGGCATTTAACGCTGAATGATGGACAAGTGTCAGCTGGAATGGGCCACCCTCATACACAGCTCTGATTGCGAAATAACACTTAACATTTGATATCTTCTTCCCATAATGCACACCATTTTTGCTATCCTAGATTTCGAACTATCCTTGCACGGGCTCTTCATTTCATTTATTGGCCTGCTTTAAGCGACTGATAAGACTTATTTGTTTACAACAGAAACAAAATCACATAGCAAGTTTGCAGTTAACTTGCAGTGAACCGGGTGTGAATTTTCAGAGCCGCATAATTATATAAGGTGGGCATACGGGACAAACGAAGAAAACTTTCTAAACTTCTGTTTGCCACTTATAAATGTCAAAAGGAGCATTTAGCATGCGCGCCATATGGCACGCCTGGCGAGACGGCGGAGTGCTATGAATAACGCATGGCCATTATTTTGACGCTGAGATAGCTTACTTCTGTTTTCTTGCATTTAGCTCTGCACTAAATTTAGATTTTATCGTTGCTTTTGTATCTGGCTTATCCCAAATTCCTAAATGAAGACCTGACAGCTTAACTCATACTGCGCTGTTTCCCGCTTAGCAGAATTTTCCTCCAAATCTAACACACTTTCTTCGTCAGGGCAAGCGCATTTGGAACGAAGGTAAACCTTGAATCAATGTTATGCTAGCTGTTTATCGCAAAATAAAATAAATCGGTCGTGCTTCTCTTGTATGTATGTCTTGCGTACAATGTACTGTATGTATCTTAGGGTCTAGTGTGTCTTGACGAAATCCACAAACAGTCATTACAGGAATTCCTGCTAATCATACCAATGCCGCAGCATGCCTCATCCAACATTTCAATGTCGCCAAACACAAGACCTCGTACCCTTTTGCAGTATGCGAAGTTAGCAGACGTGACCGTGTGCCGGAGACACAAGCAAGCTGTTGCCATCGTCCAGGGCCTCAGTCAGTGCCGACCGTTGTCCGGTTGGCGCCCGCAGGGTTAACGCAGCTCGTGAACATCAAACGGGACCTCCACATCACGGAGAACGCATGAAACGGCCGCACGTATCAGTAATGTTGCATTCCTGACTCAGTGGAGTTTTTCTTTACGATTCCTGTGGCGTTCTACCGCTTCGAGATGCACGCTGGAGCTGCGATGCCATGCATGTTTCCATTTCTTGACAAGTACCGTTTTTCTCTAAATTCGCGCTGGTCGTTAGTTCCTGCTCCGTGTCCGGAATGGCCAGTTCAGGCTCATCACGCCGTGGGTGGTCGTGGACCAGCCAGCGCCGGTCTCATCGAAGGGGCACGCCGTCTGTCCTTACGTAACTCCAGTCAGCGTCCGCCAGCGGGCGTCACTGAGTCACTAGGCCGCCGCCGGCCCCGTGACAAAGTACCGCCCTTGACCGTTATTGATCCGTTAATTCTGATTTTATTTTGTGACTGCTCACCATGCACTTTGAACGCCGGAATCAACGTGCCGGTGGCGCTGTGGATAATGAAACTTTTTCGGAATGCTAACGTAGTGCATACATATTAGAGTTTCAGTTTGCCAAAAGTGCAATGGAAAATTGTGCACTGTCGGAACCTTGTACGCTTGCAAAGATCACTCTAAATCGGTCAGTGTGACTGACCGAAGAAGTTTAAAGCAGACAAAGTCGCCGTCGTTGTGCTTTAAGCCAGAATCAGTTTCGTTGTCATTTTAGAGAGTCAAACCCACAGAACGCTTCTTGATACCCTTTTCAGTTTACCGAAATCATGTCCCGTTTTGATAAGAAACACCGTGGTTGGAGAAGAAGCTACGCTTAAAATTCATGTTCCTTTTAATCAGCGTCCTCTAGAAAAATGAACGAATTTAGAAGCACTAAAAACGTCTTCCCAAGGCGGCTCGGAACAGAAAAGGAGCACGGCAAGACGCTTGCAGAATACCACATCAGAATGGGAACAGACACAAACATTTACTCTTCTCACAAAAGATAAATCAACAAAAACGCACATAAGGCGCAAAAAATCCACCCGTGACGGACTTAAGCTCAAAGAAAACTGAGTGATTAGGATCATGCAGGAATACGTGAATGACATGCTCTGACGTTTTTCTAGCTTGCAATTTTTTGTAAAGTGGACCAGAGCGCAGCTAGAATGGCGTTAAGGCCTACCGCTGAATAAAACAACTCAAAATTGCATCTCTGGCCCAAATGAAAGCGTTTCGTTGCCACTGATCGGACTTCAACGCAGATTAAGAAACAAAGTTCGTCCGATGATATGGTCTGAAGCTAGCAAAGCCTCTTAGCTGGCCGGCTTTATCTCCGGGAAGACAGGTATTCGCATAACGGCAGCGAAGTTTTAAAGCGTGATGCATTCCATCGTCTGCGGTCAGCAAGACGCAGAGAGATGCACACAATGTCAAATGTCAGGCGGTCAACGTCGTAGTAGGGTTTCCCTCTTTGCCGGACTCCGAACTCGGGCGAGGACAGGGGCTGAGGAGGGACGGGAGGTCTCTCAGGTTAACAGAATGGCATTGGAACTCTCTGGGGCATGTTTCTGCCACTGGTCACTGCAGACGCCACTGCACTGTCGGCAGACGCAGCAAAGGCAGGAACAGTTCTCTGAACTGGTGCAGCCATTTGCTGCCGGAAAAAACGACCAACAGACGACGTCAGGCGGACAGTACGGCCTCTTTCCACCGGCAGCGGCACTGACAACCGCAGGACACCCGTCGGCGCTGAGGCCGACTGTCGCGGCCGGCTGCTGGCGGCGGCGTCCTCCAACCACTCACCTCCGGCCAAGAGGGACGCCAAGACGAGCAGCAGCGCCGCCCCGCTGCCGGCCGCCGCCGCCCTCATCGTGTCCGGCCCCAGAGGCGCTCACTCCATGGACTCGGCTGGCGGCGCGCCCGACAGCGCATCACCGCGCGGACGTGGATGGCACTGTCCTCCGTCGACGACGGCCGACCGCCCGCCGCCCGGCCGCCGACGCCGCCAATCGATCGCCAGTTGCGAACTTGGGCCGCTGGGCGCCACAGCTGAGCGGGCGTCGGCCAATCGGCGCGCGCGAAACAGCCGACGCCCGTGAGCGGTATCGACGGCGGGCGAGTCCACCGGCCGCCGGCGGGGAGGCTGGCGGGCGTCGGCGCTGTCCGGGTCGTGGTCAGCGCGCCTGCAATCACGGCCGCCAGGCGGCAGCACGGTCGGCCGACCGGCGGCCGCCGCCGCGCCACCGCCGGCGCCGCCGTGTGTGAATAATGGACCGCATCGGCCGCCGACCCGACCGGAGCGACTTCATTCACCCACTGACGAGCGAACGAGACCTGTTCGTCGACGCGGCAATTTCCCGAGACAACGGCTTGCTGCCTGCCGCTGATGGCCTCTTGTTTGCCGACACGGATTGCATTAGTGCGCTTTTGTGAAGTGAGCAGCCCCAATTAGAATTCAAATGATGAACGCCAGCAGAATGCAGCCGTGAAACGCATACCCACGTTTCTATAGAGCACTGGCGAAGCGAGAACTCGCCGATAGCAGAAAAAAAACATACGAAACAGCCTCCAAGGCAATGCCATACGAGGCACCAAATCGAATAATCCCAAATTTCCTATTACTATGCTTTAATTACCAGACGAGGGGTCCAGAAGAGGTTTGCCCAGCTACCTGCAATTAGTAACTACGTCGCTGCATTCGTGGTCTGAACCTTGTTACACCCGTTCCGCATCCCCATTTACACTGTTTCCCCGCTTTATATGACGTGCCACCTTTGTGCCCAATCCTGGAGCTTCTTACTGGTCAAAAGTGGCCAAATGGGTTCTACCACCACCAAAGCCAAGACACCTCTCTCTGCTGATGAAGTATGATCTCTGTCCCGATGAAGTATGTCTATGAGTTACAGCATGTGACATACAGTGCGCTGTTTTTTTTTCGCACAGCTGCGTTGAACTTGGGTGCTTAAAGGTATGTAAAGATTGTATATAGCTTGTGCGTTCTGCATTTCGTGTCCTGTCACATTGCTGCATAAAATGACGTTTTTCGTTAACCTTCTCCCTCTATGTAAATAACCATGGTACGTTATGTAACAGGAAATCGATTGACCCAAAATCCCCCATTTAACTCCTAACTTTGTGGAACCGAAAGTCTGTAAGCGTTATAAAGCGGTTCATAACTTCATACGATGTTATGTAACGGGTATGACATTGAGAAACTAGTGGCGCAGTGCCTGGTCCACGCCAGACCGATAAACGATATGCTACGTTACTTACTCAAAGAATTAGGTGACACGCCAGTTAACTATATCTTTGTAATGCCGTGCAAAGCTATACACTGTGCAAGACGGTTAGGAAAAAGGACTCTGTCACATCACAACGTGTTAGTTTCACCTCTGTCAATCGACAAATTTAGTCCCATTAGCCGTTTTCATGTGGATGAATCTAAAGTTTACGCCACATGTGGCCCAAAATGACCCCCATACTTCAAATTATAACTAAACCGTAACCCTAAATTAACGTCAGATGACCATGGTAGGAACTATAATTCCAACCCGCCATTGACTGGGGGGTGTGGGGGTTAGCGCCTCCCTGGTGCATTTCGCAGATGTCTACCGAACGGATCAACGCAGCGTCTTGAAACTTTCAGTAGTTTTCTGGTACGCATTGTACACATCCTGGCAAAAATTTGAAAACAAGGCTATCTTAAGTCACGTCTTGATGACGTCCTAAAGACGACCATGTTTTGCGATTCGAAGTTCGGTTTTACCTCATCGTAGTATCGTTGGTGCTTTAAAAACGCATGGTGACTGTGGCTTGCCTTGCAAATCAGCATGACCTGAGAGCTCAATATAGAGCATCACTGACCTCATGCTAGGTCATCCTAGATCAAATTGTGCAGGAACGTTGGGATCGGGTGGAGCAGGGGGCAGTTGCCTCTAGCTTTGGGCAACATTGAAGATGAACCCCATGGCGTTGCGTGGAAAGAAATGAAGTAAAAATCACGTTGCCCTCCCCCATGTCCAGAGAGGTTCCACCGCTCCTGAATACGTATTTCCTATTTTCCGAACCCGATGAGAATACATGTCACAAAAGTACTAAAAAAATTACTACTAAACTACTGCTACTACTAAAAAGAACGGTTTTTGGTTACGGCTTATATTGAACTACTGAAAAAAACAGATTTTGGATACGGCCGAACAGATAAGCGAATTCTCCTGCAACAGATGCACATACAGCTTATGTGACAGTTTCGTTCAACAATGCAACGTTTTTTGTAGCGCGACCTTTGGCGGGTTCATGCAGATTGCATCTTCACGAGTGAACTGGTGGCGTCCGTTTGACGCTCTGGATGGCCGGTGGCAAAATGAGAGCCTGTGCAAGGTTGTGCAACATTCCGCGAAAATGTGCAGAATGGGCTAAATCGGTTTGTATAGTCATCCAAAGGTGCTAGAGGAAGATTACTAGCGTGCTTGTGCCTGAAACTACGAAATATTGCACTTGCATATGCAGGTAACTGGGGCCTTTTCAAGGGTTTTCTGGTGTCCAGACTTTTTAAAAGTGTCTCTTTAGAATCTCTGTGTCAAAAGGGTCAGGAAACGTGCCCTGCATGACCCGTTGTCACGAACATCAAACTTTACCTAGCCTGTGACCTTGACCTTTGATGAAATTGGGTCAGATGGCACTCAAAATATGAGAACAAGCTACTACAGACGTCTTTCCATGCAAATTTAGTGTCTGCTTTTCATTGCGATTAAGCAGTTCTGGAGAAGAGGGTCACTTTTAGATGTTTGACCTGACCTGCTACGTCATAAGTGATCTAAAAGCAGCAATGTTTATGTCACAAGATCGCACGGCTCGGCGCTATCGATTCCCACTTGAATCAGCCGAATCGGGCGATTGGTTCTTAAGATAGACAGTGGGGGCTTTTAACGTCCCGCAACCCCGCCCCCCTAGTTAATGGAAGGTGGCGAATTACCCCAGCCATTGCCAGGTCAATGGTCATATCGGGCCACATTTGTAACTCCGAGGTTGCGAATACGGCTTTTAGGTAATCGTTGAGGGTCAGTGAATCTGATGGCCCGGCAATGGAAATGCAGACCCGCAAGACGGCGCAGCTTTACGGCGCAGTCTACCAGGACTGAAATCGCACCGCCCGCGGATTCTTTTCGACAGGAGAGTGTGATTCTACTATCTTTCTTCGTATCGTGCTATGGTAGCGGGTGCGCAGCGTGGTATAACAATAAGAAACTTGTGGTTCAATGCGCTGCCTACGTCAGACTGATATATAACCTGCTATACTACCTGCCGACATTGGCAGCGGAACCTGGGGATTTAAATGGGGTGTGGGCGGGGAGGGGGCTACCACTTTTGGTCCTCACTTTTAAGTCAACACCGTAAAGTTAATGCCGGATTTTAGTGCCAAGGCAGATGGCATGCATCGCCTCAGCGCACACAGGGGTGACTCGGCGAAAACGTGGCCATAATCTTATGCGACGTTTTTGCTCGATAAGCCCATCAGTATGGAATTAATCAGGCTTTTCCTGGCTCGTTTCATTTAGTGTCTAGCTCAGTCGGACGTTGATCTTTCAGTCCATTTCGCACAGGACGACTGTGAAGTATGAGAAAGTTGCCCATGTTGGACTTGACGTGAAAAGGTGATCTTTTAACCTGCGGTAATAATTCTGCTACTGAGTAATAGAACATGATTTGCTCTCAGTCGGTATGTTTTAGGTTCCAGGAAAAGGCTTTTACATTGCAGCAGACACACTGCTGTTTTGCTTTGTCACAAAAACGGTCTTGCGTGCAACACATGTTATTTCATGGAGGCCGAAAGTATAGGACCCCCTAAGAACCCCATCGGCGAATCAGCCCTGAGAGTACGATACTGCGGGGGCCTGCGGAGGCGGACTTATGACGAATCGCGTGATACCTGGACCGCTGGCCGCCCGCCCCCCCCCGCCAGCGCCGGCAGGCCGGGTCACTGCGCTCGGTCGACCTCTGGCCCTGGTTATCCGTTGATGTTCTGGCAATGCATCCTTTCGATTAGACGACACCGACATCAAAGATTGTGTGGCAAGGCAGCAGTGCTTCAGTGGGATCCTGTACAGATTGTTAAGTGCGTTCAGAACTTCGCTGCGGCGAGAAACGGACACAGATTGTTCGAAATAAAAGTTAAACTTTACAAATTGACACTGTTTACACCTTGAACGAGGTTGGTGAGCTCAGCAAACAGTCAAAATCGGGCTTGGAAGTTGGTCTGAGGTGCATTTTTGAACAAGCAGGTTTAAACCCCGTTGAGTTGACAAAGAGTCGGTCGGAGAAGTGAACAAAGTGTTGTCCAGAGTAGTGAGCAAAGTCAAAGACAAACTGTTAGCATGCAGCAGGAAGGAAGGCAACTTTCTTCAACAGGAAAAGTTTCTTGCAAATGATATGGTGGTGGAAGTGTCAGTCAAACGTAAGCTCACACGTGATGAAGACACCAGTGTAGATTCCGGTCGTCCGAAGAAGTTGTTCACGGGGCTGAGCGAACGTATACACGGACGTCTCACTAGGGATGTTGCCAAGGAGCACGAAACCGAAAAACCCTTTAAAATAGCCACCCAGAGTGCTCGTTTCTAGAAGAAAACTGCGCTCGCCTCAGTGCTTCAGGAAGCCGTATGCTCTCCCGAACGGCCACAGAAGATACGTCTGTTAACCCTATTCCCGGAGGGCCAGACGATATGGTCGATTCCCGGCAGGGGGGGGGCGGATTCGGCCCCCCCTGGGATCTCGAGAACTACTCGTCTGATTTCATCGCAACAAACGGCAATTGATTTGCCGGGACGTGAACTACATTTTTGTGAAAAGAAATTTCCAAAATCTCGAAATTTGTGGATACAGGGGGGCAAAAATGTCAAAATAGGGGGTACTTTTGGACTTCTTATAACTCCGTTGTTTATAGACCGATTTCAATGAAACTGGCATGAATCGAGAGATTATGGATAGGGCTTTTACCATGGGTCCACAAATTTGAAATTTGAGAAAATTCATAGGCGTTCACAGGGTTTCAAAAAATAGGAGGATTAGTTTTCTATCAACTAAACGAACAAAAAAGGTAAAAAAGTTTTTTGACTTTTGCTAGTCATGTTTGCTAAAGAAGTAAAAGTCGCATTACAATGTTTGTATAATGCTAGCATAGGCGGTGCTAGGGACATGAAAAAGGGGGAACTGTCATGATCACACGTTCTTCAGATCAATTTGTGACCTTTGACCTTAAATGACCTCCAGTGACCTTTGGGTCACCTGGAATGATCTCGTGTGCATTTGATATTATCTGTAAACGTTTTCAATCATTTGAATTCACTCTATTTCAAAAATTTCATTTTATGGCTATTGCGATATAGGGTAAGCGCACTGACATTTTAGGTCATAGTTCCGTGACCCGACCTGATATCAAGCTGAAACTTGGTATACAAGTAGAGAGCACCATTCTACGTCATATGTATTCCGGGTTTGGCATTTGAAAAAAACGGCACCGAAATTATTGCAAAAAAACAAATTTTGACTTCTGACCTTGACCTGACCTTGTAAAGTGGTTTCAGATAAACAACATTTTGTGTGCACATTACACAACTATTAAGCTATGCATCCATATAAAGTTTCAAGTTCTATATTAAAAACTCTGGTTTTGGCAGGCATTTTTCTTTTACCCTCAACATGACCAAAAATGGCCTGAGGTGCCTCCCAAAAACGTTTCCTGGCTCCGCTCCTGAGCAAAGTAGAACTGTGAAATTTTGTCACAGCGCGTAGAAAGAATAGCTAGGAAAAGTGACAAAGTTTCGTAAAACTGCATTAAAGAGCCTGGAATTGGCAAGCAAAAAACCCGAGGTGAGGCGGATTCAGCCCCCCCTGCCGGGAATAGGGTTAAGTGTAGTTAAGTCATTAAGTCAAGTGTCTGATTGACAACCAGACACAGCGTGCGTAGCAGCTGACCTCACACGACAAGGCTGTCAGATGGCGCGGAAACTGGCTATCAGGGCTATCAGGACAGGGCTGTTTCCATGGTATGAAAATTTTATGGCAGCAAAGAAACGATACTATCCTCATCAAGAATGCATGGCCTTCACTGAATCGAACGGTGAAGTTACGCTGCAGTCTCTTTCAGATCCACATCTCCCATAGAGTGGTGGAGACACGGCCGCAGTGCATCCATGACATCTGTTCTGAACGTGACCAGCCGTCTACGTCATCAGCGACACAGCCGACCGTCACCACTTTAGGTGTGCCAGGTGCAGGTGGAGGTCTGATGGTGCGACCCGTCAGTCAGTGTTTAAACAAAGATATAGAATGCGCAGTGCATCGATCAAACATGAGCAAAACCTCTTCTGTGCGACTCTGGTCCTTTTCGAGCTCACCGTCTCTGGACAAGCTGCCAGGACAAACAATAAGCCGTCATCAGCGCGGCTTTGTCGGCCGCTCCATTTGCAATATATCAGTGAAATACCAGAAGTCGCTGGGAAGGACACTACTTCGGCACCCAGGTCAGTTCACTTGTTCCTACTGTCATAGATCTAGGCGGAGTAGTTCTGAGCGCCAAGCATAAATTGCAGTTATAATTGACTGGAAGCTGCGAATGCTCCGACAAATACGTCGAGTTTCATGTTGTGCAAAATGTGGCGCCCTACCGAGGCAGATGAATGATGTTGAACTGTTCATATCCAGACCCAAAAACACGGAGACATATCAACTCAACATGTCCACTGTCCACGCTTGGATTTGTATGTCTGAATGTGTTGTCCATATTGCATACTGGCTGAAGTTCAAAGTGTGGTCCGTCCGTGCAGAAGAGGAAACGGAATTCAAAGAAGAAAGCGCATGTATCACGAATTCAGGAGAAAATGGCTGTAGGCTTTGGCCACCCACGGGCAGGCGGAACTGGAACGACCAACCGCGGAAACATTGCTCGCCGGGCCATCCGAGACCTGGCCACCTTCAGCCAGATAACCGGAGTAGACAAAAATCTCATGACAAGATCTGCGGTCATCATACAGGCCATCTCGTCGCCTCGGTGTGTGGAAGCAGATAAGTTGATTTCTTTGGCCATGGAAAGTGTCAAACTGTTCACAGACTTCAACAGCTGGTATTACATGTCATCATCCGTACACGAGCTGTTAATCCGCGCAGTGGAAGGGGGTTTCGCGCTAACGCAAAGTTAAAGGGGGTCCAGAAGGACCCCTTTTGGTCTCGGAAACTGAAAGAGCTGGAGACATGAAATTTTGTGGGCAGGGTAGGGCTGTAACGATTTACATTGTGTGCAGTTTTCATGACCCTAAATTAATATCTTCAAGGTCAAATGGGGCCAAAAAGGTCAACTTTAGAACACTTTCTCTGTCCGTACAGGCCAATCAGTACAACTTTTCGAACGAAACGGGAAAAGGGTGTTTGTTTGAGCATTAAAACGTGGAATACGACAACTTCCATTTATTTGGCGTCTTGGCTGAGGATTCGGGGCCGAGATGATGTCAGGTCATTGACTTATGCCATCATTTTTTTCATCTTTTGCAGATCAGGTTTCAAGCAACACGGGATAAACTTAGTGTAAATTAGGGCGCTACACGCATCTTTTGGCGTATTTTCATTGAAGGTAGCCAACATCGGTACATTTGACCACTTCCAGCGTTCATATTTATGTATGTCTGTAAATGTATATATGTATATACATATGAGTATCAATGTGCCAAACGTGTTAGTACGGTTTTTGAATGTAAAGCAAATCTGGACCAAGACACAAGATATTTGACCTTGATCTTTGATGACCTTGACCTTCACTGACCCTGGTATACGTAAGCGTATCAGTGTGCGCTTACGTGTTTTTATTTGAGTCTGAATGCATATTTCATACAAACGGACATGTTGCAAAGCAAATCTGCATCAGGTCACAAGCTGGTAGACCTTGACCTTTGATGACCTTGGCCCTTATTGACCCTGGCTTTGGTCTTGGTACGTCCATCACTTATGCCCGAATGACGTCGCCTGATTGTGTTCAAGCGGTAATCTTAGATACAACGCGTTATTTTCGTTATGTTTGTTTGACTTCAAATGCTTTAAACTTCAAAAATGTTCGGCGGATATTCGATTTTTCTTCGTCAATCGACGAGTTATTCAATATTCATCAACGTCACAAAGAAGCAGCAGCCAGCTCCAATCCGTTCTCGAGATTTTCAAGAAAAACCAGATGGGGGGGCACAAAAAGATCCCCTCCCTTCCAGTGCGCGTGTTAGTCCATGGAGCTGACGTAATCAGAACTCTCCTGTTGCCGGTCGTCGAAGAGCAAACAGCGAAGAGGAACAGGCGGCAAGAAACAAACTTAACAGGCTATGCCGTATGAAGTACTCTCGAAAAACTCCTTGAACGACTGCAATGACGAATCATTTCTCACACATACTTATCACAAGTGATCCAGCAATCACTTAACTTATTCGGTCGGAGCTGGAAAGTCCCACGCGGAAAATCCGACAGGCAGGAAGAGGTGAATGCACCAAAAACCTTGTCCTGGTGTAGGACAAGAGTAAACAAGCGGAGGAAGGGGTATAAGACAATGACGAAGAAGTAGGCATTTCGGGCTTGCTGTGAAGTGAAACCAGAGACACGGATAGCAGTCATCTGGTACAGCGATGAAGAAGGTTGCTTTGGCGGCGACTCAGCAATAGAAATGCATGATAACAGCTTAGCGAGATTTTCCTCCGGCTACCCGACTTGCTGCAAGCTGACCAGTTTAAAGTAGTTATCTGTGCATGTGTTTATTTTAACGCTTCCGTGCACGTCTCTGGCGATGTGACTAAATCCTTGTAGGACTGAATTCATTTTCTTATTCTGGGAATGATGGTGACGTGATTTGTGTCAATAAAAAGCAATGTAATTGGGGAGAGCAATTACTTTGCCTCCGAAACCAACCAATCAATGTCATAAATACGACTTTCCATTTTCTATCAGCTGGACGTGCTACTGTCAGTTTCACTGGAAAGCAGGAGTAAAAATGACATCGGAATCGGATGTCTATCAGCACTATGAACCACAAAAAAAAACTATTTCCACATTGGTATGGAGTCCCCCTGTGTGCTCAAATGTTCTGCCGCTCCTGCTTGCAAGCGACAAAGCCCATCACTGACGTTTCTATTTCGCTGCCGTATTGAAACCGGATCTACTATCGTGTGATCTGGTTCAGATTTGCTTTGCAACATTTGTATGAAATATGCATTCAAAGATCCTAATAAAAACATTTTTGGCATATTGGTATACATATATAGACATACACACATACATGTATATATATATATATATATATATATATGTAATTTTTGCGTTTTATAGCAAACAGATCGCGTAATTGGGTTCATTAAAACGAAATAACTTCATCGCAGACAGTTGACTTAAACTTCCTGTCAGTCAAAAACTTCATCTAAGGTTAATGACCTCGCTTCATTTCTTTCGATCTTGCGGGAATAAGTAAACGCTAGATGTGATCAAATGCACCGATGCTGGCTATCTTCAATGAAAATTATTCTTACACGCATAATATCTTGAATTGGTATCTATTTAAGATACAAATTTAAGTATCTTACTAATGTATCATTAATGAGATAAATATGAGTATCATAACAAATCTAATTATCTATAGAAGTACAAACTATCTGTTTCTATAAATCCGCATATCCGTAGTGGTTGTGCGGATTTCATGACGATTAGGATATGTCTGCGTGATACAAGACATTCGGCAGCGAAATAAAAACGTCAGTAATGGACTTTGTCGCTTGCAAGCAGGAGCGGTAGAGCATTTGAGCACACAGGGGCACTCCATACCAATGTGAAAATAGTTTTTTGTGGTTCATAGTGCTGATAGACATCCAATTCCGATGTCATTTTTACTCCTGCTTTCCAGTGAAATTGACAGTAGCACGTCCAGCTGATAGAAAATGGGAAGTCGTATTTATGACATTGATTGGTTGATTTCGGAGGCAAAGTAATTGCTCTCCCCAATTACATTGCTTTTTATTGACACAAATCACGTCACCATCATTCCCAAAATAAGAATATTGATTCAGTCTTACACCCTTTTGCATATTAATTGACTCAGTACAATTTTTCCATGTTTTTCGAAGATACTGTTTTGTTATACAATCACACAATGATTTCCACTATCATAGTCATGTTTTTTAACAATGTTTGTTCGTAGGCTTTTGTAAGAGCTTTTTCAAAGTAAGTCTGGAACCAGTGTGTACTGCGCATGCGCGAACTTTGGTTGGCTGATGCAATACACGTCATTGCGTCAGCGGCATTGATTCACTGAGCATTCATCGCACACACACAACAGCTCTAACACAATGGACATCACGCTTAGGAAGCGGACGGAGATTTTTACTTTATTCGAACATTCTGAGAAGTCACAGAGAGAGATCGCTAAGATAGTTGGTGTCAGTCAGCGCTCAGTCTCAGGGATTATAAAACAAGGAGCTACTACTGGATCTCTGTCACCAAAACGAAAAGGAATTGTGGAAGACAACGGAAAACGACGCCCAGAGATGATCGGTATTTGATACGTCAAAGCAAAATTGCACCACGAAAGACTAGTGATGGTCTGCAAAAAGATCTAGCCGGATCTGGAGTTAGTGTGAGTTCGAGCACTGTTCGAAGGAGGCTTCTAGAGACCGGTTGGAGGGCTCCCAGACCACTAAAAAAAGCAACTTCTTACAGAGAAAATAAAGGCTAAACGTTTGTTATGGGCAAAAAAGTACCGGCACTGGACAAAGGAAGACTGGCGGAAGGTCATGTTTTCGGACGAAAGCCATTTTTTCGTTCAGGGATAGAGGAGTCAACATGTCCGACGCTCTCCCGGTGAGAAAGTCCGTCAAGGTCACATCAACCAAACCGTGAAACACTCCAAAAAGAAAATGTTTTGGGGTTGTTTCAGTTTCCGTGGCGTGGGATCACTTCATCCTGTCGAAGGAATGATGAAATCTGTCCAATACATCGACGTGATACGGAGAAAGGCGATTCCAGACACGCAGAAGGCGTTTCCAGATGGTTCAGGGGTTTTTCAACAGGACCTGGCTCCTTGCCATACGTCGAAGATTGTGACCAATTTTTTTCAAAACAAACAAAATAAATGTTTTGGACTGGCCGGGAAACTCGCCGGATTTAAATCCTATAGAAAATTTATGGTCTATCATAAAGACTCGTCTCCGCAAAAAGGATTGTGCAACCAAAACCAAGCTGATACAAGCCATAATTCGGGTCTGGTACCACGACGAACAGATAAAAGAAAACTGCGAAAACTTGATAGATTCCATGCCCAAGCGGGTTTCACAACTGATAGACAATAAAGGTTGTCATACTACGTATTAAAATGTGAAAAAATAAGAAGAAATTACGTGAATAAACGATTATTTTGACAAAAACCATAATTTTTATTGTTTTGAGTGTTTGAGTCAATTAATATGCACAAGGGTGTACAAGGATTTAGTCATATTGTCAGAGACGTGCACGGAAGCGTTAAAATAAACACATGCACAGATAACTACTTTAAACTGGTCAGCTTGCAGCAAGTCGGGTAGCCGGAGGAAAATCTCGCTAAGCTGTTATCATGCATTTCTATTGCTGAGTCGCCGCCAAAGCAACCTTCTTCATCGCTGTACCAGATGACTGCTATCCGTGTCTCTGGTTTCACTTCACAGCAAGCCCGAAATGCCTACTTCTTCGTCGTTGTCTTTTACCCCTTCCTCCGCTTGTTTACTCTTGTCCTACACCAGGAGAAGGTTTCTGGTGCATTCAACTCTTCCTGCCTGTCGGATTTCCCGCGTGGGACTTTCCAGCTCCGACCGAATAAGGTAAGTGATTGCCGGATCACTTGTGATAAGTATGTGTGAGAAATGATTCGTCATTGCAGTCGTTCAAGGAGTTTTTCGAGAGTACTTCATACGGCATAGCCTGTTATGTTTTTTTCTTGCCTCGTTTGGATAGTCTGAGTGTAAATTAGGGCGCTACACGCATCTTTTGGCGTATTTGCATTGAAGGTAGCCAGCATCAGTACATTTGACCACTTCCAGCGTTTATATTTATGTATGTATGTATATGCATATATGTATATACATATGAGTATCAATGTGCCAAACGTGTTAGTAGGGTCTTTGAATGCAAAGCAAATCTGGACCAAGACAAAAGATATTTGACCTTGACCTTTGATGCCCTTGACCTTCACTGACTCTGGTAAATGTAAACGTATCATTGTGCGCATACGTGTTTTATTAGGGTCTCTGAATGCATATTTCATACAAACCGACATATTTCAAAGCAAATTTGGGCCAGGTCACAAGTTGCTTGGCCTTGACCTTTGATGACCTGGACCCTTATTGACCCTGGCTTTGGTCTTGATACATCCATGACTTATGCCCAAATGATGTCGGCTGGTTATGCTCAAACGGTAATCTTACGTAGAATGCCAGTCATTTCGTAAAGTTCTCATTTGTCAGCGACAGCTGTTATTTTCGTTATATTTACCTGATGTCAAATGCTTCAAATCTTAAAAGTTTCCGTCGAATTTTCGATTTTTTGCTTTAATCGACGAGTTATTCAGTTGCCATAAAGGTCTCAAAGTAACAGCGACCAGCTCCAATCCGTTCTCGAGACTTTCAAGAAAAACAGGTGGGGGACACAAAAGGCCCCCTTTCAATATGCCTGTTAAAGCTTAATGGAAAACAGAAACCATATCATCGCGTTGACCCTGTTCCTGTACCCATAGCTCTATGGCGCATTCCTTTCAAGGGTGGAGGGTTAATTCACTCCATCCCACCCCAGATCTCGAGAACCACCCGTCTGATTTCATTGCAACAAACGGCAATTGATTTTCCATGGCGTTAACTACATTTTTATAAAGAGAAGTTATGAAAGTCATGAAAGGAGTTCATACATGGCAAAAACCCAGAAAGGGGGTATTTTTACTTCTTATAATTCCGACGGTTATAGAGCGATTTTGACCCAATTGCCATGAAATGAGAGTTAATCGGTGGGACATTTCCCATTGGCTCATACGCCGGGAATTGTGAAAAAAATTGAATAGTTCATAGGCCTTAGAAAATGGGAAGAATTTTTCATTCCACTTTATATTTTTTCTACTAAACTAACACAAAAGTATTAACATTTTTTAGATTTTACTAGCGATTTTATACTTGAGGAAATACAAGTCGTATTATACCATTTGTACATTGTTGGCATAGGCGACGCCGGGCACATAGGACAGAGGTGAATTAACATAGTCGTATCTTTGTCTTGTCAGCTTATGACCTTCCACCTTGAATGACCTCAAATGACCTCACAGTCACGTGGAATGATCTTGGGCTTAGCCATTTTATTTGAAAAAGTTTCCAGTTATTTGGACTGACTATGTTTCTAAAAAAATGCGGCCGTCGTGAATGTAGGTACGCGCGCGGACACTTTAGGTCGTAGATCCGTGACCCGCCCTGATATCAGCGTGAAACTTAAAGTACTAGTAGAGAACACTGTACTTGGTCATACACGATCCGAATTCTGAATTTCGAAAATTATAACAAAAATATTTTTGTATGACTGCCCAGTTACTTCCCTATACACAGATACAGAATTTTAAGTTTTATCTTAAAAAACTATTTTTGGAAGTCGTTTTTTTATTTTCAACAGTGCCAGAAATGTGCCAATGCCCCAAACAGTACTAATGCCCCAAAAATGGCCTGATGTGCATCCCAAAAACGTGGCCTGGCTCCGTCCCTGGGCAAAACGAAATTACGAAAATTTGACAAAATGCGTGGGGAAAACTTGAAAAGTCAACAAGTCCCCTGAGCCTGCTGCAAAAACCTGAAAGCGGTGAACAAAACACTGGAGGGAGGAGTAGGCTTCTGAAGCGCCCCAGTGCGGGAACAGGTAACCTGACGTGAAAGAGCAATGAAACAGAAAGAAGCGTGTCGCTTGATTCCTCAGCTAAACGGCAATGTCCGGTTTTGCTGTCGAATTTACACAGTGATCTTATGGGCCACCTCAAAAGAGGTGATGTCAGTGAGGATTCTAGTTTCCTTTGGATCCCATGGGACGCAATTTATAAGGCGCTGACGGGCCCCAGAACAATGTCTGACGACGCGTGAGGACTCATACCACCAAAGGTCACTGAACTCAGTTCGTGGTTTTGACCTAAGATGACCTTGGCCCAAGTAAGGACCGAAGTGCAAAGGTCATTGACACCATGGATGACACCCATTGCATGATATATTGTAAAATACTCATAACGTCTGCCAGGCGATTGAGATTCTCGTCGTACCTATATTTCTCCACGATATGCCTCCGAGCAAGAGGTCACAAGTCAGCGAAATGCCAAGGTATTGTCTAACGATGTTCACAGAAAACATAGTAAGGGTAAAAATTCAGCCATGCAAATTTTCAGAGCGATCGGCGCTGTCGTTAGTGAACAATTTGCGAAAAGCCTTAGATGGGGTTGCAATGCTGCGGTAATTAAGCCCCTGTAATGGCGAAGGCTAAGGGTTGAAAATTTAAAAAGTCGCAGCGGTTTATGAGTATCTGACCCTTGTGAAAACGGTTGCAGGGAAATGGTTTAACTTGAATCAATGATAATTTCTTGCTGGGCACGGAAATGCATATCCAGACCCGCAAGACACTAACGTATCACGGTGCAGTCTACCATGACTGACCGTGTTTTACATATGACCGCTTGTCAATACGATCAAGTGTTGTGCTCTCTCTCTCTCCCTCTCTCTCTCTCTCTCTCTCTCTCTCTCTCTCTCTCTCTCTCTCTCTCTCTGGGTCCGTCTGTCTGTTGGCCTGCCTGCCTGCCTGCCTGCATGTTCATCAGCCTGTCTGTCTGTCCGTCTGTCTGTCTGTCTGTCTGTCTGCCTGTCTGTCCGTCTCTCTGTTTGTCCGTCTGCCTGTCTACCTATCTGCCTGTCTGTCTTCATCTCCCTGTCCCTCTCTCCCTCTATCCCCTCGCTCTTCCTGCCTCTCCCCCTTTCCTTTCTCTCTCTCCTATTTGATCACTTCCCTTGCCTTCCTCCTTCGCTCTCCCCTCCTCTTTTTCTCTCTCTCATTATCTGTCATTTTGCCTGGATCCATCAAGTGCTCTGTCTGCTCACAACACTCGGGCTTTTGTGCTGGTGCCATCACCATCGATGTCTGCCGCAATGCATTCGTAATAACCTCGGACCACGTGGATAAGACATTCTGGTCAAGTTGCGCACCTCTTGGCTATGTGTGGAGGCCCAATTGGCCACTGCCGGCTGAATTTTTCATCGCAGTTCCAATAGCGATGAACGTCACGTGCGCACAGTTCGTCTCGAAAATGGCAACGGTGCCCAGCGGGCTAAGTACAGAAACACGGTTGTAATATTTCAAAAGCAGATGACCAACTGTCCAGTGCTAGTAAAAGAGATCCTTTCACATATCTCGCGTTTTCCAGGCATGACAAGGAGAAGAGTGAAGAGGTATTCAAGAGGATAAATCGATTGTCCCTGGAGTGTAGGAGGGCTCACAGGACTGGTGAAGGAATAAAGAATGTCTGGATGTCCGAATTGGGTTATGTGCCTAGAACCCTACTTTTAAGACATTTCGTCATTATGACTATGGCAATGACTGGGAAGAAACGGTCTGAAATCCTATTAGTACCGCACCAGTAATTTCCGGAAATATCGAATCATGCTGGAACGTGAAGCCACGTACAATTTGAAATCGCGGGGTCTCAAAAAGGAAAAAATCTGAATTTACAGGCGGGCAAAAATTTGAACTGTGAAGTCGTCAACACAGCCAGCAACATTAAAGCTGATGTTTAGATATTAAATTGCTGCACTTTTCTCGTGGGAAGCCGTGATGGAAAACTCCTGGGGAAATAACGACAATGAATAGTTACTTGATAAATACCTAATATTCTGTCATCAGTTGCACTAATCAACAACTGTTAATGGACATCATGGAAATCAAGTAAACAAAGGAGACAGTGGAAGAGGGACAACGATTTACTGGTTTTCGAAAACGTCCTATTTAAATGAGGGGAAATGTAATCAATTAACCTTTGTTCTGTTCATTATTGACACCAAGTCTTAGTCTGACGACTCGCGTTGGTCAATGCAAAATAACGCATTTCAAATACGCCTTGATTTCCACTAAAACAGGGGACAAGTTCTTCCATTCCATTGGTCTAGCAAATGGATAATCGTTTATTGCGGTTTACACGTTTTTTTTCGTGTCTGTGAACGTCGGGCGCAAGCCAGACTTATTAACCGTCAAGCAATCAGCTCAAAATCGAACAGCTGCTCTGGTCCGGACCATGACTCGGTCCAGGACGAATATTAACCCGATCCTCTCCTCTCTCCCGAATCCGGTTCCTCCCGCCGTCGACCCGCCGGCCGGGCATGGGCCAGAGCGGGCCGCCGGGCGGCCGCTCTCCTCAGCAGCGGATCTTGGACTTGCAGCGGCACCGGCGCGACCCGGAGCGCGAGCTCTTGGAGCCGGAGCGGGAGCGGGTGCGGCAGCGGCCGCCGCTCTTACTGCGGCAGCGGCAGCGACGGCTGCGTGGCGGCGGCGGCGGCTTGCCCAGGCAAACGGGCCGGCCGTCCCTGCTCACCGCGCACGGCGCGCCCGGACAGAGATCGGCGCAGGTAGGACGGCGCGCCACTGGCACCGGCACGACCACTGGCACCGGGTGCGCGGCAACCGGCGCCGGGTGCGGCGGTCGGCCGTGCACGACGTGCACCGGGACAGGCACTGGGACTGGGACAGGTACGGGGACGTGACGCACGGGAGCCGGCCGACCCAAGTCAGCAGGTCCCTTGAAGCCTCCGCCGCCTCCGCCTCTGCAGACGCAGCGGCACTTGGAGCCGGACTTGGACCTGGAGCTAGACCGCGACCCGGAGCTGGAGCCGGACCTTTTGCGGCGCTTGCAGCGCTTGCCTTTCTTGGTGCGGCAGCGGCAGCGTCGGCGGCCGCCCCTGTCGTCGTCGTCCAGCCGTGGCGGCACGCCGAGGCAGAGCGGGAAGCCGTCGCGGCCGATAGTGCAGCGCTGCCGTGGACACACCTGATCACAGGTGGGTGGTGGCCTTGCCCCGGAGTGGAACGGGACCAGACCTGGAACAGCCGCAAACTGAGGTCAGATGGCCTGAAATAACCGCGGGACTGAGGTCAGATGGCCTGAAAAGGCTGCAGACTGAGGTCAGGCGGTCTGACCTGAAACAGCGCGTTG
The DNA here is from genome assembly GCA_030062745.1 of Capitulum mitella. Taxonomy (NCBI): domain Eukaryota; kingdom Metazoa; phylum Arthropoda; class Thecostraca; order Pollicipedomorpha; family Pollicipedidae; genus Capitulum; species Capitulum mitella. The sequence goes on along the minus strand of CP099841.1, from coordinate 1,075,504 downwards.
TCAAATGGCCATCTGGGTGGAAAGGTATAAAGGTAAAGGTATATAGGAAAGGTATTCTCCGCTTTCGTTCGTCCCCAGTCTCGATCAGCTAAAAGAAATTATGCGTGCCACCCGTCCTCTCTCTTTAAGGTCATGCGAACGGAATTATATATTATCATTATCTGATTTGTGGGCGATTGATAATGTCTTATAACTTCCTCATGTCATGCACGGAAAATGCAAAAATATCATTTCAGCGAATGCAAACATGGAAAGTAAATCTTGCGTCAAATTCACGATTAATCGTGGGATGGGATGGTCTCCTTAAGGTCACGAAAACGGATTAATATATTATCACCACCTAATTTGCGGGCGGATGGCAATGATTTGCAACTTCGTCATGTCAGGCATGGAGGATGCAGAAATAGCATTTCAGCGAATACAAACATGGAAGACAAATCTTCCGTTAAATTCACTTTGAGTAGTGGGATGGCAGATATTATAGTATATCTATTCTTACACAGTGCGTCGGACAATTATTAGAATCAACTTTCTTTGTTCACTACGTTCAACTCATCATCATTCCCAGAGAGACGGCTTCTCGGCAAGCCTGCGCATTGATGTTACACGGCTGTGATGGCGCAAAAATTCATTGAAAATAGTGGTTAGCCCCGGACTGTCCAGACCATCAACAGGAATATGTGCACCAATTAAAACGTAATCCAAAACAAGGCTTGCAAACAACGAATAACGGGGTGGAGGTAAGGGGCGTCAGACTGCCATCTTTTCCTCTGTTGCGTCACTCCGTAACCAGCCGGCGCAGTGTCGCCAAATTTCCAGTGCCTCTCGGTACATCAGATGTCAGGTCTAATCTAGGTCTAGGCCGTTTTTACGATTTAACCGCTTTTTGGAGTTTGCTTGATCGTTATCCACAAACGGCAAGAGACCATTCATGACTTCATATAAGGTATCATAAGTTGAATTTATGTAGTTGCGATTTTTCAATCATATTGTCAATTTGCGCCTCAAAAACAGTTGCGACGTCTGTTGGAAATCTTTAAAGTAGTCTGACTGTATTCATGGAACTTGATGTGCCAAAATAAGCATGTACTTACCCAACTGACCTCTTGGTACAGTATGGCCTAGGCAGGCCTGGGTTCCAGTTTTCTCGGCCAGATGTGCCTTGGCATCATATGGGTAAGGTCTCGCGAATTTCTGCCTTCGGACGTCTGTTATCTTCGATTTGTACACAAAAAAGGCATTCCCCAAAGTGGCAAAAATACATCTTTGAAGAAACCACTATTGATTTTGACGTGACCTGTGACCTGAGAGGTCCTGAGGCCCAAAAACTGTCATAACCGTATTCGTATCATTGAACGCAATCGACTGCCGCTTAATAATATTTTTATGCGGTGGATTTCGCTTAAAAACCCATACCGGGTGGGGGGAGGGGGAATTCGGTCCCCAGGGATCTCCCGGTCTACTGAACCGATATCGACGAAACGAGCCTAAACGAAAGCTGGTGATCTGAGCTAGCTTTCCATCTATGCAGATGTATTAGAAAATGTCAGCGGCGCCTTCAGAAGAGCAAAACGGAGGAGAAACGGCTGATTTTCATGCTCTGGCGTTGAGCGCTGCAAGCACCTATTCTGACTCTTATATCACCTTGATGGCTTTTAGTTAGCCTCAAGGCATGCATGGAAACACTTTCTGAGGCCATGGCGAATTCAGAGTCTGATACATGGAGGAGTTATTTAAAGATTTTTGGGTTACTTTTCACTCATTTTTACTCGACTGGCTGGACCAATTTCAATACGTTTACGTGAGACGATGATTGGAATATATAAGAAATATCAGTGGCGAGTCCAGGTAATCGAAACAGGCGGCAACTGTAGCCTGGAATTTTTAACAAGATATTAATGATACCAAACCAAAACTCTGTTGTCTTGTTTCACCATTTTTCCTGGATCCGCCCTGCCCTTTACATTCACAGCAGTATGTCGTATATGTATTTTCCATAAATGATGTTATTGCTATAAAATCGGTTGCGTAAATCATTGAAAGATGTGGATCAAGGCCTTGGCCTCCCAAATTTCTTCACCTGGTCCCGCTCTTGGTCCCTATTTATGTTCACATTACAGTCTATTTTAAAGGTGAAAATGTCACGATTCGTTGTCCGGTGATGCGAAATTATTGGCTTTCAAAAAGCGTGCGGCCAGGTCTGGTGGGCGTCTGAATTTGACTTTTTCTGTTTGTTGAAGTAGGTAAATGTCACTCGGCTTACTGCCTTCAACGTAAAAACCATCTTATCGTCCCGTTTACCACTAGGAGAGGAGAAAGGTAACGGGGATCCATATGGAAGCCTGCATCAGGAGCACCCATCAAAAAAATGTGCTTGAAATGAGGGTATGTATAGTCGGAGCCGGCAAGCTTCTGACTGGCGGCAAAACAATATATATATATATATATATATATATATATATATATATATATATATATATATGTATATATATATATATAAACAACTAATCTAAACGTTAGCTATAAAATTAATCAATATCCTTTCTGTCATGGGCTTCAGATATGTTTACCTTTCAGAACCTGGTAAGTGATCCGAGGCCTGGTACCGCAGCCAGCTGACATGCCAGGATTGCAGAGGAAGCTAATCAAATTCAGCTAATAAACAGATGAAACTCGCCAAAAATACGTTAGGCACAAGTCACCACGGACAAAAAAAGAGTCGTTTGACCCACGTTGATAAAAATAGCTATGACGTAAACGAGAATTCATCACGAATGTTTCATCAGTCAAGTCGTGGATATTTTGCAACACAAAGCTATCTAATCCATGCATAAATTTGTTCAAGGAAAGCTGTTACTCTTTTGCGCTTTTTTAGGATACAGAGCGTCGGGCAAGAAAGGGCAGCCTTGGTACTTGGCAGAATAGAATGACCATGAACTCAATGAAGCCGGCACAACACTTTCTTGCAGCTTGCAAACATAGGGCTTGGCTACGACTTTCTTATGGGTCGTTATTATAATTCATGAGTAACCCACCATTATTTCAGCCCTCTAGATAAATTTTTCCATATCTGATGCAAGATCTTTGCTGGAAATAAGACTTGTACTAACTGCAACCACACGGAAGTAGCAGCCTAGCTAGCGGTCACCGACTGAGATTGGCATCATCAGCAACCAGTGTGACGCGAAATTAGCAGCCTGGTCCTCTGGTGCATCCGTTAGAAATGTCAGCAGCTGCATCCCAGCCGGCGAAGACGGCCAGCAGCCTCACCGGTTGGGTCCGATGACGTGCTGGAGACGGCCAATAGCAGCAGCAGCAGGGTGAGCCAACTGAGACGCGCCATGGCTGCAGCCGAGCCGGCAGCGGCGCCGGCCGGCCGCCGGCCCGGCCCGGCCCTTTATACCACCCTTCAGACCGGACAGGTGTCACTCTCAGACTCGCCCTGTCTGCGGCGGCGGCACGCAGCGGCAGGCGTCAGTCGGCCGTGACGGCCCGAAGAGCTATTTGTTTTAGGAGCTGATTGACGTCCGACGGGGAAAGCAAGAAGCCGTCCGCTGGCAGGCCCGCGTGCAGAGCCGAGGTGTGTGTGTCTCCATTGGCTATCCCTGAGAGGTGATCTGAAAGTCCCCCTTATCATCTCGAGGAGGAGCAAATCAAATGAAATAATAGTTAGTCCAGAGTAAACCCCTTCAATTTTAACTGAGGACGTGACTGCGCAATACGTTTCCATCAGACCACGAACATTCCTCGAGGCCCCGCATTCCGACCACAGTGAAAATGTATAACGGCGTGCGCGGCGTGAAGAGGCTCAACGGAAGGCCAGAATTTAAGCGGAGTCAAGTCAGCCTACTGGTGTTTACCAACGACAAAGTCGAGACTTTGCAACATTGTTATAATTGACTTCCGTTTTCCCAGTCACACGTCCAGGGATGCAGCCAGGATTTTCTAAGAGGGACGAGAGCGGAGCTCAGTGAGAACTCGTCATAGGACAACCGAAGATCGCAAATTTGACTTGGCTGGATGTATGTAATCAATGGCGATGTATTGTCCAAAGATGTCGCATACTCACAGATATGATTTGATAAGAAGTTATTTTCCAAGGGTGACTCAATCACATTTGACCCAGGCTGGCGTGATTTGACCTTTTGAAATATGATGTTTTCCAATACGAACACACTTTGTATGAGCACAGGTAATAAGAACTTTACCCATGCCTTCCTTCTGTGTAGGTGGTACTGCACCCAATACTTTTCTTTTTGATCGCCAAATAAAAACCATCAACGTCGCGAAAATAACTTCCCGCAAAATGTTACGCTTGCATTGCGGTCGTGCCCGCCACCCGTTATCTGAGTGATTTACGTGAAAATTGCTTTTGGGCACAGATTTCAGGACCTAGAAAAGATATTACATAATTTGATGCCATACAACATTATACTGAACCGTATTTGATAAACGACAATGCGGTAGATGGTACAACAGACACCAGAAATATCCGAGGTATAGGAGTCAATGCGTTGATCTAGGTTGCCCTTGTTGTACTTTAATATGTTATTTGCTGACTTCATCCGCGTGCCAAACGAATCTGCGGCGTATTCCAACCAAGACACATACTTATGCATTCAAAGAAACGAGTGATGTGCCCCTACAAAAAGATAATTTTTTGCCTTCATTTTCCGCCTCCTTTGAATGGTCAAATCTGGCTTGAAATGCCCATTTTTCCGCCCACATAAATACATCAGGCTTTCTTTTTTAGTTTTCATTCACTTCTCAACTACTTAAAAGCCTTGCTTATAATCATTTTCTACCAAAAATGTCAATAGAATAATTTGACTTCAGATGACCTCCAGCGGCCTCACTACTGACTAGCTGAAAAATGTAGGTGTTTCTTCTAGTTTCGACAAGGGTTTTCTGACGGCATTTTTAGTTTTTCTGTAGTGCTTTCAGTTCTCGAGATCTGGGGGAAGGGGCTCTCACGAATCTCCCCTCCCAGCCCGGCGAAGGTGAGTCTGGAAGCCGGCCCAACTAGGGTTCAGGCAAGAGATCCTGTGGTGCAGATCACTGCCGTTACGCTTGTGTTGTAAGCGTTTGAGGCTCAAACGTAGGAAGTTCCAACTCAATGGCTGGCTTTAACCTTGGGAAGTTTTATTAGACTGAATTGCCGTTTGTTCCGTTGAGCAGTGTGATAGCTCAGGATGAATTTACGTTGCACTGAGTAGGGAGAAATTGTGCTGCTCATGGATGATATGGAGCAGGCTCACGTCGTTATGACTGGTCAGTCCGTGTACGGACAGAAAGCTCCGACACTTGTACACAGGGCTGCTTCGGGGGAATTTTCCCCTCTCCGGGGAAACTCGCACTGCGAAGTGAACTACTCACTGAACTTTGCTTAAGTTACCTCAGTTACGTATGTGGGCCACTGGAGTACACCGGAGGACAGTAGGATGCTTAGGACATGACCAATGCACCCACTGATCTTAGGAGCGCTTTTCTCGGCATGACATGCTTTGTTGCCTGCTTGCTTGCTTGTTTGTTTGCAGGTCATGCTATATGGGTACTAAGTCTACAATCGCGACGACCCACCGGCCACCGCAGTCTGATCCTAAAGTTACTGTCGGAGCGAACTAGGCACCAGTGCATCGCTCGTAACTCGCTGGTGATGCAGCTCGATCGGTATTTGCCACCGCTATCTTGCAGCCCACTAACATAACAGGGTTCACGGAAAACTCCGTTTTCAGCTTCGCCTCTGTCGCTCTGCCAGTTTCCAGCAATCTTTCCTTTTCCATGTGCAGGACAATAGACACCAGACCAAAATGGCGGATCCAGTCAACCACCTTGGATTGTTAACCGTAAAGAGGTTCTGGGTTGGGTAAATAATGGCGTGGGTACACACCAATAAAAGGATTTTTGTGCGAGGTCCGGGGACCAAAAATACATGAAATGCTTAGCATGCCGGATCCTCATTCCGTTGTTTTTCTGCAGGTGTGACGGAGATACAACGAAGGATAAAATGGCATCGATTTGTTGACGAGACTTCGGAGACTCACGAGATTTTTGCAGACCTCTATAAGGCCCCCGTCACGACCTACGTACCGACCGAGTTAATGCCGAGCTGTCGTTTGACAGCGACGCTCGAGCGCGGAACGCCCAGACACTGCGGATTCGACGGCACCACGAACATTACTGTCTGCGTCAGAGGCACGCAGCCAGTGTATGCAGAAGTACGTATTAAAGGCCATAAATGCTGTCTTCGTCTGAAGCAGGACCTGTTCATGGAGACATGAATGAATGGTCAACATTTCTATACTGCGGCCACAGAGCAGGACTGCAGGTCGCATATTCTTATCTTCGATTATGCTGCGAAATGAGTTAGGAAAATCAAGTATGTCTGATTGCCAAGCAAGCAACTGCTGTGTAAAGCCTGCTGTTTGAGTAAGGGCTTGAGCCCCTTCAGCACAGGCTGAAGGGGCTCATAACATTGGGGGGACCAAACCAACATTGGAGGACCCAAACTGACATGGGGGGCTTGGGCCCTCTCAAAAGAATACCAATCGACACTTCTGCAAAGGAAGACTCCTGATGATCACCGGTGGGCATTCCCGTAAATGGAGTTTGGCAAGACACCTCGCTAGCGGCGTCCGTGTTATTAAAAGAAAAATGCTGGCCTAAGGGGAAGCCGGTTTTCTGCCTCCAGTCACCCCTCCTCCCCTGTGTTGTCTGCGCCTCTGCACACGACATGTTTCTTTTATTTTCAATCGAGGTCAAATGAGTGTATAAAATAATCATTTATTTTTCCTTTACCTAAATATGGCAGCCCCATGCTTCTCTTTCCGCTCCGTTTACGGCGCATCCTAGACTAAATTGGCATGTCCTGAGCCGCAATATCGTGCATCGTGGTTGAGTACGGGACGCGGGATGCTAATTTGAGTTGTGTGCTGTCTCATTTTTCGTCATTTAAGCTGTTTGCATAGTGATTGTAAGCTACAAGAATATTTGCGCTGATATTTCCTGCATTTATTCGCTGGTTGTTCGGAAATCATCATGCCAAAGTCACGAAGAGACAGAACAGGTCTGTACGCTCGTGCTCTATTTTACTCATTTGTCTTTTACACAGTTGATATTAAGGTTGGATAAGATGTTAATTGCACATTCAGTGAGGGAAATAGGGACCGCAAAGTTTTGACCAAGATTCCTGACCAAAGTTTTGCAACTGTATTCATTCCCAAGTTTTGTCCTGGAACCTATTTAGCATGTATTTTGCACTCAGTGAAATGTATGATGGATCATGCCGAAGTTATGCCCGTAGTGGTGGGGCAGGCGTTAACTCACCATGACAGTTCGTCACCTGCGAGGGTCACACTATTGACTGTCACAGTGAGACTATTGGACTTGTAGATTTGCTGTTCACGTAAAATGGAGTATTTGGCCACCTTCTGTTCATTGCTGGGGACATTTATGGGGCATAATGCTGTGTCTGCTAGAGACTGTGGGCAGATAAAAGGGTGCAGTCAGACTTGGTTTTCTCCAACAAAGAGGTTGGGTCCACACAAAGTGTGGTATTAGGTTACATCTAAATAGGGACCATGTGCTGGGCTGACTGTATAGTAATTGCACTTCCTGGCTTGCTTGAAATCTTATTCCCATCTTTGTCCACCAGTGGTGCATGACTAAGGGTTTTGACTATCATGGCATGTAAAAGTCTAATGGCAATATGCCATCATGAAGGTTACACAATGAATTTCTGTGTAAGAGCAAGCAGATTGTTTTATGGTTTCACTAGTCACCATCTGAGGCCCCTGTCACAAGTGACAGGTGATTAGGGTGAGTTGGTACCTGCCCGCATGTTACCAGTTATGTTAGTGCACTGCACATCACTCTGTCATCATTTGGAGTCTGGATCTAAGCTTTAGGTACATGCCGGGGGCAAGCCATGTTCTGGAAAATCAGTGTGCAATCAAAGTCATTCCTTGCATCATAGCCTCAAGTGCACCTGAGAATTTATGCACACATTTTGTTGCCCTCTGGTGGAAAATACTAAAGACTTTTCTCAAGTGAACAGCTGCAAGAGCATACAGAATGGAGCCCAGTGCTTGGCATAAGGTTTTGCAGCAAGAAATGAAAAAACCAGGCTGAAATGGGATTTCAAAATGGAGTGATTCCGAGCATGCAGCCATGATGTCAGACATGTTAAAATCCTTCATATCTTTTATTATTAAACATGAGTAGTATTTGAAAATTCAGTGACAAGCAGAGAAATAATTGACAATTTCAGGTGGATATAATTTTGCTCAAACCACAAAAAGTTTAGGTGTAAATTCTTAGCTACTGAAAAAGATGAAATGCTACATGAATTCACTTTTGTCTTTTCTTGACCTTTATATTTACATTCATTTTTTAAGGGTCTTGTGTATTTTGATTCACAGCATGTTACACATAGGTTTGCAGATGGCCACCCTGAAGGGCACACTTCAGTGGACCTGATGCATTCTTTCAAGCCTGCTGCCACACATTGCAAGACAGGCCACAGATGTTGCATGAATGTAGCCCACACTTATTGCATTTGCCAATCTCTGACCAAATTGGTGCATAAAAATTGCTGCTGTGACCTTTCATGACCTTTTGCCATGCAGGAGTTCCAGTTTTCCATCAGAAACCAAGATTGATTCATCATTTTGCTAAAAAAAACAATTGTATGCATTTTCCCATAATTGTGGAGTTCTTGCATTGTTTGCATTCGTCCTATTTTTTTTTATTTTCGTGTGTCAGTACAATACAAGCATGGCTTACATCTTGCAGAATTAGTGATACAGAGTTGTTCTAGAAAGATGCTACAGACAGTGGTAACCAAATACAGTATTGTACAGGTAGGATGAATTTTGAAGCTTTGGGTGCAAAGTTAGGTGATATGGAATCAGGTGATAACTTGGAGATGAACTGCAGAGACATCTGCTGCCCCCCATTCCTCATTCCTTCCTGCAGTGGGTGTGAATCCAAATGGTCATGTCTATTTCAGTTGCCTTGACAAAAACCACCAGCCGGAAAGGATCAGACACAAAGGCCAAGTTGATTGATGATGTTCGGCAATGTGTGGACGAGTATGCCCGCCTTTTTGTCTTCTCCGTGCAAAACATGAGGAACGAACGGTGGAAGGAACTTCGTGCCGAATGGAAACACAGCAGGTATCTACTGTGATAAAGAAATATGCTTGGTAGTTCCAGAAATCAAACAGATTTGCGTGTAACGGATTTTGGTGTAATCCTTGTCCATTACATTCTTGTCATGACAGGGATTATGTACGAATGCTTTTTGTATCGTCAGCTGGTAGTAGTCGTGAATAAGTTGCATATTTTATCTTGTGAGATGCAGCATGATGAATAAGAAGGAAGTTTTGAAGTCTTCATGATGTATGTCAAAGTGGTTTTCGGTAGGTACGAAGAACTTTTCTTTTGTTCAACAAGATACGTAATTTGGTCGCCACGTTTCACAGTGCTCGTTGTTGCATTTCTGTCATCAGATTCTTCTTTGGGAAGAACAAGGTAATGGCCCATGCACTTGGGAAGACGGAAGAAACTGAATACAGGGAAAATCTGCACAAAATCACGGAACATCTCGTCGGACAGTGCGGTCTGCTGTTTACAAATAAAACAAAGGAGGCAGTTTTCGAGTAAGTCATGTGTTTTCTGACGTCGTTGTCGGCAATATTTCGCTGATCCTGCTGCTTAATTTTTGAAAATACATCAGACTGGCCAGAATCCACCTTGCTTGAGGGTATAACCATCGGTATAAATGTGGCCCCATTTTATAAAAATACACGAAATTACCGGCACTTACCATGCTTGTAATGCATCCGCGATGGAATCCTGTTACCAAAGCGAATGTGCGCATTGCGGATGACGGGAAGTGGCCGTGCCGTTTTGTGGTTTTCACGCAGTCGTTCCGCCTCGGGCCAGGTGGTTTGGCGAGTTCAGCTGTCCGGAGTACGCCCGCTCGGGCAACACGGCCACCGAGACGGTGGAGCTGTCGGAGGGCCCTCTGGAGCAGTTTCCGCACAGCCTGGAGCCGCACCTGCGCCAGCTTGGCCTGCCCACCGCGCTCAGGAGAGGTGAGTGAGAGGAGGCCCGGGCGGCCGCCCAGGGCCGGGCGGCCGGGAGCACAGCCTGCCGAGGGCTCTCCCTCCAGTCGGCTGTTTGTATTTGTATTTGTGTCGGCTGGCGCTGTGCTCAGAGACTTAACGAGGCACACAGATAGTTGAAGTTTAGGATCCTGTGGTGGATTGGTCCTCGTTAGACCTCAGTGAAACTCCACGGTTGGGTGTGCGCTAGCTGTGTGCTGCGGGATGCATTGGCTTTCAGCGACGTGTTGCTGTCAGGCTTTTGTTAACGGTGCCAATTGGTTACGCAGGCGTGGTTACGCTGGTGAAGGACCACACCGTGTGCACCAAAGGAGACGTCCTAAAGCCTGAACAGTGCCGGATATTGGTGAGTCAGACGTGCCCGTAACCGTCGCCCAGTTGGTTTCTGTAAATATCTGACGGTGAAAACGACTGCACGTCGTGTTTAGTCTTTTCTCGCACTGGTCGGTGCAGCTGTCTCCAGTGGCTGTGAACGCACCCCAGACGTGTCCTGTTTACGGTTATCCCGTAGCCGTAAGCGGGCCGCTGGATAACGAACGGGTTCATTTCCACACGTGACCGGCCGGCGGCCTTGCCGTGGTCGCCCTGCCAGGCTACAGGTGTTTTCTGCGGGCTCGCGATGCTGCCCGCCGACTGATTGTGTTTTCTGCGGGCTCGCGGTACTGTCCGCCGACTGATGGTGGTTTCTGCGGGCTCGCGGTGCTGTCCGCCGACTGATGGCGCTTTCTGCGAGCTCGCGGTGCCGTCCGCCGACTGATGGTGTTTTCTGCGGGCTCGCGGTGCTGTCCGCCGACTTTTTTCTGCGGGATCGAGGTGCTGTTTACCGTCGTGCGTGACGCTGACTTCGCTTCGTGTGCGCCGGTGCCGCAGAAGCTGCTGGGCCAGCAGCAGGCCGAGTTCCGCGTGACGCTGCACTGCGTCTGGACGAGCGGCGGCCAGCTGGAGGAGCTGCGGCCGAGCGCGGCCGCCGGCCGGCCGGCCGACCAGGACGACTCGGACATCTCTGACCTGGAGCCAGATGCCCAGTGACCGGGCGCCGGACGCTGGGAAATACACATGCTGAACGCTCGCGTGGCCTCTCTGGGCGGCCGGTCTCGAGCAGGCCCGGCGGTCAGACGTGAGGCCGCCGCCGCCGTCCTCAGAACGGCGCCACACAGCGGTCCCAGCCACGGAGCCAGTATCTGATGTTAGTATATTTACCTGCGGATGTATAAAACGCTCATGATTGGTTAAACAGGCATCCAAGCCCTGGCGGCGGTCGGATGCTGTCGCCTCACGGGGAACAATAACACGCTCATTTGCACTGGGGGCGGCAGTCGCGGTAAAATGCTCGAGTCCGGACTCGCTAAAAGTCCCGACCGCTCGTCGATAGCACTTAAGACCCGGATTACGCGCGCACGCGCCGCGCCACTCACTGCACTCGCACCATGAGACGACCGGCAGAGATCTCGCTGTCTGGAGGGCGCCGGCCGCGCAGGCCGGTAAGTAGGGCGCGAGCGGCCGAACCTCCGGGCGGGGGCCGCCGCCGGCAGTATGGCACGATCCTGGACCGGCCGCCGCGCCGACCTCGCCACTGCACCGGCGCCGGCCGCGGCGCACTCTAAAAGTTCTGACTGTTCTGCTGCCGCTTGCGCTTGGTGTCCATGGCGTCCAGGATCGGCTGGCGCTTGGCCATGTACCGGCGCCGCAAATCGTCTATCTCACGCTCCATCTCAGAGTCCAAGCTGTTCATGCGGGTCTGCAGATCATCGTAGCTCATAAAACGGATCTGAGAACGGCGACATGACGCGTCGGAACATACACGGCAATGCCGCACCAAGTCGATCACCGCATCGACACAAGGCCAATGCGACTGCGTGAGGTGGCAAGTGTTTTTACGTTTCATACCAAACAATCCATTTGCATGTCAGTACTGAACTGCCAGCCACAAAACCTGCGTGAAACGCATAATGTTTTGATTTCTCTCGAACGCTGGCTGTAAATCTGGCCATACGTTAACTGCACAGTACACGTCACATAATGTGTGAAAGTACGTAGCATCTAAATGTGACGATATGTTAACTGCAAAGCGCACGCCAGAGAACGTGTGGCAATACGTCCAGCGGTCACCTCTGGACGCGGGACGTCATGAAGCCCCACCGCTCAGACACGGTGCCGGCTGGCCGGCCGCCACTCACAAATTCAAACGACGTGTCCATGAACTGGCTGCGTGCGAGTTTGGGCACCAGGTCGGGCATCGGCAGCGGCGGCGGCGCGAACATCTGGGCGGGGGCGGGGGCGGACGGGCCAGCAGGAATCAGACCGGCTCCCGGCACCGGAACGGCCAGCGACGGCACCTGGCCCGGCTGCAGCTGGCGGAGGGGAGGCCGGTTACCGTTCCGCCGGCCGGACCGACCCGCTGCTCACGAACTCAGTGGACCGCACGTCGGTCCGTGGGCCCCGCCGGCGTCCGAGAAACGGGTCACGACAGAACCACGGTTCACCAAACCCTGCACACACCGCCTCGGAGGTATCCACCAGCCTCAGTGCCACAAGCCGGGCGAGTAACTGTGTTAGAAAGCCCTTGGCCCCCGACGGCCAGGGTGAAGTTCGTACAATCTGAAATTCGGAAGTACCAATTCCCTCGTCATCCCACAACGCACGAATAGGAGACTGGAGAGTTTACCACTTGGCACTCCTCGTCTCTGGCTTTCGCCGTAACCCGGCCGCGTCAGGAGGGACCAATAGCGGGCGAGTCACCGTGTCCAACGCAGATCAGTACAACTAACCACGGATCAGGGTGACCAGCTGATTGGCCTGTGTTTCATCTACATCAAGCACCGTATCTACAATTTACTCCACCCATCCCGAGGTAACGAACGATCGTGTTTCCCTTGACACATCCGCACAACAAGAAAGCAGCGGACGCTGCAGCGTACAGCCAGCGAATGCCGAGGAACATACGACACAAGCAGCCGCCAGCGACGCACGGAGACGCGCAATGCGCCGAACGTGACAACACTGAGCGTCGAAAGGCGACGGCGGACCATTTTTCCGGCCCGAGCCGGGCGCGCGCCAGCCTGCTACCTGATAGGGGGCCCGCTCCAGCTGGCTGTGCAGGCCCTCCAGCTGCTGGGGCCGCGGCGTCGGGTGGTATTCGTGGCCGGGCGGCAGGCGGTGGCGGCGGCAGCGGCGCGGCCGCCACCGGGCCGGCCAGCGGCGCCGCCAGCATCGCCACCGAGGCCGGCTCGACCGGCGGCAGCGGCAGCGGCAGCGGCACCGCCAGCGGCTGCGGCGCCGGCTGGGGCGGCAGCTGCTGCAGGGGCTGATGATGCTGATGTTGCTGTTGCAACAGGCGCTGGAAACAGGCCAACCACAGCATAAGCGGCCGGCGGACGGGGCAGCGGCGCGAGAGGCAAGCGTCCCGGCCGGCAAGCGTAGCATCCTGTCCTGCCGCGGCGGGCGGGAGCGAGGAGCGGACCTGACTTACCCGCTGCTCGGCTTCCTTCTTGTCAAAATGGTCTAGGAACAGAGGCCGGTACTTGGGGCTGCCGTCGCCCGTATCGTGACCTGAAGCAAAATAAAGCCGCTGAATTGTTGGACACGAAGGACATGGCCCACAAACCGCGACATTGCTGGACTCACAACGGACATGGACCATGTGGGGGAAAAATAGCATTCCAAAATAAACGTTAAACAAAGGACGCACAATCCCGTTTGCGGCTATACTGTATCACCTACACTCTCTCTTAAATAGCACTGCTTAATAGTATTTCAGCCATCTCTATCCGCCAGCCGGCTGCCCCTTAGAATGCGGGTGTCCGACGAGCGACACTGGCCTCGGGCAGTACCACTCGGTGTCGCCGCACTGACGTTTCATGGTCGACTCGTCGTCCTCGGAGTCTGAATTGATGAGCATGGTGTTGAGGCTAGAGGCGACCGAGACGAGCGTGCCGTCGGCCAGGTGCCGCTCCACCAGCGTGCCGTCGTCGCCGGGCACCAGCGTGCCGCTGTCGGCCGGCACCATGGTGCCCTGGCAGGTCGACTCCACCTGCTGGGAGACGCCGTCAGCGCCGTCAGACCTACAACAGGCCAGCGTCACACTCGCAGCCGGCAACCGTCAGTCACGCCCAGACGTCAACAGGCCGACGAGCGCCACAGCCAGCAGTCGCCAGATACGCCACCACGTCAGCGGTGGACCGGCCCTGTCCGCCGTCTCACCAGCCGGCGGTGGAGACGCCCGCACCAGCGTCCCACCTGATTATCGTCCACCGGCTGCGGCTGGATGTGGATCAGCTTGTTGGTCTTGGCGAGCTGTTGCTGCGCGCGTGACTCGGTGGCCTCGCTGATGATGGTGGTGAGCGTGACCGAGGCCGCCTGAGCCGCCCGGATGAACTGGTGCTCCAGCAACTCGGTGGCCGTCGCCCGCTCGTCAGGGTTCTTCACCAGACACCTGCGGCCCACCGGCCAGCCGACGGTCAGCGGACTGATATGCCGGGCCCAAACAAGGGCCATGCCCCGAGAACGTGACGGAACAGACGGCCTCAGCGGCGTACAGCCGGCGCACTGACTGGATGCACGGCTCTGACACCGCCCGGCGTCCAAACGAACACCACATTCCACACGAACAAGGTGTTCACTCAGCAGGATGTCAACGCACAACAGCACAGTACGTACAGCACAGACACGTAAACAAACAGCAGCAGCAACAGGCGTAGCACGTAAACATGAAACTCGAAACGTCCACAATATTGCGACCCCCCCCCCCATTGCCCATCAGCCTCCACGATCCGTCACGAAAAAAAACAAACAGACTGGCTCGAGCCGCCTGACCAAGAAACATCAGAAGTAAGTAAAAACGAGCACGAGGAAAATTGGCACAACTGTCGTGTGCCGAGCACGTATTCTGAACAATCGCTGCTCCTTTACTGGTATACGATTTACAGGCCTAGCAGACAGATGATTTTCACGGCGTGGTGTACAGCATGCCACACCGATATCCTGGTTTTGGGAGGTGCACTAAAAAGACACTGCGAAATGCACGTTTCTGCAGGTATGTATGGTATAACGACGGTCGCAGAATAATTTCGCTTCTCAATGGAAATGATTACTTTTATCCACGACCGGGTGGCCACATCCATATTGCATCCCTGCCTCGTCCCGTGCGAATGTACGTCTGTGTTTGCATCTACATGCGTACTGCAAGAACAGTGAAGGTGTGACTCATGCCTGGTGCGCTAAAACAATTTCCACAAGCTTGGACGGCAAGTCAGCAGCATTGAAAAGCTCGAACACTGACGTGACGCACTCCAATGCGTATATAGCGGACCGATCGGACAAAACTCTTGAGCGACGCCCAAACGATACTCGCTCCCCGAGGCATCCCGAGCTCCTACACGCTCCGCCACGCAGCACATCGTCAGTGGCCAGCTTGCACGTGCCTTAAAGGAGGCTCGTGTTCGCCGGGCCGCGCGCGCCCATCCGACGGGTGGCAGGGCGGCTCCTTCTTCCCACTCACCGCTGTAGACAGGGCGGCTCCCTCTCCCACTCACCGCTGCACACAGGGCGGCTCCCTCTCCCACTCACCGCTGTAGACAGGGCGGCTCCGTCTCCTACTCACCGCTGCACACAGGGCGGCTCCTTCTCCCACTCACCGCTGTAGGCACGGCGGCTCCGTCTCCTACTCACCGCTGCACACAGGGCGGCTCCTTCTCCCACTCACCGCTGTAGACAGGGCGGCTCCGTCTCTCACTCCCTGCTGCACACAGGGCGGCTCCCTCTCCCACTCACCGCTGTAGACAGGGCGGCTCCCTCTCCCACTCACCGCTGTACACAGGGCCCCCCTCTCCCACTCACCGCTGCACACAGGGCGGCTCCCTCTCCCACTCACCGCTGCACACAGGGCGGCTCCCTCTCCCACTCACCGCTGTACACAGGGCCCCCCTCTCCCACTCACCGCTGCACACAGGGCGGCTCCCTCTCCCACTCACCGCTGTACACAGGGCGGCTCCCTCTCCCACTCACCGCTGTACACAGGGCGGCTCCCTCTCCCACTCACCGCTGCACACAGGGCGGCTCCCTCTCCCACTCACCGCTGTACACAGGGCCCCCCTCTCCCACTCACCGCTGCACACAGGGCGGCTCCCTCTCCCACTCACCGCTGTACACAGGGCCCCCCTCTCCCACTCACCGCTGTAGACAGGGCGGCTCCGTCTCCCACTCACCGCTGCACACAGGGCGGCTCCCTCTCCCACTCACCGCTGTACAAAGTCGATGAAGGCGGCCGACCATTGGTTCAGGTTGCGAAAGCTCGGCGGCGGCTTGGTGGGGATCATGAAGATGGCGCGCATCGGGTGGATGTCGCCGTACGGCGGTCGACCCTCGGCCATCTCCAGCGCCGTGATGCCCAGCGACCAGATATCGGCCACGCAGTCGTAGCCTGGCGGAGCGGCCGGCCGTCAGCCGCTTCTCCGGCTCCAGCCTCTCCGAGACGCCACGGCAGACGGCTCACAATCACGTGCCGCCAGACGGACCCCGGCTCGGACTCCGAGACGCCACGGCAGACGGCTCACAATCACATGCCGTCAGACGGACCCCGGCTCGGACTCCGAGACGCCACGGCAGACGGCTCACAATCACATGCCGTCAGACGGACCCCGGCTCGGACTCCGAGACGCCACGGCAGACGGCTCACAATCACATGCCGTCAGACGGACCCCGGCTCGGACTCCGAGACGCCACGGGTTTACAGGACGTCACATGTCAGGCCACAGTCAGACGGACTCTGTACGCCGCGTCAGACGGATGCCGGGAGTCCGTGCGATGAACGAGACTGACGACTCCTTGCGTCGTCCACTGCGAAAGCGAGTCAACGCTCACCTCTTATGCATGCGAACCCCAAAGCATACAACGGGTTCCCAACAGCAACATAATCATCTCGGGAAGTCCGATTAGACCTGAAATCGATTTCCCCAGTCTACGCCAAACCAGTCGAACGACAAACAATGCCCAGCAGCCCTGGACCGTAGTCCGGCCGGCCGGCGACAGCCGACCCGTGCCGCGACTGACCTATCTCCTGGATGACCTCGGGCGCCATCCAGAACGGCGTTCCGATTACCGTGTTCCGCTTGGCCATCGTGTCGGTCAGCTGGCCGGCCACGCCAAAGTCGGCCAGCTGAAACGGCCCACGTCGTGTCGGCAGGTGCCGGGGGAGAGGAACCGAGCCGGGCCAGGTTTGCAAACATGGTCAGACCGTAGGCGCCGCGAGGGGCTCCACTCAAACGGACAGAACGCCAGGAAAAACCGGAACACGACGGCACGAGCCAGCCGAGCCGCCGAACGGATCACCGAGACAGCGACGTGAACCGGGACCGATCACTGCCGGGACCATGAGAAATGCGAATAAAACACGATGCAGGTTACGCTCAGTACTGCTTGTTGAAATCGCCGATCAGGTATTGCATCCACAAAATGTTTCACCCATGAGTCATTTGGAACAACGGACCTCAACCGCAGGACAACGCTCACTCCCGGACATTGGATTTGGCGACATGAACATATTTAGTCGTTTAAGGAAAACACACTATGAACTGAATCGCATAATCACCAGCTGGCCAAAAAACACAAATTATAAGGCACAGGCCGTTTACCGAGGAAAGATCTGTTGAGAACCGCCTGGCGAATGGCACTAGAGTGTGTGACAAATAGAAAACAGACAGAAATTTTACGGTCATGGCGTGAAAAGAACAGACAAGACTTCCACCGCACAAAGAACATCCTTTGATTTCGGCACATCAGAGAATGACGCTCACCTTGGCATGACCTTCGTTATTGAGCAGAATGTTGCCAGCCTTGATGTCTCGGTGAATCTTTCTCCGTAAATGAAGGTACTGAAGACCGCGCAGAGTGTCTGAGAGAATGGTGGAGATTTCCGCCTCCGACAGCGTCTTCTTCCTCAACTTCATAATGTCACTAACCGAGCCGGCCCCGCAATATTCCATCACGATCTGAAACATGGTCGCCAGGGTACAGGTGGTCACATACGAAGGAACCTGCAATCAACGGCTCACGGAAAACACAGGCCCTTTTCCATGGCATGCATGACTAGTTTCGATGCCTGTATAAGTCCGGCCAACGAGCACCTCACGTGACTGCACCATAACCCAATTAGCTAATGTCGGTGTTGCCTGACAAACTGTTGGGATACAGTAAATGCACGCTGACGAGGCATACAAACAGTCACTCCGACCAAAGGACGTCCCCACCAAAATGACTCTGCGCGCGCATGTCCTGAAACACCTTTTTTGTAAACCTGATCAGACTGGTTTGAAGGTAAGGGATCGAAGCTCATGCTAAGCAGACCTTGCTGTATAGATTCCAACCCCTACAACCGATCGCGCAATTCCAGGTAACAATGAGTTTTCAGTACACAAACCATCGCATTTGTTTCTGATGACAGAGATGACTGTCACAAAGCCTTCCAGTCGTAGCAGCAGCATTCTGTTCGGACGTAGAATTGCCACGGCAATGTTCGCAATGCCGCTACAATCAGCAAATTCGCATTACCAAAGGAACGGCGAAGATGCGTCTATCCTGGCCAACTCAAATCGGATCCCATGACAAGCAGTGGCAATCAGTGGTCACACATCTACCTTGTGTTGCATCGAAAACTGGCATTTTTGTCAGCAAACAGTTTTACGAGAGTTTCTGCCGGCTTTTATCACACGTGACAAGAACCACTTTTTCTTGAATTCCTGATGTCTTAATAGGTTCGAGTTTGGCAAGATGCACAGCAATACCGCTAGGTTGGTCCGTTGGTCCCAAACACGAAGGCATAATAACTGATGAACAAAGGTGTCGTGTGATGACATTTTGTTGTGCAATAGCCCAAACGTTAACATTAATGTTTTACGTGTTATAAGACACACCACTGTACTGCTACCTTGGTCTGAAGGCAGGATGAATGCTGACTTCAAGAGAATAATTCACCTCGGCGGGAATCCAGCAGACAATATGAAATGACTAAACAAACTACGCAGACAATGATTCCATTATTTGTTTGACATGAAATTCGGGAAATGCAAAAATTATGATTCGGCACCACGACGTCATTTTGGGAGTGACGTCAGACTCACAATTATGTGACGTCATGCCTCCAGAAGTCATAGTGAACCAAATATTGGCAAACGATGAGCTGCAATCACAATTCGCCCGGCATCACACTAACAACTGCATTTGCACTGCACTGACACCTGCAACATCACATTGAAAAACCGTTCCCTTGGCACCACATACGATTCAACCGCATGATTTGGGACTCAAGCCGCCATTATTCCCACGAGTGGTAACCGCTGGCAGCCTTAACGAACTGTTGGTTTCTTTTCTGGCTACTTTTTCGACCCATCAGTCAGCCTTGACCATAAGCGTCGTAGCCGGCAGCCGACTAGTCTTGTGTCAAGTCGCGTGTCTCGTTAGGCGTCAGTCGGTCGTCTGCTGACGCACCAAACTGGACCGCATCGAAGTCAACGGTCATGGCCGAGGCTTGCCAAGGTCGGCCGACGTGATCAACAAAACTCGGTCATTAGTACTATGACGTCACCGTATACCTGACACTCCCTCCAAAATCGTTCACATAATCTGTTCTGTCACCGTAAATGACGAGTTTTGGGGCAAACGAACTTGGGATTATATGATTTCCACAGCCAAGCTTCAATCCTGCTACTTCAGTTCAAAACCCCATGCAAAGGCGACAGGTTCCTATCCGCCTTATGCATTACGATGCTTACGATACTTCTTTTATTTCATGGTGTTGTGAAATCGTGGAACAGAACGTTTCCCCCATAGTGTTAATGCTAAACTTACAAAAAATGGCGGGGGTCGTGAGTTCCCCAGCTTCCCCAGTTCCGACGCCCAGGCTTAAGTCTGTGAGAATGAGAACGTGATAAAAATGAAACCGCTATCAGGATTCCAATCTAAATCTACCAACTGCCAGCCAGGTATCTTTGGAAAAAAGAATCAAATCCTCTTTCAGTTGATTTTCAGAATAAAATGATATTTCTGGATCGACCCCAGTCACTGCCTGAGCATATACGATACGAATACCAACAGAAATTGATTTATCGTCATAAATAACATGTAGCACCGCATGTAAGCTGAAGTGTCAACTTGATTACTTATGCTATTATGAATAGAAAACAGGGAACAAGTACAATTACAAACATAACTTCAATACCCATTTGTGGCATCATCAGAAGGCATACCACTGAAATAATTTACACATTGGTATATAATGCCATGACAATAATACCCAATAGTTGTTTGTCCGGCGTTGAGTCTTTGTCCGTAAATGATCGCCTTTGCCTGTAAAAAAGGTTAATACCCCCGATCTGGCAAAAAGAAATAGTTTTTGCCGTAATTTTGTCAACCATGGCTATATCACCCTTGATATTCAAATAGCAGGCAGCCGTGGAAGCAGCCAGGAACACCCATCTTTTGGCAAGCCTAAAATGCCCATGCAGCCAACGCACAGGTACCAGCTGACGAATCAACGACTGCCGTGCAGTGCAGACCGCCACGCCTTTGCTCACCCATAGATCGGTGTTTTTGAAGTAGCTGCCGTAGTACTTGACGACATACGGAGAGTCACACTGCTGCATGATGGAGATCTCCTTGATAATCTCCTGCAGGTCGGTGTCGACTGGCACCTGCTTGATTGCCAGGACCTGGCCCGACTCCTTGTGAAGTGCCTTGTAGACGGACCCGTACGACCTGGAGGAAGCCTAACGGTCAAGAAGCAGCCGAACGGTCCGGAGCGGGCCGAAGAGTCAGAAGGGGCTCGAATAGTCAGAATGGGGGACGCTCAGAACGGTGTCGAACGGTCAGATGGGGGACTGGGCGGTCAGAAGCGGGTCGAACGGTCAGGAGCGGGCCGAACGGTCAGAGGGTGGTCGATCGGTCTGACAGGGACATTCAGAGGGTGGTGCTAGTCGGAGGGGACGGATCCGTCTGAGGGGATAGCCGGTCAGAGGGGTGCATCGGTCACGGGGACAGGTTGGTCGGAGGGGAGAGAAGGCACAGAAGGAAAGGACGGCCAGGGGAGATTCTCCACTCCCGTTCAATTACACAAATATTGCAAAGGCAATTCACGGAAAGCATGAAGTACGGTCCTGATTTAAGATGAACATCACCAAGCACAATCAGTTTGAAATACAACAGTAGCGAGGGAAGGCATCATCATGAGCTCTCGACCAAACTGCCCGAAGACGTACCCCTCTCCCAGTTTACAGATGATGTCGAAAACCTCCTCTGGCTGCCGCGCCAGGCTCTCTTCCGAGAGCTTCTTAAGCTCGCTGAAACACATAGCATATCGCATCGTCACGAACAAGTAAAAAAGTGGAGGCTATCCAGGGCCGAGCTTGTGTTTACATCTGCGTTTTTACAACACTGGCGTCGCGGCGTGGACGTCATCTGCGCAAAAAATGTCAGCAAAACAACACATACCACCATTAAATCAGCAGACATAAACGACAAGAACATCAGATTCACGAGAGCTGTGTTCGTAAGATATGGGCAGTTCTATTCGTTCGGCAGTGTCAATTCAATCTGTTTTTGCTCCAAAAAAAGAAACACACGGCCGAATACGGCCCAAAAATGAGAACAATGAGCGTCTGCGTGGTCCGAGTCGCCCAGATCGGTAAACGCCACGACAAATAGCGAGGAGTCAGATCCGACAGAAAAGCGTTTCTCTTAAAAAGCGTAATGTTTCTTAGATCTCAACACCGAAGCCAGCTGTCGTACATCACGTTACGACTGACAACGTCCTAAGCCCATCCATAAGCTATCAGAAGCTTTACAAAATTGCAGCAGATTTCCATTCCGGAATGAAACGCAATACATACTCTCCCCATCCCCCAAACACGGACAAAACCCCTTTTGGCAGCCCTAGTCTATGGGAACACAGCCGGACACCAGCAGCAACGGAGTCATCCCTCGCTGCCCCAAAGAACACCGCAAAATATCCATCTGGAGCAGTCCAACCGAACGAGGCGAACCATTCCAAACCACATCATTGAACAGAAATGAAGGATCCATCCCAAAGGACCGCTGATAGGTTGATTTCAGAGCTCTGCTGCTTGGGATCATGCTTCTGGGGTCCAATCCGAGCCACATGTGCCACCGACTGAGAGCTACTGACGTCGGAATCCGGGCCTAAAACCCGGAGACTGTGACTCTGATTTTCTTGCGACCGAGCTAACGAGAAGGTCGTGACGCTTTCGAGGGGAGTCGAGACGCAGACCCACCAGGCATCGCTGCGCTTGCGGCGCCGGATGCTGCGCCGCAGCACCACCATCCCCTCGCTGTCACTCTCCACCGTTGACGTCACACTGGGCCGGGGCGCCGCCGGGGCGCGCGGCCGCACGGCGGCTGCGGCCCCGCTCCGTCCAGCGCCGCTCAGACCGGCCGCACGGTCACCGGCCGCTTCGGCCGCCGTCCCCGAACAGCAGCCGCACGGCCGACCGACGGCCCGGACCGAGCCAAGCGGCCGCCGACTCGGGCCCGCCGCGCCCGACTGTCGCACACCCGCTCACGGAACCACCGCCGGGCGGGCACACACGGACCCTGCCACTGCCGCGGACACACAGTAACGGCCTCTGTCAGCGCCCGGCGGCGGCGGCCGTCTCGGGCGGCGCCGGGCGGTGAAAGAGAGCAGGCCCCGGCGGCGGCCGGACACGCCGCGATAGAGCGCGCCCCGCGTCCGGCCGCCAACGTCGGAACTCAAAGCCGCACGGGCACTTCCGGTCAGGGGAGGGGCGGGGCATTCGGCAACAGCTCAACAGAGCCAGAACTCCAAATGATGTTATTGGTGTCTTTCAAACAGAAATATTACTGTCCACAACGCACATTTGACGTCAAAGCCACTTATGAGGTTCTTGTAGGTGCCTTTTCATGCAATTTTTGCTTTTATTTTCTAACGTTCACAACTTAGACTAAAAACCATAGGCGGAAATATATATATATATATATATATATATATATATATATATATATATACACACACACACACAATATATATATATATATATATATATATATATATATATATATACGACTATGGTAAAGTTATGTTCGTTACGAAAACAAACGCAAAAGTTGCATGGAAAGGCACCTGCAAGAACCCCAAAATTGGTTTCGACGTCAAGCGTGCGTCTGGAACAGTAATTAATGCTTCTGTTTGAAAGACACCGACAACATATTTGTCTGTGAATGGTCCGCGATCTAGCGCACGACCTCAGACGACTTGGAGTTCAGGCTCTCTTCAGCCGAAAGGTTATGGCCAATTTCTTGGAACATTGATCGAGTAGAGTAAATCAGTCAGCCTATGGACATATATTAGTGTTAAACGTCTCGAATCTCATAACCCATCGCCAGAATCAGAATGTCACAGGGTAAGGGTACAATGTCACAAGGTACTACATCTATGTATGACCTTGGTCAGAACAAGAACCAGGCATGCATTGGAAAACAGAATAACACGTGATGCACACATGTGGTTAGTGAAGAACTGTAACGTCCGGTATGGAAGATGATCAGGAAATGTAGGCAAGCAAAGTTTTAAAACGACCACAGAATTTTCATGTCGATTTAGATCGGTTTTGGTCCCTAATGAACATGGTCTCAAAAATCGCCAGCCTTATGGTATCCGCACAATGTTTTGCAACAGAAGTGATGTCCACAAGATCCTGTCGCCGGTCTTAACCCTATTCCCGGAGGGCTAGACGGTATGGCTGATTCCTGGCAAGGAGGGCGAATTCCCCCCCCCCCCCTGAGATCTCGAGAGATACATATCCGATTTCACCGCAACAAACGGCAATCGATTAGCCATGATGTGAACTAAACTTTTATAAAAACACGTTTTCAATTTTTGAAAGGTGTGGATAAAGGGGGCACAAAATGGGGGCATTTTTCATCCTGTTTTAATTCTGTTGTTTATGGGCCGACTCTGATGAAATTAGCGTGAAGCAAGAGATTATGGATGGGACTTTTACTATTCCTCCATATATCTGAGATTTTGATAAAATTTATAGGCGTCCACAGGGTTTCGAAAACAGGATTAGTTTTTCAAAAACTGAATTAACAAGGAAGTTACACGCACTCTTTTAGTTTCTGCTGGACATGTTATGCTGAAGAAGTACAAATCGTACTGCAATGTTTGTATGATGTCCGCACAGGCGGTGCCAGGCACATGAAAAGGTCGACCTGTCATGGTCACGTGTTCTTCGGATCACCTTACGACCTTTGGCCTTAAATGACCTACAATGACCTTAGGGTCACTTGGAATGATCTTGCGTACATTTCATATTATCTGAAAACGTTTCCAATCATTTGAATTCACTCAATTTCTAAAATTCCATTTCACGGCTGTTGTGATACAGGGTGCGCGCACTGGCACTGTAGGCCATAGCTCCGTGACCCAACCTGATATCAAGCCGAAACCAGATATATAAGTACGGGAAACCCTTCTACGTCTACCTTCTACGTCATATACTTGTATATTCCAGATTTGGCATTTGAAAAAAAAACAGCGCCACAATCATTACTATGAAACCAAATTTCGACTTTTGGACTTGACCTGACTTCGTGAAGACGAGCAAAATTGTATTTGCATGTTGCCCAACTATTTACCTATACATCCACATAAAATTTTAAGTCCTATCTTAAAAATGCTTTTTTGCCACACATTTTCTTTTTAACCTCAACAGGGCCAAAAATGGCCGGAGGTGCCTCCCAAAAACGTTGCCTAGCTCCGCACCTGAGCAAAATAGAATTACGAAATTTTATTACAATACGTAGAAAGAATAGTTAGGAAAAGCGACCAAGTTTCGTGGAGCTGCGTCAAAAACCCTGGAAATGGCAAGCAAAAAACCCGAGGGGGGCGGATTCAGCCCCGCTGCCGGGAACAGAGTTAAATGATGAACTGTTTCGGTGTGAAATTCTGGTGCCCCTTTCCGCTTCCTCAATTTGCATAGTGATATGCGTTTTTTCTTGGGGGGAAGTGTGTATTGTGTTTTACATTCCGGGATGGAAATCCCCTGCAATGAGGAAGCGGGAAACGGATGCATAGTGATACGGCGTGGTAAGGTTGTTCCCGTTACGCCAATATATACATACATACATATATATATATACGTATATATCCGGCAATAATCTTTAGGCTTAGCTATGTAGGTTGTGAAAACGAAAGCAGTAGTATTTGCGGCACTGTACTTTCACGGCAGATTTGAACATGAAATAACACAACCAACAAAGAAGAAATCAAAACTACTTTAGCAGTCCTTCCAACAGAAGGTCTGCAGTAAATGGTCTTCATCTATTTACATGAAGACTGTGTCTAATGGTGATAATGCTGGGTGTAAATATTTGAAAAAATGGAAAATTCCTGCCATAACCTTACCTATTTCTTTTTTCAACCTTGACCCAATGTTTGACGTGGACATAATACAGATCAGCCCATACTAGGCAGTGCTAGGAGTATAGATAATGATGCTCTTGTTCATGGGGATCCAAATCCTAGTCATTTTGGGCCAGGAGCCACAAATGACCATAGCAATGTCAGGTGTTGTCAAAGTGATTCAAATGGAACACACGAGTAATATTTATGTGCTCTACAATATTCAGCGATTTCACAAAGCTGCCTTTCATTCCGCCGATAATTTGTCTGCGTAATAGTTTTTCAATTCTGTTTTTGCAGCATTTCATATAATACTGCTAAAATAAAAGGTTATGAAAATTTTCCTGTTCTGATTACGGGATGGCAGAGACGGAGAGCGCTGGAGAGAGCTGTGGCGGTGTGTGGTCTGCAGGCGGCGGCGGCCGTGCTCACGGCTCACGGCGGCCCGCAGGCCGACGGCTGCGGGTCGGACAGCGTGACCGCCAGTCCTGACCCTCGGTCGGCTGCTGCGGTCCGGCCGACGCGCCCGCGGCTGGGGGCCGCGATCGCCGAGGCTGTCGCGGAGTCATCCCTCGGCTCTGCCCACCGCTGCGTCTCCGTCATCCAGGCCCAGCGGCACGCGCTTCACGGCCGCGGCCGGCAAATGGACCCGGCCTTTTCGTGCCGACGGCTCCTGCGACCATCTGCTGTCGCTCCAGGGTGGCCTCCTGCTCTGGGCGGCTCCTGCGACCATCTGCTGTCGCTCCAGGGCGGCCTCCTGCTCTGGGCGGCTCCTGCGACCATCTGCTGTCGCTCCAGGGCGGCCTCCTGCTCTGGGCGGCTCCTGCACTATCGCTCCAGGGCGGCTCCGCTCTGGGCGGCTCCTGCGACCATCTGCTGTCGCTCCAGGGCGGCCTCCTGCTCTGGGCTTGGACCATCTGCTGTCGTCCCGGGGGCTCCCTTCTTTGGGGGGGTCCTGACCATCTGCTGTCGCTCCAGGGTGGCCTCCTGCTCTGGGCGGCTCCTGCGACCATCTGCTGTCGCTCCAGGGCGGCCTCCTGCTCTGGGCGGCTCCTGCTCTGGGCGGCTCCTGCGACCATCTGCTGTCGCTCCAGGGTGGCCTCCTGCTCTGGGCGGCTCCTGCGACCATCTGCTGTCGCTCCAGGGTGGCCTCCTGCTCTGGGCGGCTCCTGCGACCATCTGCTGTCGCTCCAGGGCGGCCTCCTGCTCTGGGCGGGTCCAGCCAGCCCCCAGGCTGACGATCCCAGGCGGTCCGCGGTCTCGCCGGTGCCGTCAGTGAATCGACCTTTGTACCTCACTGCTGCCCACTGAGGACCCGAAGCTGCCCCGGGACCCGCCCTCGGGTTCTGGCAATCGGCCAATGACCGATCAGCGAACGACGCCACGTTAGTTGTATTTCTACTGCGTAGGATTCATTCTTTTGACATCGACGTCAGCACTGCTGAACTCAACAGTCCTTTACCCTAACTGCATTAACTCTTTCATCACCCAATTTGGTTCCCTGAATTCAACCCTGTGACAGTGTTACTATGGCATCTCCTTCAGCCATTTTGTATGTTCTAAACGATTTATTGTCATCTTCTTAATCTTTAGATGTTGTGCTGTTTTGAAAAGAAATTCGTAAAAAAATAGCAAACAAAAACAAAAAAATATGCCACTGGCAGAGTCTGGTAATATATATATTGTCATATATTTTGCATACATATATCTGTGTGTGTGTGTGTGTGTGTGTGTGTGTGTTTTACCATGATATATACAGGCCTGGCAAAATATATATACATACATATAATTCATTTTTACCACTTTCTTGAAATGTTGTTTGAGAGTCTGGATGACCTTTGTTACATGATCAGGTAAAGAGTAAATCAATCAGTCTGTAGACATATACTAGTCTTTAATATTTTGGATATCAAAATCCATCTTCAGAATAAGAATACCACAAGAACAAGCATGCATGCACTGGAAAAAATATTGTGTGATAAACACATGTGATTAGTGAAGAGTTGTGACTTGCAGCATGAAGGATGAGTAGGAAATGGGCAAAAGCCAAAGTTTTAAAATGGTGGTGGAATTTTGCTGTTGATTTAGATCCAGATTTTGATCCATAATGAACATGGCCTCAAAAATCCCTTCTGGTTTCTGTATAGTGCTTTACAACAGAAATGTTGCCTATGAGACCATATTTCTTAAATGATGAGCTGTTTTGGTGTGAATTTTAGGTGCCCCTTGCATACAGGCATAGTGATATGGTGTCATAAGGTTGCTGTTATTACACCAATATAAGTCCATTGTTATGAAAGCTGCAGTCTTCCTTTTGACACTGAAATTTGTAAACTATATTGGTGCTTTTCACAATCTCATGCTTAGCAGATCAGTTATTTTTCATAGCTAAGTTACTAACCTTTGAGATACTGTAATGAAGAGTTACCCAAATTTTCCTATCTTGTTCTACACATTTCATGTTACTATTAATGATGTCTTTAAAAACATGTTCATCAACCTTATCACACCACATCACTATGCATCTTCAGAAAGGGACACCTAAAATTCACACCAAAACAGCTCATCATTTGAGACTGGTGACACAATTTCATGGACAACAATTCTATTGTAAAACACTGTAGAGAAATCAGAAGGCTGGTGATTTTTGACACCATGTTCATTAGGGACCAAAACACATCTAATTTGACAGGAAAATCCTGTAACCATTTCAAAACCTTTCACTTAGGTACATTTTCTGTTCATCCTTCACACTAGATGTTACACCTCTTCACTTATCACATATGTATTGTGTGGAGTTCTTTTTTCCAATGCATGCTTGTTTGTTCTTGTGACATGCTTATTCTGAAGATGGGTTATGGTATCCAGAATGTTTAACACTAATATGGGTCTGTAGGCTGACTGACTTACTCTTTACCCAACTACATAAAAAGGCCATCTGAAAACTCAGTGTTTGAAAGAAACTAGCAGAAATAAAATACACCTTAGTATTCAACAAAACATGTCTGAATGAAAAGGTTTTGCCAAAATACATGCACACACACACACACACATACACATATATATATATATATATATATATATATATATATATATATGCATATATGTATATGTGTGTCAAAAAATGTCCACTGGAGAGGACAAAGAAATGTCTTACATACTATGTGAGAGAATTATCAAATATGCTAATTGGACCATACACAAAAAACAATATTAGGAATATCAAATATACCAAACAGCATGCACCAAATGAAATGTCACCTTATGCTTTGTTCACATTTATTTACAATGGAAGTACATAATATATAATCAGTTACAGCACATTAAGATTAATGATTGTCTTACAGTTCACAAAAGTAATTCATGACCTGACAGGCACAAGCTAGAAAACATGATAGCAAGATAAGCAGCATTACAAAACACCTTCCATTCTATCCTACTAGCAAACACAAAAGTAATACAATTATTTTTTCTGCTATTTTCATCATGAATCACAACACAGATTTAACATACATCTACATATGACTTCTTTGACAGAAGCATCACTTTTCATGGTCCTTGTATTTGGAGCATTTAACTAAAAACAATTAAAATATAACAATAGATTTTACCCAGACACATAAAGTTTCATTGCCAAATATGCTGTTCCACATTTCTGTGTAGGAATCAAATTCATCATTGGTACCCTTTGGCACCTAATTCCAGAATCCTTTTTTCATGTTTTCAGATTTATGAATCCAAAAGCTGACTGTATACACTAGTAACAATGTCACACAGTGTGATGACCTTAAGAACAATGGTACATTTCCTGGAAAATCTGTTTCTAAATTTTGCACAAGCAAAATGCATATAATGAAGAAAGTATCTGGAAACCATGCTTTTTTATTCAAAGAATGCACTTTTTTTAGTTTGACAAAACAGCATCCAGTCAGTAGCATCTGTTGAATATTGAGCTGATATGGATCTGCTGCTGTTAAAAGAAAATGCAATAAGCATCTAAAACAACTAAACAACAAATGGGCATGATAGCTGATGTAATCTGAAGAGGACACACCCTCTACAGTTTTATGTCAATAACACCATATCTGGAATGGTAGCATTTACTATAGCAACTGGCCCAAAAGACATTTTCTAACTTTAACATGCAGCATATAAAAATGGTATACTTACAGACCTAAACAATGCAATCAGTCCATACCACAGTAGCATCACCACAGGAAGAACTACTTTAGGTGTATCATTCTCAATTGAGACAAAGCAAAACTGATGTATTCCTGTTCCAAAATTGTGAACCCTACAATGGGAAATGAGATCTGCCTCTGGACCCTGAACTGTCCTGGGGGCAGTGTTTATTTCCAGAAAACAAGGGACAACCAACAGTATGGTATCTAACAACAGGGATGCTTTTACCAGCAAGAAATAGTCTGCACTTAAATCATTCATGTAAAAAATAGATAAAAAACTCCTCAGTCACAGACAAAATCAGAATGATTGCAAAAATGACCACAATGGACATGCAAAATGTGACCTTCTGGTTTCCACTTACCCCTTCGATGACATGATGATTTGGTGGAAATAAAACAAGTTTGAATGCAGGTGCCAATGCTAAGAATCGTCCCCAAAACCTGTACAACGAGCCTTGGTTTCACATCAGTTCCCGTTTATTTGACGGTTTCAAAACATTCCAAATTTACAGCGATACAACTGGTTGGAAGAAGCTAAAAAATGGGAACACATGGCCCCTGACCGCGATAACCCGCAACGGACAGGACACCTATTCCATCGAAACGGAGGACCTCCAGCGACAATACTTTTCATTGCAACCAGAGCTTGCCTCCAAAACTCCATGATTGTAAACAAAGCGATAAACCATTACTATGGCTTTCAAATACACTTCTTGTTTTTAATCAATTTCATAATCCCTTTATCTAATAATATGTCATAACTGAGTTTAGAAGTAGTTTCTATGGATTTTTGGATTAATATGACTTTATAATTTGTATTTTTTTCTATCATCTCTATACTAAGTAAACATGGCGTCCTCCATCACTGGCTGTGGGATGTTGCTGACCCGGTTGAATGTGCTTCGTGATGCAGTATTTAGGAGATATTTGACAACTTCATCGTGTGCATTCAATGCCAAAGAACTTTTGGAAGGAAATGAAAAAGGACCCCAGTATCCTCCGGTGTTTGACACCTCGTACAAAGCCTCGAAAGAAAGGGAGGTTCTCCGGTGGCACAAACTCATTCAAGATTTACCCACAGTAGAAGAGAAACAGTTGGAACTTAACTTGGCAAAGTATTATGGTTACTGGACAAGCCATCTTAGTTCAAATGATGTCAGATATAATCACTCCGAGTTCATACAATTTGCCACAAGGTCCAATGTGGTTGAGTCCTGGCCTGATTTGTATGACTCATTACAAGATGAGATCAGCAAGTTCCTTCCTCTGTTGAAAAGAAAGGTAGAAGACATCCTGTTTCTCGAACTGGTGCACAGGTTGGTGAAATTTTTGTCTAGTGGTTGGATGATGTTTATAGATGGTAGACAACTAATATTTGTACTCAAGTTTTGCAATTGTTTTGTAGTCAGGTTTTGTCTTTAGTAAAATATGGCAAGAAAAAATATGAATTTTTTAAAATTTGATGTATGCCTGGCAGCCTTTAACTGTTAAATCCAAGGACATTCATCACCAGAGAATAACAAGTAAATATCAAAGACTCAGTAGGGACCCCTCTCAAAGCTGGTAGTTGCATGGGAATGATTGTTTGTAAAGATGTTTTCTTCTTTACAAACAAACAATCCAATGCAATGTCAAAGAATGAAATGGAAAGAATTGTTTTATGTTTGAAAGTGGGAATTCAAGTTATATTTCATTTTGACACCAGTTGGGTAGGAAATTTTGCTCTTATATGATGAAGACTCCATGGATTAATGGTTATTGCTGGATGCTTGGTCAGAATGTCAGTGGATATTGATTTGCTGATTGCCCTTGTTGTCAGTAACAAGATAAGCTTTTCTTGTGCAAAATTTTTTTATTCTTTTTGTTTTTCATCTGAACTTGTTTTCATTTTCCATTTAATTTCATATTATGTTGATATTCTGTTTTTGAAATGTCTGGAATATGATAATTATTATGTGCTTCTTTTTTCATTAATTATCCAGTCAAGCATCTTTGTGAAAGTCCAGTTATCTATCCTGCTCACTGGTGGACCATTTGTTGGAGGCCACTAAACCTGTGTGACCATTTACACATGTGGTGATAAGGTTGGATCATGTGAACAAGAAAAGTATCATGTGTACCTCAAGGGAAACTTGTTCATTATGTAAAGTAAAATGTCATTGGGTTTGGGCACAGTTTGGCAGCAGATGGTTTGAGCACAAGGCTTCATGTTAGGGATATACCTGGGGTGACAGTACAGGGAAAAATACTAGAAACCCTCAGGGTTCTTGTAGTTGGATGATTAGGATAACCCAAAACATCTTTGCTGAAATCCACAAGGACCAAACCTTCCCCAGTGTTTTAGGATGTTGGGAGATTTAAAAAGATCAAGGTTGTCACAGTATGTGAATGCATAATGCAGGCTACACTAATCTGTGATCAATCCCCAGTAATGCAGGTCAAGGAATCAAGGTCAGTCCACATTTTCCACAGTGTGGGAAATGTGGACAAGACCTCAAGCCTCAGAGACATTTGGGGCTCCAAATGCCATCACCATCTGCTGATGTGACACATGGCATTAAAATTCCACATTCCAATGAATCTGTGCTGTTCAGGGGAAGTTGCACAGTGGAGTGTCATGCCCAACAACTTCTTGCTCTGTGGCTGTGACAGGGAAAGGAATGGGGTTCCCTGTTGGACTGGTTGTTCTGTTTAGGAGCAGGGTAATCCTAACAGGAATTGATCAGCAAGAAGTCATATGAGAAGTATGGTTGAAAAGAATGCATGGTTTTCTACTGTGGAGTCCCTTTGGTGTTGAGTTATCACATACCACTGTTGATATGGGTTAGTTCTGTATACTACACTGAAATATTGTGAGTTTTGACTTCATGTAGTGTGATTTTGGTCCTGTTTGGCTGCAGTATTTGGGCCATCATAGACAAGAGGAGCCTTGCTTGTTTCAGGTCAAAGCCAGACCAGTCACCTGCAAGAGACGAGAAGGCAACAAGTGACAACATCATATGGGCCATCAATCATGCATTGGTCAACCTCCTTTGTGAAGATGTGGACCATATTGCAGACTCACAGGTAATCAGTCATTTAAGGAGTCCTAATGCTGTACTAAGATGCTTTGTAATCAGACCCTGTGCTAAGCAGTGCATGTTGCATGGTCTACATCATGATCCCTACACCTCACTGTACAATTCCAGATTAACAGCAGAATTTTGCTGCAAAAGTTTAACAAGCCAACATCAGCGATATGGTTGGTCGGTAGCCAGGGTCTCCTTCTGTATGCCAGGTGGTAAGTGACCTGTGGGAAAAACAGCGGGTGCCGGG
Organism: Capitulum mitella; assembly: GCA_030062745.1. Lineage (NCBI taxonomy): Eukaryota > Metazoa > Arthropoda > Thecostraca > Pollicipedomorpha > Pollicipedidae > Capitulum > Capitulum mitella. The sequence continues at coordinate 1,042,449 of CP099841.1, read as the reverse complement.
GCAGCTCGAACCTACCTTGCCAGGGTAGGGAGTGGTGACTGACGCCTTACCAACTGCGCCACGACACCTTAACGACACTGAGTTACTGATAGGAGGAGTCAGGTTCATCAAAAGTCAGTTATTTTTAAGTTTGTTTTTAATTTATGCCAGCAGGCATATTTCGCCAATTTCTGCATTCTTTGGGGGCTTTGTTTACAGGCTGCTGCGTTCTTTTTCTCTTACGCGTTTTTTCGTGACAGCTGGCTCGAGAAGGTACGACAAGAAACCGCGAGGCATGGACAAGAAACCCATTGATCTGCCACTGGTTTGAACAGTGGAGAAACGTTACTGATGTTTGACGCCGTCGGATCTGGGCAGAGTCGTGTGAACACTGTGACGTCACCACTGACGCCGGCGCTGGTCTGACGTCACAGTCGGACCTGTCGCCGCGGTTGGAGGCGTTCTGGTGGCTGCACGGCGTGCCGGCGGACAGTCACCAGCTGTCGCTGCGCCGTGGCAACCGGAACCTGACGCCGGAGGAGCAGGAGGCGCCCATCAGTCGGCCGGTCCAGTTCCTGGGCAGGCCGGCGCTGCAGGTGCGCGGCCAGTTGCCGCTGCCGCCGCTGGCGCCGGCCGACGGGCCGGTCTGCCGGCAGCCGCCGCCGCCGCCGCTGTCGGCCCGCGAGCCGCGCACCCGCCAGCACGGCTACAAGTACCGGCACGGCACCAACGTCCCAGGTGCGCCGCCGCCCGGACCGCCGGCTCGCAGTTCGTTCACAGGAGATATGGGCGAAGGCAGACGTTTGTATGTACCTTTGCGAATGCCATTTAGCCAGCGTTCTGTTACGGCATTTTGTGCATTTTCTGTGTTTCTCACTGTCTGATGTGCGTGAACTGATGACTGTGGACTGGTGATCCCGGGGTTTTCGGGTACCGCAACTGTGGACGGGAAGAGATTGAGACTGAGACCGTTCAGTAGCCATGAGCTGGTCAGAATATTTCCTTTTATGCGTCTTCCATCAGGCATCTGACCACCTGTCTGGTAATCTATGTGACCCTCTCCCCCTGGCAGGAGTGTGGTCGGACGACCGGCGCCAGTTCGCGCTGGCCACCTGGCTGACGCGGGAACACTTGCTGCGACACGCCAGCCATTATGGCGAGCACGCGGCCGCCGACCGGCCGGATGCGCTGCGCGCCCAGGGCTGTCTAGCCGGCTTCGCCTCCTGTCTGGCGCAGGCCTGCAATCTAGGTGAGCTGCCGGCGTCGGGCACTGTCGGTGGCCGCTCAGGCGCGCGCGCCCACGGGAGGAGCGGCACTGGTCCGGCCTGGAGGACGGAGCTGAACGTGGGGAGCCGCAGAGGGCATTCTGCGCTGGTACCTTGGTAACCATATGTTCCGATTTTTATTGTTCTGAAAAATGAATGTATGCAAGCATGAGAAGACGATTTTATCTAGAAGTGCGTGATTTTGCAATGTTTTTGTCAGTTTTCGCGTATTTAGCCATGAAGGCGTTGACGCTCATTACAGGTTGCATGAAGGGAGAGCGCGTAATCATCCGGAATCTAGTAGCTCTTTGCTTTTTATACCCAAGGGTCTCATATTTTGACCCATGTTCAGCGAACAGACAGTTTGACATTCCATTACGTATGGCACTTCACTTGTCCCCCCCCCCTTTTTCTGTCCGTTCTCCAGGCTTCACGCCTCTGACGGAGCTGACGTACCCGCTGACGTCACAGCTGATCATTACGAACGGCCGGCTGTGGTCGTTTTTCGCCTACCAGCTGAACACCACGGGCGCGCTGCTGTCCCTGCCGGAGCAGGGCGCCCTCGGCAACGCCTGCTGGGCCACGCCTGAGCTGGCCCTGTACGAGCGGGTCACGGAGGCTGGCGTGAGTCCCTCTCCCAGTGACCCCCTTTACCCCCGAGCTGGCGCTGTACGAGCCGCTCACAGAGGCCGGGGCGAGTTGCCGTTGTGATGACCCCCTGTAATCCCTAGCTGGCCCTGTACGAGCGGGTCACGAAGGCCGGGGTAAATTACTAACTATCCCGGCGCCCCCCCCCCTTGCACCCCCGGGTCGGCCCTGCACGAATGAGTCACTGAGACCACGGTGAGTTGCTGTCCGGGCTACTTCCTGTGCTCCCGAGTTGGCCCTGTGCGAAGGGGTCGCCGAGGCCGGGGTTAGTTACCCTCCCGGTGTTTACTGCTCGGTCACGAGGGAATGGGGCACCCATTTGTGACACCGTCAGATGCAGTCTTATCGTTTGAAAGTCATTGCGTGCTATCGACCCGATGCCAACCAAAGTGTCGCATTGTGTGATTTCAGGTGGAAGGTCTGAATGACGAGGTTCTGAAGAAAATACTGGAAATTTACCTTCTGAAGACGAGCGACAGGGACGGCATTAACCTGCGGCCCTACCTGGATCCATCAAAACACCTCGGTAATGGAGAGAGATAACAGTTGTGATCATGCTCTGCCTTGTGTCCGAATGTATGCGAAGGGGACGGTAATGGATCGTACGAGGCTAACCGGTTTGTGAACAATCTACCCATAGTTCAGGGGTGGTGAGGTAAAGACCAGCGGTCGCCTCAGAACAGCTAAAGCCTGTCTCAGCGGCTGCGTCGCCCGGGGGTGACGCGGGTGACTATTCTGTTTGGTATTGTGAGGCCGGGGCTGCGCATGTCCCACGGCCGCGGCCCGGCGCGGCCCGTGCCGGCCCTGACCCCGCGCCGTGCCGACAGACACGCTGCAGGACGACTGGCTGCGGACCCGGTACCGGGAGACGTTCTTCCACGTCATGTCCAACCGGCCGCGCAGCCGGCTCAAGGACGAGGTGTACCTGTGGGAGCACATCTACAAGGTCCGCTTCCAGACGCGGCCGGCCGAGGCCAGGAAACGCTTCTTCGAGCTGAACCAGTTCCCCGGCAAGAGGAGGTCAGTGCCGCGGTGGGAGCAGGGGGTGTGGGCGTTGAACACGGTCAGGTCAGGACCATGAAGGCTAGGGGGGTCTGCAGATGCGTTAAGTGCCGGTATCGGGGAAGGGAACCGTCGCGGTTTGTTTCAACTAGCGGATGAGCTGACAGCCAGCTGTGGTCTTGGGTGAGCCACACGAAGATTGCCGTACCGTAGATAGTGTCGCCGAATTTCACGTAATGATGCTCACCTGTTTGAACATTTTATTATTATTTTTCTGCTGGACATAGATGTTTGGTCAGCCTTATCCCCGTATTAACCGGTCGGCAGCTATTTTTACCCGTATTAGATAAGTCAGCATGGCGTACCTGACAAAACTGGAGTATTCCTCTCTTTGCGCGCCGCTTTCATGTCGTTTTCGCGTTAGATTACACTGACTGGTGCCCCCGAACGAGCCAACTTCACAGCCGTGCAACCTCAGCGGCGTCCTTAACGAGGCCGTGTCGTCGCCTGGGTTGGTTCAGTAGACGCACCAAACTGGACAGGTTCATGTCGTCGCTCGTGCCGTTTTGACGGTCGGCGTTTGCGTTGTGCGCCAGGCTGGACGAGTTCCATCCGGCGCATGTGCCGCGTGCCCTGCGGCCGGACAACCTGCCGGCCCGCGAGCGGCGCGCCGCCAAGTTCGAGCGCAACGTTTTCCACGAGATGGCGAAGCTGCGCGGCAACCGGAACCAGGATCCGAAGTTCATGCAGGAGCTGGCCGAGCTGGAGAGCTGGCGGGACAAGTAGCGCAGCTCGCGTGCCGAGGCTGCGGAAACTGACAGCCGGCGGCGCGGCGGCCGGCCGGGAGATCGTGAAGTGAATACACGGCGTGAATGGGCGAGCTGTTTATTGAGGCGACCAGGCGGGGCGGGACGGAATCGTCTGCCGGTGATGAAACAGGTGATTCTCGGCCGCTTGAGCAGCGCGTGGGACGCGGACGGCCCCGCGCGCTGATTTCCGCGTCACCTGGCGCCCGCGACAGCGCGCTTCACCGTTCATCTCGTCTGACACAAGCGTATAAAAAGCACGATACAGTTAATACTAGCCGGAGCACTGCCGGCTCGATTGCATCGTTCCCGGGCGGAGGTGGCGCCGCCGTGCGGCCGTTCCGGCCACGGTCTCTGAGATCTGCGCTGGCGTCCGGGGGGCCCGCCGTCCGGTCAGCTGTCCTCCCGGTCGTCCAGGCTGCACGGGGTGCCGTCCGTCCTCTGTCTCAGCTTGGCGATGATCTGCAGACACCGGCGCCCCGTCACGTCATACAGAGCGGCAGACGGGAGGCCGTTCGCCGACAGCTGAAACTCTGCAGACACGAGCACCAGGAGATTGCACTAACGGGGCTGCCTCGCTGGAAGCATGGAGACTGCACCACAGCAAACATTCAGGACTGCACCGCGAAAACAAAGACCACGCCACCACTGGCGTGGGGCCTGTTCTGTTACAAAAGGACCTAGTCGATCATGGACTAGGACTATGTCCTTATAGACTTAGGACTGTGTAAATGCTAAGTAGATGTCAAAAAGTATACTAGTGACTTGAAAAGAGACTAGCACTTAGATGCAAAACCCGTCACCGGGAATGTCGATTTCTGTAAATGATTGGGGGGCCGAGCCGAGGGCCCGACAACCTAGCCTCCCCAGAAAAGTGAGTTTCTCAATGGATTTAGCCCACTTTATTTTGACCAACAGAACTCTAGGTTTTTTGTTGCTATTTATCAAATGAAAAACTGCATTTATCCCATTGTATACAGGTACATATACAGAAAGAAGATCGAAAGACAGACAGATATATCACTTTAGACCTCATTCTTTACTTTCTGCCTATCTCATACCTGTTGTGGCCGCTGTTTTCGTTATTACTCATTTCCCTTTACAACCGCCAGGAAATATTGGGGGGCCCAAACCAACACTGGGTGGGTCCAAATCAACACTGGGTGGGCCAGGACCTTCTCAAAAGAACACAAATAGACACCCCTGCCCGTCACGTGTTTCCCATTTCCTTTTTACGAGTGTAGAAACGAATCACGACTGCTGGAAACATCGCGCGTAATGTTGGTTTGTTTTATGAGTATGATGCCTGCTTTATCTTCACTTCTAATAGATGCGAAGCAAATCTGATTTCCTACTGCTGAAGCACTTTGTTCCGTCTTACGCTTTTGAGCCGGGTGATCTCCTTGTTTTCCGCGTTTCTCGCTGCCGAGTTGGTGATTTGCTTCACCCGGGAGGCGTACATCAAAGACACCAGAGTCTCGTCAATATTGTACAGGCCCGGCGAGATGTTCACAAACATCAGCGTCTTGGCGTTGCCACCTAGACTGTCTTGCATCAGCATCGTTAACTTGCTATTCCTGTGGACAACGGGGCATCACACATTACAATGTATGATACGCCAGACATCCAGCCTTCCCAGTATCACATATTTGCCGGGTAAATACGCAGATATATGCTGATTTTTCCTGCGAGACACTGTGTCTTGCAAAATCGTCCATCTGTGCGCTATATTGACTTAATTTCTGTTATAAAAAACGCATCCGTGCCACGAGTTCCGTCGATATTTGGTTAACTATCCAAAAAGCTACTACTGCCCAAAACGACAGACCTACATTGCTGGGAAGTCTACATATCTCCACTGGCCTGTACGGTATGAAGCTCTGCTCGGCGGCCAGAGACGAGATGACGTCAGCCAGAGCCGACAGCGATCGGTTGATGGCGTTGGCCTCCTTGAGCTGGTCGGCGGTGGCGCCCGACTTCGTGACGCGCTCGCTGCCGGCCAGGTCCAGCAGGCTGAGCTTGCCGCTGAGCACGGTGCCGTTGACGCGGCTGGTCGACTCGACCGTCACGCCGATCACCAGGTGGGAGCGCGAGCTGGCCACGTTGAGCCGGGTGGCGGCCGTGTGCCGCGCGCTGACCGCCTGCTGGAAGAGCCGCTGCAGGTGGGCCGCGTCCTCGCAGCAGACCACCGTGGCTCCGGGCACGTACACCAGACCGCGCTTGTCCTTCTTCACCTGGTGGACGCAATGGACACCAAAAAGGCGTGAGAGACTGAGGGATCTGAGTCCAGCCGCGATCGGTACCTCAGTCAGTACACCACTGGTTTCTTTTGCACCGGCAAGACGGGCGTGAATCACGCGGGTGAGCTGGCAACTGACCAACAGGGGGTCGTGTACCTTGAGCGAAGGCCATGTACCGCAAAGCACATAGCTGGAGGTCTTGAGAGGATTGGGAGGGTGTGGGATCCACTCTCGAGGAATTTTAATACTAGGCCTATGGAAATGACCCAAAGAAACGGGCTGGAATCCTGGGCGACACCCCCTCCCCGGCCCTCGACAATTTCCTGGGGTTTCCGGCCATGACGTTCCGCATTGCATCTTTGGCAGCACGTTAAAAACCTTCGCCACAAAATCCATCGTGACTTGCAATTGCACGATCAGGCAAGCGTCTTTCCAAGAAGCCCTGTTTAACGTGACGCTATTCCAGAACATCAGCCAAGTTAATAATTCTGATCAAATTTAAGAGGAAAAATGATGAAGCGTTGCAGGAACAGACGCACGTCTACAACGGACATATTATGGTCCTGTTTGTTATCGTCGTTTGGGAAGGATTTCGGAACATAGCCGTTTAGAAAAAAGCGCAATGTGCACATTCATTCAGAGTAAGAATTGGGCGTGAATCTAAAACAATGTGCTTCTGCATGTTTCCCCTATCTTAATAAATCACGTTTGTCCATATGCGCACAACATGTTAGTTACCTCCAGTTTTTCTTCGTATTTCCCGTTGGGCAAAGCCAACAGGTCGAGCAGCCGGTCGTTGTACAGCTCCAGCATGTAGGTGCTGACGGTGACGTTGAACTGGCCGCTGCGCTGCTCGATCAGCTGGAACAGCCGCTGGAAGGAGCGCGGCACCACGCCCGGCTGCCGGTCGTCGCCCACCAGGGTGTACGTCTTGCCGGAGCCCGTCTGGCCGTAGGCGCAGATGCACACGTTGTACCCGTCCAGGCTCGACTGGATCAGAGACTGCCGAGCAAACGCGAACAAACGGCATCAGTTACGGGAAAAGGCGTCGGTAAAATTATGATAAATTTCAGACTAACGAGCATCCTCCCTATAAGGCTCAAATTTAAAACCATTCCCGCCACCTTATTGCTCCATTTGGCAGGGAATTCAAAGGGTGTCGAGATGGATGTCCACATCTGCCTTGTGCTCTAAATTTTTGCAGTCGTGGTTTAAAAAAAAAAACGTTAATTTTAGCGGTATTCTGTTTCGCATGGTGTCACGGGGTGGACTGCAAAAACAAAAATAAATATTTTCTGCCTGTATTCACTGAAAGTCAGTGATCCTGAAAAACAGTATTTCCGGCCTCCGGTGCAACGTATATGAGCACGGACAAAATTCAGTCATTCGTTTTGACATAAAACCAAAATGACAATATTTTTTCTCCGGTTTTTCTGTTCAGTGAGTCGAATTCGTACGCTTTCTTCGAGAACCGCCGGTCGTTTGTCTTTGCGTCGGTATCCAGAACCGGCGGCGTCACGACATCCCGGGGCGTTCGTTTGTTTACCGTGAATCGCCTGTTACGCCGCTTCCCTGCACCGCCTGTCCTTGGCAGAACGTCACGAAGAACCAGCAACACCGTGACAAACACGGATTTCCAGCGTCGACAATGGCGTGAATTCCCAGCTCGGCCTCCGGCGGCGGCAGTCTGGCGCGTGCTGCGTGTCGATCCGCGCCGCCGAGTCAGGCGCCGACCGCGTCCACGGCGAACTCGACCGTGACCGCCCAGGCAGCGGGAGCGGACCAGGTCGCGTAGCGAACAGCGCTCTGAGACTAACGGACGTGGCGCTGTCTGTGTCAGGATCTGGCAAACGTCGCTTGCAACGTTCCAAGGAGGGGCTGGGAGTAAGCTGTCACTACGATGTGGGGGCACGACACATGAAGCTTAGGTAATTCCCTTCAAAACGGTCCTTCATTTGCAATGTGGCGGTGAACATCCCTTTATCTGACGCTGCCTTGTCCATGCCAGCGGAAGTCGTTTCAGCTGCTCGGTTGTGAGTGCGCCGACCTGCCGCTCTGGTGAGAGCCTCCCGTTTTATAGCGCCGTCATCGCACCGGAGCGTAGTCCCAGATCTCTTTGTCACGAGCTCTCCACACAGTTCCGGTGCGGGCTCAGTTACCGCGGTGGTCCGCCTGGCTGGCGCCGCGTTGCCGACCGCCGCGGATGTGGCGCCTGGGCGCGTCATAACGGTGCTCAGAGCTCGGCTCAGCAGTGAGACGAGACCAGTTCCGGAGCTCGTGACTCGGACGTGACGGGATGGATACGACGCACGGACGCTGCTGAACCGTGCCCTCCGCAGCGACGGCAACGGTGCCGACTGAACACGACTCGCCCAGAGCGACCCTTCCGGAGCGCGCCGCCGCCGACTGCGGCCGCCGACACTGGCCCCGCCAACATCCCTCTGCCGCCGCCGACTGCGGCCGCCGACACTGGCCCCGCCAACATCCCTCTGCCGCCGCCGACTGCGGCCGCCGACACTGGCCCCGCCAACATCCCTCTGCCGCCGCCGACTGCGGCCGCCGACACTGGCCCCGCCAACATCCCTCTGCCGCCGCCGACTGCGGCCACCGACACTGGCCCCGCCATCATCCCTCTGCCGCGGCCGACTGCGGCCGCCGACACTGGCCCCGCCATCATCCCTCTGCCGTCGCCGACTGCGGCCGCCGACACTGGCCCCGCCATCATCCCCTCCGCCCGACTCGCCGACATGGCCGCCACCGCCGACGGCGCCGACACTGGCCCCGCCAACATCCCTCTGCCGCCGCCGACTGCGGCCGCCGACACTGGCCCCGCCAACATCCCTCTGCCGCCGCCGACTGCGGCCGCCGACACTGGCCCCGCCAACATCCCTTCTGCCGCCGCCGACTGCGGCCGCCGACACTGGCCCCGCCAACATCCCTCTGCCGCCGCCGACTGCGGCCGCCGACACTGGCCCCGCCAACATCCCTCTGCCGCCGCCGACTGCGGCCGCCGACACTGGCCCCGCCAACATCCTTCTGCCGCCGCCGACTGCGGCCGCCGACACTGGCCCCGCCAACATCCCTCTGCCGCCGCCGACTGCGGCCGCCGACACTGGCCCCGCCAACATCCTTCTGCCGCCGCCGACTGCGGCCGCCGACACTGGCCCCGCCAACATCCCTCTGCCGCCGCCGACTGCGGCCGCCGACACTGGCCCCGCCAACATCCCTCTGCCGCCGCCGACTGCGGCCGCCGACACTGGCCCCGCCAACATCCCTCTGCCGCCGCCGACTGCGGCCGCCGACACTGGCCCCGCCAACATCCCTCTGCCGTCGCCGACTGCGGCCGCCGACACTGGCCCCGCCAACATCCCTCTGCCGCCGCCGACTGCGGCCGACGCTGATGCCGGCAGAAGCCGCTCACAGTGTCGGGCCGGACACTGGCGTCCGTCTACACGCGCTGAGGACGTGCGCCTGGGCACCGAGGCAGGAGCCACGGGCCGCCCCACAATATGAATACCCTCCCAGTGAAAACCCAGTGGAAAAGGAATAAACTGGTATTTTATATACGGCGTGAACTGGTCTACATGGTTGCGTTTCATGGTCTTCGCAAATGAGACGATCTTGGCCTTTTCCCGTGTTATGTGTTCAGTGAAGTGATGCCAGGGATAAGACCACTATGTTGTTCTCGAGAATCATGCTTGTGAATGAAATTGTTTCCAGAAAATCGCAAATTTCTCCAAGTGCTTTGTCAGGAAATGACAGGGCATTTCACGCCGTGCAGAAAATAGAATGCAGGCTATTGAACGCATGCTATTGAATGCAGGCTAAACCACCAATCACGGCATGCATTAAACGAGAGTTAACGAAATTTACCTCAACTTCCTCGAAGATGCGCTCCTGCTGCGTGTCCTCCGTGAAGACCTTGTCGAACTGGAACTCGCGCTGGCCTTTGTCCCCGTCCACGCACAGGGTGAACTCGTCGGCACAGTTGATGGGCGCCGGCCCGCCACGGCGTCGCTCCGTCTCGTTCAGCGGCCGCAGACGGCAGAACACTCGGATCCGACCCTTCAGCTCCTCCATCAGGTTGTAATACTTTTTCCGCAGCAGCCTCTCGCGGTTGAAGTTGTCGGTAAGAGCGCGGTGTTCGTCCAGCAGCCGTCCGAGCTCGGTCTCGCAGTCGGTCAGCCGTAGCAGCTTGCTGCTGTTCTCCCTCTCCTGCAACATCACACGACTGAGGTCGTCCTTCAGGCGCCGGTTCTCTTCCTTCACCGTGTCGAAGTCAAGCTTCAGCATGGTGTACTCCTCCTGCTTGGAGGCCAGATACCGTTCTGTGATTTCCTGTCGGTTGTGACACTCCTCCAGGCGAGCCTCGAGGGCACGCATCTGGTCGTCATGGTTACGCCGGTTGTTGAGCTGTGTCTCCAGGTCGGAGATGCGCTGCCGCTGCTCGGTGTCCCGGCTGTTCAGTTCTGACACCTGGAAACGCAGCTGGCGCAGCTCGCCGTTCTCTGTTCCCACCTTGTAGGTGCACGTGCCGCTCGTGCCGTTCACCCTAAGATCCCTGGCTGTTGAGGACGCCACACGATCTTCTGCTGAACCGGAGATACTGGTGGTGAAGCTGGTGTCGACGACGGTGCGTTTGGCCACACCGTTCGCCGGCGGCTGGGTGTCCAGGCAGAAGGAGACGCCCGAGTTGTTGAGCTGCTGCGTGAACTCGGCCAGCTTCGACTTGAGCGTGAAGTTTTGCAGTGTGAGCTCGTCGCGCACCCGCTCCAGCTGCACCTGCAACAGGGACAGGGACCGGTGGGCGCGCCAGCTGCCTCGCCACTTCAGCGTCATGGCCCGACTCGGGCCGGCGTCCGACTGAGCCTTCCGCCACCGGACGCCCCGCCGCCCGCTCCGCCGGACATTCCCACAGGCGGCTCGTGCCGGCGGCCGTTCCCAGCGTGTCGCCGCTCGCGACGGCCCGCCGCCCGTTAATCGCCGACCGATGCACCGACGGACATGCTGCCTGCCGGCCGACCGACGTTCACAGCGTGCAGTCGAACGCATGCACAGATAATGTGGTACTCGTAAATGCCGCCGGCAACCATGGGTCTGACAGATGACGTCACAGTCGGCAACCATTGCTCCCGTGGATACGCCACGACCGGCAGCCATTTCCCCGTTATATGACGTCACGGCTGGCGGCCGGCGGCCTGAATTTGGACCACTTTCAGCGCGTGCCTAATGACCTGTTGCGCACTTCACGCTATCCTGACTCGGCTCTTTCTCATCCATTGTTTCTGCCGTCCAAGCGGAACTATGATTACATCGCCTTATCGAATATAGACCTGGAATGCGCGGCCTTCACAAAATTAATGGAACATTTTAGCGCTCCGCCACCTGCGATCTTATCTAGCCTTTTGGGCGAGTCATCCCAAAACTGTTGCCAGTGAATTACCTCCATCAGACGTTCATGATGTTATACAAGGCAACAGAAAGGCAACACGTGATACAGGTCCCATACAAGGTCTGAATTCATCAAAAACCTGCCACGGCCGAACACATGAAGTCTGTTCGGACAGCGAAGTGAGTAATTCAAATGAGCTCATTATTTCGAGGGGCTCGCATGACAGGCAATGCGTTATATACCGGCTGAATGGTATCAAGCGTGTAAGTAGTGGAGTCCGTATGGATCAGTGAGAATGGACAGAAAACCCCAACAAATGTACTGACTTCTGCACTGTTCTAGGGCCTTACCACGCTGCTCTGCAGTCGGGTGATCTCCTTGGCCGGGTCCACGGGTATTTTGTCGAGCCGGGCCCTCTCCAGCTGCAGCACCCGACTGCGCAGCTGCGAGATGGTCATCTCGCGCAGCTTCAGCTCGTCCAGCAGCCGGTCCGAGCTCGCCAGCGAGGCCAGCGTCTCCAGCGAGTTCAGACTCTGCTCCGACTCGATGTGCAGTGACTCGAGGTCGCTGGCCACGGGCTGGTGACCGGTTGTCTCGAACGACCTGGAGGATCAAGCAGGCGATGAGTTCAACCACTTAAGCCCGCATAGGGCACAGGAAAACGGGCCATGTTCTGTCGCCGTATGAAAACGCTTCAAAAATAAAGCCGACAATGCTGCTGAGCTGTATCTGTCGCACAGAGTATAGACACAACAAACGCCCGTGAAAGAACTTATTTAGCACCATCAGTTCACGGCTGAAATCCGTTCGGACAAAGTTTCCGCGTAATTGGCTTCGGGAGCGTGATGTTCAGGACAGCAGAGGCACGCGGCGGCTCCCGTCCGGGCAGTCACAGCCTGTCGCTCCGGAACTCTTCCTGTCCGTCTCTGGCGGGCGCAGAGCTGCCAGGAGCGCGCGACACAGCCGCCACCGGGGCCTGAAGCCAAACGCTGGTTCGCCTTCGAGTTTTTCAAGTTGAATGTCCGAAAGTCGCACGGCTGTTCAACTGTTATCTCCGATGGGATCACTCCGTTAGCCAGAATAACGTTCATCGCCTCGTCAGCTGATACGATGTGCGAGACAATGGCATCAGTCGCCAATAGAACCTAATTCGTCTAGTGGCAGCCAGATACCGGCAGGCAGAGTCGGATTCAGGCTTACGAGACCCTTATCAGTTAGGAAATCATCACACGCTGTTCATACAAATTATTAATCAACGTCAATATGCACTACCAAAATATGCGGTTTTAGTAATATTACTTGTAACTGTATATATATTGTTGTTGTAATATATATATATATTGCATATATATTGTAATATAATATAGACTATAATGTAGACTGGTAATATAGACTGCCAATGTCTAAATCTGCTGAGAAGCGAAAAACAATCTTGGTAATCAACAACAAGTCAATTTGTCGTCAATGAGCCGACTCATTCCGAGAACTAAACACACATTATCTGTCTTTCAAACACAAGGAAACAGAGCATAACGCACGCAGCGAGCCACGGGTGATCGGGCTCGTTTAAACGGAACGGCTGCAGACCGCTGAAAGCGAGCTCAATCTGATTGCTGTACGGGATTTATGATGTTCCGCATGCCCACCCAGACATATGATGTTTCCGTTCAAAACTGATAATTACGGGAGTTTTTGCTTGATGTCTCCGTCTACTGACAGGCAAGAAACGTGGGTAACAAAGTACGTAAAAACACGAAGCGTCGCCTTATCAGACAAGAATGCAGCACATGTTAATGGCACCCAAGACATTTCGTAATTTGTTCGTTGGGTGTTTCAGGGAATTTAGCCCCAAACGAAGTCAATGTCAATGTCAATGTCAATGTCAAGTCATGCAAACAGAACAGAAAGCAAAAAAGTGGGTTTTACGGGGAAAAAACTTTGGGATTATCTAGGCCATATGAATGTGGCCGTAGTGAAAGTATAAAAAGGCTTCAAGATTCCAGACGGACTGCGCATTGTTGGCCGCTTTGTCATATGGCTGTGAGAAACCTCACCGAATAATGCATATTTCTGGATGGATCCATTTCCGTAATCCTGATTGCGTCTTATTCTTTGTGCTATTTTTATTGTGCTATTTTTAAACCGTAAAAAGTACCATTGCTGTATAGTATTGTTGTCAACGGATAATTGTAAAAACGTCGGGCAGGTTGCCATTATCAGTCATACTGTATGTTTTACCACGTCAGGTCCTTATCGCGACGCAAGGAGTTTAGCCACAGTGTGAGTTTAGCCAGAGTACAGCAGTTTGGAATGGAGTTTAGCCAGATCTGCGAGCTCATCCCGAGAACATCAGCCAGCAAAAAGTTCCTGAATCGCACTTCATTTCACTTTCATCAGTGGTCGTGGAGCACATATCCCGTGTTGCAACGCGCTGACGACCAAAAACGGACGTCGGCTGGCGCGGTATTATCAGGTGAAAACAATCATTTCCGCCGGCGAGTGCCCGCCGTGAGCGGACGCGCCCCGAGGCCGGCCGAGCCGCGGCGATGGCTCGGTTTCCCTGGCCACGCTCCGCTGGCGCTCGCGGTGCGCCGGCGGAAAAGACCGCGCTGGCGGAAATAACGACCGCCGCCGCGTCCACGGCTGACCGGCACACAGGAGCCGGCGAGCAAACAGCAGCCAGCCACACAGGAAGCCGGCAGGTAGACATAGGAGCCGGTCACTCAGGAGCCGGCAGGTCGACACAGGAGCCGGCCGCACAGGAGCGGACAGGTCGACACTGAAGCCGGGCCAGCCCGGGAACCCGCCGGATATGCTGAGGCCTAGGCTATAAAAGCTAACCGGAGAGACAGGAGCCGTCCGTCACACGACCGCAGATGGACCGGTCAGGAGCGACACGTGGCTGTAAAACGGCGGGCAAACAAAGGCTGGCGGCTCACAGGAGCAGACAGAGGACGCGCATGAGCGGCAGAAGGCAGAGGCGACAGTGGGGCAGAGACGGCAGAGGCGACAGGACGCCGGGGCGGTGAAGACGTGACCAAGGCCACAGGCTTCAGAGGGGGCAGAGGAAGCAGAGCCGGCAGAAGCGCGGCAGGTACGCGGCAGAGGCGGCAGGCCGTCACAGGGACGCGGCCCGGCCGGGACGCTCTGGTTGACGCCAGGAATGCCGCCGGACAGTGCCGAGCACCGGCCGCCGGGCCGGCCGGCGGCGCGGCGCCGGGCGGAGGCACGGAGCTAAGGGGGAGGCCACGGCTATAACATGCCAGTGGAGGGCTGATCGCCTGGATAAACGGCCGGGTGAACAGGACTAACACACGAGCACAGAATATGTGAATTCGGATGTCAACAGGTGAACTGTGATCTGATCAGGTTGAACAGATATGCAACGCCAAATGAATAAATACGGCGGCGCATAAATATCGACAGGATACGTATTATTAGGACTAAGACTAGCTGGCCAGCAGCATTTAGAACGCATAACCAACGTACTTCTTTGGAGGGCAGACTTTCAACAAGACAAGCATTTATGTGTGACAAGCGCGGAGCCATATGTGACAGGGATTTTGATGTGATCATGGTATCATGGTATTATGGCATTATATTACTGGCTTTCCAATCCGCGCTCAGCTGACGGCCAGCCATATTAAAAATTGAAAATGTCGGACAGTTGGACCCTTTGCAGGAATGCTGCATAGAACATAGAGCATTTAAATATGGTCACGGAATGGGTGCTTAACTAAGCCAATGTCTAATTAAGTCCGCAACCGGAAGTCAGCGTGGTCACGCTCGGAGTGGTGCGCTATTCAAGGACGCCATTAACCACGCGGACCACCAAACGCCGCTGAGTCACTCACTTCTCCGGCGGCTCAGTGGCCAGTGTGCGCCACCCAGCCGGCAGGTTTCAAACTCGCCGACTGCGGCCCGGAGCCGAGCTCCCGCGGCCGCCGCGCGGAGGCGTTGCTCTGACCTGACTCCGTTCTGGAGGAGCTGCAGCTGTCGGCGCGTCTTCCTGTGGGCGCAGCGCTCCAGGTGGAGCAGCACGGCCGGCTCCAGCTCGACGGAGGGACCGCAGCCGGGCCGGCCGGCCGTCTCCTCTGTCAGCACGGTCCGCATCGCCTCCAGACTATCGGGCTCGTGGCCGGCCGTGCCCGAGTCGTGCTGCGCGTCCCCTGCCGACCATTATGGCATGTAGGCATTGCTGGCCAGTATAAAAACAGACACGGCATCAGATCATATACGTATAGCTAATTCCACGCAGAGAGAAACATGCTGTATCATACTGATGTAACCGGTGGCCTCTACGACCAGAGACACGCCATTCTACCGTGCCGGTGTTGCTGGTTCCCCGTAAACGAAAAAACAGCCTTGCGTGATATGTGTGACTGGTTCCCTGTGGACGGAGATAGGACATTATATCACGCAGATGTGGCTGGTCCCCTGCGCACAGACCCAGCTCCTCAAATCATGCAGGCGCAGGCGATCCTCTGTGAACACATACAAGCCTCATGAAGCCAGTATTCTGTGAACGGAAGCGGATCGGCCGTCAGCATCACACGCAGTGCAGCTGACTTACTGATGGTAAAAACACCCTGGCATCAGTCCAGATCATATTCCCTCTGCGCAGAATGAGTCAACGACAGAGGCCGGTTTGTCATCTATAGCTGCATTCATCCACACAACGTATTTGTGATGCGTCATGTGACGATGATTCGGCAGCATGCCTGGTACTCATTTTCAGCGCTCTCGTTCATCATCAAGAAGTAAAATACGACACCGGGTCATACGTGAACAGTTCAACTTCTTTGCCGACTGTGTGTGAGGCCGTGAGAGAAGGGCTGGTGTGATTCCCATCGTCGGTTTGAGCCACGAAAAACGGACTGCTTTCCGCACAGAGCCGTGGCTTGGGAGCCTGCTATGGTCCAGGACAGACTGCGTTTCAGGGCACGGATGTGAAGCGGTTATAGTCGATGGCCTCGCAACAGGCTGAGACTCAGAGAGCAGACTGCGACTTCGAACAGACCACCACGGACTACGCTCCGAAAAAGGATGTCGTTCGTGACTGCGACTGCGCTCCAGGAAAGGCAAAAACACGAATCATCAGTGTAGACCGCGCTTCGACTCTGGAAGCGGGCCGCAACGAACGCAGGCAAGCAGGCCGAGACCGGAGCAGGCTTCGATTCGTGACGCAGACTGCACTCCGATGCCGTGAGTCACGTCACGTCATGTCACGGCTCCGGACCGGATGGCGTGACCGTGAGCAGACCACGCCCTTGGCGCATCGCCTCGGGCGCCGTCCCATTCTCGGCTCTGTCACGTGACGTGACGAAAAGGCCGGCCGCAGTATTCTTCCGGGCGATTTGCATCGAAGGCTGCCGCCTGTTTAATCCCGCCCGCAGCGAATGAATCAGAGGCAGCCGTGTGCACTGTACGGCTTACAGTTCCAATGAGCTAGCTGGCTAGCACACAGTTTGCTCAAACATTGTTTTACTTCCTCGCTATTGTGATATCAGTCTCATAATCCATGCTGACAAAACATTAACCAGCTCTCGTCACTGTGTCACAGTTTGTTTGATTGAGTGAATCGGAGACAAGATGCTGTTCTGGAGCAGTGGGAGCCGACAGCAGGGCTTTCTGGGCCAGTCGGCGGCCAAATTGTCCACGGTACTGACGTGATCCAGATCGGGAACGCTCCGATAGGCGACTCGCCGCCGCCGCGCGCCAGGACGCCGATCGTCCGTCCCCATATCGCGGCCGGCGCGCGCGCAGCTGGCGACGCCGGCTCCCACGCCGCCGCCGCCGACCCAGCTGTCGGCCACCATGTGGCCGCCGAGCGACGGACGTCATCGGGCCACATCACCGTCACAGTGGGACCGACGTCATCGGGCCGCAGCACCGCCAAGTGTGATCCGTCGTCACCATGTCACATCGCCGTCACAGTGTGACCAACGCCATCGAGTCACACAATTGCCACAGTGTAGTCCGGCGTCATCAGACCATATCGCCGTCAACGTGACCGACGTCATTAGGTCGTATCTCCGTCACAGTGTGACTGACGTCATTGGGTCACTGTATCGTCTCCATGTGCGCCAGGGGCCCGATTCCACCGGGTTAGAATACGTTGCACAACAGCCTATACGCGGATACACTTTCCTCACAGACTGATCTCGGGCCGACGGAGCTCGGGGCTCTTGTTGCGCTCTTGATCGACTCATCTGGCCAAAAGCAATGATATTAAGCATTCGACGGTGGCCTCTGGGTGACGGCGGTTTACTGGAAAGGCTGACGACATAACGTTATACGACGGATTGAAGAAACACTTAAGGACCAGGATAAAAATGTTTTATAACCAGGACTGTATGTACGCATTAACGTGAACATTGTGCTCCACATAATGAGCCAATCCTGCCACAAACACTATTTCCAGTGTCTCTTCGGAACGATGATGCCAATTCCCATTGGCGCATGCAGCCTAACGTATAAGTCTAGTGCGATTTAACCTACCGATACCCAGTGAAGCATGCAACCTGATGCAAATGCTTGATGTGGTTTTGTTTTTCGTATTGGAGGCGCTGGGCATTGTCAGGTATCAGGAGGCTTGTCTATATGACGGTTACCCGCTCGCACTAGTCGAATGGCTTGTCGAAAACCGCAAAACCGTCAATTCGGAAGCACAATGTAATGCAAAAAAAACAGAAATGCGTATCACGTGCCGTCGCCAACGGCTGATGTTAACATGAAATGGGTAGCAAAAGCAAGGAAAAAGCTAGGTGCTGCTACTGCTGTAGTCTAACACTTTTGGAATTCCTCCCCTGGCTCGGTGAGTCCCGTAAATACGGCTTATGGATCACGGCTAACAGGATTGAGGTCGGGGGCCGCAGACACACCTGTGTGCACCACCACCGCATTTTAGCTGGCGAGACCAGACGGCCAAACATGTGGTGATACTAGACGGTCATTGACCCGAACTCCTCTCCGCGGAAGAGGCGGCTGCAGCATTCCTGGTGTGAATCAACCCCCCTTTTTGGTGGAAGCAGAAGTAAATCAGTACAACTGCAGCCAACAACAGACCTGCTCTTCCCATTAAGTGTTCGCAAAGGTGACACTTATTCAAAGCCTGCATTCAGATCAAGACGTCTCAAGGCTTTAGATATGATATTTGTCAAAGCCTTTCATTATAATAGCCTTGCTGGGTTGAGCTGCTAAACGTAAAGTTTGCTTTACACGCACGACTACTGGCAGCGATACGCACGCAGACATATGGTCATATCAAATATGTGTCATGGAACATCAACATAAAAACGATCTTAAAATAATGCACGAGCTAATGTAATGTAATCTATGAAGCTAATTAAATGCACGGGTAGAGACGACACCGACCTGCCTACAAGATGCGGCCGGAGCCGGAGATAACTGTTCACAATGTTCCTGTCACATAGTGAGTGAACACCGACGCGCTCGGAATTCGTACAGCCTGCGGCAGCGGCGGCCGTCCGGACCTTACCAGACTGGAGGGATGTCAAAAAATCGGCCGGCATCAGCAGCTTCAGCGGTTTCACTGGTGCGTGAAACACTCACCAGAACGACGCTCGGTCAAGGCCAGCTGAGCCGGTGCCCGACACGGCGTGTACGCTGCAGTGTGCCCAGAGGGGTCCGGCCGCGGCACACCACCCTCCAAGTCCCGGCCACCGTCACCAGCCGTCACCAGCGTCACCAGGAGCGCGTCACTCGGCCGTCTGAGGAGGCGAGCCGGCGGTGGCCCGGTCCGGCGGCGGCAGCCCGGCCCTCTGTGGCGGCCCGCCTCCGGTCACCGTCCGCCCCGGCTAACAGTGCTCACGGCCGGAGACGTCCCCGTGCGGCCGCCGTCCGGCGCCCACTGGCACGCCGCCGGCCCGCGAACGCCTGACGCCAGCGCCTGCACGGCTTTCACTGCGATGCTACGCACATCTGTAGCCGCAGTTTGAGGGTGCACGCTACTCTGCCGGCCAGGGCACTCGGCTTCATGACCCAAATAGCCCCGGGCCCGAAACGGCTGCTGACCCACAGTCTGTGAGCGATGGCTGCTCGTCATTTCAGCCGGGCTCGCAGGTCTGAGCCGACGCGCGAGCTACCGAGCCCACAGCGAGGCACGGGCTCCCAGGGACGGCACTATAACGACACGGTGCGACGAACTGCGTGGGTCATTAAACGGTAAATGACGTCATCTCTTTCTCTCTCTCTCTCTCTCTCTCTCCTCTCCCTCTCCAACGACCGACAGACCCGGAACGATGCAAGGGAATGCTCAGAAATGCAAACATGCATCATACGAGCTATTTCTTATCTGACTTCATTAATGCAAGCGTTATTGGTAACACGTCTCCATCAAAAACGGCCAAAAAAGCTTCCATTTTGTAGGCACTTTGACGCATCGCGAGACAAAGTCGATCACAGAGCGTGACGATTTTTAATTGGTCATTACGAGGTCCTCTCACGTTATGTGCCAATGAACTGGACTTCCTGCCTTCCACTAACCACCACGAAAAATGCCCCTAGAACGATGACACAGGATGTGAACAAGACGGCCGTCGGTGGCGGAACGACGAAAATCACCGCACGGACCAACGACAGTCAGTACGAAGCATACAGAACAATGGAGCAGCGTCAAATAGCTTACCGCGCAGATCTTGCGGCAACGACTTTTGGACGGCTTCCAACACCTGGATCTGTCCCTCCAGTGACGTCAGCACCGAATCTAGATGTGTCACCTGGGAGTACAGTGACTCCAACAGCTCCGGTCTGACGGACAGAGAGTGACGTCATTGCCTCGTCCAGGAGCGCCATCCCTGAGTAGTGACCCGCAAGAGGTCATCTGTCGTGACACAGAAAGGTCCGGCTTAAAAACACCGAGCCGAAGTGGTTTACCTCGCGGGACAAAAAAATAGGGGTTTACATTTGATGCTTACATTTTGTCTACAGGTATGGCTTGCCTTTCATCCTTTAGGAGAAACCTGATGGAATAAATCGGAGAAATGAATCCTGATGCCTGGGCTGCCTTATGTTTCCGTGGCTCATAACGTCGAGAGAGCAGTGCCTGGTTAATTTCGGTGCTTACTGATTGTGCTTGTTCGGGGTGAGTCGAGATTTGGCCAAGAACTGAACAACCAGCACGTGTCAGCCATTCTGTACGTCCGTTTCTCACAAGCTGCTACAGTTACATGGGTATGTCGCGATCACGCCCTAGTGTCATTTGTTCAAAATCTATCTCCACCGCGGAGGATGTGGTCGTCTCTGTCTGTTGTCAGTCCGTTCTCATGGAGTACCTGTTCCGATCCCAGTCCAGATACAGGGACGTGCCAACATGACGGTACTGTTCCAGACGTTCATTTATCAATGATGGTACTTTTGAAGTGAACATATATTCTGGTTCAAGGGCCATTTACACTTTCCAGACCTCCACACTGATCACTGGGGATCACACTATGGTGCAACACCAGAGCCAGCTCGTCACAGTGGCGCACCAGCGGCGATGGTGAGACGCGACAATCGAGACAGTTAGCAATCGCAGACTCGTCTGGCCACCGTTGGTGCTTCTGCACGCGCCGACACAGTGGTTTCCTGACGCGGCAAGGTAGTTTCATCATGGTTCTTAACTGACTACACAGTCTATTATTTAGGAATGACGCAGATACCATTGTCCTCTTTTTGTGGGGGTGCCAGCAGATTAGATGTAGGCGGCTACCAGATGCCCACTTCAGTCAGCTAAAATTTGAGGACGTCGCCATTGTCAGATGCAGAGGAAAACCTTGGCTTAAATGTTTCAACAGGAACAACCGAAATGTAGTGTTCTTGATCTTAGTGGATTAGTTGTCATCTATAGCACGCTCTATTAGACAAACAGTTAAATGCTCCTTTTTAACGAAGACTTTTCGGAGGGGATTCAGCAGCAGTCCCTGGCCACCATTCCTGAGCAGACCACCATTCATCGCCGAAAACCAGGAATGGTGGTCTCAGTACCCGACGGCCTATCAGGGTACACAAGTACTGCAGTCCGCCGTTAGCCCAGCCATCGTCGCTAGTCCAGACAAATTATCCTCCCGTCGGAGAGTCGCGAACAGCTGGGTTCAGTCTCCTCAGAGGAGGCAGGACAAGAACATTTCCATAGCTTCTGACAACGTCGCAAGCACAAAAGTGTTGTCGAAGAGATACAGGAGATATGATAAGAAGATACAGGCGCATTACCAATTCTCTCTCTCTCTCTCTCTCTCTCTCTCTCTCTCTCTTTATATGTATATATATATATATCTGTGTGTGAATGTATATATGGTATGACAGTGTTTAGTTTCTGTTTTTTTTGTGAAACTTTTACATCAAAGACATTTCAGCGTTCATTTTGTGCCCACCGACGTGAGCCTGCCTCACTGTCTGCGTTGCCGATCCGTCGAGCTTCCAAGGCTGGCGAGACGATAAATAACACGATCATTTCGTAAGATGGCGTACGGTTCCGCTGTCGATTGAATGACGTGTACATCTGGCTCTACCACCGGCACCAGTAACGTAACCAGAGGGGGTTAGAGAGGTGAATGGAACCCCTTTATGGTCAGAGGTTTCCACAAAAAATGACCTGTTATCACTAACGACTCAGTTTTGTTTGACAGTTCGACAAGATATCTTTAAAATAAGGAATGCTTTTCTTTTATTTACAGATTCTCCAGGTATTGCTATTTGATTGGGTGAATTTACGACTCCATGTAATAAAACAGTAAGAATAACGTGAAAAAAATTTGTTTTAGCGTTGCCCTCTCGCCCGATCCCTGCGAAAATCCTGATTACGCTACCGACCGGCACCAGTGCTTTATCTTGTACTAAATCTATACACATCTCAAATGTAGCCGAGGCGAATATGACAAGAAAAAAAATAGTGGGACGGATCCGTCCCACTATTTTTTTTGCTAGATTTTATTAGATTTTTTCAGATTTTTAGATTTTTACCATTTTTATTATTTTTGCCATCAAATACAAAGACCGTATTTGATGGCATGGTTCTGCAATATTCAGAGCATTTAAAACCAATGGCCTGTCTAGGATCAAATGAAAGGGAATCAGTATTTTTAATGAACTGCTATCCATACAACATCGACAGATGCAATAACTCACCCAAAAAGTGTGGAGGATCCGACCCATAGTATCTGACCCCTGGAGTCTACTGGAACCCACAGAAAAGGCCCTGCCCTGGGGTTGGGGTGAACAGGTGAAAACGTCAAAGGGTTATTCTCCTTACGATTCCCGCAGGCTGTCCATCAACTCGACCCATCATCCGGCAGACGGACTAGGTCGCGCATAGATCTCTTCAGCGGCGGGTCCGGGCCCTCTAGCCCCGGCACGGTTCAGTCCACGCCGTGATTCGAGCCAGTCGCGATGGTCCGCCCTGTTTTCAGACGCGCTTGCACTGCAGCCGGACTAGCACGACATGCGCGCACGTGCACCACCTGTTCGGCCACCGTCCGCTCCGCCGGCCGTCACCGCATGGCAGCACGCGCCGAGAGCACCTGTCCGAAGCACAGCTGACAACAGCGCCGCCAGTTCCCCCTGCCGGCGGTCGGGGCAGCCTCGGCGCACGCGCACTGATCTGTCCGGGCTCCTCCGGCGGCAGAGCGTCGCCGTCGGCAGCCGACTGACAGGGCGGAGCCCCGAACCTCGGCGGCCCCGCGCGGCCGCCACTTTCGCCGCCGGCGCGGTCTGATAAGCCCGGTCACACTGGCCGCCGGCGGCGCGCGCTGCTCGCCGGTGACGCGCCGTAAAATCTGGTAACAAGCCGCCGTCTGCCGGCCAATGTCCAGTCCGACCCGGCCGTGGACGTCGCGAGCGGGCCTCCCCCACCCAGCCGGCCTCAGCCCGTGAAATGAGGCCACCGAACAAAAAGATAACACGCTTTTGAGCACGGCAGATAGCCCTGATCAAAAAATGGAAAGTGGAAGAGTGGACCCGTGACCACGCCAAGCTTTCCCTGAACTCTGATAATGGCCCGTGGCACGCCGCTGCGTGCGTCTACAAAAATGGCAATGCCAAGTGCTGTCAACATTTCAAAACGTTTCATAGGCAAGATCAAAACGTCTTCCTAGTCGCCACGTGTAATGGGCAAGGTTAAAACACCATACCAAGTCGCGCAACAAAACGAACCTTGTGAAGTCAAAGCAAGGTAGCTCCAGCGCCTATAGTCTTCTTGATATGCAGTCTGACATTCAACGCCAAGCAAACGAAGCATCATGTCTAGATTTACACTGCTGTTAAAACAATCTTTTCGCCCGTAACAATGCTAAGTATCCATGCCCAGGCAGACACTTATAAAGTGCACAACCGTGCCGGCTCAGATAAAGAGAGTAAAAGGACGATATGTTTTGTTTCTAGTGGCGGAGATCGGGGATTAAAACAATATGGAAGATGTGAAGAGGAAAGTCCTGAATGACACAGAGGCAGACTGAATCCAAGCTGTTTTTCATTACGCACGTTCACACTAAAGTCAAGAAGAAAACATAAACAAATGGATCCAAATCATTTTTCACTGACACGTCCACACTGTCTGATGTTTCCGGACAATGCACTGTAGTGGCTTTTTGCTCCCCTTCTGAATATATTTGATACAACGCAGTTCACGAAGCGGCAATCATTCAAGCTCCTGATCGTCAAAAGTCCGCATTTTACAGCGAAAGGCGAAAGTCAGTGACAAAGGAACTTTTCCTTCAGACCGGATATCATCAAGTAACGGGTCACGAAATGATAATTCCATTGACTGCCGGAAAGGAGGTGTCAGTGAGAATGAGAGACCTCTCCATGAGGCGCAATAGCTATTGTTGGTTGGTTTGTTGATTGACGCAGAGAGCTGTATTGTTTAATTCCGTGCGCTCCCATAAGAAACGTCGCGCAGTGAACATGTTTATGGGTTCGTGATGAAAGACAGTTTGGTTGAGCACCAGTACCGCACCACTTTGGCACCACAAATTTGACCTTTACGGGAAGTAGTCGTCAATGTTGTTTTGCACACACAGCAAACACTTCCAGGTCTCAAGACCAGTTTTGCTTGAAATCATAGAAGAAATTATGAAAACGTGCTGTATTTTGCAACTGGCGGAGTCGGACAAAATTAGAACGTCCTCGGTAAATAGCCGGGTCCAGCATATGCCTCAAAATTAGTAGTCTTGTTGGCAATGAGGGGAAAACCTAATGAATCCCACCCATCATTTCAATCAGGTGTTAATTTCATTCTTCAGCACCAAGATGAGCTGGCATTCCACTAGCAGTGGTTTTCAGATCTCGACCTACATGCAAACAAAGCAAAGCATTGTGCGATTCAGAGTACCGAAAACGTGGTGTCTACCACAGCAGCAAAATTCGCCTTTTCGTTTCCATTTCCATGACGTTCTTCATTCCGCCGACTTGTAACAAGCAGTGCCGAAGGGAGTGTAATGTTGTGACCATAAAGGCCAATTATGACCATGAAAGCGTGCAAGACATGTCACAACGATTCTGAAATACACCACCAGCGTTTCCCCTTTTCGGTCCCCATTTGTGCTAAAAAGGCATTTTTGACACATACACACTAACAAACAATATAGCACCATGTTACGGAAAACGTCGCTTGGCAATGCTTACGTATTAAAATAATATAACATACTGAGATAAAGTTCACTTACCAGCTTCTCCAGCCAACTACGAGGCCTAAACAGGAAATCTAGATAAGTTAGTCCAATCATATACTACCGCTGTTTTCATGTCAAGTTAGCGACGACATCTGCGACGACATAAGCGACGACATCTGCAACGACGTATAACAACGACAATATCGGATCAAATGCGCAAAAAAGTGCGTCATTGACATTTCTCAAGATGCTCTAGCGAAAGGCAGAAGGGACATTTTTGATCGCGGTGAAAGGTCAAGGTCACAGGCCAATCTTAAATCTGCGGTACCGTTCCATTTCTGTGAAAAATAATGTTCAAACATCAAGGATGGCTCAAATGGCGTGCATTGACAAATAATTTGTTGATGCTTAAGGACAGACATGCCAAATCACAGATTGAGGTCAAATATGACCTTGAATTTTAAGGACAGACCATTCGAGTTCATAGGTCAAAGTTAAATTTGGCCTTGAAATCTTCGGCACACATTTAAATGGTCACTTATGGCTAAAATGACGCGCATTTACGAGTCCTTAAACCCTTCGCATCGTGCAAGTTGTTACGCGACGACTAAAAGTCATTTTCACGCAAATGAGAGAGTAGCGAACATTTTAAGGTCACATTTGACCTTGGCCTCTGACCTTGGCAGCCCTTTCTTTAAAAGTCTACAAGCTACTGCCCAATTCACGTCATCTGAGTTGAGAGCAACGGTTTAAAACCGAAATTGCGGAAATGAGAAGACACCGGATAGTATAAGGTCACACCTGACATTGACCCATGATCTCGACAGGTGTGTTCCTACAAATCAAAAGACTGGTTACCATTCGCGCCATCTGATCCATCTGTGACGATTTCAAAATATCTTACATGAAAATATAGAAAATTGGGGGATCACATTCGACTCTGAACTATGAGCTTAACAGGTCCGTCCTTTAAAACAAACAAACTACTCGCAATTGGACATCTTTTGGTGTGCAAGATCAATGTGAGAGGATTTAAAAGTGATTTTTACGCCAATGAGAGTGTACCGAAGATTTCAAAGTCACCTTTGAACCTTAATCTATGACCTTGGTAGTTCTTTCCTTAAAAAATAAACAAAGTGCCCGCCAACGCACGTCATTTTACACAGTTTAAAAGTGATTTTACGGAAATGAAAGGGGACTGAATATTTCAGGGCCACTTTTACCCCAACTTATGATCATACGGCTGTCCTTAAAAATCAACAGACTACTCTCCAATGCGCATCATTAGAGCCACAAATGGGGAATTAAAAGTGATTTTTACGAAAAGAAGACACCAAAGATTCAAGGCCACATCTAACCTTGACCTATGACCTTGACAGGCCTGCCTTTATAAATTAACAAAGTGCTTGCTATTGCGCATTATTTAAGTCATGTACAGTAATTTGAAAGTGACTTTTACACAACTCAGAAGGTACCGAAGATTGCAAGGTCACATTGGGCCTTGACCCATGACCGTGACAGACCTGTCCATAAGCGTCATTTGAGCCAAACGCGACAATTTAAAAATGATTTTCGCGGAAACGAAAGAATACCAAATATTTTAAGGTCATATTTGGCATTGACCTATGGCCCTGACAGGTCTTTCTTTAAAAGTCAACAAAGTAGTCGTCAATGCACGTCATTTGAGCCGCCCTTGATGTCTTGAAATTGTTTTCCACATAAAGGGAGGGTACCAAAGATTAAAAATTGACCTTTGACTTTGACCTTTGACAGCAAGAAAAAAATGACATCTGTGTCTTTCGATCATCTGTGTATCTTGAGAAATGTTAATCGAGCAGTTTTTGGCGTTTTTGATCCAGTATCGACGAAGTGAAGTGTGTCGCAGTTGTCGCTGCTGTTGTTCCTAACTGTAGGACATGCCGTTTTCGGCAGAACGACATAGTAGAGCCACCTTGCCTCTGTCAACCGAGGTAGGTGGCAGCACCAGGCGTTTGCTTGTCATGAGCTAACGAAACCGCCTCCCGAATTCGGAGGAGGGAAAACGACAGTCCCCTATGTCGTCCAAGGCACTGTATGCATCGTGCCTTTGTTCTGCTTATGACTCATGCTTATGATGCGGCAGAAACTGCGTAAAGCGCAGTTTACGAAAAATTAAACAAGTAGTAAAGAGGTCGTAGAGGGTGGCATACGTATCGTTTATCAAGTTATTAATTTCTGGCTTGCCAGTTGCAACAAAAGAAGCCAGTTAACCGGCAGTCCAGTTTCTTACCGACAGAGTAGTAGTGAAGTAGAATTATGGTCCCTTTACTCCCGGCAGTGATCTCAAAACGGCTTCCAACATCGCAAAAAAATCGACTGTCCGGAAGAAGAGATTCCATATTGTGAAGCACTGACCTGTGCTGCGATTCACTGTTGTCCATGTGCTTTATGTTCTCTCGCACAATCTTCTGCTCCAGTTGATAGGCAGCCATCTTCGTTCTCTGGACAGAAATGCGCCGCGTTAGACGGCCGGGCAGCAGGAATTCCGGGCTTTCCAGCAGTCGGAGCAGAAATCCGTACTTCTCCGGCTCTCCCCAGCCAACCTGACATACGGTGACATTGTCAGAACGGAATTCGCCAGACCTCCGTTCATGAGGCGCATATGCAGCCATCGCAGACGTACTTACTGACCCAAACTGTCTAGCGGCAAAAACGCATTTATAAACTTAAAATCAACTGA
Source organism: Capitulum mitella (assembly GCA_030062745.1). NCBI lineage: Eukaryota > Metazoa > Arthropoda > Thecostraca > Pollicipedomorpha > Pollicipedidae > Capitulum > Capitulum mitella. The sequence goes on along the minus strand of CP099841.1, from coordinate 1,014,788 downwards.
CAAGCTGATTTTAGCTTCCCGAGGCTGGGATGTCATATCACAAACGTTTACGCGGTTAACCCAAGAGACATGTTGACAACGTTATGGTCGCCGCCGCGCTGATTTCGGTCATGTTACCTCGGCCCCGGTCGAGTTTTTTTGCAAACCTACCGAGAACTAAACATGAAGATTTCGTTTAATTGAGAAACGATGACTGAGCTAAACCAAGTGCCTCTGAAAACGACGGCAGATAGCTTTGGAAATTACCCTGGTTGCCTTGTGAACAGGGCTGAGAAGGGTGAACAGTAACGTTAAACGATTGAAAACGGACCATTACACGCGGATCGGAATGTACGATTTTCTGACCTTAACATATGTATAGCGAGTGGTCTACGTTATCCGAGATGACATGGAACAAAAGAGGACGACGGAAACGATTTCGCATCATGTCTTTAATAGAAAATGTCAGACTGAATAACTAGTGCAGTACAACGAGCTCCAGCTTGTGCCACGTGTATCAGACATGATAAAAGGAGACGGTCTCCTAAAGACTCAGGACGGCATGTTATTGTGGTAAAACGGATAATACTGGTCTGAACTTGGTGACTGAAGCATAGCCATGTTACACGACAGTTCTTCTGTATATTCTGCCATCCCCCATCGCTGTTTCCCGAAAGAGATCGACATGAGGCCTCCACAAGAACGTGAAATATGGAAAATGTTCAAAAGAAATGTTTTTTCTGTCCAAAACATCCGAATTTGTAGACTGCTTTCAGCAATGTACAACATCAGTGAACGATGTTATCGAAACATTCCACTCAGACGGCTGAAGATTTCACGCCCTGAAGGACTACGTGTTTCATCTTCAACTATTTCGAAGTTTTGTGCTGCATCGCATGAGGTGGGTGCCTCGTCAAATACCGTGTAATTGTGACCAGCAATGTATGCAGCGTTTCGCGTCGTTTTTGGCGTAACAAAATGCTCAAACATAGTAGATTAGTTGGGATTTCTACCTCTTGGCGTTAAATAATAACATAATGATAATAATAGATAATAATAGTAATAAAATAATAAGAATCAGATAATAATCATAATAACAAGAAATGAACAATGAATTCATACCCTTGGAAATGGTGTTGAAACACCTAAAGAGAAAACTCCACGTCAAATCTAGCGAAAATTGACCCGAATCCTTCAATGTTCATGAACTTTGGTACTCTCATAGCACCTAACAAAACATGATCAGCCATATATTTTTAGCCCTGGGTGACCTCTGAGGTCAACGTTACAGGTCGTGAAACGTCACCGATTTGTACAGACATTTCATGATCCAAATGCCCATAACTCGGTGACAGACTGTCACAGGAAGGTGTGATTAGCGCCATTCGAAAGGGAGATGTTTCAGCTTTCATAAATAACTTATTTTTTTGGTTACCTCGGGATGGCCTTTGATCCGACCGGGTCAAATGAAACGTTTTTGGTTTTAACCGTGTGTGCCCAGTGCAACAGTCGCGAAAATATAGCACAATATGCCCCAAGGCATCTACAACAAGCAGGGCAAAATGCATTTCTGGGCAAACTGAAACTTTTTCGGATATCTTGAACTCAGCATTACCAAGTGGCGCTTGAGAAACATATCCTGAGGCTATTTGTCAAAGACTGATTGATATCGTGTTTTTTGTTCTTCCGATTGTTTTATTCAGTTTGGTGTGCACAATGTCTTGCGTGCCTCTTGCACGCCAGTCTAGTTTTAGTTTGCCAGAAAGGTCAAGGCTCATGACATCCCACTATTAATTGACCCCTGTCACCTAAATTTCACATACCCGTTCTACATATTCCCACGGAAGAGAGTCTGTCGGGTGTTTGGAGTCCTTTAAGCCAACTGAGGCAATCGTAGCCGTGCATCTGGGTCTTTGGAAGATCAACCGAGGTCAATGACATTGATTGGCCTTGTAAAACCTCATGGCTTCGCATCATGCGTAACATTGGGGCATAATGGGGCAGTGATTGCAAATTTCACATGTATTGTTGACGTATCGGAGTTTCCACGTATCGAGAATTCCACTTTGTCATGTTCATTCGCCGTGACGTTGGGATAATTGTAAATGAAATGACAGTTTCGTACAGAAGAAGGTAGAGGTGACACCTGAGATACATGTAAAAATAAACACAAAATTAACTTTTGCCGGGACATGAAATGAACATAAATGAATCGATGCGTGCAAAATGGAAATAAAACTCAAAACCAGTGCCCAAAAATATATAAATGATTCGAGGCAAAACAGGTCGTCCAAGGTCAACTGATGTCAGTAAACTCGGTTGACCTTCCAAAGGCCCAGATGCATGACTAAGATTATTTCACCTGGCTTTAAGTAATGCCTAAGAACACCCGATAGACTCACTTTCGTGGAAATGTTAAGAACGGGTATGCCAGATTTGGATGGTAGGGGTTGGTTGGTGGTGGGGTGCCATGACCTTCGGCCTTTCTGGTCAAGCAATTTAAGATTAGGCTAATACATAGCAGGCATGCAGGGCATGACGTACACCAAATTGTAAAACAGTCGGAGGAACAAAAAACACTTCAGTAAATAGTCTCAGGGCATGTTTCTCTAGCGCTACTTGACAACACTGAGTTCAAGATTTCCGAAAGAGTTTCAGTCAACCCAGAAGTGTTTTTTTATCCTGCTTATTGTGGACACTTTGGGACATTTTGCGCGACATTTTTGCAAAGATCACGATGGGCAAACATGGTTTAAACCGAAAATGTTCCATGTGACGTAGTCGGATTAAAGGTCATCCCCAGGTTACCAAAAATAAATAAACTTATTATGAAATCTGGAACATTTCTCATCCGAATGGCTTTAACCGCACCTTCTTGGGAAAATCTATCGTCGAGTTGTGGGCCATTTGAATTATACATTGTCTGTAAAAATCGGCGACCTTTCATGACCTGTAACTCTGACCTCAGAGGTCACCCAGAGATAAAGTTTTATGGTTGATCATGCCCCGCTAGGTACTATGAGCGCGCCGAATTTCATCAAAATTGAAATGGGTCGGGTCAATTCTTGTCGATTCGACGTGGAATGATCGAACTGTAAAATATAAGGAAAAGCTTAAACTGACACAAACAAGAGTACTGTGATTCCAAAGCGGATACAAGCAACGATCCAAAAACGGTGACATAGGAACTGTCTTCGTAGAGAGTATTCATAACTGAAACAAAAACTTCAAATGGATAAAAAGGTGCACGCGGACGAACGAACGTACAAACAGAACACGAACCGAAACGAACGAACGCATTAAGGAAACCATAAAATGCAGTGTTGGTAATGGTATACATGTATGTATACGCAGACATACCAAACCATATTAGCACTCTGCAAGCGCATTGAAGAACGCTACGTACAGGTACTTGTAAGAACTGACACAATGAAACCCATGTATCTTCCCCTGGATCTGAAGCTTTGAACGGGAAACAATGGTACGGTGTCCGACCATTCCCAATACCAGTAGACAGGCGACGGGGAAAAATCTATATAGTCGACCGGATTTGGTTATAAACTTTCACATCAGCCATCAACACAAGCAGCTTTTTGAAGTTTCGGAATACGAAAAAAGTAATCCATCCTATATTAAGCCGCAACGCAAAGTTGGATTTCTGGGCTTCGATTCGGATTTGAGAGAATTGGAAATTTGATTTGTTAATGTTCTTCAGCAGGACATTTGGCGCCAGAAAGCGTCCTTTCTGTCAACAGGTCAAGAGATCCTCGACACCGCAGTTTTCATTAGCAGTCATGTGATGTCGGAAAGCCAAAAGTGATTCGAGTCCCACGCTCCTGTAAACAAAGGTTGTTGAGTTTTTGTAGACGAGAAAAGTTCCGAACGTACGATTCGAGAAATGCCGCTTATGTCTGGCCAGCTGCTGTGTGACCGCACACGGTGCTGACTGGGCAGACTTCTGAGTCTGGGGATGCTTCACGGTTGACGGGTCAGACCACCAATCACAGGATGCGCCTGGTGGCTGAGCTCGGGCCACTGAACTCCGGGCCGGCAGTGAACGGGGAGGGTGAACTGAAGCGGAGCTGACGCTCGCCGAGGAGGGGTCGCCTCCGGCGCACATTCCGACACGGCACAGCAGCGGGCCAACCAGGCCACTTCAGTTCCCAAACTTAATCATAACGGGGAAACAGGCGAATGGAGTCCCGATGGAACAAGGGAAAACTCCAAAACGCCCCGCGTAAATCGTATTTTTGTGGGGGAGACCTTATAATGTGTTTGTCAGACCAAAAACAAATGGAAATCAAAAATAAGAAGAAACAAACTTTTTATGGCCTGCGCCATATTTTCATAACATTTTGATATACGTCTCGTCAGATTATTGGTTTTCTTCTGTATGCGTACGGAAGAAAATCTCGATGACTGGCATGACTCGTCGTGACCACAAACTCGGCTGGCGGAGCGCTGATCATCCGCCCTGACAGAGCGGGTTCGAGTCGTCTTGGTGCTCGATATTTTATTTGCAGGGTAACCAAAAATATTTGCACGGCTAACGGGCTGGCTATCGTATTCCAGTGTACGGGACATGAAACAGTCACACCAGCCCCAAAGCAAGACATAATGGTCCCTACTAAGAGCACACAAGATCAGGCGCAGCACATGACCTGACCGAGGTCACGCTGCGGTGTCCGGAGTCCCTGGCCTATTGACCGCCCGCTGCGGCACCCACCTTGGCCAGGTCGCCGCCGCTGACGAGCGTGGCGGGCTCGAGTTCCGTGCCGCTCCTCGCCGCCACCGAGCAAGTCATGACGTCATGTCCGGGTCTGGCCGGCGCCGGCAGGTCTGCCGACCGGAAGTGCGCCATTAGTCGGACCCGCACCTGCCGGGCCCGCGCCGGCCGCCCTCCTCGGCCCGCGTCACGTGACGTCCGCCGCTCCGGCTGCCGCCGCCGTTTATCGTGTGATTAGCCGTGTCGGCTGGAGTGACGGATGGAGGCGGTACTGGAGCGCGCTGCGCTCGCTGCCTCACGTGATGACGCTGTTTTGATCGCACGCGGCCACCCATGTCCGGGAGCTGCGGCATAGATCACGGCTCCCGCGTATAGAGCAACACACAGCTGGAGATAAAGAATGCTTTCGGCGCAGAGTAGTTTTGTGATTACCAATCACAAGAGTTGAACTGAAGAATCACTCGATCACTTCAGTCACATACAAAAATACACCGAATTTTTTGCTAACTCGCTTGAAGTGAATATTCAAACCAGAATTGAAAAAGGATTTGAAAAAATTTGCATGATTCCTACAAAAATGCTACAATGACGAAAAAAAAAGCTAAAACAGACTATCATTCCAAAAATTAGTATCCAAGAAGCACATGTCTGTTTTGAATCCAGTTCACACATGAACTTAATTATCGACGTTCCTCAATTGCCATCAAATATTTGTGTCGCAAATGCAATGCACTCTTACGAGCTTGGACAGAGCAGAAAGAAAACAGCAGCACTTGTGGTATTCACTTGTCCTCATCGTCAGTTAAGTCTCACCTTTAATCACACTGGTACGCGGTGGTCCTCTGGCGACGCCCCGGAGAGCCTACTGCGACCTCTCGGGACGTTTCCTGTGGCCTGACGGCTGGCGGTCGACTGTTGCAGCGGCGGTCGGTTGCCGGTTTCCGTCCTGCCGTCGTCCGTGGCCTATCACCGCTGTAACTGACAGGTTGCGCAAAGCCTGTCGTGCCCGGCGCTCGGCACTGGTCCTGTCTGAACTCCGGAAGCGCGACCACCAGTTAACACTCCTTCACTGGCGGGCAGGGTGTTCGCCGTCCCGGCCAGCGGTCCGGACCCGGCCGTGCGGACCCACCGAGCTGGGTCCGATCTGTGCGGAAAAACCTCACAGTGACACCGCTGTCCGACCGCCCGGTATAACCGAGGATCGGTCCTCCCTCAGACTGCAGAGTCTCCACTGACGGACCACTAAGGATGGTCTTTCCTCGGACCGTCCGTCGCCAGGACGGCCAGACACCCGCGCCTCTCCCGTTCCGCTGCCGCCGCCCACCGCCGCCGCCGCCCGCCGCCACCGCTGCCGCCGCAGCTGGAGGCCCACTGAGCCCGGCCGGGAGGAACCGGGTGGGGCCTGACTGGTCGCCTGAGGGCCGGCCGCCCGCGGCGCCGCCCCGCACAAAGGCCGGCCGGCCGCGGAAGGGGGCGCCGCTGGATCGGCCTTGGTCTCCGCCAGGCCGCGACTCGGCGCCGTAAGCGTATCGCGTGTCGCCGTTGCTCAATGTGTGACAGCACGCCGACGCGGTGGCTGCGTCTGATGGCGGCCCGGTCGGTTCGGCCGGCGCCACGGATCGGACTGGATGTCCCCCGAACGGCGGCCGATGCCGGAACCGCCAGCCTTTCCCTGCAACAGTCACGTCCCGCGCGACGGAGCGGCGCCGCCGGCTGACTCCGAGCCGCGGCCACCGGATAGGTACAGTGCAGTTCGGAAAATGAAATCCGGCCACAGACGCTGCGCGACGTTGCAGTCACCGCTATCTTTCTTTTCAGTCAGCCGACATCGGTCATACTATCATGTGTCCTGTTCATCTCGTACAGAATTGGTGCGAGGACTGTTAATTAGTGTAAAAAGAAAGTGCCGATCATAAAGGTTGTTCAGCCTTTTCGCACGAGCGAAACTGATCACCAAATGCTCAAATGACGCGAGATCATATAAACCAAGAGGATAACGGTTATCGCTATTTCGACCCGCAAGGATCATACGAGCACTGCCCGGATAAATAAGTGATGGGTAACCGTGACTCCTACAGGCAGCATATCATGAGAATTCGAGTTTTTCAGTCTTCCCACAGCGGTCGCCGCCACTGTGCGACAAGCTGCCACCATGTACCTGGTGAGAACCAATGCTCGATATATCCAAGGTTTGTGGTCGGACAAGGTTTCAGGATTTGATTTCTGCAAATTACTGATAGGTGACCTCAATGGAGTTCCGGGCTGCGTTAAATCAGCACGTTTGACGTGGAGGGCTGTCCGTTTTTGTTGCGCTGCTGTTACAGATGCCATCTAGCGCCGGTACTCTACCTCAGATCGGATGCTGCCTTGACACATATGAGTTTCTAGCGCCACTAGCAGCAGCAGCCTCTGATCCTGAGATCTTGCGTTCCCGAGACACGACAGGTCGAAACGTATAAACCTCTCCAGAAGACAAAACCAATTCCGGATGGGGCATAACGGCGGCGCGACATTCCATGCTGCTGTTTGCTTATGGGTTGAACGCGACGGCATTAGCTGCGCTGGCGACGTTTTCCACGTACTGTAAAAGGCATTTTCCCCCAAAAAAATGGAAACTAGGCATGACAGACAGAGATGGTATCCAAGGCATGTTTTGTAGAATACACTTTCATAACCTCCTGTTCTGCTGTTTGTGAAACCTGCATTTCACATCACTCTGAAAGGAAATGAGTACATTTTGTGTGCACCACATGTAATATGCTTCCCGACTTATGTGATACCATTGCGGTATTAACATTGTCCTTATGTCTCATTTATAACTCGAATCATCTGCTCACCACCGGTGCAAATGTTTGGTAAACGCCAAAATGGAGACATGGTAAATATTAAAGTCGAAGTGCGAAACTAAGATACTCAAGATGCTTTGCAAAACGAACGAAACGGGCAAAGCAAATATAATTACTAACACCAGCCAACACCAACCAACAACGGCTAACGGAAAAAAGGAAGCAACTAATGTATGCAGAGAGCAATGTAGTACTTTTAAGCTAAAGCTTTCGACAGTCAGCGAAATGAAGCATTTGAAGCACCGCAACCATCAGTCATCTCACGCAGTGCCGTATAACTAATTTCACACTATGTTTAACTTTATTTAGTAATCCTTTTGCCTGCCTACTGAGCGCTACGTCCCATGGCTACAGCGCCCCCTGTAAACCGCCTTCGGCCAGTCTCCAGTCCATCCAGCAAACCTGTGTACGTGACAAGAGGTCATCATCAAGAGAGCATCCTTCCACCACTCATCCTTACCTGTAAAATCCATCGCCTTTTATTCACTATCTCTTTCTCTTGTCATGTACATTGCGACAGATGCTATTAACATATTCGGTGTCATGAGGATGTACTTGTCTGTAAATAAATAATTTAAAACAACTTTCATTTCAAAGAACCTGTACAGATGTGGTTTAAACGAATTTGATTTCACATGGTTTCACCTGCGCGTTGGGAACCATTTAGATTAATTTCTATTTCCCACACTTTTCACTGTTATCCAGTTTGATGCGGATCGTTTAAACGTTTGAGAGCCATCCAAACTGTGGTACTGAGGTAACGTAAATTCTTCTGTAATGAGACAATACGCTTATACGAAGGCCGGTGCCTATCTTGCCATCCAGAATGAATCCAGGAATGTCTGTTCAACATAGATAACTCGGTTGTGGCTAGAATTTACATAAGAAGCAGGCATGTTGCCGCTTTTCCCGGGGCTGACTGTGTGAGATATTCTGATGAGTCAGCAGTAGTAACCACTCCATCGGGCAGCGCTTCTGATTCCTGACGATCTGGCTCAGAGAGAATTTAGGACGCTGGATCATGCCGAGCCCCTGCGGGCCAAAGACGTTAAATTCTCACGCATGGGGTCAGCGATCTCCCGTGCCCGACACCACAGCGACGTGTGACACTCTGACCCGCATCTCACGGGCGAGACGTCTCTCTCCGGACATTAATGTTTGCACTGTTTGCGATTCTGGCTGCTGTGTTGGCCATCGACCGTGACCAGCGGCACAGCTCGGGCGCAGGTCGCCCGCCGCCGGCACCGACACGGCCGCTCACTCTGCGGCGGTGACTGGCAGGTCAGGGCACGGCCCGAGACACAGCTGTCGTCCGGTATACAGCTCTGCATCTGCGGTGGTGACGGCAGCAGGCGGATGTATCGCTGACGGCAGCCGTGTCCGCAGTGGTGACACCAGGTTAGTGTACCGCTGGCGGTAGCCGTGTCCGCAGTGGTGACACCAGGTTAGTGTACCGCTGGCGGCAGCCGTGTCCGCAGTGGTGACACCAGGTTAGTGTACCGCTGGCGGCAGCCGTGTCCGCAGTGGTGACACCAGGTTAGTGTACCGCTGGCGGTAGCTGTGTCCGCAGTGGTGACACCAGGTTAGTGTACCGCTGGCGGTAGCTGTGTCTGCAGTGGTGACACCAGGTTAGTGTACCGCTGGCGGCAGCCGTGTCTGCAGTGGTGACACCAGGTTAGTGTACCGCTGGCGGTAGCTGTGTCTGCAGTGGTGACACCAGGTTAGTGTACCGCTGGCGGCAGCCGTGTCCGCACTGGTGATGGCGCCTGGCGAGTGTCAGTCTTCTCCCGGCCAGGTAAGAGCTCACAAACGTCTCGCAGTCGAGAACTCGGCCAGGTGGTTATTTCTAATGGCTGAAGAGTATCCCGGGACATTCGGGCGAGGTAACACAAGTAAATTGCGAGCTGCATGTTTCGGATTTGCGGTCATGATGATGTCCATTCCCGAAACCCTCTTCTTCAAAAGGAATGCTTCACCTTAGTCGATTTTTCATAATCACCCCTGGATGATCCGAAAAATGCTGCTGATAGCATTTTCTGTGCTTGCTTTGTTTTGAAAAATGCCTAAAATGTTAGAATAAAAAATGCCTAAATGTCAGATGATTAATTAAAATGATGTTTAACCGTAAATTTATTACAAGTTACCACTTCACTTAACACCACATTTCATTCATCCGTCGATGGCATCGAATACGAGCCTGCTCAGGCCAATGAACATAATCGTTCATTAGCCTGAACCCGACTGTGATGTCACGCAGCAGTTGTAAATAGGATGCGTCCGAACAGGGCACACGGGATAATCATGTGATATTGCTTTGAACTTCTGTTAGTTTAGTTTTAAGACATAATGTATATTACATTTGGGCTCCTAAGACTTAAGCTAAGGTGGAACAAAACGGAGGTAAGAATTTTTAATTGACATGGCCCATCCATGTTGCCCTGGGCACTTCCATCCTTTCCCAGAACCGAATAGTGGAAAAACTGTATAAAATAGCTTTGCGGATGCGCGTTCGTGATCTTTAGACGAAAAAACACCGACGCCCGATGCTGCAGTCTCCATAATCTACGCGGCGACGGCCGCCGCAGCTGACATCAGGCGGCAGCCGGCAGTAGGACGAAAACGACTGCATATCGGAGCATTGTACTTTCGTGCGTTCTATGAAATCAGTTCGCACGATTCTAAAGGCAGTCTTGGCCGTAGATTTCACCTATGCAATTTTTAGATAAATGCTCCGAACGGATTAGCAGTCACCTCATCCCGAACAGTCTGATTTCGGTGGACACCACGTCATTGACGGGAAATGCGAAAACCAAGAGTTTGCGTTGCTGTAACATCAAATTACTTCAAAATACGTACCCAGCTAGCTTCAGAACCACCAATGACGATCCTAGTAGTCATGGTGATTGACCCCGGTTGCTGAAGTTAGTATCCATTATTCCAGGATAATTATATCTTGGACTGAACGACACTTCCCATTAATTTTACTCCCTACCTATTCGGTTTTGATTCATGCCTGAATACCATTGATTTGCAAAATACCAGACTGGGAGGATGCCACTACTGAATTTGATACAAAACGATCTTCAGTTTTTTAGCTGTGTTTGACATCATCGTCATTATCGAGCACCGACAATAGTGGAATCTCGATTGTTCGAGTTGCTGTAACTGCTAGTCCCTTTGAAGGACCAACCGGAAAATTGCACAGAAGAAATCTACATCCCAGAGTACCCTAGATTCATACGAACTGATCCTGTGAAACATTCGGAAGTATTATTTCCTGATACATGGTCGTTTTCGCCCGCCCGCCATTTGCTATCAGCTGTGGCAGCCGGCGCTGCGCGGACTATGGAGATTGCAACGCCGGGGGTCTGTGTGTTTGCGCTTAAACAATGCGATCGCGCATGCTCAAAACGTCCGACTTAAATTTATTTCTGATGATTTTCTTAATATACAGACCAGAGGTCAAACGCTCATATCTTGGCCATGCGTAAGTTTCTTTTTCGAACTGACCTAGTGTAGGCTACAATCTGGCAATTTCATTTCAAAACACGTGATAGGGCGGGCCTTCTCGTTAAGCTAGCGTGACAACTTCATTTGTCGTTCTCTAGAGTTCGTAGTTCAATTGATTCTTTTTAACGACATTTAGCTCTGTTAAACCATCTAATTCACCTGAACTTTGGGCGCGCCTGTTTGTATGTATATTTTCATCGTTCTCCACAAAGGCGGGACTTAAACAAAACTACAGGTGAACCGTATATCTACAGGCCAGGTTGCATTGTCTGGAATCAGGCAACGTCCTCACCGAGACGTTGTGTCAATCTGAGGTTTACAGTACAGACTCGCCGACGTCACTCCTCCCAGTAGGACAGCGGAGACGGCCGGTTGCTGAGATGAGTTGGACGGGTTAGCATTTCTCACAGCGAGTTTTTGATGGCCTGTGATCTGCGCTGTCTGCAGGATCACGTGCCCCCGCGGCTGTGATCTGTGTTGTCTGCAGGGTCGTGGAGCGCCGCGACGCGCCTACCCCAAGCCATCATGTCATGACTGCGCCAGCTGACGAGAGCGCCGGGCCAGCTGATCCCGAGGCCCCAACCGACACGCATCCTGCGTCACAGGCGAGTCATGCGGCACTTTGCTAGACAGTCGGGCGGCGTGGCAGGCTGGTCTTGCGATTCCACGTGGGCGGGTCTCATTGGACTGACATTTTCTTTAACCCGCCCCCGATTGGGGGGCCAGTTGACCGCCCCCCCCCGACGTTTTCTGGGATTGCGAGAGAACGAACAAACACAGAGCCACGTCACTTTGTGCACCTTTTGCTTCATCATTTTTAGACTTTGTGCCAAGGTTCTGATCTCAGATCAGGTCAGGTGCCTGACCTAGGTCAGGTCAAACAGACCTAGTATGTCAAAAAAGTTTAACGCCCTCTGACTTTTTCGCAAAACAAGATATCAAGAAAATACTTTCAGGGATTAGTGATCTTGATAGATGCAACAAATCTGCTATCTGAGATTTTTTGGAATTTTCCGGGTCATTGACCTAAGGTCAAGCCCATTTTTAAGACATGTCGTCGTTTTTTCGGAAATTGACGGAATATTTTATAACATTTTTGGTGTGGAGTGAAGCAGACATCTAGTTACCGTCATTGGGCAAAGCATCAATGACTTCCAGCCATTGGCCTGAGGTCAGGTCACGAATAACTGTAGTGAGCCAAAATATAACACCGTCAAAATCAACGGTGAATTATTCAGAATGGGTAGAAAATGGCAGAACTGGCTTACACAGACGTAATTAATACCAGGAACCTCAAAAAGCTTGAAAAAATACCATATTTGAAAATAAACAGGTTCTCGCGAATAAAACTCCGCCAATTGTGTAGATTGGTAACTAATGAATTTTTACAAAATTTAAGCATGAAAAAACATCACAAGAACCACTAAGATCAATAAAATCTACATGGATAGGTTTTTTTCGAAAAATAAAGGAACGCTAAAATTAGTTCCCGTTAATTTCTTACTGCGTACCGCTGCGGCGCACGCCGACAGCCGGCGCGAAAATTGCCGTGTCTTTAACCCAACGTTTCGGCGTATATATTGAAGAAATACAAGAAATTAGATGTGTATCGGCATTTGCGGACCTTTACTTGTGCGCTGGCGCCTTTACCTATGCGTTATTAGTCACAGCCCTTGAGATTCAGGCCACTTCTCGGTCTCATGCAATCGGCTATGAGAAAACACATATATAGAGCGTAAATTGCTTACATATTATCTAAAACTAAAAATGAGACCAGTTTCGAGCTCTGCTCGTCACAAGTTTTGCAACGGTGTACTCATTTTATCGTGCGACCAACCGTTCGTGAGTCAGAGGGGGGCGGCCAACTGCCCCCCCCCCCCCAGTCGGGCATGATCGTAACCGACCAACGGTCGTGCGCGGGTTAAACTGATCTTTCGAATTTACCGAAGCGTTGCGTTTAAGCCATGGAACAAAAAAGGTTACACAGGGCGTTTACTTTGAATACTTATGGTTGCATAGACTTAGCATTCTGCGACCTGCGTCACGTTACAGGACGTTTACACTCATTATTGTAATGCCCATGTTACCGATGTTTTTCTTCATATCTCCTTTTCTTCCATCACAACTTCTGAACGGCAAAGACCAACAATGGAAGATATCTCCAGGATAATTTAGGTACAACTTTAGCGCCATTGTTCTTTTGGACACAATCGTTGATTGCTTCTGGTATCATAGAAGATGTTTTACAGGAAATATTCCATACGTGATTTGAGCTGATAGAATAATGTTGTAACACCTAGTATGAAAAATTTAATCCATCATACCAAAAATATTACATTTATGGAGTTCCGAAATCATTGTCCGTGAATTCCCCGTATGTCCTATTCATCCGTGTCCTATTGTACCTGTTGCCTGGTAACACGAACATATGTGCATCTCAACGAACTCTCAGACCGTATTGTGTCACGATCAACTGGTGATGTGAAAATGAAGTTTTTGGCTCATAACATTTGGTTATACGTTTACGTATTTCTGTTATGTGAATTAGGTATTTTTCAGAACAATGAGTGGCGGAAATGTAACTGCAAATTTTTTCTAACCAAACGAATCTATTTCTGGAAAGTTGAGGGAGATGGAACGTTCCGTCTGCTAAACGTCTGTAAAACCTACATGCATTTCGTGTGCAAATGCGCTCTAGCACTCCCTGGCTCCCCTCCCACACATTTCCTTCACCACCAGTCATGTATAAAACATGACAAAAAGAGGTAATTGACGCTCTTGTACCTGAGCTCATGAAAGGATGTTTTCTTAATTTCAGCGTCAAACTGAAACCCAAGGGTTAGAGAAATTTGCGTTGCACAAAATGGGTAGCAAATGTTGGGCTGAGATTTGAAACATCTCCGTCAAAGTACGATTCCCGTGATGATGCGTGGAACTAAACGCTGAACGTTCTGAGTGAGTTTCGACTGCCGGTTGCCCCAGCAAGTCAGCAGCGGCAGCACAGACCCGTCGGCTGCGGCTGCCGGGCCTCCCCCGTCAGTTGCCTAGGCCGGAAACAGGCCGCCACGCTCTGAAACCAGCTCGGCCGCCGCTCGGCCGCCGTAGCCGGGCCCGGCGCGTTGCTGAGCCATTTTCTAATGGACCATTCTGGGCGCATGCGCGCCGGCTACGTGCGCCGGGCGCGGCGCTGTGATGCCATCACGAGAGCGGCGGGTCACGGCGCGGCTGCCGGGGACGGGCCGATTATGGCGCATCGTGACGCCGCCGGCGGCCGGCCCGCTGGCGCCGTCACACGCGGCGATCCGGGCGGAGCGGGCGGAGGTCCGTCGGTCTGCAGGCCCGGCCCGGCCCGGCCCGGCCCGGCCCGGCCGGTCCCAGCCCGCCGCAGCCGCACGTCTAGCCAGGGCCGCCCCTCGAGCCGAACGTGGCCGGAAATGGCCGCGTCACGCGCCGCCGGAGCTTGCGCAGGTCCTGCCGGCGGAGCAGCAGGACGTATCGGCCGCCACTGGAGGCCACCTGCGACAGCTGGCGCTGCAGACTCACGACTCCGGCCGGCCAGACCAGCTCTGATTGTGTGCTCAGGACCGTCAGCTGTCGGCTGGTCGGAGCAGCTATTGTTTTGTTATCGCGTTAGTCCATGGTTGTGCGATCTGAGTGGTCTGCGTCCGTGGCTTTGCGTCAAGCTATTCGCAGCTGCGGAATGAGCCATTGTGACGACGAGAGGACTGAATGTTCTTTTATAATGATTTCATGACAAACGTACCTAAAGATAATGTATGTACGCAAATGCACACACGCAGCTGTACGTAAGCATAAATGTACGCAAGTGCAACTGTACGTATGTCAAATGTACGCGTGTGTAAATGCACGTGAGACCAAGTGTACATAATGACAAATGTGCATACGGCAAATGCACGTGCGCGCAAATGTACATCAGCGCAAATGTTCGCACGGCTAATGCATGCAAGCGTAAATGTACGTATGCGCAAATGCACGCAGACGCAAACAAGTAGTTCGCCACCGCTGGGTTCGCTGAAGTCCGGACCCCAGCCGGCATTATTTGGTATGGGTCCGATCACATCTGGAAACTCGGGATGGGCCCCGGGATACGTTTAGAGTTACAGCTGTAGCCACGCGAAAGGTAATTATGGCAAATACGACGTCTAATGAAAGAAAGGAATATGTATCTTCGTGTAATATCTTTGGAAGCTCCTCAACGTCGCGAACCTCACTAAAGGCTTAGTGACCACTAAACCTCACTGTTTTAGCGAGATTTTGGGAGTAAAAACACCAGAGGTTTAGTGACCACTAAATTAAAATGACCAGAGTCAGCTAAATATCATCAGAAACGACGAAATCCCACTAGGAGTATCCTAAATCTCGTCAGAGGGCCCTTAAACATGACTGAAGAGCATCTAAACTTCACTATAAGGGCCCAGAACTGGCTTTTGGCGCGTCGCTTCAAGCCCTCTAAATATCCTTTAATCCTCAGTAAGTTAAGACGGTTTCTAAAACTTTGCAAGAAACCCTTGCATCTTTCATAGAACCCTGAGCCGCCCTAGGAGGGTCTCATGCCTCATGAGAGGCCCGACATTGCCAGGAAGTCATCGCAGGAGGTTCGTAGACTTCGGTTTCGAAGACGCACGAAGTCTCATTAGGTCGGCCTTGTCCAGTCAATGCTCAGTAATGTTCAGAACGCGTCATGCAACTGTCTGATCAGCACTGCACAAGAGTGCCCCGTCTGAGGTGCAGTAGGAAAAGGACAAATGAAACGCACAACGCCAAAATAATTTAACGCCTATACAACGCCTTGGCAGCTGATGACTTTTCATTCTTCATTGCCGACAAACATATTTCAGCAGCAAAACAAAAACTGAGGTGCCTACACAATGTTTGTGATTTTTTTAAGGGGGGGGACAAACTTGAAGTTTTTACTGCGGGAAACTGAAACGACTTGGGCGTCTTGGGCACATATGGCGCCCTCTTGGCTGATTGAACCTTACCTGGAAAATGAGCGTGGTGACGTCCCTGCGCGCAAATGTACGTATGCAAATGCACGAATGCACAAATGTACCAATGCAAGACACAGTCACATTGCAGTGTGAATCATCGACAGTGAATCGGGGAAAGAAAACTGAACGTCGTATCGCGACGCATGGTTGTTTTTATGTCCTTTAGACGTGACCTGAAATAACCTGCTTTCCGTATTTTTATTGGCACCTGCATTATTGATGGAAGAAGATATATCAGGGCAATGCGATTATTCGTTTGAGATATATTAAAATGCACGAGTAAGACGTTAACGCTAAATGGTATACTCATAGTCAATCGTGGGTTGAGCGATTTATGAAGGACCCCCGACTGATTTGTGTCATGCGTAAGAGGCGTGACCTTTGATCCCAGATCTCCATCCTCGCTCCGTCACTGATGGTCGGAAAACCAGCCTTTGTCAGGTCAAGTTATCACGTTCATCCGAGAGCTGAACGCTCGCCAATACCGAGACTGGACCGTCGAGAGGGCATACCACCAGAACTTTTGTTTATATATATATATATATATATATATATATATATATATATATATATATATATACAATATATATACATATATATAAATAGATATGTATATATAAATATATATATATACATATATTCGTTTATATATCGGACGATTTATGTGACATTCCTACAGCCCAACAAAGACTAGCTTATGAGCGATTCACTCATCTGTATATCGATAAAATGAAAGTTCCAGAGAACTGGCACATTACATACAAGCAGAATGTGATGGAAGATATCGATGTTTGGCGTCAGTTTTCAAAGGAAATATAGTTAGCACAACTAGCCATTTACACACCACTGTTGGGTTGAATCGAAAGTTAGTTCTGTGAATACATGATTACATATGCTCGCGTATGCGTATTTTGCGTTTATGTGTTTAACGCTTACGTACAATTGCGATAGGTACATTTGCGTTTACGTGCATTTGCTCATACGCACGTACATTAGCGATACGTACATTTACCCTGCGTACATTTGCACTGAAATACATTCGCGCGTACGTACATTTGCCATACGTACGTCTGCGGTATGTTCATTTCCGCTTACACACATTTACACTTACATATGTACATCTGCGTACGAATGTTCGCTTACGTACATTATCCATGCGTTCATCTGGCTTCCGCACATTTGTCCGGTTACCTTTATGATGAATAGCAAAATAGCGTGTCGTCAGAGAAGTTTTGTCTGGGTAAAAGTCACATTGGAGTGTTTTTAACTGATTTAGTTAACCGATCTTGTCCAAAACTGTTCTATCCCTTGTCCTTAATCCGGCACCGCCTGACGTGTTTTTATACCCGTTACCACCTAGGAAGTGTCGAAAGGTTTGTCATCTTTTCCAGCTATCTCAGGATCTAAGCATCGGATATGAACCGGTCTACCACCAGTCGATGGCCTTGAGTCTTGCGATTCAGAAAATACTATATCCTTGGTCATGTATAATGATACGTGGTCACAATATAATCCCTGGTCACGTCACTGATGGCGTCACAGTCCAAGCAAAGTGTATAACACGACATCGGAAAAAATGACATTGGTTCGTACATCATATCATCGGCAATATTGGCCTTAGAGTCTCCCATTGGGTACCAAACGAAAGGTCATTATCTTCTGCATCAGAAGCATGCCGGAATGTTAGAAAAAATGCCTGAGTCATAGTCTGCCTAGGTCAGGTGAAATATTGATCTTGCTCGATCTCGGTATTATTAAATTGGTGTCTTACTATTATTGGTATATAAGTATAGTCGTATTGGTATATTATTAAATTGGTATGCTATTAAACTGGTAATAGATACTGGTAATATATTAAATACTGGTCATGTCAAAGATCGATACTTATCGCGGCCGTTTTGATCCATGGGAAAAAACCCTCTCATGATCAGTTTTCCATTACCTGCTTTTCATTCAGTCAAAGTCATTCTAGGTCAGGTCACATAAAGTTGCATTACTTTTCCTGCCAAAGAGCAATAATTACTCGCTGGGATTCTTAACAGCGTCAACCACGGAACTGAAATGACATCTCGTGTTAACCCGTCCCCGACTGGGGGGGAGCAGTTGACTGCCCCCCTGAGGTTTTTCTGGGATTGCGAGAGAACCAACAAACACAGAGTCACGAAACTTTGTGTACCTTTTGCTCCATCAATTTTACGTCTCGTGTCAAACTTTTGACCTCAGGTCAGGTCAGGTGCCTGACCTAAGTCAGGTCAAACAGACCTATGTCAAAAAAAGTTTAGCGCTCTCTAATTTTTTCGCAAAACAAGATATCTCAATAATACTTTCAGCGATTAGTGATCGTGATGGATGCAACAAATCTGCTATCTCAGATTTTTCGGAATTTTCCCGGCCATTGACCTAAGGTCAAGCCCATTTTTAAGACATATCGCCGTTTTTTCGGAAATTGACGGAATATTCCACAACATTTTTAGTGTGAAGTGAAGCAGACATGTAGTTGCCGTCATTGGGCAAAGTATCAGTGACCTCCAGCCATTGACCTGAGGTCAGGTCACGAATAACTGTAGTGGGCCAAAATGTACCACCGTCAAAATCGACGATGAACTACTCAGAATGGGTAGAAAATGGCAGAACTAGCTTGCACAGACGTAATTAATACCAGGAACCTCAAAAAGTTTGAAAAAGTATCATATTTTGGAAATAAACAGGCTTTCGCGAATAAAGCTCCGCCAACTTTGTAGATTGCCAACTAATCAATTTTCCCAAATTTAAGCACGAGAAACCATCACAAGGACCACAAAGATCAATAAAATTGACATAGATTGTCCTTTTCCGCGAAAATAAAGGAACGCTAAAATTAGTTCCCGTCAATTTGGTACCGCATACGGCAGCAGCGCACACTGACGGCCGACCGGGAGAATTACGGTGTCTTTAACTCAACGTTTCGGCGTATATATTGAACAAATCTGAGGAAATTAAACGTGTATCGGCATCCGCGGACATTTACTTGTGCGCTGGTGCCTTTACCTATGCGTTATTAGTCACAGCCCTTGAGATTCAGGCCATTTCTCGGTCTCATGCAGTCGGCTATGAGAAAACATATATAGGGCGTAAATTGGCTTACATATTGTCTAAAACTAAAAATGAGACCAGTTTCGAGCTCTTCTCGTCACAGGCTTTCCAACGGTATGCTTATTTTTATCGTGCGACCGTGAGTTAGAGGGGGGGGCAGTCAACTGCCCCCCCCCCCAGTCGCCGATGTTCGGGACGGACCGACGGTCGTGCGCGGGTTAATTACATCTGCTTTGTCGGCTGCTTATTTGGTCAAGATGAAGCCAGATCATGAGAGATAATTTTTGATTTTCTTTGAACAATAACTGTTCTCTGCTGCTTCTGAATGATCTTCCACAGACAATGTTGTATTTTGTTCCGTTTTGACATCAATCTATGACGTAACCTGACATGACTTCACGTTGCATTTGGCGAACCTTGTTAACAGGCTCATACAGTTTTGCTTGTCTGGCTTGAACAATGGGGAAGGTCAGCGACAACCACTTCTTTCACCCACTACAATGGAAATCAGTCCAATTGTCATTATCCATGTGACATTACCATGACCTCTGATGTTGATGTGTCACGGTTGTCTATCCTTTTGGGACCGTGTCCTATGTAAATCTAAATAATACATACATTATATTCGAAAATATAAAAAAAACGAAGCATGTTGGCGCCAACGACCAAAAAACGCGAAAATATGCAGGCAATAGCTCACTTATGACGTCATAAGTGAAAGATCAATGTCATGTCTTCATGAACTGACCTAGCACGGAAATGGTTTTTATGTCAAAATATGTAAAATTGATTGATTAATAGGGATTTTGAATTTGGTTGGGCTGTCTGTAACGGTTTAAGTTGTTCGGGAAAAATCGTGGGGTTGCCCTGTTTGACGTCCCTTAGGCGGTGCCGGGTTAAGCAATCGCCAGAACGCTCATTTTTAGCATAGATTTTTTACCTACCCTGGTATGCAATAATACAATGAGCAAGTGATTTTAAATGAGCATTAGCATGAACATGAGCAAATGTTTTGCATGTACTTCCTCGTCAAGGTGACTATAAATATCACAAAAAATTTCGCCTTTGTTGACGAAACAGTTCCCATATCATAATTTCTCTTTAACCCGCGCCCGACTGGCGGCCAGCGCCGATCACGCTCAACTTGGGGGGTTGACCGCCCCCCCCCCCAACTCACGAACGGCTGGTCGCACGATAAAAATAAACACACCGCTGTAAAGTTCGTGACAAGTAAGGCTCGAAACTGGTCTCAATTTTAGTTTTGGACAACATGTAAGCCATTTACGCCCTATATATGTTTTCTCACAGCCGACTGGATAAAACCGAGAAGCGGCCTGAATCTCAAGCGTTTTCATTAGTAAAGTCTAGGTAAAGGTAACAATGAAAAGGTAAAAGTCTTTAGATGCCGATACACGCCCAATTTCTCTGATTTGTTTAAAACATACACCGAAACGTTGAGTTAAAGACATGGTGGTTTTCGCTCCGACTGCCGACGGGTGCCGTAGCCGAACGCGGTATGAAATTAATGGGAAGCGGTTTTAGTGTTCCTTATTTTCGCGACATGGGATTTTCCACGTAGTATTTCTTTGTTCTAATAATTCTTTTGATAGCTTTTCGTGAGTAAGTTTCGGAAAAATTCAGTAGTTATCAATTTACACAATTGGCGGAGCTTTATTCGCGAGAGTCTGTTTATTTCCAAAATATGTTTTTTTTCAAATCTTTTGAATTTCTTGGTATTACTCGCAGTTGTGCGAGCTAGTTCTGTCATTTTCAACCCGCTCTGAGCAATTCATCACCGATGAATGTTTGGTGATTGATGACGGCGGTGCATTTCGGCTCATAACAGTTATTCGTGACCTGACCTCAGATCAATGGCTTGAAGTCATTAATACTTCGTCCATTGACGGCAAATGGATCTCTGCACCACCCAACATTAAAATTGTTACAAGGAAATTCTGTCAAATCTCGAAAAATCACCGATATGTCTTAAAAACAGTGTTAACCTTAGGTCAATGACCCCGCAAATTCCGAAAAAAATTGAGATAGCAGGTTTGTTGCATATATCAAGATCTCCAATCCCTAAAAGTTTAATTGTGATATCATGTGTTCCAAGAAAGTTGCAGGACGCTAAACTTTTCTGGACATAGGTCCGCTTGACCTGACCTAGGTGAGACACATGTGTTGACCCAGGGCCAAAAATTTGACACAAGGTGTAAAAATGACCAGGCAAAAGCTACAGGTAATTTTGTGGCGCTGCCTTCGTTTGTTCTCTCGAAGTCTTGGAAAAACCACAGTGGGGGCGTCAACCGCCCCCTCCCCCAGTCAGAGACGGCTTAAATATCATGCTGATGATGTCAGTTCTTGAAGTTGTAATATCTGCTTTTAATATTATAAACCAACATCGTCGTGTGTGTCTGTGTGCGCGCGTGTGTGTGCGCGTGTGTGTGCACGTGCATGTGTGCGTTTGTGCGTGTGCATGTGCGTGTGCACGTGTGTGCACGTGAGAGTGTGCGTGTGCATGTGCGTGTGCGTGCGTGCGTGCGTGTGTGTGTGTGTGTGTGTGTGTGTGTGTGTGCGAGTGTGCGTGTGTGTTTGTGTGCCCATCTTTAGCCAGACGCACAGCACAGACTGTTGCGCCGATGACGGTGGAATTTGCACATACGTCAGGCTGAACCTAGCTGTGCCGATTCTCGGCATAACGCAGGAAGTTGGCATGTTTTCCGAGTTTATCAATGGGAAAACCAATGATATTTCGCTAAGACTTAAAGGTATATAGCAATAACTCAGACAGCCATGGATTTAGGATCTTCAGTTCTAGCAGATAGCTTATTTACGACAATAACCGGGTGAAGCCATTTAATCCGAACAGTTTTAGTAGTGGAACTTACGACGAAACGGAGTCCAAGTGATGCATAAGCGCCAAACAGAATGCAAATCAGAGATGCAAATTGCCACCCCACTCAACCAACATTAAACTGGGCTGGACCCGAGAGCTTTTTCCTGGCACGTGTGTACATCAAATGCGTGCGGTTTTCACGAGGAAAAAACGTTGTTTGACTAGCAGTCACCTGAATTATGAGTATGTTTACGGGGTCCAGGTCAAAATGGTGAAATGCCCGGTTTTGGTGGTATGGACCATAGTTAGGCCAAGCAGGGACGGGTCGCGGCTTGAATTTTTGAGAGCTCCAAATTTCCCATACAATGTCTATTTTAGATACACTTAAATACTCTACAGTGAGAGACGACATCGCCGGCGCCAGTATCGTGGCATCTTCGCGCAGGGAAGCAGGCGAGAACCGTTTTATTTATCTTCGTTTTGAAGGCCGAAATGTCCCGTTACCAAAGAATGTTCTTGAACATTACCGATTAAAAATACATACCTGTGGGATGCACTGCCTCTTCGTGTGCTAGTGTTGCAAAAAATATAGAAACTCAAAGATGCTGAACGAGCATGAAACTTTTGGTAATTTTTCATGTAACGGCACAGGTCTCGGAAAAATATCCAAAGTTGGTGGGTGGCTTCCCCACAGGCCTTATGGGCTATTACATCCTGATCATGGAATAACTTATCCGTCGGAATTTGTTTCCAGGACAGCTGCAACGAGGCTGACGACTACGGGCATCGAGTGCACTTGTTTGACTCGCCGGAATTTACATTCGCTGTGCACCTGCGAAACCGTCTCTGCGACATGAAGACCAAGATGGCCGCGTACCGGCTCGAGCGGAAAATTGTGCGCAAGAACATCTCGCAGCTGCGAGATGGTGCCTCCAGTTCCAGGTCAGTGTCGACGGGGGCACAAATGAACGTGCTGGATTTGGAGCGCACCAGTCCACCGCAAAGAGCAAAACCGGGATTCGCAGGCTAAAATCGCATCAGAGACTGGCTCAGCCGGTGGTAGTATCGCGACCAAATTAATTTGGTCTGAGGGACTGACTGCCGCTTCACGACGCTGCCCTGGTGCTTACGTCGGATCACAGCTGGCGCCACCTGCAAACCGCACGATCCCCGTGAGACGAACGATTGGCAGCAGAGATGGCGCTAGCACACACAGGACAAACGAACTGCAGCTGCACAATCTGTGCAGTGGAAACCCGTGAATGAGGAACACTGGGATATTTTTATCTTAGGATCACTGACGATTTTAGGCTACGTCTCTGTTATTATCTCTGCATTGCTGCGATAAAAAGCAATGAATAAGGGAGAAAATACCATCTCTTCCGAAGGACGAATGTGAAGGGGAGAATAAACTAATTTAAAATGGAATCAAACGAACAAGAGGTAATTAACAACTAGCATAAGACGCTTTATGAAACCGATATGCACGCCTCTAGAAACCCTGAAACTGCCTGAACACAGAAGGGAAAACAAATGACACATGGAGCGATGAAATGTCCAGCACACGTTTGCAAATTAATTTTTCGTATTTCAACAAATATATTGCTCTAGCATATATCAGGTCACTCACGAGCTATCCGTTCAGGAACAAAATAAAAAAAAAACACACAACCTAGCAGGGGGAACTCTTGAAGTGACGTTTCTCGGATACTGTGGGAGAAAATGGCCCGAAATCTCGTTTACATTTTATTCCGCTCTTCTTACACTTTCTGTCACAGTTCCGAATTTTCACATCATCGTTCAGCTTGTTAAGGCCAATGCCGGCTCCCAGAAGTTTAGCAGGTACAAAAGGCTGCAACCGACCAAGGCCAAAGTAAACATGTCACATTTTGATAAGTCGCAAACATTCCGTTACCTTCAAAGACACTGGCAGATCCGGGGCCATCTCAGCCATGGCCCCCAACCGCGATAAGGGGGGCGAAATGATCATTTCCTTAACCAGATTAAGACGTGGGTATTTCTACTCAGCCAGAGTTAAAAGTTGCTGGAGACTCCGATTCCAACCTATGAGCATTGTCTTCCACACACACACACCTCCCACCCCGGTCGATGACCTGCCGTCCACGCCCAGCCACCTGAGTACATACCGCGTACCCAAGACAGCGTTTTCCGCCCCTTCCCCCGGTCACCGACTCCTCTGACCTACAATCCAGACCCGGAAAGTTCTGGTTTGTTCCCCCCCCCACCCAAACGCAGCCGCTGGATTCGCCCCTGTTTAAAGGTATACGTCCGTCGAGATTGGTGACCCAAAAAAAGATCACTTTTTTGAAATCCGCCATCCGTAGTTTGTGACAAGACGTTCATCATCCGCAAACCATCGTAAAATACGAAATCTGGCCTCTTTTTCGCATTTATTTTTATACACTTGTTCTGCCACGCTTTCAGAGCTTTAAAAGGAGGCGGGTGATTCGAAATTACCATCAGAAAAGAAAGATTTCCAAGGTAAACTACTCAACATCACGTTTATTCTTACCTTTGCCCACTCGAGCGGCGTGTTCATCCATTGGCTGATTGCTGCACTGGTGGCTCCAGCTTCGTTCGACTACCGACTTGGTAGCCTCGACTCGATAGTGACGTCACTCTCTGTCCGTCAGACCGGAGCTGTTGGAGTCGCTGTACTGCCAGGTGAAGCATCTGGACTCGGTGCTGACGTCACTGGAGGGACAGATCCAGGTGTTGGAAGCCGTGCAGAAGTCGCTACCGCAAGATCTGAGAGGTAGGACATTTCTATCTGAGGCATGTAAGTGCTTTAAAAACTTACTTTTCAGATGGGATTGGAGGCACGAAATCACCCCCACCCCACCCCAACTCAACCCATTATGTCTACTACCGTCCTTCTTTCGAGGGCCTTTCGAGAATGGAAGTATATGGGTCGAAGGGAAAAATTAAAACCCTGGGTGAAATTAATTCAGACGGAGCAAGCGAAGTGAGCCAACGCTGTCAAAAATCGATGAAAACCAGAGTTGTTGAATACGTCTCTTAGGAGTTTACTAGAATGACATTTTTCAGTTACCTATGTATTTGGACATCCTTTGCGGTTTCTTCGTCGGTGAAATGTATGACAAAACGGTCATCGATGAAAGACAATACGAAACGCCGTATGTGTGCATGTTTGCATGTATGTATGCGTTTACGTTTGAGGGGCGATCCGCAACAAGAGTGGCTATTAAGCCCAGCGTCACACGTGAAACGATGAAATCCAGATCTCCATTATAAAAATACGAATCATGGAAGTTTCCGCAGGCTTAGATGTTTCTATTATGACTTTATTCCAGCTGTTTCGATTTCCGTTTACATCCTATGTTATTATTGTCCCTTTTTCATTTTTCTTTCTCGTGGTCTCGAAATAATACGACTGATATGACTTATTTTTGCCACCAACCCAAAAACAAGGTCAAGAAAGCAATATAAAAAACAAGAAAATTTAGTGGTCAAGAAATATAATCTCAGATGCATATTTTTTAGGGTCAGGTGCCCGATAAGACTAATTTGATTTGCCCACGTCTTAGTGGGTGTCTTTTCCTAATCTTGCTCGTTCTTGTACTGTTCTGCAGTACCAATTTTCTCCTCGCTGACGTGGATGATTTCATTGAATTCATATCTCCGTTGCGTCTCAGGAGTGCCTTGTGGACGATGATTTGTCAGCACGTCCGAACTTGATGTCGGTGACGCGTTCCTGTCCTCTGACTTCCTTTGGTCTTTGGTCTCTTCTTTTTCCAACGTAGCGTGGGCCACATGGACATTTTATAATAAGTTCAAAAATGAAGTTTTGAGTTTGTATAAT
Organism: Capitulum mitella; assembly: GCA_030062745.1. NCBI lineage: Eukaryota > Metazoa > Arthropoda > Thecostraca > Pollicipedomorpha > Pollicipedidae > Capitulum > Capitulum mitella. Next base: position 988,963 of record CP099841.1, on the reverse strand, counting down.
TCGCATTTTCATCACGATAATCTGGATTTCGTCGTTTCACGAGTCAACATTTTTTATGTTGTCTTTTATCGATGACAATGTTAAGCTACATTCCACCGACGAAGAGACCGGAAAAGGTATCGATATGTACGGATAATCGAAATATTTAACTCCTATTGACTCCGAAAAGACAAACTTAACGATTATTGCGACCTGATGCATTAACATAGATATGACCAAACGCGCGTACGTCATAATTCGTTGTGCACTGATCGAGTTGAGTGGCCAGTGACGGCATCATGGAACATCTGCAATTTACTCATATTTGCTTCATGCCTTGCATGCTGTACCTAGCATCGACTACGTCTTGTTTTCCGTTATGTTCTTTTTTAGACGCAGTGAGCGAGCGAAGCTAGCGATCATACAATCGATGAAGAGCAGAGTGCTGAATGCTTGCTTGCTTGCTTTTTTGAGTGTAAGCTACAGGAACTTTTGAGTCTTTTTTGATCAACAGTCCTGGTACGCAGGAAAAGTCTCAAACCTGTTCAATGTTTAGGCTTTGTTTAACCCCGTAACGTTATTTGAGATCAAAATCATGATGACCCGATCTATTCCTTTATTTGTTACCGTAACACAGGAAAAACGGCGCATAGTAGCGCAATATTTATCCAGGAACTCAGTTCCTGGATAAAGTTACCATTAAAATGCTCTAACGTGAAGAACAAAACAATTTCCATTCCTATCGGGCCACTGGTTCCTGAGTTATGAGTTATTTTTGACTGCTCGCTTCCGGTTGAATTTTTGGTTGAATTTCAGGTGGAAGCATTGATAGTGTTTTATGAAACTAACTTATTCATATACTGAATTCAATATTTTAAACAGATGACATCCTATTGTTCTTGATAGCTCGATATTTCGATTCTAATGCACCTTTCGATAAATGCCAATGGAGATCGTAAATTTTAGTAATTTTCCTCAGAGGCTATGGTTTATGGAGGAAGGGAAAAAGAAATTCCTGGACAATACATGATGCAAAAAGACGTGGGAAAGGCCAGCTTCATGTGGCCCTCAGCGGAGTTGGACTTTTTAGGAACCTGTCAAGCCGAAGACTGGCCAGGAGGAGGACTGGCCATTGTTGTCTTCAAAGAAATGCTTATTTTTGTCGGTATCTATGAATTTTGAGCTCTATGTGATTAAAGAAATGATATGATATTGAAGATATTCGTTGCTCCATTCGCATCGTCGTTGTTCCATACTGCCGAATTTGTATGGCAATGCTAGGTAAAAGCTGTGAATTCAGCGATTTCACGACCGTTTTTTTTTCAAACGGCCGTCCAGCGACATAAAAATGAGGGAAAATGCCTTGCTTCGTCTCGCTCACAGCACGAGTAATTTAATTTTCTCTTATGTTTCGACTGAAAGGTAGGAAGTGACTTGACGTCGAGTGGAGGCCGCCGAAGGCAACCTTTGAACAGCTAATAAAAATTGCATTTATGAGTAAATGTTGATCATATCGAAAGATCTAAAGGTACGTTACACGAGAAAACTCCTTTCACAGTTCCCTTACAAAAAAATGCAAATTTTGCCCGTTTTAATTTAACCTTATTGCCGGCAAGGGGCTGAATCCGCCCCCTCGGGTTTTTTGCTTGCAAACTCTAGGCTTCTTAACGCAGCTTCACGAAATTTGTTGACTTTTCCTAGCTATTTTTTGTTCATGCCGTGACGAAATTTCAAAATTCTATCTTGCTCAGGGGCGGCGCCAGGCAACATTTTTGGGAGGCACCTCAGGCCAATTTTGGCCATGTTGAGGGTAAAAGGAAAATGTCTGCCAAAAACAGCGTTTCTTAAGATAGAACTTAAAACTTTATATGGATGTGTAGCTAAATAGCTGGGCAATGTACAGATGTAATTTTCTACATCCGAGGCCACTTTACAAGACAGGTCAAGGTCAAAAGTCAAAATTTGGTTTTATTCCAATAATTTCGACGCTGTTTTTTTCAAATGCTAAACCCAGCATATACATGACGTAGCAAGGTGCCCTCTACTTGCCTATCAAGATTCAGCTTGATATCAGGTCGGGTCACGGAGCTATGACCTAAAATGTCAGTGTGCGCATCCTGTATCACAATAGCCAGAAAATGAAATTCTTGAAATGGAGTGAATTGAAATGATTGAAAACGTTGACAGATAATATCAAATGCACACGAGATCATTCCCAGTGACTCCAAGGTCACTGGAGGTCATTTAAGGTTAAAGGTCACAAGTTGATCTGAAGAACGTGTGACCATGCCAGTTCCCCTTTTTTCATGTCCCTGGCACCGCCCATGCTAAAATTATACAAACTTTGTAATGCGATTTGTACTTCTTTAACATAACATGACTAGCAGAAGGCAAAAAAGTGTTTTTGCCTTTTTTGCTCATTCAGTTGTTGGAAAAACTAATCCTCCTATTTTTGAAGCCCTGTGAACGCCCATGAATATTCTCAAAATTTCTGATGTGGTGTACCAATGGTAAAAGTCCTATCCATAACCTCTCGATTCATGCCAGTTCCATCAAAATCGGTCCATAAAGAACCGAGTTATAAAAAGTAAAAAAAAAACATTTTGACATTTTTCGCCTGTATCCACACCTTCCAAAATTTTTGAAAATTTCTTTGTTCAAAGTGTAGCTTACGTCATGGCAAATAGATTGTCATTTGTTATTTGTTGCGATGAAATCGGATGAGTAGTTCTCGAGATCTCAGGGGGGGCCGAATCCGCCCCCCCCCCTGCCGGGAATGGACCATACCGTCTAGCCCTCCGGGAATAGGGTTAAATAACTGCATTGTACTACGAACTTAATGTAGTTTTTTTCTTTCATGTAACAAACTCATCCTTTTGAAGGAAGCTGATTTCGTGTAGCAGTCTTTGACTTAAGGGACTTGATTGGCAGATATTCCCTAACTATCGATGAAATAAAGCCTTCGCAAAAGTTAACTAGCCGTTATTTCAAAACGTGCACCATTTACGAGCAGTCAACTGTGTCGACGCGGGAGACCAGTCTCACATCACGGGATCATGGACAACTTGCTTACGACGACTGCTTCATTCAATAACGTCTGGAGGAAAAAAAACAAGCTGAAGGCTGAAATATCACGGTCCAAAAACGGCACACGTCGAATTAGCAGACGGATGCGTTTGATCGATCGCGGCCAACAGAAGCACGGCTTGACGTCCCGCTCTTCTCCGAGTCAGCAGAGCAGCGTGCACCCTCAAACTGCGGCTACAGATGTGCGTAACATCGCAGTGAAAGCCGTGCAGGCGCTGGCGTCAGGCGTTCGCGGGCCGGCAGCGTGCCAGTGGGCGCCGGACGGCGGCCGCACGGGGACGTCTCCGGCCGTGAGTACTGTTAGCCGGGGCGGACGGTGACCGGAGGCGGGCCGCCACAGAGGGCCGGGCTGCCGCCGCCGGACCGGGCCACCGCCGGCTCGCCTCCTCAGACGGCCGAGTGACGCGCTCCTGGTGACGCTGGTGACGGCTGGTGACGGTGGCCGGGACTTGGAGGGTGGTGTGCCGCGGCCGGACCCCTCTGGGCACGCTGCAGCGTACACGCCGTGTCGGGCACCGGCTCAGCTGGCCTTGGCTGAGCATCGTTCTGGGAGTGTTTCACGCACCAGTGAATTACTGGGGCCGTGGTAGATGTTGGCACACTACTTTACGTCGCTCCGTCCTGGTGAGATCATTAAGGTTATGGCGTCGGAAAGATGTCAATTTGCCATTACTGCTGTGCTGATGGATACATTTATTCGCCGTAACTGCACGTTTGTGCTCATGCTCCTCAAACAAGCTTACGTCCCGTCTTATTCGGTTTACGTGGATGACTGGAATGACAGCGTACATGGACTCATTAAAGGGCGTCATAGATCAGTTTCGTGGTATGGTTGTTATTTATTGAACGGATCACGCGGTATTCGCCTTCAGCGTGTGCTGAAACTGAAACTCGACAGCAGCAAACCATGACAGGTCAAGAGGCATTTTCCAAAATGTCTTATGCGCACATAAAACGTTGTTAACTGTCTAAGAACAGCCAACAGTTGTTTTACTTCATTTACTACTAACTGACTGTTCACACAGTGCTTTTCGGCAGTAACTCTGGATCGATGTGACGAGTCGTTTTAAAATTTCTCACATCCGCCTTTCAATCCTGACCTAATTTTCTACTGCGTTTAAAATTACGAAGAAGCAAAGTGAATTACCCTCATCAATGAGTGGTAATGCAGCCTTTCTGAGCAGGGCAGAATTTCCTACGTTGAGGCTTCTTAATGAAGTGCCGAAAAAAGTAGCTAGTAACATGATTTTCTAATAATCCTCTTACATGAAGCCATACTAGCAGCTGGCTGGGAACGTTAACAGTAAATGATGATCTAGTAGCCTCTTCAACATGGTGATGGGAATGTTATCTTTAAGACCAATGATGGGGTCAATCAATTTTAAACGTACTCAGAATTAGTCTGGGGCACTAATCAGGTCATGGCTCTAAAAATACATTAGGAAGATTTTGCATCAGCCGGCAGATTCGTTCAAAAGATATTTCAGTAAATGACTGTGGCAATAGTTTCTGCCCAGGTGGAAGCTGGCTAAATGTGTTGATGTGTCGTGAAGCGGGTCTGTATTTAGTCTTCAAAGAAACCCTAGAAATATTTTACATGATAGCACACAGGTGTCAGAGAGTTTCAGCAGCCGCCCGCATTTTGTGTTGTTTTCTAATTGCTTCTGCTTCGTACCTCTGTTTGGGTTGCGTAGCGGCGACCGTTATGTTATAACAATATTAAGTCATCTCGTTTTACTGAATCGTGAACGCTCGAGTGCCTGAACACAGCGCACGCCATAGCAATAAGAAAATTATCCGTGTATTTTACTCCTATTCGTCTCCTAATCTGACCTGTCCACCATGCCCCGAAAAAAATTGTCTTCCGAAATGTCGGCTGCCGTCAGAACTAAGTGAAAAAAACAAAATTAAACTTACATTCATTTATTGGTTTATACACAAATCCAGCTTTTCTGCCTCCAGCAAGAGGGTTTTAATGTGGGGTGTGGATGTGATGGGCGCACAAAAGGTTTCAGTCTCGAAAATGACCTGGAACTGGTGGGCGCGTCTCAGAGGCCGATCCGGCTAGTCAGCCACACACGCCGTCGCTGCTCAGATGTTGCCATCATGCTGACGCGGGGCGCCACGGTCGGCGGTCCGAGAGAGGCCTCAGCGGGCCGCTGAACAGGTCACGGCCTGGCTGAGCTCTGGCGGAACAGGTCACGGCCTGGCTGAGCTCTGGCGGAACAGGTCACGGCCTGGCTGAGCTCTGGCTGAACAGGTCACGGCCTGGCTGAGCTCTGGCTGAACAGGTCACGGCCTGGCTGAGCTCTGGCTGAACAGGTCACGGCCCGGCTGAGCTCTGGCGGAACAGGTCACGGCCTGGCTGAGCTCTGGTGGAACAGGTCACGGCCTGGCTGAGCTCTGGCTGAACAGGTCACGGCCTGGCTGAGCTCTGGCTGAAAGTCACGGCCTGGCTGAGCTCTGGCTGAACAGGTCACGGCCTGGCTGAGCTCTGGCGGAACAGGTCACGGCCCGGCTGAGCTCTGGCGGGACAGGTCACGGCCCGGCTGAGCTCTGGCGGGACAGGTCACGGCCCGGCTGAGCTCTGGTGGAACAGGTCACGGCCTGGCTGAGCTCCGGCGGAACAGGTCACGGCCTGGCTGAGCTCTGGCCGAACAGGTCACGGCCTGGCTGAGCTCCGGCGGAACAGGTCACGGCCTGGCTGAGCTCCGGCGGAACAGGTCACGGCCCGGCTGAGCTCTGGTGGAACAGGTCACGGCCTGGCTGAGCTCTGGCTGAACAGGTCACGGCCTGGCTGAGCTCCGGCGGAACAGGTCACGGCCCGGCTGAGCTCTGGCGGGACAGGTCACGGCCCGGCTGAGCTCTGGTGGAACAGGTCACGGCCCGGCTGAGCTCTGGTGGAACAGGTCACGGCCTGGCTGAGCTCTGGCTGAACAGGTCACGGCCTGGCTGAGCTCTGGCTGAACAGGTCACGGCCTGGCTGAGCTCTGGCGGAACAGGTCACGGCCTGGCTGAGCTCTGGCGGAACAGGTCACGGCCTGGCTGAGCTCTGGCGGAACAGGTCACGGCCTGGCTGAGCTCTGGCCGAACAGGTCACGGCCTGGCTGAGCTCTGGCTGAACAGGTCACGGCCCGGCTGAGCTCTGGCGGAACAGGTCACGGCCTGGCTGAGCTCTGGCGGAACAGGTCACGGCCTGGCTGAGCTCTGGCGGAACAGGTCACGGCCTGGCTGAGCTCTGGCCGAACAGGTCACGGCCTGGCTGAGCTCTGGCTGAACAGGTCACGGCCCGGCTGAGCTCTGGCGGAACAGGTCACGGCCCGCGGCCACCGGCGCCGTGCAGACGCGGCGCGAGAGGCTGCCGCCGCGCCGCCGGTCCGACCGGACCGGACACGGGCCGCCGCCGCCGGCGCCGTGCAGACGCGGCGCGAGAGGCTGCCGCCGCGCCGCCGGTCCGACCGGACCGGACACGGGCCGCCGCCGCCGCCGGCGCCGGCGCGCCTCCCCAGAAACCATGCCGTGTCATTGACCCAGCGGAACGCGCCTGGGCCGGGCCTGCCGGCCGCGGAGACTCGGCTCAGGGGGCGCCGAGTCAGGGACCCAGACACGCGTCGCTGTCTCCGCAGACATGCCCACCGTCTGGGAGGAAATAGCTCGCCGCTCGTATCGCTCTTTTGATCCGACCTGGTATGGATAGATTTGGCGTTTCAGTACCATGCCATTGGAATACAATTTCACTTGAAATAATATTAACAAGGTCCTGTACACAGAATTAAACAACAGATTTCGTCACAAGACAAGCATCGTCTGACCGTCGTCGGAACAATGAAACGAAAGACAGAAGGTAATGATAATGAGGATGTGTCTGTCACAGGACGAGCTACAGCTATATGATGCACGGCATGACTCTGTCTGCAGTGGACTTTGAGATCATATCGTGCGTCTGTTGGCAGTGGACGCGCAGCACGACTCGGGCACGGCCGGCCACGAGCCCGATAGTCTGGAGGCGATGCGGACCGTGCTGACAGAGGAGACGGCCGGCCGGCCCGGCTGCGGTCCCTCCGTCGAGCTGGAGCCCGGCCGTGCTGCTCCACCTGGAGCGCTGCGCCCACAGGAAGACGCGCCGACAGCTGCAGCTCCTCCAGAACGGAGTCAGGTCAGAGCAACGCCTCCGTACCGTCACACTGGGAGAGGATGGGCTAGGATGGGCGTTGGTCACGCCAGAGTTAAGCAGAGAGCCGTGGTGCGGACGTAATTTCTGTCGAAAAATTGGTAGGGACCAAGCAAGGCTGCTGAACAATTATCTCCCGTCAACGTCCGTACATCGCACGCTAAGATACCACTCAGACTGATGGGACTTCGTACCCACCGAAATAAGCATCGTACTTGTAAACCGTGCTGAAGGTACCTTGTAAACATTATTGGTCTCATTCTGGCCTGCTACGGCGGGTTTACAAGTAACATTAAAATACAACATTTTTGTGTATATTTTCGTTAACTCTCACCTCCGATATACGAAAAAATGCTTCGTTGCTAAAGCAATATTTTGTGTTCATTAAGCTGTGATGATGGTTGCAAAGCGCAGTCTGATAAACATTGTCGACGATCCGACCGTGTGGTGCAGCCCTATTTACATATCTTACAAACATGTAAACCCCTTGTCTCTGCTCCAACCCCACAAATTGTCAGTTCATGAACAGAATAGTTCAAGCTGATAGTTCAGCGTTTGGAAATGGAAGAGCACTTTTCGGACAGCTGTTTACCTGAGGTGTCCCACGAATGACTGTACACGACACGGTTCACTGGACGGAACGGCGAGCGCATTGTCCTTATCCGCACCAGCGCTGAGGTATCTGTCGCCAGGGAAGGCTTTTAAAAACTTCCGCAAAACGAACAAAGGCGGCCTCGCGCGAGTGACGGACCGCACACAGTGTGGGACCTCACGCCGCGGCTGCCTCATGCGAAAACGAAATTACTTCAAGAATACCGTTACCACTTTCCCCCTGACTTGTAGGGTTCCGCAATAGCGAGCTTCTTTGGTGCGCGCCGAGGCAAGTCACCTTTGTTGTTCGGTACAGGACGACTATACGCGCCGCTTTCGAACGGATGAAAATGCAAAACAGCCGTGAGATTAAGACATGTGCCGAGCCAGTTTCGATTCATGGTAATGCCTTTCCACCAAAAAACCTACGCTTTTCTGAGCTGCATAGTTCCCAGGGGAAACATGATACATCGTTTTGGTTGGACTGGATTTATTGACGACGTAAAATATACAGCTTCTGGTCAACAACTTATCCTCTACACGATTGACGATGTTTTTATTCCATTCAGTCAGGAATTTTGTCCACATCGTCAGGTCTCTGGACTTTACGAATCGCCAACCCGTCGCAAGGGAGCTCGAGTCACTGCACATCGAGTCGGAGCAGAGTCTGAACTCGCTGGAGACGCTGGCCTCGCTGGCCAGCTCGGACCGGCTGCTGGACGAGCTGAAGCTGCGCGAGATGACCATCTCGCAGCTGCGCAGTCGGGTGCTGCAGCTGGAGAGGGCCCGGCTCGACAAAATACCCGTGGACCCGGCCAAGGAGATTACCCGACTGCAGAACAGCGTGGTGAGTGGCTGTGTTCGGAGACGTAATAAAAATGTAGCTTGACCGATCTTGGAAGGGCCTTTTCACCCTCAGTACTCGTAGCGCTTTTCTGAAAAGTGGTGTCGAACCGATGTGTTGGGAAATGTCTCCTATTTCGGACGAGCTGACTGCTGGTGACTGGTGCTCCTCCTGATATCCTGGACGTGGGATCTGTCGTGAACCTGACGCAAGCATTGCCCGACCAGGCGGTAGGTTTGTGTTTCATCGCGCGGCACGACCGCCGCCGAGCCCACGGTCGTTGTCCCTGTTGCAGCTGCAGCTGGAACGCGTGCGCGACGAGCTCACACTGCAGAACTTCACGCTCAAGTCGAAGCTGGCCGAGTTCACGCAGCAGCTCAACAACTCGGGCGTCTCCTTCTGCCTGGACACCCAGCCGCCGGCGAACGGTGTGGCCAAACGCAGCGCCGTCGACGCCAGTAGCCTCACCACCAACATCTCCTCCGGATCGGCAGAAGATGGCGTGGCCCCCTCCACGGCCAGGGAGCACAGGGCAGGCGGGCCGGACGGCAGGTTCACCTACAAGGTGGGCGCGGACGGCGGTGAGCTGCGCAAGTTGCGTTTGCAGGTGTCAGAACTGAACAGCCGGGACGCCGAGCAGCGGCAACGCATCTCCGACCTGGAGACACAGCTCAACAACCGGCGTAACCATGACGACCAGATGCGTGCCCTCGAGGCTCGCCTGGAGGAGTGCCACAGCCAGTGGAAGGCTTCTGAGCAGTACCTGGCCTCCAAGGCAAGAGGAATATTCGACAATGAAGCAGAACTTTCGACTCAGTGAAGGAAGAGAACCGGCGCCTGAAGGACGACCTCAGTCGTGTGATGCTTGCAGGAGAGGGAGAACAGCAGCAAGCTGCTGCGGCTGACCGACTGCGAGACCGAGCTCGGACGGCTGCTGGACGAACACCGCGCTCTTACCGACAACTTCAACCGCGAGAGGCTGCTGCGGAAAAAGTATTACAACCTGATGGAGGAGCTGAAGGGTCGGATCCGAGTGTTCTGCCGTCTGCGGCCGCTGAACGAGACGGAGCGGCGCCGTGGCGGGCCGGCGCCCATCAACTGTGCCGACGAGTTCACGCTGTGCGTGGACGGGGACAAGGGCCAGCGCGAGTTCCAGTTCGACAAGGTCTTCACGGAGGACACGCAGCAGGAGCGCATCTTCGATGAGGTGGAGGTAAGTTGACACTATGCAAAATGGAAGGGAAGACATGACAGGTTTCTATTCAGGTCACACACTAAAGGTTATCGCTAACTTTCAGTTTTGCATAAATCGTGAACTGAAAGCACATTCCGAGCCGGCACCCGCTTAAGCGTTGCTAGAGCTGTCACGCGATGCCTCTGGGATGCTTGTGCTCTCACCGCCATCGTTTTATGGCACGTCAGTATGGAGGCACCGACAGCAGACTGACCGGCTTAATAGCCACATATGGGCGACGTCAAACCCCAGTCAGACGAACCGACCAACTCCGGACATGTGACCGCCGCCGTTTGTCAGAGTCAGAGTCAAAGTCAGCTGCCGCTGTCGCCGGTGGCTGTCGGGTCCATCGCCCCGTCCGTCTGGAGGAGCTGGGGACCTGACCCCGTCCCGCCGTCACGCGGCACGGGGTCGCCGGGCCGGTGTGGAGTTAATGGCGCCGGCCGCGCGCTCCGGGCCGTGTCAGCCCCGTTATGGTAACAGCTGCGGCCGCCGCCGGCTGACTCGCTCGGCTCGTCCGGCGTTCGGCACTCCTGCGGAAGTGTTCCACAGCGTGCCTGTCACGTGACGCGTCCTGGCGCGCCAAGCGGGCAGTGCCGAGCGGTCGGCACGCATCAGAGCCGTCCTGGCAATACAAGACATAAAATAAATCTGGTAACATAAGATTAGTCAGCACCAGTGGAAATCCGGGGACAGATGAGAATGAATCAATTAGTAAAATTGGTGGACAACATGTCTCCTTTTCGCTGCTTTATTCCCGCTGTTTTTGTTCGGCAGTCTCTGATCCAGTCGAGCCTGGACGGGTACAACGTGTGCATCTGCGCCTACGGCCAGACGGGCTCCGGCAAGACGTACACCCTGGTGGGCGACGACCGGCAGCCGGGCGTGGTGCCGCGCTCCTTCCAGCGGCTGTTCCAGCTGATCGAGCAGCGCAGCGGCCAGTTTAACGTCACCGTCAGCACCTACATGCTGGAGCTGTACAACGACCGGCTGCTCGACTTGTTGTCCGCACCGAACTCAAAGCTGACAGAGAAACTGGAGGTAAAACTTTTATTGTAAGAAGTGGGCTGCCTTTTATGATGGGATGAAATTTCACTGTCGTTTTAAACTAGAAACATTTCAGTATCATAGCTTGCCATAAAAGAGCTGCAAGAAGTATTCCGTATGAGGCCAGAAAATCACAAAATGTAAAAGCTCTCCTCCGGGTGTTTGTAGAGTAGAAAGACCGTCAGAAGCATCCCATGCTATTCATCTTTGTCGCAAACACAGCTTCCTCCGCACTGCCATATTCCCGCGGTTCCCGTATCCTAGATAGCGTGATCAGTGGTTTGCGAGTAATGATAGGCTATGCCGAAGTTTTAGAGCCGCACACACTGGTGCCAGGTGGCACGACCAGGTGGTCCGACAATGCTCTGTGAAAGCCATCGCCCTGGTGGAATCATGTCACGTCTTCAGGTGCGGTAACGATCTTTTGAAAGCGAGTTTTGCCTAATCCTGGCGGTGTTAGTCACAGTTCACAATGAATAAGGTACCGGGGAAAGGTTGCCGGCGCTGTCTTGGGTCGGATTGGATATCTGACAGCTGAGAGTAGGGTGTATCAGTCGGGCTCAGATCGTGGGTGCAGCCCAAATAACGTCAGCGGACAGTCCTACTGCGTACATCAGCGGGTGACGTCAAAATACAGTTTTTTTTTAACAATTGCGTTTTGTTCATGCATCTAGGTATCTCCAACAAAAGGAGTGGTGAAAGCGTGATAGCGACGTTTTTTTTGTCACGCGAATCCATCCGTGAAGTTGGCCAATTACGGCCAAAGGCTTCATTTTAGAGCGGAACATTATAAACAAATGTAGTTCATCTAGTCATTTAACGTCAGCGCTAACTGGCAGCTCTGATCTCTGCAAAATACAGGGTTTTCGAGTTTTCAGCTTTGGGGGAAAGGCATTATGATTGCCCCCGAAAGAAGTTGACGACAAGTGACCCGTGTGGATAATCACATTTCAACCACATGGGTACAAATGCCAATGAAAACTGTATCGAGGAACGCCGCCTACGCAATTGCCATTTGCACATCGGAAAGAGACTAAAGGCGTTTAGAGATGTTTAAATATTACAGCGGATCGATGAAGCATCATAAAATCCCTGCCTTCTCTCTTGGTTCAGCTTTACTGTGAACGACGAGCCAGGCGTCAAAGTCTCTGTTTTCGCCCAATGAAATGTCGTGATACCGCATACTGACTGACTGCCGTCTTTGAGGGCAATGTCAAAATACCTCCACTCCCTGTTTGTTGACGCGCGGGGGTTGCGTCCACCAGGTGAAGAAGGACAAGCGCGGTCTGGTGTACGTGCCCGGAGCCACGGTGGTCTGCTGCGAGGACGCGGCCCACCTGCAGCGGCTCTTCCAGCAGGCGGTCAGCACGCGGCACACGGCCGCCACCCGGCTCAACGTGGCCAGCTCGCGCTCCCACCTGGTGATCGGCGTGACGGTCGAGTCGACCAGCCGCGTCAACGGCACCGTGCTCAGCGGCAAGCTCAGCCTGCTGGACCTGGCCGGCAGCGAGCGCGTCACGAAGTCGGGCGCCACCGCCGACCAGCTCAAGGAGGCCAACGCCATCAACCGATCGCTGTCGGCTCTGGCTGACGTCATCTCGTCTCTGGCCGCCGAGCAGAGCTTCATACCGTACAGGTCAGTGATGCTGTGTATCAAAGCTTTATATCGTATGGTTCAGTGATGTTGTGTAACAGAGCTGTATACAGTATAGGTCAGTGGCATGTAGCAGAGCTTCATACCGTGCAGGTCAGTAGTCATACAACGACCGCCTTTAGCTAAGCTTCATACCGCATGGGTCAGAAATGCTGTGGAGCAGAGTTTCATACTGTAGAGGTCAGTAACGTGTAGCGGAGCTTCATGCTTTACAGGTGAATAGCGTTGTGTGGAATAGGTTCATAACACAGAGACCACGAACGTTGTGCAGTGGAGGTTCATAACGCGCAGGTTAGTGAGGCACATAGGTGAGCATGGCTACCCATAAAATACCCGTCATTGCTTTACCCCAAAGTAAAGTTTATCCCAAGGTCAGTTTTTTTGGAAATGAGTATCTAGCACACCACTCACTGAAACGCGCGATGTTCCGTTGTCCACAGGAATAGCAAGTTAACGATGCTGATGCAAGACAGTCTGGGTGGCAACGCCAAGACGCTGATGTTTGTGAACATCTCGCCGGGCTTGTACAATATTGACGAGACACTGGTGTCTTTGATGTACGCTGCCCGAGTAAAACAGATCACTAACTCGGCAGCGAGAAACGCAGAAAACAAGGAGATCACCCGGCTCAAAAACGTAAGACTTGGTTGCATTTGGTAGTTACATATGTTAGATATTTTTTTGCCCGTAATGACATTGTTAAAAAACAACAGAAACGTATTTTTTTTCAAAGCCCCGTTTTCATATTTCATTTCATGTTCGCTGTAAAATAAGGGTTTATCTGCAGTGATTTTTTGGCCTTATTCGACAAAAGTGCAATGAATCAGACTTAAATACGACCTGGAGCATAAGACATCACCAGCACTAGAAATTGTAAAAATGACACGATAGTTGTTGAAATGAAGGTTGTTTGTCACTTGATTTTACATCGGGGCCACTCTTTGTGCCAGGCAGGCATAACAATAACGGCCGCCATTATATTCATTGTCCAAAGGTTGAACCGTGGAGTCGTCTGAAATTGACATGCTGCCTTGTTAATCATGTTGACAGATAATTGCAAAACTGAAGCAGAAGAGCGACAGCAGTCAACCCTGTGACGAAGACATCTAGACAGCCGTGTTCAGAGGCTCGAACTTCTGAAACGCTCATCAGCTCGTCAGCAGTGGGCAGGAAGGGCTCCGTGCGAGGGGTACATTCATACTTGGCTGATAAACAGCATCCGGCACTGAATCGCTCAAAACCTGCACAGGTCTCCGGCGTCAGAACGCCGTGGTGGTGATGTCCATCTGTGTGCTGACAGACGTCCTCCCGGCCTGACCGCATCGGATGTGGGTTGTCAGGCGCTCAGGCGCTCTGTCGGGGTGATCGCATCAGATGTATTTGGCCAGGCATCCTCCCGGACTGACCGGATTAGATGCGTTCTGTCAGATGTCATCTCGACGGCATCCGATAGTGGCTGTCAGACGCTCTCCTGGGCTGACTGCATCAGATGTGGGCTGTCAGGAAGTTCTCCCGGGCCTGATCGCTCAGGATCTCGCTGTCCCTAACCGTCCGCAGGAGCAGCTATGTTTGCTTCTGTGCGGGAATGTCAGCATCGTGTTGTTGTTACGTCGCATGTTTGCATATGCCGTGGACGATATGTCATATGTTAGGAAAAGCTGCACGTTTCAAAATGTCACTTATCAAATACAGCACGCACCCGTTAAGTTTCACAAGGGAGCAAATGTAGAATGCGAGAAGGTGGTTCGCATGTATTCATTCCATCGCTTGCATCAAAGTCGATAACTGTTGTTGTTATTGCCATCGCTGTTTAAATGAGACCATGAGTTTGTGGCAGCTATGTAGCACTCAGGTGATAATGTGCAAATATACGAGCGTGGCAGAATGATGTTGCATGTAATTCATGGACAGTGTTTTGGAAATCGGGGCGTCCTGCGGTCATTTATCAAACCTCTGATTGCTTGCCTTCCAGCTTCAAGAAATCCCTTATAATTCATTCGCAGACACATCAAAATGAAGTAGTGGCGATGATCCGGTCGCAAAAAATGGGCACAGCACGTGGCTTCTCTCATTTCGAGGAGCCAGCAACGTTTCGTAATATGCGAGTTTTCAGCACCAGAACTGCCATTGGGTGGTCTTGTCAGAAGTTGTCCCATTGCAATGTAGGTGGCGCTGCCTCTGTCAAATGAACTCGAAGCACGGGCACAACTCATAGTCAAGAGCAGAAGGCGTAGCCAGGAATTTTTCCGGAGGGTCCTGGAGGATGAGGGGTCCCAACGCTGAGCGGAGCCCCTTAAACACTACGGGGGGCCCACAGCTAGGGGTGTCGTTTGGCATAAGGCTTAAATGATTTGGGGGAGGGGGTAGATCGAGGGGCCTCACAACCTAGCCTCCTTCCAAATGTGAGATTCTAACTTCTTAGCGTATTAAGGGCATTTTTTTTGACCGACAGACGCCATCACATAGCAGGAGGACCTTTATTGGCTGGCGGCTCCTTTGCAGAGGAACATCCTTGCTCCTTGCCGGTAATCGCCTTTTGGTAGGAGCATGCCGCGGTACTCATTTGCCCTTTCTTTTCTGGGGGGCCTTTTTCTTTTTGCGGGAGGGGTTTTGCTGTGGTTTGGGGGGCCTTTGCGGAGAAGTGAATTTGTCTTCCCCGGCCAGGGGGCCCATTTAGGCCAATGCCAGCTGACCCCTTCGCGGGCCGAAAAATTTCGGGGGGGGGGGGCAGGACCTTTGGGACCCCCTAGTTACGTTACTGGCCAAGAGCGAGCAAAATTTATCGATACCCCTAGACTCAGAGCATATGAAATGCATAATGACCCCTTCGAAAGATAATTTTCCACATCATTGTGCTTTAGTTTTCAAACTGAAGAAATGAACAGTCTTGAAGAAATGACTGCCCTTACAATCAGATATTTTTACGATACGTTACTTTTCTCCCGTTAGTAGACTATCAGTTGCATTCTTATCGGAACGTTTACGGAATTTCCGTCGTCACTGGCATTGCTGATAAACATGAATTATTGTTTGCTAATGCTTCTGTTTCGGCTTGTGGATACTCTGCTACTACAACCATGCCGGATGCTGCCGGATTTATACAAAGCTTAGGTATGGTGAAGTTTTATGTAATAAGTTATATACCGACCAAAGAAGCCAAAATTTTCTATGGCTTCCAGATTTTGCACCTTTTGTGGTCTTATTATTGGGCATTTGCTAAGGATCTGCTTTTCACCTGTCAAGATTTCGAATTTTCAGCATCGCTGTCCCTTCTTACCTTGAGGAATATCTATGGCAAAACTTTTAAATTTAGTCTGGGTCGACCACATATCATAGTTGAGGAGATAAAATGGGATGTCACCGAGTAAAACATTATTTTGCCTGTGACGAAAGAAACGCCTTTTAAGTTTAATTCGTCGTAGTAACACGTCCCTTTTGTTATGTTGGAGCTCTTCAGAACAGCACTGCACCCATGTTGTGCAAGTCGAAGACTACCTTGCTTGTGTCAGCCAGTCAGATCCACCACCGGATAGGCAACGACAACGGTCTTTTTTCATCCGACACTGTCCAACGATGGCGCTGATCCAGTGACGGCGGTGGGTCCAACACCAGGCGGGCCAGGCAATGTTGCCTGTGTAACGGTGCCTATCAGTACCATCCCACGCACATGGAGGGCGGCGTGTTGCGGGTCACAGCCAAATCTTATGAGTTTGGGTGTCATAGGTTTCGAAATGATTATAATCGCATGGACTTTTTTCACTGTATTTCAAGGATGTGAAGTTTCGGGAACTACCGTCAAGTCTAAGACTTGTGTGACTATGTGAGTAGAGTAGACGGAAACTATTCGCAAGGAAGTACTGAGAGGTCATTGCAGCACGCCGACGGTCTGTAATGCAGCCACCTATGCCTCCGTTCCTAGTGTTGCGCAGCATGAATGCCCTGGCGACAGTTCTTTTTGGCAGACCTCGACAATGGGGCGGAAACACACACCTCACTTTATTGTTGGCAAGCATCATGATCAACAGACAGCTTGCCAACAACAAATGTATGCACAAACGGTACAGATTATTTTACACTCAATGAACATGCTGAGATCGCCTCACTATCACTTGCCATCTGGAGGTCTACAAATCCGTTCAGCCGGGCTGATACCTCTGCAAATAAAATAAAATGGCGACTAAGCTACCACTATCGCACGACTCACATTGCAGTCATGTCATGATATGAGAGCAGCTGTAAACAAACCGAGGGCTGATGAATTGAATAGCTCCTGACTAGCATCATCCCCAAACCACAGTCAACGGAATTTTACTGTTTACTAAAACAACCGTAATTATTATCAAACAGATGACCAAGTTCTCGGGACTGATATCAATGGACCACCAATATTTAATCATCCCATCGTTAAACAAATACCTGGAAAAATTTTTCTCCAAGTCAGCTGGGTATTCACGGACCATTAAACGTCTGGAAATATAAGCTGACATGTGCCACCAATTCGTTTAGTGGGCATCTAAACACAGAAATGAAAATGTGGCCGCCGAATTACACGCATGCTTCAGCAGAGCGAGATCACTAGTAGCTCCTTCGTGGAGATGTTTCCACGTTTTCAATGGTCAATGGTTCAAACACAGTTATAAACCGTGAAAGGGACTTTTAAATAACTCCATTCCAATGTGGTTGACTGCATGAACATGTTTCCCTATAAATAAAGAGACAACGAATATTTCGGAGTCAATCCTCGGGAGTTATATCTGACTAGGCGTAATTCCACATCGTTACCTTTTTCAGAGAACAAGATGCCCGTGTCCCCAAAAACTACAACAGGAAAAAAATGATGTTATCGAATTGGGGCAATTTTATAAGCAACATTTTTTTAGTATATCTTTCAGCTGAGTCATCTGCCCAAATCCTCGAAAGCTGTTTGGTGGTAAAAGGATGGAGGTTTGCAGATTATGAAGACGATTGGTAAAACTCCTATTGGAGCAATAATTTTTGCTTTCCCATAGGCTTTAGGGCGAAGCAGTTGCAGCCACAAAGTGGTGACACACTGACGGTTTCACACACTCTTTGGAATATGCACACAGCAATGAGGACCAAAAACAACATACATTGCATGCACTGTGTAACAAAACTAATTTCGCCAAAGTTTGGCATCATCATAGCTCGCACACGTCTAGCAAAATAGACTGGGCACAAATAAATGAGAAGTTGGTTGCCGTTAGTATAACGAACATCATCGGAGAACGAACGTAACCTAAACTGGATCGCTGCGCGCTTTTTCCACAGTGCAGTCGCTGCGAACATACGCGTCACTGTCCGTTGGAATCAGAGTCGAAAGTGTTACCAAAACGATGTGACATGATGTGCCATTACTAGTGCCACGTCAGGGGAATGAACCAGTCAGCACGCTTCATTGGCGAACGCTAGGTGGTGCCGGTCAGAAAGCCTTGAGACCCGGCCTGCGGTTGTGCAGCGCACGACATGCTAAGGCGATGACTGGACGCCCGGCGAGCGGCGGCCGCCTGCGCGGCGCTCTAATACGTCACGCACGGTGGACAGAACGCACACACGCACACATACGTACACGGGGAAGGTCTGGCCGGGCATGGTGCGTCCGAGCGGCGACCCCGGGCGACCCCGTCCCTCCGTGTCCCTCGACAGAGCCGCCCGGCTGCCCGGCCGCGACACGACACGCACCAGCTGGGCTCGCTCGCACCACAGCGTGTTCCGTCTTCCGTGGAGTGACGAGCCCGTTCTACATCAGTTCCTGCAGAGGATCAGGCCATCGGCGTCGGCTGCCGCCCCGGTCCTGACACGGCGGTTACAGCGCGGCCGTCATTGTCCGCTCAGCTGCCGCCGCCACCGCCACCGCCGCTGACAACCCCAGGGAGGCCGGCTCCACCCGGCCGTGGCGGCTGCGGCTGCGGCTGCAGACGGTACCCGGGCGGAGTCAGCGCGGCGCCGGCGGCGGCGCGCCCGGTCGGCCAGCGGCCTCGGCCCGCTGCTGGCCGTCAGTAGGGGTGCGACTGCTGGGCGGCTTCCACCTCGCCCAGCCACGACTCGGGGCTGGGCGGGAACTCCGGGTAGCCGGCCGTGCTGGAGGCGCTGCTCAGTTCGCCGGCCATGTGCGGAGGCAGCGGCCCGGCGCGACCTGTCCACACAGCGGCGTCAGACACGTCATCCGTCCACACAGCACCGTCCTGTCCACATAGTGGCGTCAGACACGTCATCCGTCCACACATCACCATGCTGTCCACATAGCGGCGTCAAACACGTCGTCCGTCCACACAGCACCGACCTATCCACACAACATTGACCCATCTACACAGCACCGACCTTTCCCCACAATGTTCACACAGCATCGACCCGAGCAAGAATAGGACTTCAGATTCCACCTGTCTGTACTGCACCGATCTATCCACTCAGCAATGACACGCCCCAACCAGTGTTAGCCAACATCGATTTGTCGTCACGGCATCAGCCTGCACCATAAGCAGCAATCGGATCTCGTCTGGCGACTATGAAGCCCGTCATACCTGGCCCGTCTCTCACGCGGACCCTGCTTACCACGGCCCTCCCACATCCACATTGTAAGAGCCCGAACTTTACGCGAACACCGTCCAGTGTAAGCCTAGCGACCGGACGCCGTCCCGTCTCAGACGGTGTTCGGTCGAGCAGAGCAGGATCGCGCCTTCTCGTAACAGCGGCCGGACGGGCTCCGCCAGAGGTCACCGGCCGACGGCGGCGGCAGCGCGACACCGCAGGCGAAAAGCCTGACCCGTCTCCGAGCTGGGGAGATCTGCGCGACAGATTCAGAGCACCGTGGCCGCGGAGGCCCAGCCTCGTACCCAGGTGAGCCGGGAACTGGACGACGCCATCGCCGTACGGCGGGAAGGCAGCGGCCGGCAGCGGCAGCCGGTGTCCCGGCCCGGGCGAGCCGTTCCCCGGCGGCAGCGTGTACGGCGGCGTGCCGGGACCTGGCCGGCAGACAGCGGGGTCAGACACGGGGACCTGGCCGACAGACAGCGGAGTCAGACACGGGGACTTGGCCGGCAGACAGCGGGGCCAGACACAGGGACCTGGCCGGCAGACAACAGGGTCAGACGCAGGGAAGCTGGTACGGCAGACAGCGGCGTCAGACACAGGGACCTGGCCGGCAGACACAGATACAGGAACCCGGCTGTCAGGTAGCAGGGTCGGACACAGACAAAGCCGAAAACCCTCTACCGCTCAACAGCAGACACAGTGTCCTGGTCCGCCGCACGGTCACACGGGTCACGGTGAGCGGCATCAGACGAACGCAACCGAGCAGAATCTCACCGTGCAGGAAGTGGTGCGGATGCGGCACGTGCGGGCTCACCACCTGGCCGGGCTCCATGTCGCAGGAGCTCGGCGTGTGCGGGTAGTCGATGGTCAGTTCGTCTGGGAACAGAAACAGACCGGCCATGGTTGGGTATGGGCCTCAGACGCTGCCAGAGGCACACGGTCGAAACAGAGCTTTCAAGAAATTACGAAGCTATTTTCAACAGAGCTCGTCGCACTGTGCAGCTAAATAGTCCTTTCTCGCATCATGCACCGTAAAACTTCGTCATCCCGACAAAAACAAAACGATTTGAACGCCCCGGCCGGCATCTGCCGCCGTACGTGACCTGACCGCGGGGCAGGCCGTCAGGCCGGCGGACAGGCCCTGGCGCCTCGGCGCTGGCCGCCGCACAGCAGAAATGGTCCAATTTATCGGGCGACGCCGCTCAAACGCTACACGCCGCTTTATTGGCCCGGCGGGCAAAGGGTTGTCCGGACAAATCAATTCCACGCCCAGAACGACAGCGCCGGTAAAAGCTGCAAATCCCGAGGGACACATAACTGCCGGTGACTCAGGCGCCTGCAGAGAAAGCTCCAGTCATCCGTGTATCATTTGCCTGAAGCGGGGCGCGGCCGGCGGCGGAGGCCGGCGATTAGCCTGATGACCCGCCGACCAAGAGCGTTTTCCGGCATTCCCGTGACTACAGATTACTGTTCGCGGTACGCCCACACGCACTGGTAGTGTATGTGACCTTTTCTTACGGTATATACCCATCTCTAATTTACGCTGTCGCTCCTGGGAAGCTGTCGATATTCCTAGAGAGTAAGTGCTCGCATGTCATATCGTCTGAGGAAACATTTAGCCGCTATTTAAGTCAGTTTCTCGCTGCCGGCTCCCATTCGTGATTCGTCCTTGGCGGGCGGTGGGCCGGGGTAAGCCCAGCTGACGGTGAGTCGGAGAGAGCCCGGCTAATGTTGGTTCCAGAATGAGCCCGACTGACGGTGTGTCGGAGAGAGCCCTGCTAACGGTGGGTCAGAGTAAGCCCGACTGACGGTGTGTCGGAGAGAGCCCGGTTAACGGTGGGTCGGACTGGGCCCGGCTGATGGTGGGTCGGAGTGGGTCCGACTGACGGTGGGCCGGCTGAGCTGCTGGCGGCCGGCGCTGCCGGCGGCCCGACCGTCCCGCCCGGCCATTGATCAGCGCCGAGCCTCCCCTCGGCGCGCCACCCCGGCCCCCCGAGAGCCGAATTTATGATGCATCGCCGCCGCGTCATCCCGACTCGCCCAGCTCCACCCATTCGGAGTTGCAGTCAATTTGTTAATAGTTTTCCTAATCCCGCGGGATAAAGAGAAAAGCCGGCGGAAAAATGGTCGGCAGGCGCGGAGGGAGGGACGCCCGGGGCACTTTGGATACTGGTCCGACGAGAAAAAGGCGCTCACCGGTTGCATAAGAACACGTAAAACTTCCCCCACAGCGGAAAAAAATCGATGAGATTTGAAAATGGAATTTAAAAAATGCTGGAAGTGAACTTCATCACTAAGTATAAGCGCAGTGATGAACTTCATCTAAACTAAGCAAAACTGCCGTTCACGGTTTGGAGACAAAGTTCACAATGAAATGGAGGGAAACAGGTTTCATGATTATGTTTTATCACATATAGGCGCGTAATATATCTGCATAGTTTCTGTTAAGAAATGCGTCTTCTACCGCACCATACTGTTACTCAGCAGGCTTTTAATTTCAACATGTTCAAACCGATGAAATGCAGGAAGAATTTCGCGGCTGAACGCTGCTTTTTATAATGAGCACGCTTCCAAAATTTCACAAGCAGTACCACGCACCTTAAGCAATGCAGCTTAAATGGGTCCTCCTCTTATCTAACGGCAGACTTGATATTTCGAAAAAGACGGTTGATGTCGTCCTACGACTCACCGTCGTTGTTGTTGTAAACAGTGTCCTCGTCGGACTCGGAGGTTTTTTCGCCGGCTCGCCGCTTGTCAGACGGCTTCATGTTCCTGAAGTACTGCCCCCAGCGTGACCGGCCGGCATCCTTCTTCAGACGCTTCTCTTTAGCTCTCCTGCGGCGGAAAATCGCCACCGGAAAACGGCGTCAACACGGGCGCGCGCCTGAGGGGCAGCCCGACGTAACACTCCAGTTCGTGCAACCGAGAAAATATTCAAATGATTGGAGCACTTCGCGACAGGAATGCGCAATAAAATACACGAAGCGGACCTGCATTTTCTGTTACCTCCGAACGAAGTAACATGGTATGCATTTGGTTCTGATTTTTCCGAACAGAAGTCGCCACGTATTCTGCAGCCATTAAACCTTTGCAAATCCATAAAAATGCTGGGGTGATCCGGTATGTGATACATATCACTCTGGACTTCTCGTCTGCATTTGATTCTCTCAAAGATGATTAGAAACAATGGGTTTCTGCATTTCGCGAGATGAAAGAACGTCTTTTCAGCGGGAACGGCGTTGCCATGGATACTAATCGGCAGGCTCAGGATGAAAGCACGGAAGCCAGAATCCAGAGGCCTTATACATGAAAGGCTGAGCCTAGGGAGTGCGCGTCCCGGCATCGTGATTAAACGACAGTGAAAAGGAAGAAAAGAAAAATGAAGAAACCCATCAGCGACGAAAACCTAGACTGACTGAGAACGGGCCTCACCAAGTGATGATGAAAACATTCCTTCCGCCGGGAGGGCAAACCGTTACCTATGCTTCCGATTCATGGTTTACAAATGGTAGCCGAGCATGATATTGAGATGCTAACAATAAGCAGGGAAGGAAGATGTACCTTCGTATAGGACCAGCGATGCACCCGTGCTTCGCCGCGCGACCGCACCTGTCAGGCACTGACCTGTTCTGGAACCAGACCTGGACGACCCGCATGTCCAGACCTGTCTCCTGGCTGAGCTGCTCCCGCACGTGGCGGGCCGGCTTGCTGCTGTTGTTGTAGGCCACTTTCAGCGTCTCCAGCTGTTTGGCGGTGATGGTGGTGCGCGGCCGCTTGTTGGTCGAGTCCGCCTCTGCAGGCCGGCACAGACAGCATCAGACAGGCTCGTGCGGGAGGCGGTCAGCTCGTCCCACGGGACAGACTCTGGGGTGAGCTGGGTGCAGGATCGAGTCAGCCTTACACTGGTTCCAAGGCTCCCGCTGGGGACGGTCTCGGGTACGTATATCGCAATGCTTTTCCAAAAGTAACAACCGCCAGACTTGAGCTGCCCGCGCCCCGCACGCCCCGTCACCCTCGCGCGCGGAGTCGCGACTGACCCGTGTCTCCGCGCTGCTTGGCCTGCTGGTAGTCCTCTTTGCAGACGAGCTTGCCGTCCTCGGTGAGGTAGAACTCGTCACCGGTGTTGAGCTGGCGGCTGCAGAGCACGCAGACGAAGCAGTTGAGGTGGTAGACGTTGTCCTGGGCGCGGCGCACCACCTGGTCCGGCGGGATGCCGGCGTCGCAGCCCGAACACTTGGCGCCGTACCGCCTGCCGACAGCTGACCGGTCAGATCCGGCCGCGCCCGGTTCAGATGGCCGTCAGCGAGACCCGGCCACACCCGGCTCAGCTGACGTCAGCGAGACCCGGCCACGCCCGGCTCAGCTGCCGTCAGCGAGACCCGACCACACCCGGCTCAGCTGCCGTCAGCGAGACCCGACCACACCCGGCTCAGCTGCCGTCAGCGAGACCCGACCACATCCGGCTCAGCTGGCGTCAGCGAGACCCCGACCACACCCGGCTCAGCTGCCGTCAGCGAGACCCGGCCACATCCGGACTTGACATGGCCTGACGGAACTTCTCAGTACCCGACATAACTTGGCATCGCCTGTCATAGCCTGACATAACCTGATGTGACCTGATATGGCCTTCCCCGGCTTGACATAACCTGGCATGACCTGGTACGATTCAGCAGTTCCATTCACTACTTTGCTTCCAGTTAGCATGAAGTGTTATCGGACATTATGTATGCAACGTTGGTTTAAAACTTAACATCTAAAAATTTATCAGACATAATCATGTAACAACTACACCGGAGTTGAGTTCATATGGCTTCAGAATGGATGTCAACGTAAGAGAAAACATCGAACAAAATGGGTGTCGGGGTTAAGCCCGCTTGACTCAATCTGACTCAGCCCGCGAAGCGTGGTTTCGCGGCTGAACTGTGTTCGGTGTATACCAAATTCCTTTTCAGACATGTTAATAATGTTGACAAGAAAACGTTTCATTGTAAAAGCAGACCGTCTGTTTTATCCCTCTGTATCATCACTGTTTTAATTTTTCCATCAACCAGTCTCCTATGGGCGCACACAACCTCTCGGAATCGTGTTAACGACAAGATTACATGCACTGCAGTCGCCATGTTAACGGAGTCCAGTCAAGCCAATCACTTTCGCTATAAAAAAGACGACACTCGCGCACTTCCCTCTGACCACAGATTTCCGTGACAACCAAACTAATATTGCCATCCTTTTCCATTTCGCATACCAATCGTGTCAAACGCCCAGAACCCACCGTCAATCCTTCCCGCCACATTCGGCAAAACCGGCCGGCAAGCACCCACCTAAAGAAGTCCTCCTTGCAGAAGACCTGACCGGAGCGAACGAAGCACTTGTCGGCGAGCTTGGCGCCGCAGTCGGCGCAGACCAGGCAGGAGCTGTGCCAGCACCGGTCCAGTACCTTCAGGATGAACCGGTCCACGATCGGCTTCTCGCAGCCGCCGCACTTTGGGAATCGTCGCTGAAAAGGCGGGATAAGTCAGCGCAATGTAGAGAGACCGGCGACGTCAGGTGCAGTGGCGCAGTAGAGGGACCATTGACGTCAGAGGCAAAGGATCTGTAGAGGGGTCACTGGCATCAGGGGCAGCGGAGCTGTAGAGGCATCACTAACGTCAGGGGCAGTGGGATTGTACAGAGATCAGTGACGTCGGGGGCAGTGAACATGTAGAGCGACCAGTGGCGTCGGGATGGATGAAAATGTAGAGAGAACGGTGACGTCAGATTAGTGGAAATATGGAGAAAACGGTGGCGTCAGAGTCAGTGAAACTGTACAAAGACCAGTGGCGCCGGACTTCTCTAGTGAGGAACGAGAGTACCGACATGTCGGCATGTTGTTTCCCGCAAATAATGTTGTCCGCTTGGAGGTTATAGGGTTAGATGGAGCGACCATGCTACCCGTCAAATGAATGATGACGGTGCTGGCTGAGTGGCGCTGGGCCCAAATGGAAGCGAGTAATATCATTGCGACTGCTGTTGACAAGATGAGCCATTATTCCCCAAAACACTGGAGATAAATCAAAGCCAGTCTCCATGACTATTTGGCGTAGACAACAGATATGATTAAGGGCAGTGCAATGGATGGACCAGACGTCCGTTCGCTATCTCTGTTCTGTTTTGCCGGCTTCTGTCCCCTTCTATGCAAACCAGTCATACCGGAGCGAAGTGACCACGGGGCTGTCAGTTCAAGTATCACGAACAATATTTTCAACAGTTCAACTCTGATACAATTTATAGCCGTCACTCGATACGACTTGTGGAAGTTCAAGGCGACGGCAATGACGATATATTCAGCCCGGCGGACAGAAAGGCAGCTTATTAAATCAAATGCCTGTCTCTCTTTTAGCTGTGAAGTCTCCTCCTGCATCAGCACAGACGGCGGCCTCTAGACGTAACCTCAGCGTCGTGTCCAGAGCCTTCGATCGTCACATGTTCAGATGACGTATGTGGAGATCAAGTGACAGAGGTCTCACGGAGTTTCGTCCCTCTTTCGCAGCCATAAATGGACATCAGCGGCTCCGAGGTCTGACCGGACGTTAACCGTGCTAACACATCAGCCCAGTGACAATCCTGATGATGATCCGTCAGAGTTCAGTGGCGCTGACGTGTCCGGGGTTCTTTACACCCATTTGTTTACATTAAGGAAACCTTGGATATGCACTAAATCTACTGGCAAAACCAGTACTGCGTACACATAACGGCAGGATGCATGGCGCGGCTGCGTAACAATGCAAAACAACCGCAAAATGCCTACATTGTGGCAAACCACTAATACGAGAGTCTGCTGCGTACCGCCAGAATGATAATCAGAGCGCGGACCAAGTTACCTTGGAGATACTCTGTGTGTGCACCGGAAACACCGGACAACTGCAGCCAGCTGGCCTGATTCCGGCAGCCTGATTCGGGCGGCGCGGCGGCAGCAGCCCGGCGCCCGCTCACCTCTCAGGACCTCGGGCACGTCCCAGACGGCCGCCCGGTGCCCGCTCACCTCTCAGGACCTCGGGCACGTCCCAGACGCTGAGCTCGAACGGCAGGCCGGCGCGGCCGCCCGGCGCCGGCGGCGAGCTGCCCTTCAAGGGTGACGTCACCACGGCTCCGGCGCCGCCCGTCATCACCGTCATCACTGGCCGTCAGCGCCGCGCCGCCGCCGCCGCCGCGTCCGACCGAGCGCCGCCGAGCAGCGTCACTGGCCCGCTCCGGCGCCCCCTCCCCGACCCCCCGCGCCGGTCGGCGCCGCCAGCCGGCCCCCCGTTTTTCTATGGGGGACCAGGTGGTCGTAAGGGCGAGATTTAATGGCAGCCCGGCCGGACAACGAGCGGTAATGATAGCTCTGAACCACGGCACGTGCGCGCCTCGTCACCTGTCTGAGCGTCTGGGGGAGCTGTGGGAAACGCTGACTGGACTCGGTCCCAGCTTCAGACCTATCTTTTGGCGGCCTTCGCTCCGTAACAGATCCGCAGAATGGAGGACCGGACACAAACAAATGCAACGGGAGTCATCGACAGGAGCTTTTTGTCTGATGTGAAGCGAGGAGTGAGAGCGATCGCGACAGAAGGAAACATGACGTTCGCGGTGCGGTTACACTCTGGAAACGAACTCTCCGAGCTCGGGACACATCTACGGAAAAATACAAAACAGTCATGAGCAGTTTGAAGATCGCCGTGGAGTGTGCCATCCGTTCTGGATAATCCTCAGGGCCAACTCCATTGGCATTATTTGTCCATGATGGTTCAAGGAGAGGTTCAAAATGACCCAACAGCGCATTTGTAAGCCATGTCAGATGCTTGCAAAACGGGAAATGTAAACTGGTATAACATTTCGAATTAATGGTAGCAAGATGAGCATTGATAAGGAACATTCATTCTACCATTTTAAACTGTTTTGCGGGGTGATATCGTTGAGACTGGGAGCTACCGTAAGTGAACTCGTATTGCCTGAAATCGGGCACTTCCTAACACTAATGAAACATAAATCGCATGAAGGCAAAAGAGACAACCTAGGAATCCGAAGCTTCAAGGGCGCTCGAGAAAAAAAAAAACAGCGAGAACAAAGAGCGGAAGAGTGATGCGTCGCAGATAATTCGTTCAACGATGAAATGGTTCGTTTAACAAACCACGAACACCCCATTAGCCAGTCACCATTTTGACGGGCGGGTAGCCACAGAAAGACACTCTTGGTCCGAGATTTTCCCGAGACGCACACCCTTCTAAGTTCGAAGTTCTTTTTTGGTTTCTTTTGGTCCCCTAAGAACCGGCCGTTCCGGCCAGACTGCTGCCGGCCCATGGGCGGGGTGTTGTAACGTGATTACGTCAGCAATCAATGTGGTAGGCACTGCTGATGACTACACCTCTGAAGATGCCAGGCTGTGTTACCAGTAGTCAGAGCGAGATCGTCAAGCAAAGCTTACGCTTAGTCAACTCAGGAGTTGGCTATATACGACCACCGGCCGACTGTGTCGGCCCTTATCTCACGGCCCGCGATTTGAGTCTGTCCTTTGGAGAGAAGCCACTCGTGTGTCCCTTCAGTCACAGCGTGTGTCGAGCCCACCCTTTTGCGACGGACAGGGATAAGTTAACTGACGTTCCTTTCTTTTAGGCGTAACCAGATCACAACTTACCCGGCGCCGCCTAGGGACATCAAATAGGGCACCCACTCAGTTTTTCTTGAATAACCTCTGAACCGTTGGCGTCAGTCCAACTAGAGTTTAAAGAACCTGTTCGGCAATAATTTTTACGCATTTTGACATTAAAACTAATTCCGTGCTGGGTCAGGTCATAGAGATATGACGTCATGAGTGATCCCTTGCATGCATGTTCTGGCTTCTTCGGGCGGTGACATGGGCTAACATGTTTCGTTTTTTGGATAATATTCGCAAATATAATGCATGAATTGTTTGGATTCACATAGGACACAGTTCCAAAAAGGATATATACCCGTGACATGTCAACATTAGAGGTCATGCCAGGACACATGCATAATGACAGTTGGACTGATTTGCATTGAGGGTGATAGAAGTGGTTGCCGCTGGCCTTCCCCATCGTTCAAGCCAGACAAACAAACATATATGCGCCTCTTGGCAAGGTTCACCAAATGCAACACGAGGTCATGTCAAGTCATGTCATAGGAAAAGGCCAAAACGAGATGAAAGACAGCATTCTCTGTGGAAGATTTTCCGGTAGCAGCAGAGAGCAGAGAGCAGCAGCAGCAGTAGCAGCAGCAGAGAGTCCCTGGTCGGAAAAAGAAAAATGACTATCTGTCATGACCTGCGGAGGCGAATTCCAAAATCTGTGACTACATGTATCGGAGAGCGAAGAAGGCAATTTGTTTTGTTGTGTAAAGCGCAAAATTTTCTGAACGGCGATTACCAATTTTACCGTCATTTCGGCGTGATCAACGACAAGTTTTTTATTGTAAAGATAGTAAATCGTAAAGTGAAGTGGCCCGAATCCAGGGAGACACCCAGTTTTGAGGAAGGCAGGGAAGATCTCCTTTCAGA
Organism: Capitulum mitella; assembly: GCA_030062745.1. Taxonomy (NCBI): domain Eukaryota; kingdom Metazoa; phylum Arthropoda; class Thecostraca; order Pollicipedomorpha; family Pollicipedidae; genus Capitulum; species Capitulum mitella. The sequence goes on along the minus strand of CP099841.1, from coordinate 960,278 downwards.
AGCTTATAGTCTATGCTGCGCCTTTGGTAGTACCCTACAGTAAGAAATCCGTGGCACTGCCCCTGCATTGCAGCAACGTTGCTGATGCTCACTGATTTCCATGCCGGTTAAGTTTCAGTTCGCGTGGACTGAAAAGCAGAGTACAAAGATATCATTGCCACCCATCTGATATGGTTTTACTGATTAACATTCGTTTGGCGCAGATGTTCTATGTTGTCTCCCCAGCGCCCAGAGACTAGAGTTCACCGGGACAACACAATACAACGGCCATTTTCACAGGAGCTATAACTGCATATTACTATGTATTATGATGTGTAATCTTATTGTTTTGAACTATGAACGGACGGACATACAAATAAGTGCCAGGAATTCGTCAGGTAAGCATGTGCTGTTTTGGTTAAACTGGCAGCCAGGAGCTCCTGGGGGTGCCCAGGATCTTAGAAGTGATCGCCATTACAGTTTTGGTAGCAGTTGAGCCAGGGACGTCCATTTCTGTAAATGATTGGGGTGGGGGAGCCGAGGGCCCGACAGCCTAACGTCCACCCAAATGGGGGTTTCTCAACTGATTTAATCTATTTTTCAATGGAAAGCTACAAGTTACAATAAATGGAAAGCTATTATTTATAAAATTTATCAAAAAATTGCATATATCCCCATATATATAGGCATATATACATATATAAAGAAGATAGAAAGATAGCTAGCTACATCACTTTATGGTTTATTCTATACTTTCTGCATAACTCTTACCTATTGCAGCCGTTCTTTTGGTTATCATTGCCCTTTTCCCTTTAAAACTGGCAGAAAGTAAATCGGGGAGGGAGCAAACCAACATTGGAGGGGTCGAAGCCAACTCTGGGAGGCCAGGGCCCCTCAGAAAAATACATATTGACGCACCTGAGTTTACCGTTTTCAGAGAAAGAGGAACACAGATACCCTTCATGTTGTTTTCTTTTAAACAATGCCGTAAGGTTATTATCACATTAACCCAGCCCCGGGGGAAGGCGACCAGGCCCTTTTCCGCCACGGCACGTGCACTGTTCCGCTCAATCTCGTGACTTAGAGAGCATTCAAAACGTTTCAATCCGAGTAAATGCTGCGATCTAATAATAAAACTGTATTTACAGATATTTGGCCTACTGTTGGAAAATACTGCCAGAATTTAAAAAAGTATATTCAGAGTTTATGTAAGCATTGCCATGGATCTTTAATTTCAAGGACAAACTAAATCTGTGTTGCAGTGTAATACATTAAGCTTCCATGGCTTGCGAAATGCAGCTGTAATATTCCTCAAACTTCATAATAAAACAACAGCCAACTTTACTGCAGTAACATGGTAATAGCGGACATATACATGTATTCACGCTAAACATCCGATACAAGAAAACGTCAGTTTGTCAAAATGGCATAATCAACGCATCTTTATTGCAGATATAATTAAGCAGGAGTCATGCATCATGCACCCACACGGTACCTAGATACGGAAAAGAACAATCGAAAACTATCGAGTAAAGAATACACCTTCTGATGTCAGGGAAGTAACCAAAGGGAGCCATGGCGGCCATGCTCCCCCCCCCCGTGAACCTAGAGATCTGCACTAGATATATAGCGGAATCGCAGGAATACGGAATAGCGGTCGCACATATGTTGCAAAGCAAATATTATATGTATTCCTGTGGGTTAAACCGACACCACCCGGCGTGTTTTTGTATCCGCGACCGCCTGCGAGTGTCAAAAAGGGCACTCCCCTGCTATCTCAGGATCTAATCGTCTGATCAGAACTGGTCTACCACCAATCGATAGCCCTGAGTCTTGCGATTCAGAAAATACTATGTTAGCTCCGGTCACGTGACTGATGACGTCACAGGTCACGTAAAACGCATAACAACTTCGGAAAAACTGACATAAATTTGTACCTTATATCATCGGTAACTGTGATCTTAGAGTCTTCAATTGGGCATCAAACGAAATTCCACGACATTCTGCATTAAATGTGTGCCAAAATGTCAAAAATGCCGGGTCAAGGTCAACCTAGGGCAGGCGAAATATTGGCCTTACTTTACATGCCAAAGATCGATACTTACTCGCAGCCGTTTTGATTTACGTGACAAAAAGAATGAAAACGAAACCTTCTTATGATCAGTTTTGCATTAGCTGTATTTCATCCAGTCAAGGTCGTCTAGGTCAGGTCAGAAAAGAGTATATTTCTCTTCCTGACAAGGAGCAAACGTTATTCGCTGCAATTCTTAATTGCCTCAAGTACAGAACTGAAACGACATCTCGTGATAATTAAATGTGCTCTGTCTCCTCTTTGGCAGGTCAAAGCCACTACAAGTCAGGACAGACAGTCCTCTTTCGTTTTCTAAATAGGAACAATAGGTGTTTGCTGCTACTGAACGATATTCCACAGATAATGCTGCATTTCATTCCGTTTTGACATCTACCTATGACGTGACTTGACCCAACATTACCTCACGCTGCATTTTGTGAGCTTTACTAAGAAGCGGCTACAGATTTACTCGCCTTATTTGAACGATGGGGAAAGTCAGCGGCAACAACTGTCAACCTCAGTGCGAATTAGTCCAACTGCCATCATGCATGTGACCTAACATGACCTCTTCTGTTGACATGTGACGATTGTATATCCTTTTGGGGACCGTGTCCTATGTAATTCCAAATCATCCATGCATTATGCTCGCAAACACTTTAAAAAACGAAGCATGATCGCGCCACCTCCTGAACTGGCAAAGACAAGCATGCAAGGGTTCACTTATGACGTCATATCTCCATGACCTGACCTAGCATGGAAATAGATTTGATATCAAAATATGCAAAATTGATTGTTTAACAGGTACTGAAAATTTGTTGAGCTGACTCTAAAACTTTAGAAGTTATTCAAGAAAAACCAAGGGGTGCCCTGTTTGACATCCCCCAGGCGGTCCCGGGTTAAATATGAGGCCAGTTCCATAAAATTGCTGATTTTTCTACAAATTTTGTCATATGCCAGTGGCATAATGTCCCATTTTGGCACATTTTACATTTCATATGCAGCCTACCTTCGTACATTCAGCTGCAAAAATGACGGTGTATTGAAACCTGCATTCATTAAAAAAAAGTTTCACACAGCAGGAAGATTTCTGAATGTGCTGTTAGTAACTACAAAGGCCGAATGCACATATGCATCATTACGTGATTTTCTGCTTTTGCGTGTCTGGGAGTGTATCGCTGTCGGCTGGCTAACCAGTTAGGCCATTCGCGCATAGGAAATTAGTCGCGAAATGGCGTGTTTTGGAGTTAATTTAAGGTGGAGATGTAATATGAGATTGAGTGCGGATACGCAAGCAAACACGTAAGCCTTTGAGTTTATTTGCTTTCCATTCATTACCGCGGGCGCACCTATCCATGGCCTGAAAGCCCGCCTTGATTTGGATGCCTCACGGCTTCGCGTGACAATGGCCAGCAATTTAGCGCCGCCGCAGTCGCAACGGCCGATCCGGCCATCAATTTTTCATGGGCGTTTAAAAATTCAGCCTCTGATGTAATGTCCATTGTACTGTAAATGAAATATATTGCCGACTATTACCGGGTTTTGTGGCGATTATCGGGGCGGCTTTGTTGCCTGCCCGCCGGCGGTCGGCCGGTCGCATTAAGCCGGTCCGGCGCCGATGGTCGGCCCGTGTCCGTGCGCCAGAACGACCCGTGATTACTGGCCGGCCGCTGAGCCGATCGACTGGACTGACCGCAGTAGCAGGAGCTGACCAAGATCAGACGAGGCCACGGGTTAGACGGTGTCACCGGCCAGCCGGCCCGCCGTGAGCTTCATAAGCCGATTTTGCAGACCAATCTAGCGACAGCTGCTTCTTTTTGGACGTTTGTCTTTTTTCCAAGGAGCTTCCCAGCCCTAAGTCGACCTGACTCTTCGGACAGGTCCTTCGGACGGCTTTCAACTTTTCAAACCGACCAAACTGAGCAGGAGGCATATAACGCGTTCATTCGTCACTACGATTCTCAAAAGACGTGTGTCCCAACAGACCGAGAAACGATCCAGCCCAGTCAAATGTCTCCAGAACGGTGAATAACGGCCAATGCGGCTGGCTCCCGGGCCTCGCCTGTGCTGGAGACACGGGACTGCCAACCTCAGCTCACGGGCGCCGCTCTTAAAGGGAAGCCCTCGTAGGCGGCCGGGTGGCGCGCTCACGGCTGGCTGCCCCGGGAACGAACATCGCGCCGACGCTGATTGGACGCGTGTCAGAGGGGCGAGCGCAGCGGCGCGTCAGCCGGAGCAACAGCCGCGCCCGGGCCCGAGAGGGCGCCGGCAGTGCGTCCGAGTGACAGTCCGAGTCCTGGCAGCCGGTCAGAGCAGCAGTCAGTTCCGACAGTCAGTCGGAGAGACAGTCAGTCCCGACAGTCGGTCGAAACATCATCCTGTCTTGCTCTGCCCCGCACAACAACCGCGTTCCCTCACAGACAGGGAGCTGCCATAGGCTGCATATGCTCTCTCGCAGTCGAAGGGCCGCCGCAAGGATTGCCTAGATACCTTGCCACAGTGGAGAAATTGTGTATTACCACATGGCCAACAGTGAAAAAAATGTTTCATGCAGCCCCCATGTTTCATGTTTGTTTCATGTTTCCCCTGCCGCCGGGGGGCAGTCGCAGACGGCAGACTGGCCTACGCCATTCGCGCTGACGCCTGGCCACCAAAGTCTGGCCGGTGTGGCCCGCACCAGCCTGCTGGGAATTCGGCCGCCTCCGGTCGCGTACCGCGGAACAGCATACCTGGCAGGGGCAGGCGGCGGGCGACCTGAGCCAACTGACCAGGCCGGATAGCCCAGCCCTGGCGGGGCAGGGTTCACGGGGAGAGACGAGAGTGCGGGCGCCGGCGTCCGCTTAGTTATTACGATGCACTGACGGCAAGCTGCAGCCGCTGGGGACTGCTGACCTGACGGTAGGCTGAGGCCGCTGGGGACAGCTGACCTGACTGCAAGCTGAGGCAGGGGACAGCTGACCTGACTGCAGGCTCAGGCCGCTGGGGACTACTGACCTGACTGCAAACTGAGGCAGGGGACAGCTGACCTGACTGCAGGCCGAGACCGCTGGGGACAGCTGACCTGACGGCAGGCTCAGGCCGCCGACGCCAGCTGCGCCCTGTTTGTCGCCGTCGCGCCGTCTCCCCCGGGGCCAGATGGCCGCCGCCGGCTAATGGACGCGGCCGACTTTGTGTCGGCAACAGATCGGACCGTTTCGAGCGGCGCCGGCGGTGCGGCCGAGCCGGCCGGCCCGCCGCGCCGCTCGTTACCGCAGTCGTTAGGGCGTCGGGCGGTGACTCACGCGCCGCCGCCGACAGGGCACCTGTTGGTAATGACGCGAAGCCCCGCCGGGCGCGCTCTCCGCGCGGGCTGCGGTCCTCCCCGCGGCCGCCGGCCCGCCCGGCGCCGATGCCTGGCCGAGGCTTCAGCGGCCGGCCGGCGCGCCGCGAGAGAGGACCGCCTCCCGCCGGCGTAGCGCGCGAGCCTGGCTTATCGGGCGCCGGGCCGGCGGGGGCGCGCGGCTCTGTGACGGGCGCGCCGACACCGCTGACGGGCCGTTTTGTTCCTCTAATCGCGCGAATCCTCTGCCGGCGGCCCCCTGCGGCCGTCCCCGGTCGTTCCCGGCCGGCGCCGCCAGATTCCCGATAATGCCTCCCGGCCGGCAATGAATTAAAGATGGGTATCAGTAAAGCGCTGAGCCGACGCCGCTCGGTCTCAGAGCTAGTGGACTCTGAGGCTCCGCTGTGGCCGTGGAAAATTCCCCCTGGCTTTTGGTAAATGACCAGTGCATTCTGTTATCCTGATTTGGCGAACAGGAATATTTTCCCGTTTCCCGGTTAATGACCTGGTGAACTGGGTTGGCTTCATGGTCGCCGAAACAAATCGGTGAAACGAGTGGCCTTTGTTCCCAAATGGCAGGCTTCACCGTCGACGAAGCTTAATGCACTGACCGCTGCGGTCAATGCAAACGGCCACTACATGCCATTGCAGACACTACATAGTGGCATAGGGCAGAGAACTTTGCATAGTGCGGAGTCCGTGGTAAATCTGCAAGTTTTCTTGGCTACTGGTTTGCATTCTCCGCCCTACTAGCTTCCCTAAAGCCAAAAAATGTGTGTCACACAGAGCTTGGGTGATTTGTGAAGTGTTTCATCAAGAGCAGATTTTGTTGGTAAAATGCATCACGCAAAGAGGTGTAAAAACACAGCCTGAATTAAAAGGACGCCATTGTACAGACCCAGCTAACAGCAGCTGAAAGTCTGCTGTCAGACGCCAGACAGTCGTTTCCAAGTGAGCGATGCGCGGTCTGCAGGATATGTCTGGCAGTCAGCGGCTGCCAGTTATCCGTACGCCATTGAGCCCGATCCCCGACAGCCCCCTCCCCTCCACGGCAGGCGGCCCGATGCATCCGTTCACGCGTCCGATCCGATTGACTGGCGTCGCGGCGCGCGGCTGACTGCGGCACCTGCGCGGCTGGCCAGCTGCCAATCACCGGGGCGGCAGCGGTCGGGCGGAAACGGCGCCAGATGACCGGCCGATCCCGGGCGCCCAGCGGCCGCCGCCGATAATCCTCCTGATGGATGGAGGCCGGCGCGGCGCGGCCGCACGGCCGACGGGACCGGCTAATCTGCGCCGTCCTGCAGTCAACAGGCGCAGGGGACACGCGACCGCCGTCCCCTCCTCCGCCGGGCCGGCAGCGCCTCTGTGTCCTCTGCCAGGCCGGCAGCGCCTCTGTGTCCTCTGCCGGGCCGGCGACGGCCTGTCTGTCTCACTTCATCCGGGGGTCAGGTCGGCGGCGTCCGGCCGGAGTGCGGCCGTTTAAACATTCAAATGCAAGTCGCCTGGCGTGTTTCGGAGCCCAAACGGCCGGCCAGCAGCTTTTCTTCCTGTCACGCTTATATGAAAATACCGTATCACTGTCACATGTGGTGCCAGCTCGCGGTGGCCGCATTCATAATTCATAGAGTTCTAGGGAGATGGATTAGCATCATTCTTATTCCGAGATATCGTCTATGCAAATCTTCATTGACTGGACCAATCAGCTAATGCCTTGGGGTTAGCCGTAGCTCAGATGATCAATCCTTCCTCGTCCATTACAACGTTGATATTTTATACAGATTTCGGCATAAAGCCGAAAGCTTTAAGGTGCAAGCAAAACCACTGGCATGCTCTTTTATGTGAATAATATTTTATTTCTAACCTGTCCTCCAGTGAGAAGTATGTTAACAGTATTGTTGCTTAGAACGGTGATATGATGGCCATGCTTTTACAGAATATTCTGTGTTTGTTATTTATTTTTAACAAAAACGTAAGTGACTTTTTAGGCGAGGACTAAAATATGCCAACGACCAGCCATCCGAGAAACTTTCTGTGCTGGTCACCTTATAACGGGACTATTGGGGATTTTTGAAGCGTGCAGTATCAGAGCTGAGTCCTATTTCAACCTCATTTTCTAAATATATCCAGGCGTGATCATAAAGGAGGTATTATGATTTCAGAACACCTCATGGTGTCAGCGGATTGGAAATGTGACGACGCCAAAGCCGTTTCGACGGCGTCATTGCGTCGATACAGCTTCTCCCAGTTCCGTCGAGGGCTGGAGGATGTCCCGACCCCTTCCTGGCCGCCGACCGGCGAGGTGGGAGGCAGCAGTCGGGCCACAAACAGACAGCAATAACTGAATTAGCGGGGACGTGCTGCTGGGGTGCGTCACTTACGACGGTCCACGGTCGGCCGCATTTCGCGGCGTCGGGCCACTTCGACCCTGAACTACGACCGGCGGTGGGTCTGACTGCTGGGACAGGGCCCGCAGAATTCCGTAAACGATGCTCGATAGCTGAGCTACGGTCAGGAGGCCATAACGGAGCTAACGGCGTCAGAGATAATGGAGCTAAACGACCAGGGGGCCGAATGTCTTGTTGAAATGCGCATCTGCACGTTAACACCTACCGATGGTTGGGAAAAATCGAGTAACTGTAACGACTGGCTCATACTGAATTGTAACTAATAGGCATATTGTTTCGTTATTATCGTATCTGCCACCATTTTGCGTCGGACCATTTACGTTCGTCTTTAACTTTTGCAATGCAGAATATGTTCCACACTACCACGATTCAAAACATGTTTGCGTTGCGTTTACGCAACTACGCATGCGCATGGTTTAGACTTTATCTGAATTAAAACGTTACAAAATTTGAACCTATATCACTGCTTCTTTTCTAAATATGGTAAGTGAAAACAGTCAACTGAGGAGGCCCGTGACCTTCATTAACCCAGTGGTTAATGAAGAAGGCATATGCAAGGAGGCAACAAGGGAATTCAAAGCGGTAGTAAGGGAGGCAAACTAAATTTTCCATTGTTGCATAGATACTTCGGAATGGGAAACGCCGCGAATTGATGAGCAATTGCGTGCAGAACCACAACATGTCATCAAGTGCAATCTTTACAGAGCTACCTGGCAGAAGCTGCTGGTGTAAGTGCCGAACAATATTCTGAGGTCGCTTGTCATCTCCTGGAATTTCGAAACAGCATCAGCCGGTCAAAATAATCCATGGACGTTGCGTGCGGGAGCCGTTTTGGGCTGAGCCGGGGTGACACGCGGCGGCGTTTTCCACATCCTGCTCGGAGCTGACACCGGAACTGACGCCGGAACTACAGCGGCTCACGGCCGGCCGATCTCACCACCTTTTCCGGCCGTCACGTGACCGGCACCATTGTGGGCGGCGCGCGCCCGCCGCCGCCGCCGCCGCCGCCGCCGTCCCCTTGTTGCGTCACGGCACGTGCGCCACAGAGGGGGACAAATCGGCGTGAAAGAGCTCTAACGGCGTAGGGCGCGCGAAGGGGTAGGGAGCGAGAGCCAACCGCGGCGCTCGCCAGCAGGTGGGCCCACTCTGCGGCATGATACCGCGGCCGAGCTCACTCTCCACGCACCGCAAGGCGCCGCAGAGATCTGGCTGGCCCGCGCGCGCGATTCCAGACTTCTGGACAGTAGCTGTGGGTTTTGTGTTCCCAGAAGTTTCTCGATACCGAGCCCAACGGGCTAAGGACATCACTTGCAGCATTTACGAATTAAGTTGCCCTTCAGGAAAATTTTAAAGTCAACATCTTATCCGACTTTTCGTATGATCCCATCACACAGCGCGGGGAACAAACCAATCACAGATGTTCATCCCACTGTGAGGCCCGGCGGGTTCCATTGTTCTGAGAGGCGTGCCCGCTCAGCTCCAGCCGTCAGCGCCGCCGTAAAATGATTGAAATGGAAGGGCTGCGGATAAGCAAACAGCTCGCCGGCCGGGCAAACAGCGGGCCGGTCCGGCGCGCCGCCGCCAGGTTATCGTTAAAACACGGCCAGAGCCGGGTGAATAATTAAAGCCGGCCCAGCAACAGGCCCGGCCGCTGCGGCCGCTCCCCTCAGGTGCTCGGCTGCCGGCGCTGCGGCGGTCAGCGGACCGTGCCGCCCACCTGCTGCCGCCGGCCGGGTCATAAACGAGCCCCGCGGCGGCGGCGGCACCCCTCCGACCGCGCGGCCGAGAACACGCTGACCGCCCGCTCTGACGTCAACAGCGAAACAGACAACTCCACTAGCGTGAACAGCGGTCAACATCCCCTCTCTAACGAGCTCCTCTGGCGTGGCCAGCAGAACCGTTGACCTCTGACGTGAGCGGTAAAACTGACGCCCTCCTCTAGCGTGGGTAGCGGAGAGAACATCCTCATCCAAAGTGAGCAATAGAGTCAACATCTTCCTCTAACGTGAGTAGCAAAGTCAACATCATCCTCTAATGTGAGCAGCAGTCAACATCCTCCCTTAATGTGAGCAGCAGTCAACATCCTCCTCTGACGTCAGCAGTAGAGTCAACATCTTTCTCTGACATCAGCAGTAGATTTAACATCTTCCTCTAATGTGAGCAGCAGAGTTGAAATTGCCGCCCCGTCTTGAGCCCAGGTGAGCCTCTAATCTCACTCGGAGAAGGTGAGCTCACTGGGAAGAGAAGCTCTAGTGAGAAGTGAGCTCTATGAGACACTCACTATCAGGCGGTGCAGGTTGGCCTCCTGAGGTCAGCGATCAGACCCCACAGTCGCTCGCGATGAGACATGCTGTCGAGGTCGCCCGATAATTAAAATCAGCCAGGCACATTAAATGTCCATTAAATCGCTGCCAGCCTCTAGATGACAACGGCTCGTTAAAACTAGCTTCATAGGGCGCTGTTGTAGCGAAGTTGACACCCACCTTCAGGCTGTTCGCGGCATCAGCAGGACAGGAGGAGTTGGGAGGCATTATTATCTGCTCAGGTGGGATCACGGTCCCAGTACTATCCCAGCTAAACATGAAACAACATCACGGCATGGTGCTGTTTTAAGATTACTTGCCAGGCATGCTTCGCAATGAAAAAGGCACAACTTTAAGCCATTTACGCATACTTAATGTTCCCTTCGTATGAAACGAGGTAAAGGGAATGTAAAGAACTTAACATATCTGTACCCAAAAATACACAGATGTGTAAAAATACAAAAAAAAACAAGGAAAGTGTGTAAGTTACCTTTCGGTATAATTCTTGCATAAATAAAATGAAATAAAAAGGACGAAATGAAAAATACCTTCTGATAATAAAATCATGCATAAAAAACGCGCCACAAAAACTGACATTGTACAAGAAATCAACTTATTTGGCCAGTGCTGGAGCAAAAGAGGTGCAAAAGACCTCGCGCATTATTCCTTTCGATGCATACGGTTCTCTCTCTCCCTCACCTTCAAAAAAACTCATGTGTTTGAGACCTTTCAGATGTTTCGTAGTCATTCGTTATTCAGTATTCAGTCACGACATCAATGCCCTAGTTTCTCTCGATCCCGCATCTCGTCGCAGTATTTCCCTAACACATTTCAACAATCAGAGTCGTCGACCAAAAGCAATAAACATGTCTAGCACCATCACCACAAAAAACGAATCGTAGCAGCGACGAACCAAAACACAAATATGCTGCTTTTGGCTAACGATACACTCAGGGCTTGCTTTGATATGGCGTATAATTCTGACAATCCTATACTCCAAAGACAGCTCATTAGCCTTTGCTTTCATTTATGGCCCAACTGCCGGTCTTCCTCGCCCGCGCCTATTGCACCGTGAAATAGGTCATTACGTAACGTTGTCTCCCCATGCGTAACGATAATCGCCACCGGCGGTCACCGGCGGTCACTGGGCAGGAAACAACGTGCTGGCTGCGAACTTCATGCCCGACTGATCCGGGCTGTGGGGCCCATTGGCCCGGCTCTGGTCTGGTCTGGTCTGGTCTGGTCTGGTCGGTCCCCGGGGTTCACAGGTTGAACTTGTCGGCCTCCACTGGGTGGACTCTGGGCCGACGCCTAAACCAGTGGACCATTTACACCCGGTCTCTGCGACCCGCTGGTTGGGCTAAAGGGCCACAGGCTTGTGCTGGGCCCCTTACGGGCTGGTCTGGTCAAGGTGACATGCAGACCGCGTAGCCAATCGATTTCCGCGCGCAACGCATTGCAGGCGCCCATACAACACCAGCTGCGACTCATGGGGCTGTGTCGCTTGTCTGCGGGCTGTGCGATCAGCAATGCGTCCACTGCTCAAAGACACTGTTCAACTCAGGTGCTCTGTTAGACTTACGACTTCGTTCATGGATGAAAAAATATACGTAAATGTAATTGTTAAATTGTGTTAGTTTGCTACTGACTTACAAATGAACTGTGGCCATGCGGCTCGATGGGCCTGCAAAATTTGTGACTAAGCACGCGGAACACATACAAGAACGTGTGATGCAAAAATAGGCACTACATCGAGCATTTCTGTGCCGCCTGTGTTCCCGAACTTGCATAAACATTATTTTGAATTTTTGCAGTATTTAATGGTGTTATTTTTTTTTGTAAGATACGGATTTTGTCAAATAAGAAATCATGTAGACAACATGAAGTCATGGAGGGCTGTGAAGTGCCCGCGTCTGTGGCGACTGTTGCACATAAACAATGGTCAAGCTGAAGAATATATATATATGACGTACATCTTCGGCTAGCCAGTAGAAATACAACTTTCCGTGCCAACAAGGCAGACGGTAACCTATTCCCAGAGCCACCCTCATTACAGCGGGAATCCTAGTTACCGTCTCACTCGCTGGTCCGGGCCTTCCCAGCCAGAGCCGTCCGACCCGAGACCCGCTGTGTCGCAACACCCTCCGACCGGCCCCGCCACGGTCCCGGCGCCAAGCGACCGACGCTGGCCGCCGACCCCGACGGCCCGGCGGCCGCCATTTCGTTGGCGGTGAGGTGCAGCCACATCCGCACCTCCCTCCGCTGCAATCAGCCACGCCGCAGTCGGTGGCGGCTTCTCGGCCTGGCGGGGCTCGGTCACGCGGAAACTGACCGCGGCCCGCTGATCAATCCGGCCGGGCCCTCTGATCAATCCCACAGGGCCCTCTGGTCAATCCCACCGGGCTCTCTGATGAATCCCACCGGGCCCGCTCATCAATCCGATCGGGACCTCTGATCAATCCGACCGGGCTCTCTGATCAATTCGATCGGACCCTCTGGTCAGTCCCACCGGGCTCTCTGATCAATCCCACCGGGACCGCTCATAAATCCGACCGGGCTCTCTGATCAATCCGACCGGGCTCTCTGATCAATCCGATCGGACCCGCTGATCAATCCGACCGAGCCCTCTGATCAATCCCACCGGGGCCCGGCCGTCTGATCAGTCTGACTGGCTCCCCGTCTGATCAGTCTGACCGACTCCCCGTCTGATCAGTCTGACCGGATCCCCCGTCTGACCAGTCTGACCGGATCCCCCGTCTGACCAGTCTGACTGGCTCCCCCGTCTGATCAGTCTGACTGGCTCCTCCGTCTGATCAGTCCGACTGGCTCTCCAGTCTGATATCAGTCTGATCCGGTCGTTTCACCAATCCGACCGGGGATTCAAGAGAACTGGAACCCAGAAGTCAGATCAACCCGACCGCGAGGCAGCCATCTTCCAAAGTTAAGTTCAAAAGGCCCGCAAAGTAAAGTAGGAGCCAGGGAAAAGTTGGATCATTACGGTGAAACTCAAGCTTTCGGTGGCTCTTGGGAGTCATTGCTAGAACTCGGCACTTAGGCTTTGGAAAGGTGTGAGTGCGCAAGTGCTTACTAAGAGCGGTTCATCGACCCGTCACGTAGAATGAATAAAAGCTAAAACCTCGCTGGTGCTCTTCATCTGGCTTGACATCTTCGACAATGCATGGGTATGTTGGTATGCCTGTCTCCCCCGACCATTCCCAAACGTGACGTGTTAGAGCAACGAAACATAAACGAGCGTATAGTTTGATCTTTTAACAATCCAATGGTATCTTGTTTGATCATTTCAAATCAACAGTGGCCCTACCGGCAACCTCAGAGAACGTCATGTCAGTGGATTACGGTTTCCTTTGGATCCCATGTGATGCATTCTATGGGACACTGTTGAGGAGCCCAGACGAGTTCTGTAATGACTACTAACTACTCCTGCTATGCAAATAGGCCTTTTCAATGACCCCAAAACCCTAGTGAGGCCAATGAACGATCAGAAAAGGACAATGATCTTAATTCATGATATTCACCTCAGATGACGTTGACCAAGATAATGACGGCAGTCACTGACATTATGAGTGACACTACTGCATAAGATGGAATAAGAAGGAGTACATTAAAAACCTTAAAACTTGCGTCGTCTGATGACGACCGTCGTCGAGTCATGATTCCTCCATGGCATGCCTTGGACAAAAACGTCACAGGTAAGGGATATGTGAGGGTATTGAGACCATTTTTGAGAGGTTAAGTACGAAGACTACAACTCAGCCAGCAGCGCAGCCTTCACTGAATGGTCACTGACGAGTTGGCCGTAACCCCCTGATAAGACTCCTTTAATTAATTTCGTATTTCGTGTTCTGGCTATCTATGCGTAGCTTTAACTGTTCTGGTTTGTTTCTAAATTGTAGAAGAGGCAGACCATTCGTTGCTTGTGATATGAATATAGTGGCAAATAGTTCGAAAGATTGTTTTCAGCAAATCCCGTTGTGTTTTCGTATTTAGAAGCATGCAAGGTTATACATTTTGAAAAAATCGTTTCGAACTAGGAGTTTTCAATTTCCTCATTTACGAACAACATGTCTTTGTCCACATTAATGGATCAGATTAACAGAGTTTAAATGCATTTAAGGCTAATGATTCGTAAGTAAAATCCTGAATTCTTCCCCATTTTTCTGTTTAATCGCCAAGCAAATAAAAATCGTGTTCCACAACATCCATTTGACCTTTATTGAGCCATCAAAAATAACTCAAACTTCAGTGGCAAACAAAAAATGGTTAGCATTCTTCTTCACTTTTTTGTTGCTCACCCAGCAGCTAAAATGCTCATGATGAAGGTTGCAGACAACAGCATGGCTAGCAAATATTGCCGCTCGTGATCAGACCTCTCAACACCATTTCTATTTTTTCATGTCAGGTATATGGAAGACGTCTTACGTAACAGTTCTTGATTTTCAAACGCTTCTCATCCAGCGAATTGAACGTTGAAGATCAAGGCCATAAAGCTTGCAGTCTCCGAGAAAATTTCCAAGACCTGCTTTCAACTACTTATTGCACAATGCACAGTATTTCAACACTCTACTGGATTTCTGTAATTCCTGCGCTATACAGATGGCATGATAATAATATCAAAAGCTTTCAATCACGTGTTATGTATTTGAGCAATGCGCGCATACAAAACCCGCGCAGAAAATGGCCTTTCAAACATTGCCATTAAAATTAAAACCTAAAACATAGGTCTTGAATAGGAAGGAGGAAGCTATCAGAATGATATGAGCGGATTGCGCTTTTGTTGCGTTTTGAATATGCGTTATGTATGTATGAATTTACGTCTTTGGGTGGTCAACACCAACAGGGCGGCTATGATGTTCAGCGTTATATAGATAAAAACAAATCAGGTAAGTTAGTCAAGCTAACACAAAACATACACAGTCGCATACCAATGTTAAATAAGGTATTTCAGTCAATCAGCCACACAAAAAAATTTTAAAGCGCGAGCAGCCTATTTGCCGGAAAGCGGGTCATTTCCGATGGCAGCAATTTGTACCGCACTGGGGCACGTCTGTAGAGACTGCGCTTTCCTGTATTCGTGCGAGTACCCGGTACGTGCAGCCAGTGGTCTTGTCTCGTACTACGTTCGCGCAGTAAAAAGTAAGCATGAAAAACATTCACTAAGACCGCAGGCTCATTACTCTGTAGCTCCTTATGTATCAGTCGGAGCGCATAGTATTAGTGCAAGTCATCCGATGACATCCAGCCAAGCCTCCGTCTGAGGTCCGACACATGCTCGAATTTGGAACTACCAAAAATGGCCCTGACAGCAAAGTAAATGATTTTTTTTTATTTTGTCCGCGTTCTTCCTAGACCCGTTCCCAAACACCGAAATACAGTGCCGCATATGAGACAGGACTAGGGCTGTCACATGTGTTTCAGCGGCACGGTCAGGGATGAGACGCCGGAAGCGGGAAAGGCCAGACAGCGTACCGATACAGCGGCGAGATAGGTTCGTCACGTGGCGGTCCCAGATAACCAAAGGATCGAAAGTTACGCCAAAATTTTTTAGTTGGTTGCGCGACGCTGAAGAAACGTAAATAAATTTTACGTTGATAGTTGGAGCATGGCGTATATCTTGACGGCTACCGAAACTATGATTTGGGTTTTATCTGCATTGAACTTCAGGTCGTTGAGCCGAAATCATAGGCCCAGAGAGGTGAGAGCAGCCTCAAGTCTGGTAACCGTCTCCTGGAGGCACGCCTTATTGCCGCTAACGAACAACTGCGTGTCGTCAGCGTACTGATACACATCGGCATTCAGAGCAAAAAGACTGAGGTCATTAGAAAAAAGTGAAGGCAATAAATAGCCCAGGGCAGAGCCCTAACAAACTCCCATGTTGATTGGACGTGGCGCCGAAGCGCGATTCCGATTGACGTTGTTTCGGTAGCTGAACTTTGCGTACGTCACTGGAGATAAGTTGAGAACTGAGATGTGCGAATTCCATGTCGATAAAGCTTTTTAAGAGGACAGAGTGTCAAAGTGGTGAATTACACCAAAACATTTGCTGGAGGAGTCGGAAAACGAGGAAAATGCTCACAAAAACGATGAAATTCAAGATGTTAAACATACTTTTGCTTATTTGGAGGTGCCCAGTCAATAGTTTAGAACCGAAAAGAGACTCAAAATATCTAACCTGCAAATAGAATCCGACCTCACCCATTCTGGAAATCCGCATACAGCATGTCTCATTTGCGGTCAATGTCTCGCTAGTTTTATCTCGCTTATGCCTTCATGTCTTTTTTTTCATGGGTTGACATAATAAACTAAAATGTATTTGATCTGAATAAAGGTAATTTCTGATGTGGGTGCAGATGGTCTAGACTTACTGAGCAAAGAAAATGCGCCTAATTCGTAAGACAAAAAGATGATTCAACAAATAATGACAGATGAGTGGCGTAACGCGTTCGTCACCATCTGCAAGACAAAGTGAAATACACTGAATGATCCCTTTTTATGTTTCGCCACTCTTGTAATGCACTGGGCGCCAGACTGGGACTTTTCTCCGTCCCTGATGACTGTCATTGTCGACAGCATTCCAAACTCAAACTTCCCAGCACTAGAAAAATCAACCTGGTCGCAACGTCTAATAAACAAGACGGCATTGCAGGTTTTCGGTCAAACCTGGCCAGTCTAGCCCTGTCGCCTCTCCTCGATCGGCTGAGAAGCTTCACCGGCTGGCTAATCGAGATGATTATTTTATGAAATTCCCGAAACTATTTGACGAAAGAAGACTGGGAATCATTCCAAAAAGTGCAATAAATGTAACAGACAAATTCTGTTGCCACTTTTGTTTTTACGCCTTTATGAGAGGGTGGGTTTGCATAGAACTTGAAATGGGTCACATTTCTATTTCCTTCCGTTCCTTGGTTTCTTTATTAGGACGCTCCGGGCCGGCTTACTCGTATTTCATGGATCAAACTGAAAGACCTCTATGCCAGACAGGCCACGCAAGTCACTTGATTGTGAAATTCATCAGCAACAAAGGCAACAAAGTCAGCCATAACGCGAAAAAAGAAACGTGCACAAACGTTTTAATAGAACTATCTTTGAAGTCGAAGAGACAGTGACATGTTCAAAACACAATGTGAAGAGCTGACAAACATTTACACCCTAGAAACAGGGGTGTAGCCGGGACTTTGCCATGGACGGTGTCAGAAGAAACCCAATCCCCCTCAACACTGAAAAGTCGGCCACCTTACTGTGGAACTCCGGGAATCTTTATTTGTTTTTGTTTCCGGTGCACAAAGAAACGTTGAAGTTTCAGCCCTTAGAAAAGGGACCATGGTCTCTTGCCCCCTCCCTTTTACTCGGTGACACGCCTGCCCAGGGGCTGCGCGCCGTAAACATCGTACAAACAAAAACGGTAAATTCTATTCCGGCTCAACCATGGAACAAACAGCTGTGCCTGCAGCGTCGTCAGTTAAAGCCGTCAGCCCGCAGAGATCGTGTCGCCGCGTGGCTGTGTCCCGCAGGCTTCGTTCTATGCTCACAGGGGCCGGTCTGCGCTGACAGGGCTGCCCGGCTGCAGCGACGAGGGGTCCCGTTTTCCCCACCGGCTCTCCCGACAGGTCCCGCGGTCGTCCGGTGCAGCTGCATCCACTCCCGCTCCGGTTTTAATCGTGCCTTATAGGAGGCCTGCGTAATAGAGGCTGCGAGAATGGTTCCAATCCTTACCGAATATCCTATAATTTACCACTCCTCGCGCTGGCCTGTGTCCACATTGCGGTCCTATCGGAGCATAAAATATTTCTACTACAGGGTCGTGAAACGTTATGGGAGCTTTCGTCGCCCGGCAACGTCCCGTTGAAGGGCAGCCGGCGACGGTGGCCGCTGGATACGCCAGACACCACCACGGTGAGGCGCATCATGCCCAGCTCGGCCCATGCGGCCCGGTACCGAGGACACTCAAGGGCTGTCGCAAGTCTCAGAAGCAAAATTTGAGCTACAGGTGTTACAGTTTCAAGGGAAACAACGCTTAAATTGCACGTAATTTGGCTGAGAAGGTGTCAATTAACTCATTTGCAGAAGTTTACGTCGGTTTTTGGAGGAGGTTTATGGACGAGATAGGGAAACGTTCCCCCAGAACAAATGCAAAACAAATGCGTAACAAACAGAGATTTAAATCAATGAACGGATCTGAAAAGCTCGTGTGGTATATGGAGCAATGTCACGCCAATATGTGCGCTGCCTGTTTCTGATGCACGAGTTCATCATTACGAATCTACCCCTCTCCCCTCCCATCCTCCTCTTTTTACTTTCCTCGGCATCATGGTCCCGGAGAAATATATTGCCTGTTTTCGGGTCTACTGCTCTCCACTCTCCTTTTGAACTGTCGCCATCGCTGCCTCGGGCTCTGGTGGACGCATCCTGCTCCGTTACACCCTCAGCCCTCTGTCCGAGCTATCTGTGCTGCTCCGAGCTCAGCCCTCTGTCCGGGCTCTCTGTCCCGCTTCACACATTGTCCGAGATCCCTTTCTTGTTCCAATCGCTGTCAGGCCTCCCTGTCTTCCTCCATTCACTGCCCGAGCATTCTACCCAGTTCCACCCACTGGCAGAGCTCCCGGCTCCACCCCGCCCTCTGGCTGAGTTCGGTACCCCTGTGTGGCCCCAGCCGGGCTCACCGCCGTCCGCTCCCGGCCGCCGACTGACGGGTTAGATGGATGGGGTGCCGTACATGGGCGCCACCATGACCCGGCCGGCTGACAGATGGGCCGCCGCCGGCCGCCGCAGGGGGCCATCACGGCCGGCCGGGCCCGCCGCGCCGGCAGCCGGCGCAGCCCCAAAGGCCGGCTCGCCCGGCCGGCCCCCGCTCGGTCCGCGCGCACGCTTCAATGCCCCGCATAAAAACAAACACGGATCGAGATAATGGCATAAAACCTGCTACCCCTCCAATAAATAAGTTAAGCTGAAACGTGATATATTACGGTGTTTTGTATTAGCGGGTGTGTTGCGCATCAGGCGGAGTGCTTCCGGTGGGTGCTCGCCTCGGCGATGAAACAGATAGGCTCAGATGCTGTGTGCTGCGTGGAACAGCAACCTCAGACGTCAATCCCACTTTGTACCAATAGCCGAGAAACTACGTGAGTTGCTGCTCGCTTGAGGTTCGCCAGCTCTGACAGACTACCTCATTTGTTTCAACCGAGGTGGCCAGTCACGCACTAAAAACCGTTATACGCAGCTGCGCATCCAGGAGACAGCACTGGTAAAGATTATTTCCAGGCAACACATTCCGATTGTTGGCTGCTTCGCTTCTGCGCAATGGCTATTGTCGCAGCGCCGCATGTATTTCCAGCCGTCGTTTATCGACACACGCGGCGGACAAGGTGAACTCCAGCCGTACAGCGAACTAAGGCTGCACAAAGCACCGACCGACGCCGGGGCGCCATTACCAAAAATTAACGCGTATGGCGTGCACCATGTGTGGCGATGGAGAAATTATGCCGTCAGAACGGCGAGTCGGTGCAGAGTACACTTTCCACGGACCATTAGGCTCCATTATTGGTGCACCGGCGCTCGGCGTCCGCTTCCCCCGGCCATTTTTCTAATTCAATAATACCCTGCAATTATTCAATGCCTGTCCCGCGTCGTATCCTCCCATTGACTTTATGGGCCGGCTCGGGGAGGGGATCGGAGCCCGCTCCCTGGGGATTAGCGTGATGCTAAGCCGCGCTGTAGAGGTGGATCCGCCGACCCATCGACGGGTGGCCGGCGGGTCGGTCACGCGATCCGCCCCGGCTCGACCCAACCCGGGGTAAACACGGCGGCCGTCCAGCCCGCGACGCTCCGACCACAGCGACTGTACTGTACTGAGACCCGCGGTACACACAGCGACCGTACTGTACTGAGACCCGCGGTAAACACAGCGACTGTACTGCACTGAGACCCGCGGTAAACACAGCGACCGTACTGTACTGAGACCCGCGGTAAACACAGCGACTGTACTGTACTGAGACCCGCGGTAAACACAGCGACCGTACTGTACTGAGACCCGCGGTAAACACAGCCACCGTACTGTACTGAGACCCGCGGTAAACACAGCCACCGTACTGTACTGAGACCCGCGGTAAACACAGCGACCGTACTGCACTCCGACCCGCGGTAAACACAGCGACTGTACTGCACTGCGACCCGCGGTAAACACAGCGACCGTACTGTACTGAGACCCGCGGTAAACACAGCGACCGTACTGTACTGCGACCCGCGGTAAACACAGCGACCGTACTGTACTGAGACCCGCGGTAAACACAGCGACCGTACTGTACTGCGACCCGCGGTAAACACAGCGACCGTACTGTACTGAGACCCGCGGTAAACACAGCGACCGTACTGTACTGAGACCCGCGGTAAACACAGCGACTGTACTGTACTGAGACCCGCGGTAAACACAGCGACTGTACTGTACAGACCGGCGGTAAACACAGCGACCGTACTGTACTGCGGCCCGCGGTAAACACAGCGACCGTACTGTACTGAGACCCGCGGTAAACACAGCGACCGTACTGTACTGAGACCCGCGGTAAACACAGCGACCGTACTGTACTGAGACCCGCGGTAAACACAGCGACCGTACTGTACTGAGACCCGCGGTAAACACAGCGACCGTACTGTACTGAGACCCGCGGTAAACACAGCGACCGTACTGTACTGAGACCCGCGGTAAACACAGCGACCGTACTGTACTGAGACCCGCGGTAAACACAGCGACCGTACTGTACTGAGACCCGCGGTAAACACAGCGACCGTACTGTACTGAGACCCGCGGTAAACACAGCGACCGTACTGTACTGAGACCCGCGGTAAACACAGCGACCGTACTGTACTGAGACCCGCGGTAAACACAGCGACCGTACTGTACTGAGACCCGCGGTAAACACAGCGACCGTACTGCACTCCGACCCGCGGTAAACACAGCGACCGTACTGCACTCCGACCCGCGGTAAACACAGCGACCGTACTGTACTGAGACCCGCGGTAAACACAGCGACCGTACTGTACTGAGACCCGCGGTAAACACAGCGACCGTACTGTACTGAGACCCGCGGTAAACACAGCGACCGTACTGTACTGAGACCCGCGGTAAACACAGCGACCGTACTGTACTGAGACCCGCGGTAAACACAGCGACCGTACTGTACTGAGACCCGCGGTAAACACAGCGACCGTACTGTACTGAGACCCGCGGTAAACACAGCGACCGTACTGTACTGAGACCCGCGGTAAACACAGCGACCGTACTGTACTGAGACCCGCGGTAAACACAGCGACCGTACTGTACTGAGACCCGCGGTAAACACAGCGACCGTACTGTACTGAGACCCGCGGTAAACACAGCGACCGTACTGTACTGAGACCCGCGGTAAACACAGCGACCGTACTGTACTGAGACCCGCGGTAAACACAGCGACCGTACTGTACTGAGACCCGCGGTAAACACAGCGACCGTACTGTACTGAGACCCGCGGTAAACACAGCGACCGTACTGTACTGAGACCCGCGGTAAACACAGCGACCGTACTGTACTGCGACCCGCGGTAAACACAGCGACCGTACTGTACTGAGACCCGCGGTAAACACAGCGACCGTACTGTACTGACCGACCCGCGGTAAACACAGCGACCGTACTGTACTGAGACCCGCGGTAAACACAGCGACCGTACTGTACTGAGACCCGCGGTAAACACAGCGACCGTACTGTACTGAGACCCGCGGTAAACACAGCGACCGTACTGTACTGAGACCCGCGGTAAACACAGCGACCGTACTGTACTGAGACCCGCGGTAAACACAGCGACCGTACTGTACTGAGACCCGCGGTAAACACAGCGACCGTACTGTACTGAGACCCGCGGTAAACACAGCGACCGTACTGTACTGAGACCCGCGGTAAACACAGCGACCGTACTGTACTGCGACCCGCGGTAAACACAGCGACCGTACTGTACTGAGACCCGCGGTAAACACAGCGACCGTACTGTACTGCGAACCCGCGGTAAACACAGCGACCGTACTGTACTGAGACCCGCGGTAAACACAGCGACCGTACTGTACTGAGACCCGCGGTAAACACAGCGACCGTACTGTACTGAGACCCGCGGTAAACACAGCGACCGTACTGTACTGAGACCCGCGGTAAACACAGCGACCGTACTGTACTGAGACCCGCGGTAAACACAGCGACCGTACTGTACTGCGACCCGCGGTAAACACAGCGACCGTACTGTACTGAGACCCGCGGTAAACACAGCGACCGTACTGTACTGCGACCCGCGGTAAACACAGCGACCGTACTGTACTGCGACCCGCGGTAAACACAGCGACCGTACTGTACTCCGACCCGCGGTAAACACAGCGACCGTACTGTACTGAGACCCGCGGTAAACACAGCGACCGTACTGTACTGAGACCCGCGGTAAACACAGCGACCGTACTGTACTCCGACCCGCGGTAAACACAGCGACCGTACTGTACTGCGACCCGCGGTAAACACAGCGACCGTACTGTACTGCGACCCGCGGTAAACACAGCGACCGTACTGTACTGCGACCCGCGGTAAACACAGCGACCGTACTGTACTGCGACCCGCGGTAAACACAGCGACCGTACTGTACTGAGACCCGCGGTAAACACAGCGACCGTACTGCACTCCGACCCGCGGTAAACACAGCGACCGTACTGTACTACGACCCGCGGTAAACACAGCGACCGTACTGTACTGCGACCCGCGGTAAACACAGCGACCGTACTGCACTCCGACCCGCGGTAAACACAGCGACCGTACTGTACTGCGACCCGCGGTAAACACAGCGACCGTACTGTACTGCGACCCGCGGTAAACACAGCGACCGTACTGTACTACGACCCGCGGTAAACACAGCGACCGTACTGCACTCCGACCCGCGGTAAACACAGCGACCGTACTGCACTCCGACCCGCGGTAAACACAGCGACCGTACTGTACTACGACCCGCGGTAAACACAGCGACCGTACTGCACTCCGACCCGCGGTAAACACAGCGACCGTACTGTACTCCGACCCGCGGTAAACACAGCGACCGTACTGTACTACGACCCGCGGTAAACACAGCGACCGTACTGTACTGCGACCCGCGGTAAACACAGCGACCGTACTGTACTACGACCCGCGGTAAACACAGCGACCGTGCTGTACTGCGACCCGCGGTAAACACAGCGACCGTACTGTACTGCGACCCGCGGTAAACACAGCGACCGTACTGTACTGCGACCCGCGGTAAACACAGCGACCGTACTGTACTACGACCCGCGGTAAACACAGCGACCGTACTGCACTCCGACCCTGCGACCTGCGCTAAACACAGCGACCGTACTGTAGTCAAACCCGCGGTAAACAAAGCGAAGGTACAGTTCCGGTGTCCAAACATGGCACACAGAAAGAAAGTACTGGTCCAGTACCTCAACCCTGACAAACGAGCTGAGAATGCGGTCCCGTTATCAGCAGTGCCAATGGCAGAAGGGTCTGAAGGACTGAAACCATCGCCGTTAAACACATGGAGACCAATGGTGTCACTGAGGAAGTTCGTTCGATGTTCGATGAAAAATGCATGTGACCACAGCAGCCTGACTGATGAGACTAGCCTTTCCTTTCCTTTCCTTGATTCAAAAAAAGACATCTGGGAATGTGTCGTGCCTGCTGCAAGTGATTTAATTTATGTCATAAAAATGAAAACGCAGCGATGCTAGCTGAGGGCCCTGGTGCCTTTCCTGGTTGCCTCCACAGAGGATTATTAAGCTGGAGGAAAATACACACTAGCAGGACACCTCGCATTCAGGCTTGATAGCTACGTGATGCAGCTCGCGATACCGCTGTCTTGGAAAGTGTCAAAACGATTGATTGTGAGCGTATTCAAACATGTTCTAGTTTGTTTTGGAATGCCGAAATGGAGTGTTTAACATATGCCTGGACAGACATTAAATGTATCCATGAATGGTGGCATGCGACTACGAATGCAATGTACATTTACCAACTTCATATCACTTGCTATACGGAATATATGTAGAACTTCAAATAGCTTTGTTTAGAAATTCATTGTGTAAAGAACTTCAGATAACTTCATATAGAAGCTTCAATAAATGCAACTTGGTATAACTTGCAAAGACATGAAACATAGTGTTAGGGACAGCGGATGGGGATGGATCAAATCTTGCAAAAATAACTGGCGTGTAACTGTGCATAATAAGGCTGCGTGCACATTTCAAGGCTAGAGATATCGCCTAGAATTCATGGATTATACATGTATGTGTATGCTACGCGTTCAGTGTTAGGGGGGCGCATTAGGTTAACCAATGTTTCCATCGGTCGACATAACGCCACCACTTCAAACAGGTCAGAGGTCTGAACCAATCGATTGCAGCCTGGGGTCTGACGCCCTCGAATAATGCATGCAGTGCCGTCAGCCTCTGACGCCATGTTACAAGCCCGGAGTGGCACTCACTGCAAACTCAGGCCGGTAACTCCCGCGGGACTGGTGGACTGAACGCCGCCATGCCGGCCTTTACGACAGGATACACCACACCTCGAACGACTCGTAAAAGTCGGCACGAGCCGGCCCGACCACAGAACGACGCTGTCGGCACACGAGCAGGGCCCGAGACGACTGACGTCAGGCAGATGAAGCGTGTCTCAGAGCGACGTCAGCCAGGCGACATGAGTCGTCTCAAAATAACGTCAGTCGGACACTAAGGGTCTCAGAGAGTCAGGTGAATGACAAGAATATCAGATTGACGTCGGCGAATAACTAAGGCCTCAGATTGATGTCACACGGTCGATAAGTGTCTGAATGACGTCACTCGTATGACGATGGCTCCAGATCAGTGCCAAGGCATCAAGGAATGCCTCAGAATTACATCAGTATAAAGTGTCAAGAGCCCCAGAGTAGTCTCTACCGGATGTAAGAAACTAAAATTTCGGAAGCATTCCACACGCTAAGAGACGTGACGTGGCGCCCGCCAGTGCACCGGTAATTTGGTGTGATCTCACGGTGATAGACTCGGCGAGCCTGAATAAAAGTCGTCCAATGAAAAAAAAATCGCGAACAGGTTTCCCTCGTGTCTTTAGCTTCTGTAATTTTTTTATGGCCATTACCATGCGGTTAAATGTTGTAACTTCCTGTATAAAGGTTCACTTTCGTTTATAAATTTGGCACTATGTTGATTAATGTTATTCTATGAACGAAGCGACTGCGACTAGACTGGTTTCAAGAGTCAAGCCACAGTCCACCGAGGTCGTGTGCGTGTGGGAGTTTTCAGAATCCGACAGATCAGACCCTGGCGGGACGACCAGAGTCACCGGCTCGACACGCCGTATGACAACGCGGTAACGTCCCGCGCCGCCGTCAGCTGACTGGCCGAGGTCGGCGCGCCGCGAAGTGTCGCACGTGACGTCGTCACAATGTGGCGCATCGATTCGGTCACAGCCGGCGCGCTCGGCCGACGGCGGTAACGGCGCGCGGCACGCGCCGCGTCCGTCACCGGCCGACGCCCACCCGGACACCAGAATTTACCGGCCCTGCATTATTGATGCCACTAAGAGCAGGCCATCATTTGCAAATGAGGCTATTCTGTGGGCGCGCCCGGCTCGCTGCCGCCGCCGGGACCGTGTTGACTCGACGTCACTGCGTCAAGTGATCCCCTAATGAAGTGCGTCGCGGGCTTTGTCACGGCTAGCCGACAAATGGAGGCACGCATTACCGCACATTCACGTGTAATGCTGGCTAACCCACACTAATTTTACGCCCTGTTGCCTCCCAAGTTGCGGGAAACTAACAACTGCAACCGTTTCATCATGAATGGGTGTCTTCTTGCGCGACAAAAAACGGACAATGTAAGAGGGACTGTCCAAGAGGGGTGCACTGGTAACAATGAAATAGTTTGTCGAAATGCATGCGAATCGTGTCCTTACACTGGAAACATCTTATTTTTCAACCGTCACTCAAGATCAGGCAACCAGGAGTGCCTCTCCGTCAGTTCAGCAATGGACAGTACCATGCGTTAACGCCAAAGAACGTAAAAAGCAAGTGGACGAATTCCCTGCTGAGAAATGGAAACAAACGTAAACAAGCGTGTTGAGAAGAGCAGTGTTACTGTTAGGTACCAAAAAGCTGGAAGTAGTCATAGCCAAAGCCAGCTCATGAGTGCTCTTTATACCGTCCCAGACATATGTACTCCCAATCGGCATTAGTAATCAGTCACGAGGGTCGGGGGAAGGCGGAGGGCGGCTTTACTTGGTCGCTATCATGCGAAGTTTTATGCTGGATCTCTCTAAGGAGTCCACCTAACTAAGCAAAGCTTGTTGTTGGGTGGCCTCCAAGAGCCAGCACCGTTGATTAGGGTGTCATTGATAGAAAATAAGTTTGTGCTTATGATGTATGCGAATGTGATAGTGAGATCGAGTCTTGGTGCCTGAACAATCGATGCTTTATTGATTTATCTTCTTGCTCTTGATAGAAAGACACGAAATACATCTTTGCATACGTTCTCAAAATTCTGGCTAACATTCTACACTGTCCCAAAATTACCTGTTTTCGCAGCCCGGCTCGCAAAAGGCCGCCGGGATTTCATAGTGAAGGAACTGCAAACATGCAGCACCACGCTGAAAGATATTGCATAAGACATTGCACAAAGACATAAAAATGAAAATTAGCTTTGGTTTGTTTGTGCATCGTACAGAGCTTGGAACACAACAGAACCTCAATCCTGTATCAAATCATGTAACATTTGACCTGTTTCATGTCGTGTCAAGAAGGATGTCGATCAAAGACATTATTTAACAAACATCGAAATCATGTAGGAGGAAAGGGTATAACTGCCATTTTCATAGATAGCAGAGTGGCTGCTGATCGAGGGTCAAGACTGGAACCGTCGGAGCAGGCTCCCAAACCAGTGTCTTGCTTTGAAAGCATAATGCCGACACTTACAATAAAGTCAGTCTGTTTTTGGGGTAGTGGAAACGTTGACTCGCGGGAACTAAAATGTGAGATTATTGTTTACCCAGCCTCTAATGTATTTTGGGTCATGGTACGGGATGAAGTTAAAACATCTGCCTGTTCATCAAAACGAGGAAGCTCACCTCGCCCACCACCTCTCGATGATGTGCCCATGAGAGGAAACACGTCAATTCGGTACCTAATGTAACACATCCGGCGGGCTTTCGCCATGACGCTCCCTGCCCAGAGCGGCACGTTTTTCAACCAACACCGCTGGAGCGTTATGTTTGGGCTGTCGTTTTTCCACTGTCACGCATCGTGCGCATGGCACGCGCTCTCTGCTGCGCCGGCTGTCGGGGCGGAACTTCACCGCTTCCGGCGGCGTCGCTCTGTAAACGCGACTTCACAAATCTGGCAGCATCGTTGCCGCAACAATGGCTCGTCTCGCCGGCCGCAATTACACGCGAATTTCGCGCCGCTCGCGGGCACCATCGGATCCGCGCCGGAGGGGGGCGCACGTGACTGGCGCTGCGGCCGGCCCCCGCGCATTGTCCGGTCACGTGTCGGCCGGCCACGCCCCTCGGCGCCCCCCGAAATGTGAGCGGGCCGACGCCGGCGGCCGCCGGCGGCGCGGCGGGCGCGGGCCGCCGGCGGCGCGTGTCGGCCGGCCCCCCGGGAGCGGCGGCCGGCCGCCCTCAGGCTCAGATAAGACGATAACTGCCCCAGCCGGGCCGTCTGCAGGCGGCCATCGATCCGACCGTGCAGCGCAATGGTATGTCAAAACGGCCACGGGACGCGACTGGCCGACACGGGTTACGGCAGCACAGCGTGGCGAGCGAGGCCACATGAGGCCGCTGTCACCGCTCCAGCCGACAAACGTAACCTGCTTCTCTGTGCGACGTCTTCCTCATCGTGACCTGCTCCGCAGCCTGACCTTCTACTCAGCGGACCTCCTCCTCAGCGTGACGTCATCCTCAGCGTGACGTACACCTCAGCGGACCTCTTCCTCTGCGTGATATCCTCCTCAGCGTGACCTCTCCTCAACCTGACCTAGTCTCCAGCGGGCCTCCTCCTTAGCGTAGCCTTCTCTTCTGTGCAGCCTACTCCGCAGCCGTCTGAGGAATTTCATTATCGACCAGAGTTCTGCTCAGCAGGACACGCGGTCTTCCAAGTCGTGCGACGGCGAGTCGCCATTTCTGTGCACTGACGAACTCGTTCAGATGACTGTACTGCCGAACTCCGTGACGGTGGATAAGAAATCCTAGCATTTCGTCCACGAATTTTCTCGGCGTCGCCGTGTGGAAACGTGTTTGCGGGACCGCTAGAGAGAAGAAAACATTGACGTTTCAGATCGTTTTTGTCTAAACTCTTAGAAACTTCACCTTTTCAGACTGTTCTGTGTTATCTTAACGCACGCATTAGAAGGGGACCTTTTTGTGTCCCCCACCTGTTTTTCTTAAATATCTCGAGAACGGACCGGAGCTGGTTATTGTTACTTTGTGAGGTTTATGGCAATTGAATAACTCGACGCTTCACGCAGAAAAATTGAAAATCGGCCCGAATTTTTCCAATTTTCAAGCATTTAAAGTCAGGCAAACATAACGAAGAACGACGGTTATCGCTGACAAATGAGAACTTTGTGAAAGGACCAGCGTTTTACCTAAGAATACCTTTTGAACACAATCACGCGGCGTCATTCGGGCATAAGTGATGGGGGTACCAAGACCACAGCCAGGGTCAATACGGGTCAAGGTCATCAAAGGTCAAGGCCAACCAGCTTGTGACGTGATCCAGATTTGCTTTGCGACATTTCGATTTGTATGCATTCAAAAACCTTAGTAAAAACACGTATGCTCACATGGATACGCTTATACATACTAAGGTCATTTCAGGTCAAGGTCATCAAAGGTCAAGGGCAACTATTTTGTGACCGGGCCCAGATTTGCTTTGCAATATGCCGATTTGTATGACACATGCATTCAAAGACAGTAATAAAAACACGTTTGGCACACTGATACTCATACGTATATACATGTATACACATACGTACATGCACAAATATAAACGCTGGAAGTGACCAAATGTACCGATGCTGGCTACCTTCACTGAAAATACGCCAAAAGATGCGTGTAGGGCTCTTATTTACACTCAAGCCATCTCGTGTTGCTCCAAATCTGATCTGCAAAAGATGAAAAAATGACGCCATAGGACAACGGCCTGACATGACCTCGGCCCAAAATCCTCTGAAAGTGAAAAATCCTCTGAAAAAATCTTCTGAAAGTGAAGACGCCAAATGAATGGACATTATCGTATTTCACGTTTTAACGCCAAAACAAACACCCTTTTCCCGTTTCGTTTGAAAGGTCGCACGAAATGGCCTTTACGGGCCGAGAAAGAAAGAATGACCTTTTTGACCCCATTTGACCTTAAAGAATTCGACCTAAGGTCTTGAATATTGCACACAATGTAAATAACTATAGCCTCCCATTGAATTAATGAACAAATGCAAATATGAGTCATAAAGCAATGAGAATTGAGTCAGTTGCAGATTTTCACAGGTACCACCGATAAATCAAGAATGCTGCGCCGCAAGGTACTCTTCGCACAACTTCGTCGCTCACGGATTCAACGTCCGTAAATCAGCACCATAAGAAAACGCTTAAACTCACCAATGTTTATCGGTTAGTTTACTCAAGCGCTACTCTAATTCCCCAGACTCAAACGGGGTGTAGTTTCTTTGACCGCCCCGCGAAGCGCGCCGCCGCGGTCGCCCGATCCGGCCCATCGGATCGTGATCACAGTGCGGCGCGTCGCTCGGCCCGGCCCGTCCGATCGTGATCACAGTGCGGCGCGTCGGCTCGGCCCGGCCCGTCCGATCGTGATCACAGTGCGGCGCGTCGCTCGGTCCGCGTCGCTCGGCCGTCGTCGCTCGGCCGTCGGCCGCCGTTCGTCACGACATAACATCATGACGTCAGCCGTGACGGCCGCAGTCCGGCCGAGCGGACCGGACGTGTGGCGCGGCTGGCGGGCGGAGCGGCCCAGGCGGCCTCCCGCGGGCCCCTGACGGCTCCGTCCCGAGCCCCGGAGCCCCAGCCCCGGAGCCGAGTCCTGGCGCCGGACAGTCTGCTGACCGGCGCCAAAACGTTCGGCGGCCGGCCGCGTGCGCCTGTAGAGCGCCATTCGAAGTCAACATCATAATCTTCGTGTCAGGGGCGTCGACTTTCGTAAATGATTGGGGTGGGGCCGAGCCGAGGGCCCGACAACCTAACCTCCCCCGAAATGTGTGTTTCTTCAACGGATTTAACCCACTTTATTTTGACCCACAGATTTTTTTTTTTTTTGTTACTATTTATCACATAAAAAATTGAACTTGGCCCATGTATATAGGTATATATATGCATAAATGTATATATAAAATATAGATAGATATATACATCGCTTTAGACTTTATTCTTTACTTTCTGACTATTTCTCATCTACTGAGGTCGTTTTTTCGCTACTATTACTTATTTCCCTTTAAAACTGGCAGAAAATATTGGGTGGGCCCAAACCAAAACTGAGTGGGTCCAAATCAGCATTGGGTGGGCCAAGGCCCCCTCAAAAGAATACAAATCAACACCCTTACTTGGTGTTTTTAACCGCATTATCGTCAAAACTGCTCGCCAACCTTCCAGATAGTCCTATTCTGGAGTGAGGTTGTATCCTCCGACTTTTAGGAGGTTTTCCACCCGCTGCTTCAACCAACCTTAGTTAGAACTACGAAACATGGTATCCAAGCCTCCTTTTGTTTTTAAGAGTTAAACATCTGTAGATTTAAGAGTACGTAAAAAAAAAACATGAAAAGTAATCCAGGGAACCGTGCATGTTGCACCATGCGGGTGAGGAAACAGAATCTGCGACGGCCAGACTCCTGGTAGGCTATCCCGCTGGGCTCGGGTGTACGGCGGTATAGTCTACATAAGGCGACGAGTTGCTCGGTCCAAGCTGTGGGTAGGGCAGAATCGTCATACCGGACGCCCATCTAAGATCGTTTGTAGTTCGTCTCCAGAAAGGCACAAGTCGACCAAAGTACATTCAAATGAAAGACCACCCTCAAATCCAAAATGTGGCTACTTTAATTGCTGTCTTGAGCATTTGTTTAGCTGTAATATTTTTGATAATGAGTGTGGGTAATTCCGGGCAACGCTGGGTAATTTCAGACGACCGTCCAAATTCAGCCGATCCATGTTTGATACTAGCGGTGCTAGCTGAGGCTAAGCTGGAATTTCTTTGGTTAGTCACGAGTCAGGAATCTACCTCTATGTCAGCCTTCCGCCCCTCTGCTACTGTCGTCGGCTTGCCGCGTCACCGCTGCTGTTGCTGCTGTCGGGTACCATAAGTCGCCTGGTCGATTCGTTGTAATACTTCTGCCAGCCGGACAGCTCTTACGTGCTACCGCGCGTTTCTAATAAAAAATGGTTTTAATAACAGTGTATTTCTTTGCACATATTAAAGCACAGGTCTCAGGTATTCGGGTATTACCGGGCGGTATACAATACTTAAAGAAAGGCGGTGCCTCAAAAGGTGAGGTATGATGTCGAGGCAGATGGTTTCAGCCATCTGCAGCCATTTCTAAAATAAAGCAAATACACGAATAGGGTGTTATGTGATAATTGCGCACACTCGTATCTGCGGATTGCTCAATGGCAGGTGGCAGAAAATCGGAAAGTTAAAAACCAGAAACAGTGAATTCAAAGAGAAAATGTTTACGTGAGACATGCAACGCCTCGTATACGCAATGAGGCGAAAAGGGATGCTGGATCGTTTTCAGTTCCATATATTTATGTATGTATGTGTGTGTATACATATATATATATATATATATATATTTGACGTGGAACTAACCGTGGCGAGGAAACGAGGGTGTCAGAAATTGCCTACCGTCTGATTTTACCCAGACCTCCCCTCACCAGTCACGGATCCAAACAGTCATTCAGCACAGGACCCAACCTCATCAGGGGTATGTGTGTGCGTGTGCAGATGGGGCATTGGTTTGCATGAATAACAATAGTTTTGAAAACAAGCACATAGTCTGAGTAATATGAGCAGTTCCATGGGTAGCTAGTTTTACATCCATTGCAGTCTAGCTTTTTGTCCTAACTTATCCATTTTGAAGGTTATGACGCAATGGCCCCTTATATTCACTGCTGAATGCAATTGTCACAGCACTGCACCAAGTTAAAATTTGCCAGGGACTAGGCGCTCATCTGTCAATAGCCACACCTACAACTGACACGATTCCCCTCAAGAGAACAAGCTCCAAAATGATCGGTGATTCTTCTTGGTCTTTGCTTTCCTCTTAAACTTCTTTCCTCTCAGTGGGCCGTTAGAGCTAATGTTAACTGTTCAGCCCACCACCAGTGCCAGTGACCTCTGGACGTTATGTCTGGGAGCTATATCTGGATAGTCGGGTACAGTGATGTATGCTTTATAAAGACATTAAGAAGGATGGTCACGCTTTCGAGCGGTAACACAAAGCCTTAGATCAGTGAAACAGATAAAGGTAGGATGTAGGAATACCAGTTCATTTTTATGGGGGTTTAGAATTTCCTGCGTTGCGAGTCTTCACATAGACGTGTGATGCTGTTAGAAGGATACACAAATAAGCGCGGGGGCATAGCCATTGTTCGACAGTCGTGCCTATAGCTTCGATTATGGCGTAATGATTACTCAGCTTTTGATGCAAACTCAGTCGTGCTTTGTCGAACGTGCGTCGCTCGCCCGACCCGGGGAGGGGGAAATTCGCCTCCCCACGGTTTTCTGAGCGTATTAAAAAGAAGCGCCCAGCGCCACAAAGTTTTCAGTGCCCTTTTTTTTAACCATCTCGCATTCTGTGTAAAACTTTGAAGCTTCAAGCAGGTCAGGTCACGGACCGAGGTCAGATCAAAGAGGTTAACCTCCAGAAAATTCTTACTCTAGTAATTTTTTAGGGTTGGACAGATTTGTATGAAACTTGCAGGACTAACGGACTGTGATAAATGTAAGAACTTACATATTTCGGGTTTCTCGGGAAATCGAAAATCAATGACCTCAAGCTAGGTCACTTTTGGGCACTTTCTGAAATTTTGCTTAAATTTCAGCAAATATCAGCGGGTTTTCATGTTCATATATTGTCAAAAACATGGCCAATGGCATATTTTATCATCATATTGCCAGAACACGCATGACCTTGGTTCAGGTCACGACCCCCGATATGGGTATCTGTTGCCCACAACATACGATTTCAATAAAAACAAAACTGTCTGTCTAGAATCAATACTTTATTGTTTTCTAGCAGGGGCGCAGCCAGGATTTGCTTAAGGGGGGGGGGGCGGAGCTAAGAGTGGACTGAAATCATACGAAGACCGCCTGCCGAGGTGACGATGTGCAATGATTTTCATAAAAACGCGGGCCTAAGAGGACAAGACCGGCCCCCGGCTTCCTGGCTGCGCCTACGTTTTCTAGTGCAAAAATGAACGATGAAATCAAATTCAGCGCAACAGTAAGCCTATCTAACGTCATCGAAGATCATCAAAGGTTGATGACTTCTGATAATCTCACTTAACCCAGGTTGACCTTCAAGGCAGTGACAAATGCTTAGCAAGTGCTTTGCTAAGTTATGGGCATCACATGCAATGCAGCTTGTCACCAAAACCGTCGGAAAAGTCGAACCACAATGCATCATGATAGCGTCATATGCGTGCACGAAATTAGGTCGTGGCTTGACCTGACCTCTTTCATTAATTGGGCCATTCGCGCTATGAATGTGTCCGACATGTTAATAATCATCTTATTATTCCGCCAAAATGAAAATCACAACACCAATGTCTTTTTTATTTCTCTTCCACTCTAACTCAGTCTGACCTACCATGATCTCTGATGACCTCAATATTGACCCAAGTTAAGGAGAAATGCGCTCATTCGACTCTTTTTAATGGGTTCTCTTTGCTGGTATTTCAGGTATTTCATTTTTCCGCGCGACGCACAGAACCTGAAATCCTGGGATATCCCCCGGCTGGACAAAGAGCATTTTGGGGACCTGCCGGGCGCGGATTAATAGGGGTGTCGCTTTTGTTAGGGACCACAACCCATAGGCGCACGGACATTTACTCTGAGCATGCGCAAAAATCCTTGCATTGGTGAAGTTTCTATTTTTTGACAGTTTTAGAAAAAAAAACAGCTCGCTATAGGCGAACCAATCTTTCAGAGAGGGGGTGGCGTATTGTAGTGATTAACATGCTCCCTTGTGGCCCAAAGGTTCCCGGTCCGGGTAATAGCGACATTTCGCCGTCTCTCGTGACAACCGGCGTGAGACGTTGCGACGCGAAATGACCCTGGCAGTCGAGAGCGTCGTTAGATAATCCAATAACCAACCAATAATCTTTCAGTGTTTGTTCTCCAGTCCATATGACATCGTTCTGCATTAGCCAATGAAATCACGAAACTGAGTGAAAAGTAAAACATACACAGGATCCCTTGCTGATGAACTGATGAATGAAATGGTTGCACGTGACTCGTCCGTGGCCGTCTGGTTTAATGCTGGAGAATGCTGAAAAGCACATCTGGTTGGTAGCTCTGAACTCAAAGGCAAAGTGACGCTATAAGTTTTTCTTGAAATGGTCCGAAGGAAGGCGTAACACAAAACTTGAGACATTTATCTTTCTGATGGTGGAGACGATGACTGCTGTAATTGCATAAACTCCCCGTAATAACTCTGTTTACAAGTTATACACGACGCGGAGCATACGTCTATAGAAACATTAGCACTGTTTCATCCCGAAAGTGGTCCAATTTATCTCAAAATGACATGACATTTTTATCCGTACATGCCTGAAATTTGATGTGAAAATATAAGAAATTAGTGCACCAATGCAGGGATGTCTGCCATGGAATGAAATGCTCTCCGATCGCTATCCAATTACCAGAAAAGGTTTAGTTCTATTCACTTTCACCATAGAAACAAATGTTGAGTATCTGTTCCGACTCCCTTCGCTGTCTTGGAGTGCTGGCGGTACTATCTCCATGACAAAGCCTGGCCCCTAACGCATGTGGCTGACGGAGGAGCCCAGCGCATTCTGCAGGTGAAAAATACCAAATTATATATGCGGGGCACTCCATATAGGATTCTATATTAAACGCATAATCACTGGGGACTGAGAGATTTAAAGTTTGTTAACTGGCAAACTCACACTGCCAAGCCACTTCTTAAGAGAAACTGCTGAAAACCAGCCTTGTGTTGACCTTATTTACGAAATGCACGTAGTTTACGCCGTAATGTCTTCTGGTACGATGCAGTAGTGCCAGCAAATTTGGCTATTATTTGGTTCTACCGAACTAATTTGATTAATTGTTTGGCAAAAGCCCCATGAACGTAGTTCATCATGAATCCATTCCATCTGTGGCTGTGTACAAGCCGTACATATCTGGGTTTATTTTTATAAACAAAAAATAGACAGTCGCGGTGGTTTGTGGTGATGACAACTAAACTTAATGCGTCATTGTTTTGTCGCGTCTGAAAATATAAAGTAGAACCTATTACTGACTAACTCTGTGTTAAAAAAATTATCGTCATACGAAACATTGTTGTAAGTACAATTATGTGCCAAGTATATTCCGTGATGTGCAAGTGCATTTTCATCTTGGCAAACCAGGACGCAGCCTTCAGCAGGGCTAGTGGAAGCAGCTCGGATTCGTGGAGATCTGAGCCGCACGGAATTCGCACAAACGTTGACTATGTCGTGCCCGCCAGGTCCTCTGGCAGGCTCCGGGCGGCCGGCAACGGCGTTCGGAGCGTTCGAAGCAAACATTGCGTCACCTGCACCATGTAAACAACCTTTGCTGATCCGAAAGAACTCCGTGTCGTTGTTTCCGGGACACAGAATCGGACCGGTCTCCCCGGCTCCCTCTCCTTCCTCGGCGGCGGACCTGGCGGGGCCGTCACGCCCCGTCAGGAGCGGGAGGTCCTCGGTCGTGACGGCCATGCCAGGAGAGGGCGGTCCTCGGCCGTGACGGCCCTGCCAGGAGAGGGAGGTCCTCGGCCGTGACGGCCCCGCTAGGAGAGGGAGGTCCTCGGCCGTGACGGCCCTGCCAGGAGAGGGAGGTCCTCGGCCGTGACGGCCCCGCTAGGGGAGGGAGGTCCTCGGCCGTGACGGCCATGCCAGGAGTGGGCGGTCCTCGGCCGTGACGGCCCCGTTAGGGAAGGGAGGTCCTCAGCCGTGACGGCCCCGCTAGGAGTGGGCAGTCCTCGACCGTGACGGCCCCGCTAGGAGAGGGAGGTCCTCGGCCGTGACGGCCATGCAAGGAGCGGGCGGCCCTCGGCCGTGACGGCCCGTCAGGAGAGAGAGGTCCTCGGTCGCGCCTTGGCACCGCCACCGGCCGGCAGGCAGCGACAGAGCAGGCCGACTGGGCGATCGGAGACAGAATAATTTCCGAGATGGCTGTGCGGTGAGCGGCTGGCGCCGAGACAGAGCGACAGCGCGCCGCGGCCGCGCCCAGAGCACAATCAGCAATAGCGACCCGTAATTCGATCAGGCCGACTAACAGGCACGGATTCTAATCTATGTGAGTGCCGGCATGAAAATAATATGGAGGATTAAAAAACGAGCAATTGCAAGAATGGCATACAATTAAATTAGTGGGGGAATATATTGGGCGGGTGTGGCGCCGATGGCCCAGTGACATCCGAGGCCCGGGGACGAGAGCGTCCCGCGGCGTCGGCCCGGCCCGGCCCGGCCCGACCGGGCTGCGGGACCGGCAGCGGCGCCGACACCGGGCCCGGCGCTGAGCTTGGGATGGTGGCGCCGTGGTGGTGGTGCTGGTGGTGCCGCGCTGCTGCTGGGGCGCCGCGGCGGACGGCGTGTCTGGCTGGTGGCTGTGCTCTATGGTGTGCTGGTGCTGGTGACGCGATAGCTGTGCATGTGGTGCGCTGGTGTTGGTGATGAGGGTGCATGGCGTTCTGCGGTGAAATGGCGCTGGTGCCAGCGGTTGTGCTTTGTGGTGCGCTGATGCTGCCGACGGCACATCGCGTCTAGGCGGCATAGGTGATGGAACAAGAGGCCAGTTCAGGACAAAGGTGCTGTGAATAATGGTCACTATGTACAAGAGAGAAACCAGCCTTGATCAAGGAATTATTGCATTTACCGTCACTGCGTTTCCTCCTGGAACGTAAATGGGCAGCGCCTTTCTAGCGGCCCTTAAGTGCAGCGGCTACGAAAACGACGGAAGCAAACAGATTTCAAAATGTTTGAACCCGCCGAATTAAACTGAGCGCCGCGCTACTGCTCCGAGCCAACGGAATATTATCAATGGGCCACGTAGTCGTCACGAATGTTGCTTTGCAGATACGAACAACGTCTACTCTACCAATAATGCCCGCGTTCTGAAACTATTTTAGTCATTTTTGCAAACGAAAAAACGCTGAAGGATTTTTCCAGGGGAATATTTTGATATCAACGAAAACAAATTCAAAGAGTAATCGTGCGTAATGGCAAATTGTTCCCGCCAAAAGAGTGGGTGTAAAGCTACAAAGACGTTAACCTTATTTATGAAATCCGACATTTAGACCGAGAAACCTGACTTCTCGAAACCGGTGCCGTTAAAAACTCGGTAAAGCAGAGAGGTTTAGTACCTACCTATTCTATATAGCAAAAGAAATAAAACTTAACTAAAGTTTTAATTTTGGTTAGGATTTGCCTTTACTTGACTTTACTACAAAACACTCTATAACACACACACACGCACATGCAAAGAATATAAAACGTCTGAACCAGCCGTACAAGCAACCCGCAGTGGAACACACGGCCACTCAAGGCATTGCCTCTGACCCCACCATTTGTCCTGCCCCGCAGCTCTGTCCCGGACGGAATCCCCAACGCGGTCGGGTCAGGTCAGGTCAGGCCATCCTTGACTTTCAGTTCACATCGTCACGCCCGCCAGCCATCGGCAGCACAATACCAGGAAGGGCCAACGGTGCGCAGAAACTACGTTTATAAACAGAAAGGGAAAAACGCGTTACCTGTTCTGGAAAAGCTCTGACAAATTTCCGATCCCACTTTCTCTGATCCAAGTCATGTCAAAGCTCCAGCTGGTATTCATGAACATGGATGTCTTATTAAAATCCCCAATCTATTTCAAGGCAAACAATAACAGCAATATCGACAATGTAAAATAATAATAATAATAATAATAATAATAATAACAATAATAATAAGAGGGGAAGAATAAAAATCGCAGTCATTACAATCCATGTAGAAATGATTTATGAAATATAAATCGCATCAATCATAAAAAATCACT
The DNA here is from genome assembly GCA_030062745.1 of Capitulum mitella. NCBI lineage: Eukaryota > Metazoa > Arthropoda > Thecostraca > Pollicipedomorpha > Pollicipedidae > Capitulum > Capitulum mitella. The sequence goes on along the minus strand of CP099841.1, from coordinate 921,873 downwards.
GCTCTCGCAACGTTGAAATAAAGCGGATTACTAACTCATGTATACATGGCAGCGTTTATGAAGTTGCTTTTAGGACATTTCAAAATTCAGTCGGACAAGCTTTGCGGAAGTCCATTAACTTGATATGAGTTTCTAATGTCTTAATAAGCAAAAATGACTGTTTCTTGAGTTTATGTTACTCACCTTCCGTCTTCGGAATGGTGAGTGCGTTGGTAGGAGATGTTTTAATTTTTCCTTCCAGTTCTAATATACGCCGAACAAGTTAATTACAACAATTATGATATAGCAGAAATAAAAAAAGGCAAATGGTTCAGAAGTTGTCCTTTTCATGTGCTGTCAGCCGAAAATGTTATACTGTGCTGAGTGTGGCTATTACAGATGACACCATTCATTTTTGCCTTTGTGGCCCATGATATTCATGTGGATTATTTGTCTCGTTTTAAAACATAAATGATATTCGTTGAGATAGACCGCATAAAAGCTCCAGCACTTTGCAGCAACATAAAAAAACATGCAACGAATGAACTGTCAGTTTTCTAGAATTCTAGAGACCTTGTGAAAATTGCTGTGAATAGGTCCGACGCGATAGCTGTGATAGGTACGTACGCACTGGTCACAATAAGTATCAGATACAGGCAGAAAACATGCCAGCATTAATGTAGTCAAACGCGACTCAGTTTTATTACTTCATCCATCCACTGACACCGGTATACATGCTATGGCCAATGTCTAGCTTATCATCAAACCGAGTGACTTCCGGTACATCCGGAGCTGCTCAGGACATCAGGACATATTCACTATGGAGCACCCAAAGCCCACCGTACGGCCCGAGCACACCACTGAGCTGCAGTCCTCACCACCGAGGCCACGGCCCGGGACCACTGAGCTGCAGTCCTCACCACCGAGCCACGGTCAGGGACCACTGAGCTGCAGTCCGGGACCACTGAACCACGGTCATGGACCACTGAGCTGCAGTCCTAACCACCGGGCCACGGCTCAGGACCACTGAGCTGCAGTCCGGGACCACCGAGCCACGGTCAGGGACCACTGAGCTGCAGTCCTAACCACCGGGCCACGGCTCAGGACCACTGAGCTGCAGTCCGGGACCACCGGGCCACGGCCCGGGACCACTGAGCCACGGTCAGGGACCCAAGGTCGTGGTCCGGGCCCGCTCAGATGACCTACCTTCGAGCGCCTTGTTCCTGGTGAGCAACGCCAGCAGGACGTCCGGCGGCGGGCTCTCCAGGCCGGTCATGGCCGTCTGCGGCGGCGGACTGTTCCGTCAGCGGCCGCCCGGCCCGGTCCGGTCCGGCGCGGTCGGGTCAGGTCGCAGCCGCCGACCACCGCGTCACCGCCGCACCGACCGCCGCCGCTCGCGCCCGCCGACCGGCCCTAATTTTCCCGAGTGCTCTGTTGCGCCGACCAATAAAAATGGGCCTGTCCGGTCTCCGGCTGCTGGGCCATTAGTCTTGATTAAAACCGGGGATAGGAAGGCTGGAGTGCCCGGTCACGTGGTGTCTTAGCTCCGCCTCCGGCGCCCGATCGAAGGCGTTACAAGATGGTCGCGCGCCGCCGGCGGCCGGCACCGGCGCCACCGACCAATCAGCGCACGCCCCGCGGAGGCGCTCACCGCCCGAGTCTCGCCGCAGGGCACATCTGGCGCGCCGGCGCGGTCGGCTGACGGCAGACGTCAGCACCTCCGAGCAGACCAGGAGCACTGACTGACGGCCGACACCAGCACCGCCGGGCAGACTAGGAGCTCGGACTGACGACACACAGCGGGACCTGACGACAGGAGCTCGGACTGACGACACACAGCGGGACCTGACGACAGGAGCTCGGACTGACAACACACAGCGGGACCTGACGACAGGAACTCGGACTGACGACACACAGCGGGGTCTGACTTTAGGCTCACGGACTGATCCTGGGCTCGGTATCTCTGCGGTACGCATGAAAGTGGTGTGTATGGTAAGTCTGCTGGAAAAATAGCTGTACGGAGCTGATGGCAGATCGACTGCCATAACGGAAAACAGAACTGATAAGGGATGGTGGGCCCATCCACAAAAGTCGCATGTTCCTTAGCTTTCGTCAGATGAACACTGAAGTAAGCCCAGTAGTTTTTTAGGTACACCCATGTTTGCCTTTTCCATGCAAATTTCCACAAAGGGTGGCGTTCAGCCACAGTCGCGCTGAAAATATCACGGAAAATAATACGGAAAATATCACGACTCTTTCCTTCCGTAAATCCTGGATGTTCCGTAACATTTAGAATCGCGTCATGAAATCAATATACGCATACACTTTAGCACATTTTATTGGAATTCGATGACAGTTCACAGAAAACAAAGTGACGTTACTTGGTTTTAAATGAACAGCATAAAGATAAACGGCAATGACATATAAATGACATATTTTAAGATAAGCCCTTCAAAAGTTTTCTGTCCACTGCAATGTCTTTATTTTTTGATAATGCGCTTATTAAACGGGAGCTTTGACTCGAACGATTGCAGAAGATGACGATAGGACCAAGCCCATGCACGGAGCAGCTTGTTGTGTAGGCCCTGAACCTACTCTGAAATAATTTCGCCCAAACAACAATCAGATAGCGCTGATGCGCTTTTTACTTTCCATCAGGGCCACAGTATGGATACATGTGGGGTCGAATAGCGTTGACTCTCGGGTAGGAAAGAGCTGGTTCTCTGAGAGTATCTAGCCACGCCCACGCACCAGGCATGTGCTTAGAGAGTTAACTCAACGACGAAATGGTCTGTTGCATTTTAAGCGATAAGGCGCATTATTGGAGGCGATCAATGTGCTGGCGTACACCTGCAGCCGTGCAGGGTTGTCGCCCCTGCCTCTGTAAATACAACAGCGCACCGGTCCGACTTTTGTCTTCCATTCCGTTTTAAAGTAAGAATATATCCAGATGAGAACGAACCTGCAACCGCAGCGTAATGGCGCAGTTTCAAGAGCTTTCCATGTAGCAAAAACGACGCCAACGCTTCTTTGATGAAGTCAGCTAGAGCCAGCAACATGTCATTAAAGTGGGCAGCGATGATTTCCCCAAATCTTTCAGGCGTGTTCATTCATTTACCTGTTGCGATATTTTTCTCTTGTACGATAGTCATCGTCTCTTGCGCTCTGATGCAGAGAAAATGCAATATGTTAATTGTCCGGTATAGTATAAAATGAAAACCAGCATATAATCTGTCTTTGTATGTGACTGATTTCGGGGCAACCCTGTCAGGGGGAAATCCCTGGCATCAGTTGGACTTCGTCCAAAGCGATGCGCAACGAAACGGGCCACGAGGGAGCGAGGGGCGCGGTGACGAAATTGGCTCGCGTAATTCATCACGCATGTTGTACAAATGAGGCCGGCTTCGGAGGCAGTTCGCGCATTAGCCGCGGCGAGGATGCGCCTCTCACGCCTGCCGTCGGACGCCCTCCGGCGGAGGGGAGCCGACAGGAGGACAGAGCCGAACTGCCACGGAGAGAGGAGGACAGAGCGGCGACATCGGTCTGAACTGTCACGGAGGGAGGAGGACAGAGCGGCGACACGGTCTGAACTGCCACGGAGGGAGGAGGACAGAGCGGCGACATCGGCCGAACTGCCACGGAGAGAGGAGGACAGAGCGGCGACACGGTCTGAACTGCCACGGAGAGAGGAGGACAGAGCGGCGACACGGTCTGAACTGCCACGGAGAGAGGAGGACAGAGCGGCGACACGGTCTGAACTGCCACGGACAGAGGAGGACAGAGCGGCGACACGGTCTGAACTGCCACGGAGAGAGGTGGACAGAGCGGCGACACGGTCTGAACTGTCCACGGACGAGAAGGAGGGACAGAGCGGCGACATCGGTCTGAACTGCCACGGAGAGAGGAGGACAGAGCGGCGAATGGTCGAACGTCAAAAAAAGAGCGGCGACACGGTCTGAACTGCCACGGAGAGAGGAGGACAGAGCGGCGACACGGTCTGAACTGCCACGGAGAGAGGTGGACAGAGCGGCGACACGGTCTGAACTGCCACGGAGAGAGGCGGACAGAGCGGCGACACGGTCTGAACTGCCACGGAGAGAGGCGGACAGAGCGGCGACACGGTCTGAACTGCCACGGAGAGAGGCGGACAGAGCGGCGACACGGTCTGAACTGCCACGGAGAGAGGTGGACAGAGCGGCGACACGGTCTGAACTGCCACGGACAGAGGCGGACAGAGCGGCGACACGGTCTGAACTGACAGTGAAGCATGTCTCGTTATAGCGTAGCGGGCGAAGAATGAAAGAAAACTGCGATGCGTATAGTCACGAAACGTGCTGGCGTCGAAACCAATCCAATGCAAGTTTTAGCGTGAGTAGCGTCTCAAACATTGAGGTTTCAGACTTTGATGGTAATCCTCATTTGACCTTCACTCTCGACACACTCCCATCACATAATATTGGCGAAACGTTTATGGATAAATACGAACAAAAATGAAAAATTGGTAATATCTAACGGAGAGGGTGAAAAACATCTTGATGTCTGGTCAGCCATTACTTAGTACGTATAACTAGCCTTATTTGTCATCAAACTAATCAAAATATGCAAGCATAGGTCCCACCCAGGGGGGTGGGAATGCCATTTTTGTCAGGACATTCTTCCAGGTTTTATTACCATTTGTGTCAGGATATGTTTCTTTTGATCATCCGTCCACGATGAATCAAAGCTCTCCTTAGCGATGACATCAAACCAAACCAATGCGATTTGTGCTTTCATAAGGATTGTGTTGCTGACTGAAAACGCGTTGGCATTCCAAGGCAATTTATTTGTTAGTATACAAAAATATCGCAGTCATTCCTCCTCTCTCCCGAGATTACACAAGACTAAATCACAAAGCCTCATGAGAGGCTTTTCTATCGAATCTTCAGGCGGCAAAATACGGTTCAGATCGTCCAAATTAGGCATTTTTGGAATTTCCGATCCGCCTGAACCACACCAAAAATAACCGCCCCATTCAAACGCCGTCAGAAATGAAAAAAGACCCTGGTGATCTTGTCTTTATGCGGTCATATTGCAAATGCATCGTCAACATCTGAATGCACGTGCTCGATGTGCCAAATCTGTCCAGGTCGCGAAAAGAACCGTAACATCCCCATCATTCCAGCGTTTTCCGTGACTAGGGATCAGCCGGATTTCGTTTGTCGCTGTGCGTGTAAAAAACTGACGGCGGTGACTGTGTTGGCAGAGTGATGGCAAAATGTGTCAGCTGTGGATGAGATATCCGGAGAGAACATCACCGGACCTTAGCCGCAAAGTAATGACACCAAACAACAGATGGAGGTAAACATTTATTCATGGCGCGTGAGCTGAGAGCAAAGGTTTTGTCTGGTTCACTGATGTTGTGAATTTTCGGTTATTTTATGCCATGCTTTGGTTGTGAACATATCTGGTTTACCTATTTCAAAGGGCTTTATTGAACTCTCACAACCGTTACCAGTTTCATGGGCTTTATAGCCCATTCCCTTTGTTTTTTCGTTGTTTCTTTTCTCGGCTGAAATATATCGTAGTTATCGCCAATGTCATAAATCGCATTATTTTTCCAAGCGTTACGTTTTATCGGCAAAATGTTTAGTACCGAAGTACTAGTGTCATGTGCACGTAACAAGAACGTTTGACCTAGAAAACGACCTTTTTCAACCTGCAAGACGTGGTAAAAACGCCCATGCTCTTCTAGCGTTTTACTGGAATCGGGTCAGAGGAAGAGGAACCTTGTGGGTCTCGTGGGATTTCTTTGCAGAGTCCAAAGCGTGCAGTGAGATGTGGCACCTAAGTACCCCTGGTAAACAGCGAGACACCAGAAGCCTCCAATGGCGAGGCACCAGGAAAAAGGCGTGCATCTTCTTTATATTTGTTCTCTGCGATGGGCTAGGAAAACTGCCCCTCTGTGACTTTACTGAAATGGTGCCCGGAATCCCCGCTGGCTGTCCGAGCTTACATACAAAAGATTTTTTGCTTGAAGGAAGACTCACAGATGACGATATCCCAAAGTCTCTGGAAGAACTGAAAACGAGTCCTTCAGCTAGTTATAGAGCTCTACAGCGCTGCAGGTCTCTATGCTATTAACAACCTCAAGAGGTTACACCGACACAAATGGCATGTGCCACGCTAACAACGCTGAGCAATTCACCTGGCACGTTCGCCAAACATAACAAAATTTTAGATATGCTGCAGGTATGCGCGAATCTGTTTTGTGGAAAAAAGGAAGATTTCTGAGTCGGAGGACGTCTAATTTTCATTTTTTGAGATGTATAAATTATCCTTCTCTCCATTTTTAGCGTCGATATTCAAATAAGGATTCGGTCCATGTGAACGAATAGGATATGACGTTTGTTCGTCATATAATAGACTAGTAGAAATGACATTCACTGGTTTAGGAACGAAACGTACGGGTATAGCCGTACTTTCTCAGGATGGTCGTGCAGGACTAGATGTATAGCCAGGTAATGCGAAAAATGGTTGCATACTGCGAAAAATGGTTTGTCATAAGCCGACAAGCACACAGCCAGTTGTTTAAGCTGTTCGACAGCCTCCACTGGCAGCGGCGACAGGTCCGGGGTTCGGACTGCGTGGCGTCCGACATGTCGTGCGACAGAGGCGGACGATGCCTGCTGGCGCCGGCGGGGATCAATGAATACGAGTCCCACGGGCCACGGCCCGCCGGCGCCGCCCTGACGGGCCGTCGTATTTCAGGCTGAGCGCGCGTTAAACGCCCTCGGCCGGCCCGACGAGCCGCAGGTACAAAACTTGGCCGGCAGTAAAAGTCGTCGGCCGGTGCTCGCCAATGGGATGGTCGCGGCCCCCTCTTTGTGTATGTGTGTGTGTGTGTGTGTGTGTGTGTGTGTGTGTGTGTGTGTGTGTGCCAAAGAGGGGACGGAGGCGAGCTGGGCAATGCTCTTGAAAGGAACTGGGCAAAGTCGGTCGGTTGTCAGACAGCAACAGACAGCTTTATGCAACTGCGTCACATAAATCGTACACGACGTCACGTGTACTAATTACGCTACCAGAAACTCCCTGCTACGGATCCCATTCCGCAAAAGTCGGCGCCTTGGTACTTGATTGAATAAACGGGGGGGGGGGATCGTCATGGTCCGCATTTTCATGAAACGCACGTTCCACTACGCGGTTGATCTCACAATTTCAAGGTTGGCAGCAAATCTAAAGGTAGGAGGGAGTGGACAAGCGCTTCGCTCCGAACTTGCATTATGTGACTTCAGCCTATGTGCGAGATGAAATGGATGAGATAAAATAAAATGGAGATAAAATGGAGATATATGGAGATGAAGGATAGGAGACAAAGGAGATATAAGGAGATACTATGGAGATGGGATAAAACTGAGACAGAATGGATAGAATGGATGGGCGCCAAACGGCCATGAAATTGGCGCACTCTTACACCGCAATGATAATGCAGAGGTAAAATTGGGGCGGGAAGGAAGAGCCTATCTATCCGTTAATCTATCTGTCTGAATCATTGATCAAACAGCTTCAAATCCAGCCGACGGAACGTTTTTGCCGTCATCCGCGGCCACAGATGTGAAAGACAGCAAACGCGGCGTGGCGACAAGACTATCAGTCGATGTGGCAAAAGGTAATTTTGGCGCGAATAAGGGATGGGCGAAGACTGAACGCCATCTATGAGCTGTAAGACGAACTTCAGAATGCACCCAGCATCGCCGTTCAGGACTTCGTTGAGCTATTGCAATCCGAGACCAGAACGGAACCGGGGATGAAATCTAGCCAAGTCTAGTCACTACATAACTGTGCATATAGAGTCAGGGACCGGCAGCTACCAGCCCATATAAAGCCGTTAAAATTGCGTGGTCGTAACAAGAGAAATTAGTGACCCAGTGGCGTCGTTTGGGAATAGAACGGCCAGGAATGGCTTTCCCCTCCCCAGAACCATAAAGCTCCATGACCGGCGAGGACTGGTTTTTAACGGCGTCCCACGTGCAGCACACCCGAATTAACGCTGCTGTGAATCTTTTCAGGACATCTCCACCTTATTGTTTCCGCGGTACCACGGACACGGATTCGAGTATCGGTGCAGCGGTGTAGTGAGCCTAGGAATCAGTTTGGTTATGAAATTGTAATAACCATCCTGGTCATGTGATCCTGGGTGACGGACGGCAAAAAAAAACTTCGTGAGTCGCTATGGTAGATCCGAGCGAAAGTGCTCCAAATGGACCACCAGCACGTCGCCGGATGCGTGGGACATTCTGCAATCTGCGATGCACAGTGCAGCACAACCCTATACGGTACCATGACAGACTCTGAGTCTCACACACAGGATCGTCGTCGTCAGTGAACTCTGTCGGCCCTCCGTGAAAACGCACTATTCCGTGCTGTGCGGCGCAAACTCTCACCGAAAACCCGTCTTCTGCATACCGGGCATTTATTGCGACTAAAACGCAAAAGGCGGTACATGGGCAACGCCACACAAGAACGGGCTATTTACATAAACCGGCGGCAAGTCCAGACCGACCGGCGCCAAAAACGACAGGCCGCCTATCGCCTGGACGCACGGGGCCGCGCCAGTCGCCAGACCGCACGCAGCGACGCCCTGAAACAGGGACAATGTGACAGGTGCTGCCGGACAGCGGCCACGGCCCACAGGGAAAGCCACACTTGTGTCACTCATCAGGATCGGCCACCCCCTTGAGCCAAGACATCTTTAGTGAGTGCAGTTATCTACGGGAAACGTTCCGCTGACAAGACTTAGTATTAACATGACATGGTAACCAAAGAGTCGGCAGCAATGACCACTTACAGGAACGAAGGGGGGCATTTATTACGCCTGAAACGCTTTCCGCCGACACAAAACACTTGGGTAAGCGAAAACCGTATCATATGCAGTGTCCATCGGCAAACAGTGAAAAACTGACGACTTGAGCATGCAATTTAAAAGGTGTAAAAATTGACATACCTGATCACGGGACGCGAAGAGGCCAGGTGGTCTAATTTCCTTACCGCTGCTATGAGCTGGACCTGTGGCGTCGCGAGCGTTTACGAGAGCCTGACCGCGACCTGCGGGACTTTTTTCTCGACGTCGATCTTGACCGGCGCGACTTTCTCCTCGATGTCGAGCTCGACCTGCGCGACTTTTTCCCGGACGTCGACCGCGAGCGCCGTGCTGTCCGTGAGCCTGAGCGTGAGCGTCGCGACCTCCTGCGCGAGGCTGAGCGCGATCGGCGCGCCTTTTTCCGCGCCGACGAGTGGCGCGAGCGTTTGCGGGACGTGGACCGGGAACGCCGCGATCGCCGCCGAGAGCTCGAGCGCGAGCGTCGAGATTTTTTGTGCGCGCGCGACGACGAGCGGCGCGAGCGCTTCTTGGCGCGCGTCGGCGAGGCGCGCGACCGACTCTCCGAGGAGGAGGAGCGCCGCGACCGCCGCTCGGAGCGCGAGCGCTTCTTCTTTTTGGCGGCCACGGGCGGCTTGCCGTCGGCACTGGACGAGTCGCTGGAGCGTCGGCTGACGCTGCGACGCGCCGCGGCCGTCTCGCCGGCGGCGGGGCGTGCCGGCGCCGGTGGCTCGGCGGCCGGGGCGGCGCGCGCCGCCGGCGAGCCGCGGCCGGCGGCCGGCGCCCGCTCCGAGCCGCTCTCTGACGAGCTGTCCGGGCTGGCAGCGCCGTTCCGCGGCGGGAGGGCCGCCGCCGGGGTCTGGTGCTGAGCTGCCTGGGCGGGCGGACCCTCTGCAACACAGCCAGCGCGATACCAACAACAGGTACCGACCAGACGCCCGGCAGACACGCGCCGCCGACCGGACAGCTTCAGCAAGCACAATTAGCGAGCAGGAAGCTACGGGCATCCAGACTGAAACATTTACACAAAAATCAATCAGCAAGACTTGATGAAAAACACGAGATTGGTATCCCAGAACTGGCTCAGTCATCTCAAGACACGCAGTATACAGATGAACGGTTATCTTCTGACCTGCACGAAAAGCACCGGCGATTTCTGACCCATTATTCTGAAGTAGCCTCAGCGCCACTGAATCTCAAGATAACAACGGCTGTGTCCTGTACATGGCCGTTGGTGCCTTCCAACAATGATCAGTAGTTCAACACGTATTTCCGGCGAGGCGAGCTTCTCAGATTGTCCATCAGCCGGTTTGGCTCGCCGCAGGGCCGCCTGCCCGCTCCGGACCGGCCCGGCGGCCGTCCGCGCTCACCATGGCTCGGCGCGCGCTCCCCGCCCCCGCCCGGCTCCTGCTCCTGCTCCTGCTCCTGCTGCCGCAGACGGGCCAGGATCTCCTGCTCGCGGCCGGCGAACTCCTGGCGTCGTCGGCGGATGGTGGCCGCCAGCTCGGCGTCGCTGTCCGACTCGGCGCCGCGCCCAGCCGCCGGCGCCGAGTCGTCGCCGGAGTCCGAGTCGGCGCCACTCGAGTCGCTGCCGTACATGGCCAGGCCCAGACCTGGACGGCCGGCGGCGGCGCAGTCAGCGGCGGCTGACGGCGGGCACGCGCTGGCCGGCACTGCGTACCGACGGCTGCGCCGGACACGCCAGCCACCGCTACACTCGGACCAGTGGCGGCCCCGGGCACCGGAGCAAACAGGGAGCCACAAACTACACTCTGAACAACAATGACAGCGCCGCTAATATCTGACGGCGGCTCGCGCAGCAAACAGATAATTAAAGAACTCCGCTCCTGTACCATGGTCGCCAAATATTTATCAAGACCACCTGACGATACCTGAATTATTTCATTTCCCACGAAGAGAAACAGAAGCGGCACCCTTCAGACTTTCAAGTCACCCAAACTCTATCATCAAACTCCTGTCTTTTAGAACGCCTCGTTTTTCAATCCATTACAGCTCGCTAGCGAGCCTTTCGGGAATCACCATGGCCTTAAATTCGGCTGTGCAATGGTATGAACGCTAGTCAAAGAAAAAAAAACATCGCGAATAAAGGAAAGCAATACCACTAACGACGAGCATGCAGGGATTCCATGAAGTGGGCAAACTGCAAATAACGATAGGAGCGTCATCACTTACCCATCGGACGGCTTACAGTGGCCGGAGCCTGGGCTTTCTTCGCCGGCGCTTTACCGTGAGAACGAGAGGTTACGAACGAGGGGCGACAGAGACGGCGAGCCGCTGCAAGACACGTCACCTCCACGATTACAGTCAGCGGGCACAGACACGGCGTCCAGTCACCAACGGCAGCGGTACAGGGCGCAGACGGCGGCCCCGTCAACTCAACCGGCGCACACAGGACGCAGGCACACGCCGGCTCTGACAACTGCCTCGTATATTGTCTCCGCCGAGTGTGACGTTATACACGGGGCCGGGCACTGCGCGGCCGCGGCCCGTTGCCTCCTCGGCCCGAATACCTTTCGTTTTCTCTCGCTCCAGCACCTCCTCGGCGACCTGCTCCATCTCTGATGACGTCACGTCGAGCAGAACCTCGGTCAGCAGGCGGCGGACCATTGTCAGCTGGCGGCGGACGGGGACCGCGTCAGCGCTGCCAGACGAAGGCCGACAGCACTCACGCGTCATCAAAGAAACGCACACCGTCCATCACCTCAGCCACGCAGGGGATCTGCCTCCGAAGACTCTCACCATGAACTGCTGGCGCCCCTCCGGCGTGAGGTGGATCTCTGGCGCCGGCTCGGCGGCGGCCGGCGCGTCGAACCGGCTGCGTCTGGCAGGGGGAGCAGCAGCGGGAGAGGCGGCGGCAGGGGCGGCGGCCGCCGGCGCAGCGGCCGGGGCAGGGCCGGCAGCAGTCTCGTGCTCAGCCTCAGACGCAGAGTCGTCCGAGGAGTCCTGTACCGCGCACAGCACAACAGGCGTTACACCACCGGAACGGCGTAACCATCTGTGTAATTCGAGAAGCTTTTGCACAGTGCCAACAGAGCGTAATGCGAAGGGCACTCTGAGAGGGCAATGGGGATACCACGCATACAATGGCGACATTGGAGCGGACGCAAGCATCTAAACAGTGTGAACCTGTGGATGGCCTGCGCCGGCTGGCGTCCAGACGTCACTAACGGCGCGCCGCTGGCGCCGGGCAGTCCGGCCGAGCTTGGGCCACTCACGAATTTGCTGCGGTCCGGCCGGAGCTGGTCGGCCGGGCCCTTCAGCGCCTCGGCCTCCTGCTGGCGCCGCTTCCTGAGCAGCTCCTCCCGCGCCTGGCGCGCCGCCTCCCGCTCAGCTGCCTTCTTCTTGTCCTCCTCCATCTTCTCCAGACCCTGGCGGATCCAGGCGGGCAGCGTGCGCCGCTTGGCCGCGTCTGCGCCGAACGCCGACCGTCAAACACGGAATGGGGAGACTCCAGTCCAGCACCAGAACAACTGGTCACGGTCACAGTCCACACAATGTACATGCAATTCGTTCGGTCAATACGTGCGACCTTAACGTTGTGCTCCAATTTCCCTGCGATCTCCAATACACTGTGACACGACTGCAGAGCAACGTCCGACTCAGCATGACACCACAGGAAAATTCCCGACCACGCCAGAAAACAGCGGTGGTCCGCGCCCAGTAGCTCACAGTCCAAGACACATGCAGCCCAAGAGGGCAGCAGGTCCTCCAAGAGACAATGACAGCAGGACCGGAGAAGTGTTTCAACCCGACGGGGGGGGGGGGAGGTGCGTTACACACCAAGCGCCGCCGGGTCCGCCGAGTCCCCGCTGCTGTGGCGCGTGCCGGGCGCAGCCCGCTGCGCGCCCTTCAGGAACGGCGGCTGTTTGTCCGAGTCTGTCCAGTAGCCCTGGTACTGCAACGGCACGCCCCACACCCAGTCAGGCTCACCGTCGCAGCGGCGCTCAGACGCCAGACAGCATAACAAATAAAGACACAGTGCAAAATAAATCGTAATTCAGGCGTTATCCCCGGAGTGTGGGCGACCGCCAATGCAAACAGACGATCGCCAAACGCTGTATCACACCCCTACTCCTTGATACTCCTACTCATACTACCACGGGCTACTCCTATCACAACCATGGCAGGATACGCCTTCCTCGCTGCCAGAACCAAATCCAAAGAGCCGAGCTGCAGCGGGCCGGTGAGACCGCGGCGGGACCCACCGGCTGTCGGTGCGTGCCGTGGTTGTAGTCGATGGTGACCTGGTCACCGGCGTCGTTCGTGGCGCCCTGACTGCTGTCGCTGTGCGCCTGGCCCCAGCCCCAGGTGGCGGCGGCCGGCTGGCCGGCCCAGTCCCAGCCCCAGCCAGAGTTCTCCGAGTAGCCACCGTACTCGGACAGAGAGGCCTGCGACTGCGGCTCGCCGGCGTCGCCTGCGGAGGGGGAGCCGAGGCCACCGTGTCACCAGACTCCGCGGTCACATGACGCGAAAGATCGCACACCAACCTCTGACGACAAACGCCCAACTTGTGATTCAGCAATAATGTAGACCAAGTAGAACCCGCCGGATAGATTTCACGAAACAAACATCCAGAAAGTGCAGCACTTACGCACTGATGACGCAACGCTTTCTAACCAAGTCTCGGACAACAAAACCCGGAAAACAGCGCACGATTACCATCCAGCACAAACCTTAGCAAACGAACATCTCATGGCAAACACCTTGTGCAACGCGGCACAAGTGCATATAAATAATGAAAATCGACATGACTGCCATGCAATGCTGGCAAAGCGTAAGTACTCTCACCTTCTACATCCCTGCTGTTCCCTTTTACTTTAAAACTGATGATGAAGTGTATTAATGTAACCACAGCCCCTCACCAGGTCCTCTCCCCAGCTCCAAAACCTAAAACTGCTCGTCAGGACGGCCACACGTCGGCGGACGTGCCGCCGCCGCCGGCGACGCCGTGCCGTGCCTGAGCCCGACTGACCGTTGCCGTTCTCGTCGCGCCGGTCGTCGTCCAGCTCCATGTCGGCCTCGCCGCCGCCGTCCGGCGGGCCGGCGCCGTCGGCCAGCGCCGGCTCGGTGGCCTTGGCGGCCGGCTGCTCCTTCATCTGGATCCATTGCTGAGCTAGCTGAGCCCAGTCCACTGCAGCACAAACAGCCTGACTGCACCATCCTTCAGTGCACAAGCACACTGTCCACCACCTCCTAAATGTAAACATTATGCCATAACGCCTGCATGATAGCATGCAATTCTCACAATCCCTTGAAAGGTGTCTTTCATCTCCTTTCACTGAACTTCTTTGGGGGATGGCAGAACAATGTGATAAGACAACTGCATCTTGGCAGCATTACTGGGTCATAATTACCATCCTCAGTATTGTAGTTCTGGTAGGTAGACTGCTGGAACGCCCAATGGGCATTCCAGTTCTCACCATCACCCCGTGCACCGGACCACATCTGGGGAGGTGGCAACATTTATTCATGGATTTGTACTGTGATGCCAAGACATCTTGACAACTACTCTCCTCCAACAGAGTCATGATAAGACATTCATAATAAAAACTCCTTGCAAGAGGTTCTTCTATGAAGCTTTTACGTTTTCCTACACTTCACAGCTCGAGAAGCTTTTGCAAAATTTAAAATCACATGCAATAAAACACACCATCCACATTTACTGTCCTCAAGGGTAAGTAAAACAATAAAATGAAACAAATGACAGAGAAACAAACAAAACAAGGAATTTATCTTCCTTGACTGTCATGTCTATTTCTAAAAATTTCTTTGCACAAGAAAGTGCATGTCATTAATGTAGTCAATGAAGAAAAACAAAACATAATGTGCCAATTAATTTTCACCATAATGGTAAGATACAAGAAACTTACATTGTGATTCCTGGAAGGTTTATGGTGGTGGAGCAAGATGCAACCACTCTGACTTATACCATCAGCATTAGAAATAAGTATTATAGACTCTTTCTGACCATTCTGAAATAGGATGTACACATTGCAATGACACTTTCATTATTCTCAGTTAATATGCACCATTTTAAAAAACACCATTTTACACCATTTTAAGAAACAGGCTCAACTTAAAATGCCAATTTTAAGTTGAGCCTGTATTTAAACTACAATACATGTTATAGCTTTAGCTACAATGCCATTTAACATCACCAAACTCCAGCAAATCACCAATCTGGGTAATATAACAAACCACAATAGCTGAATCACATATCTGGTTGATTGACACATCACTGGACCATGCATTTCCATTTCCACAAGTCTGAAAAATGCTTCTAGTGAAATAGGTAAGATTTGGATATATTGCATTTCCATTCAATGAGAGGTAACATCACCAAAGAGCTCCCAATGGCAACAAGGCCTGAAAGACTTACCATCTGCATGACAAAGACAACATAACTTACACAAATGAAATCTGAAAACAATTGAAAGCCTCAGCAATGGTTATGTCCAGAGCAGAGTCAAAAAAAGACCAGCTTGCAAGTTAGCAAAACAGCAAAAACAGTGAAATTCCATTTACATGCTTTACAATGACTGCACAAATGGCTATACACATATTCAGTGTATAGTGCAAATGAGCTGTGCATTGTGTGCAGCTTCCAGCAAACCATCCATACATGCCACAAGCTAAGACAAAACCATCCAGCCTTGCCTAGCACTCCATGGACAAAACAAAGCATTCTAGGTGCAGGTCTCCCACTTCTCATAACTCCAGAAATCAACATGGTTGCCGAGCCATACTGGTACCAAAAGACATGCAATATAAAACTGCCCAATCAAATGCATTTTCTTCGCCTGAACTGCTCCAGTCACCCAATGCCATAACAAATAACATGACTTCAGAACACAGACCATCTCCATGAGACAGATCAACATGAACTTTTAAGGTTTGGCAGCTGATGAAGGTGCTGGTTCACAAAAATGCCCTGAAATAAGACATCCATGGAAGACCTATCACAACATGGCAGTTTTAAACCTCAAAACAAGCTGAGACAGTATTGCAAATGGACAAGAAGGTGGACTGGGACTGAACAAGGACAGGCATGAGTGCCTGGGGGGGGGGGGAGAATGAAGACAGGGAAGGAAAACTCCCTGTTCCCCCTTTTTTGTCTCTCCCTGTCCCCACCCCATGCCAATCTAATCCTTGTCTCTGTCCTGTTACAGACCTCCTTTCTTGCTCCTATTCCATCTTGCTCCCTGGCATTTCATGTACCTCTCTGTCTAAGTCTTGTTCCTACCTTGTTAATTGCCCCTGTACCTTCTCCATCCCTTAACTTGTCCCTTTTCAACCACAGTCATTGTCATGACACCATCCAAAACCATTCCACCTTTCCACACCCATTCTGCCCCACCTGTCAAAGTTGGCTTTGATCTGTCTCATGCAGATGCCCTATACTTCAAATCCATGCTAGCTGTTGAGGTGATAAATGACTAGATCACTTCAGGTCATTTTGGGAACATTATGGTGTTGGAAAAGGTAAAGAATGCTTTTGAATGAGCTATTTTTTCATTACACATCTTTTAGTACCAGTACAGTTTGGCACCTACATGGATTTCTGGAATTATCAAAATTGGGAGACCTGCACCTACAATACCCAAAACAATAATCATGTAACATGGTGGTGTATTGTAATATATGCCTTAAAATCTACAATTGTATGGTTTCCTGCCATTCATGTTTTTGCAGGAAAGTAAACAACAAATGGGATGTTTCATGGTTCATACAGCATTTAACTTTTGAGCTCTGAATAGGATTAAATACTGCTGACACCAATGAAATGTTTACTGATAACATAAGGGGCAGTATTTTATGACTCACCAATTTTCTGATGAAAAATAAGCATTTGTGCAAAGGTGATGAAATGTTTCATGCACAGTTAAAAATTTAGTCCAGTTTACAATTACAGGATGATGAGTGCAGAAAAATGAAGCAAAAGCTAAGGTACTGGAAAAATAAAATGGGCAACAAGCCAAGAACAGTAATAAAATAGCTTCCTTGTAGAAGCCCATGCAAACCTCACCACACCTCAAAACAAATGACTTTTTCAAACGCAAATCGATAACACTTTTGGTTAACACTCACCAGTGAAAAATCCGGTCAAAGCTTTGAAGTTCCGAGAACCGTATCATTACAAACTCCTTAGCCTCGCGCCACACAACTTACGTTGACTGGGCCGCACGAAGCGTTTTGGATGGCGCACGCATGCAAGCTGCGCCAATTTGAGCGCAATCCATGAAATACGTTGCCCTAAAATGCTGCAATAGCTAAGCCCAATATGATTACGCTTATCTGGTCAATCATTAAGTGAGCGTAACTGACAAGTCAGTAGTTCATCAACAGCCTAGCGTTTTACCATCTGCGCATGAGGTTTGCACGACGTTTGTAACATTGTGTTTTCTGGCGACAGTGGCGGCGGAGCCCCTCCAGAAACGGGGGGGAGGGAAGGCGAGCCAATTTTTTTAACTAATTTCTTTTCATGCAACGCCAAGGGTAAATGTTAAATTTCGATCGGAGATGGGACAGCTATCCCTCCTGCTCCCCCGCCCCTGTCTGGCGGCGATATTGTTCTCTGTACAATTTGTACCTGAACGAATTTTCTAGATGCCAGCAACAATGAAGTACACGATAAATACGTTACCTTCCCAGAATGAGGCCGGCAGTGCAACGTGCAATCGCACATGGTGCAGTTAAAGCACAGGAATTGTAATTACAACACTTTTTGCAATATTGAAGACATAACATACATCCCAAGTGTGTTTCGGCAGTTTCTATTTCGTGCTGTCACCCACCAACGGATGACCAGGAGTGCTCCCACCTACAAACCACCGCGACGCAAAGAATCACACGTAACATCATCTTAATGCAAGGAAACTTAAGAATTAGCAAGCACTAGGGGTGTTCATTTGTATTCTTTTGGGAGGGCCTTGGCTCCACCATACTGATTTGGAGCCCTCCAATGTTGTTTTGTCCCCCCTTCCAATATTTTCTGCCGGTTTGAAAGGCAAATGAGCAATAATGACGAAAGAAACGGTCGCAACAAATGAGAGATAAGCAGAAAGTATACAATAACGCAAAAAGTGGTATGCCTGCTTATCTGTGTCCTCTGTTTCTCTCTGTCTTGACTCATGTGTATGAGGATAGATATAATTTTCTCTTAAATAAATAGAAAGGAAAAACTTACCAATTTTCATTGATGAAAACAAAGTGGGCTAAATCTGTAGAGAAGACCACATTTGGGGAGGCTAGGTTGTCGGGTCCCTTGGCTCGGCCTCGCCCATTTACAGAAATCGACACCCCTGGCAAGCACAAAGTACCACCAAAAAAAAGTAAAGCACCATCCTTGGCCTTGCATCCCAGGTCAACAAAAGCAATGAAGCCACGGAAATGCTCGAAAACGAAAACACGTGAACAAATGGCCATCTCAACAACAGACAATAGAGAAATGTATATCGCTTGGGCCGTCTCGGTTCCAAAGTTGTAGGGAGCGTTGTTGAGAAACAAAGTTGTAGGGAACAATCATTTTTTTAAGTATTTCTTCAATGCAAGGCAAGCTGTTTAGAGTTTCGCTCAAGCTGGGGCCGGCGCGTTTACTCCTCTCCTGCGGCGAAACGTACGATTCTTCATGTTCAGCGCACAAACAAACGAGTTTATCAGAAATCAACACAAGCAAAACATTGACAAACTCATCTCTTATTTTCTACAACCAAAGCACAGGAAGCAAAAACCGACTGCCACACTCCTACGCTGACCATAGGCCAGACCCTTTCTATTCTTCGCAGTGACAGACAGATGGCACAAAGACCAGCCATGCTGTCGCAACATGTCTCGTTTAACAGTACTCCATTACACAACTCGGCCATCTACCTGCGACGACGAAAACAGCATGGCAACGGACAATAATCCTAATCTAGGCACAGTCATCAGTCCCCAGCCGTAGCAATGTCGCGAAGAATAACTGATAGACATCCTGTTTCATGGTCAAATGAACACGACAGAAGCAAAATTAAAAGGGTTACACCAGCGGAGACGAAAACCAAGCGATATCTCAACAAGCAGTCTTCCACGACTACAAAGACACGGTCTTCGAATTCGAGTAGAACAAAACACGACACGAAAACAGTACGTGTCCCATTTCTCCGATGCAACTGCCGATACAGAATTTGAAACTGCGCTAACCACGGCCCCACCAGTTGGTACAGCACAATACGGAGACGGAGGCCTCTGCCCGTCAGACATCGCTCCCACGCAGTCTGGCCTCAGCAACTCACACGACCGAACAGACTGGCCTGGATACATAGCTTGCAAACTCGAAAACAATGGTTCGCGTTACAGCGTCTATTTACAGGTTAAGTTAATGGCGCTCTCAGCACAACAATGTCCAATCATCGAACATTCTGAGTTCAAACGTGAACCTTATTCGATGTCCCGCGACCTATCTACGTATATCTGTCAATACTTCGCACAAAGTGCTAAAAAATGCTTGTGAAAACAAAAACAAGAAAGTCGAACTTACAAGTGTAAAGTCATGGCGCTCTTACCCGACTAGTACATTTATTACATACTTTGGTTTATAAGCTCACGTTTTCTGATAATGATACTCGATGACCATATTCAAGTATTCCAAGTCATGACATCTGAACACGGCAAACATCTCATCCAAACTCAGCACAGAAGACTGATGATTCGGTTACGCTGACAAAGCGAAGCACAGCTGAGTTCAGTCAGCAGACGCCAGTCCGCTCCCCAGCCTGAAATGCCCGTCTCAACGCTGACTACCCAGAGCACACGTGACTACAGCGGGGCAGCGTCCCACAGACCCGATCTGGCCGGTCCGGCCAGCGTGGTCCGCCACAGGTGATCGTCCTAAGGCGTCACGTCGAACACCAGCACCTGCGGACGGTCAGAGGCATTGTTCTGCACGCTGCAGATCAGTCGGCCCGGGCCAACCCAGAGGTGTTTGACGGGGCCTCCGCTGATCTCGGGTGTCACCAGGTCGCGCACAAGCGTGCCTCTCTGGCAGTCCCAGAGCTTGACGCGGCCGTCTCGGGAGGAGGTGACGGCCAGCCCGGCCAGCAGCCGGACGGCCGTCACCCGCTGCCGGTGGCCGCTGGCGCCGCTCAGCCTGCCGTCAGGTCAAGGGCGGTCAGTGCCGCCGCGCCGGACGCCCCAACACAAGCGGAGGCGGCGGCAGGAGACAGCCGGGCACGGTCACCGGGCCAGGAGAGCGGACCACACGGCCAGCGGTCCACTCAGACGGAGAGGCCAGGTGACACTTCTCTGCCGTCAGTTCCGATGAAAAAAAACAGCTTCTGCAGACATGCAATAGCATACGCGGTCTAGGACCTCGGCAGGCATCGCTTGTTTGCTATCTGTCCTAAACGAGTTCCTGGACATAAATACTACTTCCACAAGCAGCATCATGACGTAGACTGGGTTTCAATCGTCATTGTAAGCATGGCGTTTTCGCCTGATCCGAGTTCGATTCTTTGTAATGTGTAAACTCTTATTTCCCCGGCGTAATAAAAGGTATGTAAAACCTTTTTATCCTTACATCACCATGTAGTTCATTTATGTTAAATTTCAACTGCATCATTCAAAGACAATCGGGTCTGGTCATTCCGGTTCAAGGTATTCATTTCTCTCCACGATTATTAGTATGCTAAACCACATACTAATAGTCGTGGAGAGAAATGAATACCGTATGTTTGTGTGTAGCATGTTTGTTAGTAGTATGTATTTATGTAGTATGTTTCTGTTATGTAGCATGTTTAACCACATACTAATAATCGTGGAGAGAAATGAATACCGTGAACCGGAATGACCAGATCCGATTGTCTTTGAATGATGCAGTTGAAATTTAAGATAAATGAAATACATGGTGATGTGAGGATAAAAAGGTTTTACATACCTTTTACTACGCCGGGAAATAAGAGTTTACACATCACAAAGAATCGAACTCGGATCAGGCGAAAACGCCATGCTTACAATGACGACTGAAACCCTGTCAGCGTCATGATGCCGCTTGTGGAAGTAGCATTTTTAATTCTCGCTACAGCACCATCCATATATCCAAAACCACTAAGCCAAAACCACCTGCGCGCGCAACAGTTCTGTACCACCACGCCTGTGTTGGCGTCGTGCTCCGTCTCGCCGTACGTGTGCAGGCGATAGCCGTTGCGGAGGCCCCAGAGAATGACGGCACCGTCCTTGCAGCCGGAGACGATCCGGTCCTCGTCCAGCCAAAGGTCGGTCACCCAGCCGCGGTGGGCGCGGAGCTCGAAGCGCAGCTGGCGCGTGTACATGTCCCAGACGTTGATGGAGCCGTCCCCGTGGCCGCTGACCACCATGCCGAAGCCGTGCTGCGGAACGGATGACCGGGATTCCAGCGTCAGTCGAAGGAGCCCACGGCGGAAACAACGGCCGGCTGGTCTAGCCGAGGCACCGCTCAGAGGCCGATCGAAACTGGCACAGACGATCCAGGCCAACAGGTCCGATAATGGTCGGCGCCACCGCGCCCCGCTAACGTCAGATACGCCAGCCCTCTCCTCAATATGTCTTTGACCGCCACAATGCCCTGTTTTGGCTTGGCGGTGACATGTTTCATGTTTCTCCATTCGGCACGTCTGATTCATGTACGACATTTCAGCAACGGACTCATGCGCTTCTGGAGCAGGGTCTACAGGCACTGGCTCCCTGCAGAATGAATTGTCCTCGTCGAATCGTCTCAGTAATTCCACTGCAGCCCTGACTTCAAAGGCTCATTGGCCGTTAGTTAACACATACTGTATCAACCTCCTCCTGTCGGCTAGAATCTACTATCCTCCGCATCTAGGCTATCAGGCACGTGATAAAACACGCGGCAAATGTGCTGGTGACAACTGGGCAAACTGCGTCACGGCGTCTGGCGTCCTTCACGCCGTCGTAACTGCCGTGTTCACGATTCGGACCTACTGTGTTCATCTGACGACCGCAGCACAACAGAACGCACGTCGCCCAGTACGCCTGTGCACGCGCCGGCTCCGAGCCCGCACCTGCAGCGACATGACGCCGTGGCTGCGCGCCTGCCAGGCGTCCTCCTCGGAATGGGTCCCCGCGTTCCAGACGCGGACGCAGCCGTCGTCGTCGCCCGAGACCACGTGGAGGCCGTCGAAGCAGACGGCGCGCACCACGGAGCCGTGTCCGCGCAGCACGGCCAGCGCGGAGCCGAGCATCAAGTCCCAGAGCCGCACCGTCTTGTCGTCGCCGCCGCTCGCCGCGCTGGCGACCCGGTGCAGCGTCAGACATCGTCACCAATGAACCGTCACCAATGGGCCATCAAACAATGAACAGTCCCCAATGAGCCGTCAACCACTGAACCATCACCAATGAACCGCCAAACACAGCCATCAAGCCGTCAAACAATGTCACCACTGAACTGTCCCCACTGCGCCATCACCACTGAATCGATAAACGCAGCCATCGGGCCATCAAACACTGTCACCAATGAACTGTCCCCACTGAGCCGTCACCATTGAAACGCTAAACAATGCCGCTGGCAGACTTGCGCTCGACATCTTTTGGGTGATGCGGATCAGGATCTGAATCACAGTGATTTGATCCAAATCAGCATTAGAATCGCGGCTATGTTTTCCGACTTTGGTCCAAATCACATGTTATTCACGCATTTTTTTTTCAAAACTGATCCGAACTAAATGTGTTAACACTATTTTTTTGAAGAAAATCGATCTGGATCCAAGATTGATTCACCAGTTATTTGCTGACTCGGAACGACCACTGATTCAAAACACCACTTACATGTCAGCATAACCGCATTACTATCATATATTTATTATTTATTTATTTGCTCCTTTATTTATTTTCATTTTATTTTTTCGAGGTCCTCTTTTTTTTTTTTTCAATTAAAAAAAAAAAAAAAAAAAAACAAAATAAAATAATTTATTTTATTTTTTAATTATTTTTTTTTTTTTTAAAAAAAAAATATTTTTTTAATTTTTTTTTTTTTTTTTTTTGTCTTTCTTTTTTTTTTTTTTTTTTTTTTTTTTTTTTTTTTTTTTTTTTTTTTTTCTTTTTTTATTTAATTTTTTTTTTTTTTTTTTATTTTTTTTTTTTTTTTTTTTTTTTTTTTTTTAATAAAAAAAAAAAAAAATTTTTTTTTGAAGGGGGGGGGGGGGGTTTTTTTTTTTTTTTCTTCCCCCCCCCCCCCCCCCCCCCTCTTTTTTTTAAATTACTTATTTTTTTTTTTTTTTTGGGTGGGTTTTTTTTTTTTTTGGGGGGGGGGAGGGTTTTTTTTTTTTTTTTTTTTTTTTTTTTTTTTTTTTTTTTTTTTTTTGGGGGGGGGAGGGGGGGGGGCGCCGCTCCTCCCGGCGCGCGGCGGAGGGGGCCGTCCCCCCCCACCCCCCCCCCCCCCCCGGGGGGCGTTTTTTTTTTTTTCCGCCCGGGAAAGAATAGAACAATCACTTGACATGTTCTGCCGGAGGACTGTAAGGGTGTTGTGGAGACTGACCAGGCCGTGTCCGACTTGCGGTCCCTTCCAAATCCAAACAAAGACGGATGGGCGATTTCAGAGCAATATCATTGGAAATAACTCACACACGAATGAACGGTTCATACTGTGTACAGATGAAGCCTTTATGACAATTATATGATGAATGCAATTTCCAGGGCAGATTTATGGTAATAACATGAGGTTAAAGAGCTACATACTGCGTTTATTTACATGCGAGCACTTAATTCTCCCGAAAATATTTCGGCATACATACACACAAATTACCAAGGCCGAATCTTCCTACCTTCCGGGTGGGGGGAGGGGCACCCCCTAATGTTCAGCTGACCTCCTAATGTCGAGATCCGCCTTTCCCAATCTGGGCTGGGCCCCTCACATTGTGAGACTCGGCCCACAATATATTTTATCAGTTCTCAATGATAACAATTTAAGCCTCGCCGAACGAGGACGCTGGATGCCGCCCCTAGTTTCCGGGACCACGGCAAAACGGCGCACGACAGCGCCGCCCCAAATGTGTCGCTTTTAACTGAGGAAAATCTGTCTGTAGTTGCCGAACATAAAGTGTGACTTGACCTTGGACGTCACTGGCTGACCTGTTGGAGTCGACACCGTTACCATTGGATTCTTTGTGCATACGGCTATCGATTTCTTCTGTCACGAGGCGCTAGTTCAATTAGGGGCGAAATGGCGAGGGACTTGCCTATCCGTCATCGGTGCGAGAGAAAATCCCTCCCGTGCAGCGTGAGTTAAACAAATGTACGCATTAGTGCTGTGAATGTTGAAAATATGGATATGCATACCCTACACATATCAGACATTTCTAGACGTCAAGATAATGTGAACAGAAAAGAGCAAATGGTCGGTCAGTTACCCGTTCCCGGTCCGATCAGCCTGGGATGACCAGTCGGAGCGTGCCCTGACACCATGGTGTCACTACCACGGATCCGCTCACGTCACCGATGTCTTTCCTCGGACGGCGTTGCTTAATTGTAACTTCTGTTTAACTTGGCTACGGTTGAACCGGTCGCGCAAATTACCAGTGGTTCATAACATGCATGCCTTTGCATACGCATCGTTTCAACGAAACGAACGAAACGGGCGACCGTGTAGTACCGTCGTGAGATAACCACACGGTAGTAGTATATGGTATCACCGCAGGGGCGTAGGAGCTTCTCATAAAGGAGGAAAGGGGCAGAGACCAAATTATTTTTGCTGACCGGGGACCGAGGGGAGGAGGTGGTTAAGTTTCACATAAATGTTTTGTTCCAATATAGCGCAAGTATATATTTGGTAAAGTGTAAAATATTAATCATTCCTGACAACTGCGACAGTGTAAAACGTTGTTGCAGGAACTTGCATGGAATGAGACTTGGTCCTGAAAGGGCTTCACATTAGAAATCTCCGGCCGGAATCCCGTGGAGGGGCAAAATCCACCCAGAGACGTAGCCAAAGGGACCACGGGGGCGATGGTCCCCCTGAGCCAGGCAGTCCGCACAGATATATGGCGATTTCGCACGAATGCGGAACAGTGATGATATATATGTTGCAAAAGCAAATATTATATGCTTTCCTGTGCGTCAAACACGAGGCAAATTACATAAATTGCTCTTTTTTTGGCCAATTTCGCCCTACACCAGTGGGGTACGACAAAGCTTGGCATTTGCCCCCCGAGGAAAATCCTGGCTACATGCCTGAATCCATTCCTGTCTCCGGTCTCATATTTGTCGCGGATTGCCTATTTTCGCATACCTTAAACTGATATCTAGTGCGTGGTCAAAAACAAAACGAAGAAAAAAACATGAACATTTTTGGAAATATGGCCCCGTAAAGTTAACCGTTCAGAGGCATAACCTGCCGATCGCCTTCCCCCTCTCGGCCATGCGTTACCATTTACCGGCGACATTAGGTGATACACTAGCGATCTGAAGTTAAGTGCTTCCTTGTTTGGTCCCCGTTGAAGTTGTTCCCTAGCCAACGTGGATCACCCTTGAAATTCGGAGAAGTCTGATTTTGGCATACGTCCGGTCAACTATCACAATCATCTCAAAAGAAGTCGCAAAAGCTGCCAAATCCACGAAATTCTGGATATTTGACTCGATCTGACCTCGAAGGTGTAGTCCTGTTTTTTTTTTGTCCAAACGTCCACCTAAATTTGGACAAACGTAGTTGCCCGCAGCTTTCCATCCACTCTGAAAGTTTCATGCCACCAGCTGGTTTCTGAGGTGGGGGGAGAGGTGGAGGGAGGGAGTGGAAAATTTCGCGTCTTTCCTCCACTGCGTGTAATTTTCGGAGGTCCTCCACTGCCCGTGTCAAAAACTTAAATACAAGTTGTTTGTCAAGCATTATTACACCTAAAGTAATATCAAGATAGACGTCGAGTGTGTCCAACATTCTCATAAATGCATATATACATAAGGATACATACATACATACATATATATATATATATATATACGCATATATATTTGTGTGTAGGAAGAAGTTTGGAAGTTAGCAGACTGACTGCAAAGCGACTGCCTAGGCTTGACGCAGGAGCCAGTAACTGAAGCTGCCGTGTGCGAACACTCGAAGCTACGAATTCCGTGGTTATGTTCTAATTTAAAGTATGGTTTTCCACAAAAATAACAGTAGTTATTACGCTCTTTGACAACATGGAGCGTACTTCCCAAACTGTAGGCAACATATCATCAGAAGAACACAGCACGTCGTTCTATTCAGTTGCGCTCATCTGCACTGTCTTCGTCCCGCTAAATTTTCCAGTATGTTTTTTGCTTCATTTGCCAGAGCTTTCACCGCCTCCTGCTGGGTGCGTCTCTGCCATTTACGACCCTTTGCTGACAGGTGACCGCTTGTGTCGGGGGCATGTTCATAAGGCTGACTTTTGTAGTAGGTCGGACAGCTGTTAATCCGCGTACGACCGTCGATCGGTTTCGAACATGCGCGACTGGGCGGGGGGGGGGGCAGTTGGCCGCCCTCCTCTAACTCACGAACGGTTGGTCGCACGATAAAAACAAGCATACCGTTGGAAAGCTTGTGACGAGTAGAGCTCAAAACTGGTCTCATTTTTAGTTTTAGATAATATAAAAGCAATTTAAGCTCTATATATGTTTTATCACAGCCAACTGCATGAGACCGAGAAATGGCCTGAATCTCAAGGGCTGTGACTAATAACGCATAGATAAAGGTACCAGCGTACGAGTGAAGGTCCGCGGATGCCGATGCACGTCTAATTTGCCAGATTTGTTCAATATATACGCCGAAACGTTGAGTTAAGGACACGGCAATCCTCGAACCAGCTGTAGGCGTGCGCCGCTGCCGTATGCAGTAACAAATTATAATATATATATATATATATATAAACATCAACAACTAGCTTTGTAACAAACTTCTGCAGCCACTGTAGAGGTCTGAACGTTGTAGGACTGTGAAAGTTGCTTATCCGGCTCAGTTGGCAAATGTAGTTTGATTGGGAGGATTACGACATTCAAAGCATATTGTCATGTTATTTTATCACGCTGCCTTACATGTATAATTCGATTCAATCAGAATGGCTTAGTTCATCCGAACCAAATTCCGGATTACAATGCATGAATCCAGATCAGCATCTGAATCAAGGCTGTTTGTTAAACTTGATCCAGAGTCAAATGTGATTCATAGCCGCATTCTCGAAACCGATCTGGATCTTATGTGATCCACTCCAAAACACGCCAATCTTAATCCGGGTCAGATCTAGATCAGCATCAAGTACAAGTCTGGTAACCACTGAACTGCCACAACTAAACCGTCACTACTGAACCGCAACCATTTATACCGTCAAACACAGCTACCAATGAACTTTTGCCACTGAACCGTCAAACACCGCCACCCACAAATCAAGCACTATCACCGATGATCCGCCACCAATGACCTGTTCAACGCAGCAACAGAGCCACGCAAAACACGTCTGACCTGCCCAACGCCGCCGCCCTCAAGCCGGTGGTATGTCGACCGTTACTCCTGAGCCCATAACCGAACCTTTGCAGTACGTGAGTCGACTCTATGGTCATTGCAAAACTACGACGCTTGAACGGCTGTTACAGTGCACGTTGCGTGTTACGTCTGAAATCCCTCCCCCCCAAAAAAACAAAAATTTCCATGCAGTTAGAGACAAAATGCAGCGAAAATCAGCCCTTGCCTGCCCCACCCAACTGATCCGCCCCTGTGCCGGCGCGGCCCACCTGGCGCCGCTCACGGCCACGCTCCAGACGATGCCCGTGTGGCCCATCAGCCAGTGCATGCGGAGCCCGGTCGCGGCGTTCCAGACGGCCAGCGAGCAGTCGCGGGAGGCCGACACGACCAGGTCGCCGGTCATCTGCACGCAGGTGATCTCGCCCTGGCCACGCATGAAACGCTCCAGGCCACCCCGAGAGGCCGACCAAACCTGGCGGCAGCACCGCAGCCGGTCACAGCTGGCAACAGCACCCCACGGCCACCGTTTGTGCGTGGGGTCGAGGTCGATCTGTGCGCGAAACATCGAGACTGGGCTTACAAGAAACACACGGAAGTTCTACATGATAAATTGTTTTGGAATGGTTGACTGAAAACCGTCACTCAAACGCTTTGCTCCATTCCAGCAATGAATCACTTGGGTAACAGTGACAAATTATTAGGCGACGAAAGTTCTCGTGTTCAACGCCACCATGCAACCGAAAATGAGATCTCCTTTATGTGCAAATTTGATAAATATCCTGAACCCCAGACGTTGTAGCATCGGCCCGGTTCTTAACTGACCGAAGAAACGTCTTTATGGCACGAAGATATAATGAATCAACAAACTGTTAAACAGACACAATTTTTTCCCATCCCATTCAAGATGGCAAGATCCCAGGTGTTCACATTACGGCTGATCGCCAACGCCACGACTCAGTACTTACCCCCAGTGTTTTGTCGCTGGATCCAGTGACAATGCGATCACCGTGTACGGCCATGCATCGGATCACCGACTCGTGACCCTTCAGCCTCTGTCGACACGTCAACAACAAGAGGTCGGCAACAATGAAACCCTGGGAGCGAGATACTGTGCACACCAATGTGGCCAAATTCATTTTCCATTGGGTGTCAAGATGCAGCGAAAAAAATCAAGAGACCTAAATACTTTAGGGGCCAAGGCAAAAATGACGGTTGCCACAGTCACAATATTTCAAAATCTATTTCTGATTAGGTGTGAACATGCAAAAATTGCTAAAGGATGTCAAAATCGTGAACAGTAAGATGAATCAGGATTGAGTCCTGCACTGTAAGGATGCAACACCAGGCTTTGGGCACATGCAATTTGGGCCAAAATGATGTTCAGTTATGGTATTTCCATAGTTGGGCTGTATCAATTTTCGGGGTTAGGCGTCATTTTCCACCCAAAATTGCGTGTCTGGTCACAGTGGTGTACACCCAATGACCGAAAAACGTATCCGAACTTTCCTCTCTGCTTCCACTTCGGCGTATCTGCATACACCCAGATACAGGAAATTACATCCAAGGAATATTATATCCAAGGAGTTACAAGCAAGCGTCGAGGCTTTTTGGGATAAGTTATTTTTCAGTTTCCACCTGGCAAACGACAGCAGTGCTACAACCATCCCACATCACGAGACAAGTCGTGCCGACCCCGGGCGGGCCCACCTTGGGCGGCGGCATCCGCTGTTCTGTCCAGGCAAACCGATGCATGCACAGCTGGCGCGAGGAGACCGACTGGTCGGCCGGTTCGGCGCCCAGACGGCGGCAGCAGCGCCGCCACACGCTCTCGTCGGCGGTGACGGCCTTCCAGCGGCGGCAGACGCCGGCCGCGTTCAGCAGCTCCCCGGGCGACAGCCAGGACATGATGGCCATCAGAATCTGGCCCCACATACATAGGGCACGGTCAAGAAAGGATGGACAGAGGAGGCACGAAAGTCTTAAGATTATGACGTAATGCCGTAACTTATAAACTGAGAAAGGAAGCTTGTGACGCTGCTAGGCACACCTTCTCCCCTACAGCCACCCCGACAGGATTCTCAATGGATTCTGACAAAAAATGGCACAGAGGAGACAGAACGAACAGAACGTAAAGCAATTAAAAAAAGAAAAGCATGCGAGAAAAAGCATTGTTAAATCTCTTAAGCAACTAAGTCCAACTTGCACGAACTGCATGTTTCAGTTAATCCTGACATCGCAATTTCCAAACGGCATGTTATTCATTACAGGACACGTCCTCTGACACCGATAAACTTACGGACTTGTTTTCAGAGTTGTGTGCGCTCGAAATGACGGCTCCGTCGAGCCAGGTCGGCCGGCACGAGACGGCCGCGACAGACCGGGCCCTCTAACCTCGTCCGGCAGCCAGATGGTGAAGTCCGGGAACAGAACCTCCTCGGCCATACGCTTCAGCCACACACGCTCGCCGCGGTCCAGCGAGTCCAGCAGGGAAGCCAGCTGACGAAGGCCCGCCGAGCCGCAGGTCTGCCGTGAACAGCGGCAGCCGGCCGGTCACACCGTCCGCAGACGGCACAAACTTAACAGGTCCGCAGACACGCCAACTCAGCACAGACACGCGAATCACCGGCGACGTCATCCACCGAGGCGTAACAGGCAACGACACCAGCACAATCCATGATGGTAATGGAGCAGCCCAATGTATTTCATAAAAAGATAACTGATAATGCTTTTAAGAGTCAAGAAAAAAGCACAATGGAAAAATACCCATAATGGAGGAGCCACCATGAAACTGGCGCAACACACGTTACTCTTCATTTGAACTGGATACGCACCATTTTCTCAGTGGCTTTTCAACCTTACTGCATAAACCTCGTATACTGTGGTTTCAAAACACTATATATATGCTCACCACCGAGCCGTCCAATGAATACGGACGTGGACTTCTGACTTCATCTGCATCTGTTGAGTGTTTGGAGAGCAGCAACGCACCATTTGGAGACTGACCAGGAACGGCCTCACAGCCTGATGTGTCCACTGTTGAACCTAAGCCGTCTCCAGTATGTCCACTTGACGTCTGGTTGTCAGCGATGAGATGGGACACCGCAACTGGCGTTGGATATTCGCGATTTCCTAACAGAGACTGTGCATGTGAGACTGGCTTACAAACATCGACTGAGACGGCTTCTGTCATGACCTTGGGCTCTGTGGAGAACTGAGTGGTAACCGTCTGCTTTTCATCTTGTACAGGAGTGAGGGTGTTTTCTTCAAGTCCGCCAATTTCCAGGTCCTTGCAGAGTTCAATCAGCTCTGAAACAGGGAACACGACACATTAAAAAACAAATTGTTTTAATGGACACAAATATGTACCACTATTAACATGCATTAAGACCATCCAACGAAATTATTTCCGTTTATGGTCGCAGACGTTGTTTGGCCGTACGACATCGAAGACGTCGTAAAAACAAATTGTTTTAATGGACACAAATATGTACCACTATTAACATGCATTAAGACCATCCAACGAAATTATTCCCGTTTATGGTCGCAGACGTTGTTTGGCCGTACGACATCGAAGACAATGACTGCAGCAAAGTTTTCAGCATTACGACCCAGAGATCCTGGCTGGGCAGCTCCAGGTTGCTCACCGCCCAGCTGCTGGCGCCCAGCCACCACGGAGCCAGTGTAGAGCAGCTGCAGCAGCAGGTGCAGCTGGTCGGCCGTGACACCGCGCAGGAAGAGCAGTGGCGCCGGCTCCTCCGGCCCGGCGGCCAGCAGCAGGCGGCGCAGGCCAGCAGAGCGGGCCGCCAGCACGGCCCGATGAGCCGACACGACCGTCCCCGGCACCGCCAGCGTCACGTCCGTGAACGAGCCCTGCCGACGTCACGTCCGTGAATGAGCCCTTGGCGACGTTACGTCCGTGAACGAACCCTGCCGACGTTAAGTCCGTGAGCGAGCCCTGTTGTTAACATCATGTCCATGAAGGATCCTGTAAGCAGCATCTTCTCACTGAAAGATCTCTTTCAATGTCAGAGGACTCAGTTCAGTAAATGAGCCTGCCAGCAGCATGTCACATTCATGAAGAAGCCCTGTCAGAGGCACTATCCCCATAATGATCCCTCCAAATGGAGTCATATCTGTGAATGACTCCTACTTGCATAGTCAGATGGCAATGTCACACCTGTGAATCAGCCAACAATGTCAAAGAGTTATCAAAAGATCAATACAAGGGGCAGGGGCATGCACATCCACTTTTCCTCGTATTTACTATAGCCAACAATCGAGAATGAATGATTATTTTGAAATACTGGATGAAATACTGAGAATTGAGAATATTGATTATGAAGGGCCTTCAAGATGTCATAACTCTAGAAATTCAAGCATTTACCTACCCATATTGGTGTCAAAAGATCAGCAATAAAAAAACAGTTCAATGAAAAAATGTGTTGTGCCATTTCACGCAAACTGATAAGGGTCGAAAGCAAGCAAAAATAACGTGAAGTAGTCGCTGAAAGACTTCCACAAAAACGCAGCAACCACAAAAACGCAGCAATCTCGAAATTCGAAATAAGAGACAACAACTGCAATGGGGCAGGGAGGTCGACTAATACCGAACAACAGACACGACTACCTGGGATGGAACAGGAATAGAAAAGGAAAACTGTCATAGTGCAGGGACATGGAGTGGACACCTGGATGGGCTAGGAAGAGATGTAACTGTAACAGGACGGGCATCGGCGGGTATTGGGATGGAATGGTGAAAATAAAATGGGTAAAGGAAGGGGGAAAGTAAAGGGATGGGCTGGGACAATGATACGTGAGGAGATGGGGAGGGGTTAAAGTCAGAGAGGACCAGGAAAGAGGTAGGAGCAGGGAAATGGACTGTATCGGGCAGGACAAGGAGGAAATTGGGATGACACAGGGGCAGGGAGAAACAGGATAAGGGTGAAGAACAGGGTAAGAACAAGGACGAGGGACTGTAGTAGGACAAGTGCAGTGATGGGGTACTGGAAGGTGCCATTAACCTGGCATTGACGACGTCTGACCTGACCGGTATTACGTCATCAACGGCCTAAAAGTAAAAAAAAATTATATGTCACAGGACAGGAAGGTTCGGCGTTACTGATTACCGTTTGAATCAACCGAATCGAGCGAACGATTCTCGAGATAGATCAATACCAAGATACCCAACAGTGGCTGGGGAGGGGGCATTAAACGACACACTTTTTTCCTGCGCTGTAGCTTTCGTTTGACGAGATGCAGCCGCGCGATATTTACCGTGCCCCTCAGTACATCAACTCTGCATACTTTGGCAAAAAAACTGGGCAGAGCCATCCAAGACCAAGTCAAAATGACACCATAAAGGCAACAATTTTTTTTTACTGTTCTGTCGTTTTTTCGATTTCGCCTAAATGTCGACTACTCGTAACCTGACCCAGGCATAATTTCCTCCAATACAATGTCAATGTGTGCATTGCAATGGCAGTTTGAACACTTTCCGCTGCACATTTGAATATTTACTGGCACATAAGTGCAATCACAATGCCACAACAGGTAAAAGCAGACTACAGCTAAACTCACACAAGGTCATATTAGGTCAAATTTTGAAATCAACTGTTCAAACATGGTGGCAATGTGCATGTTGTGACAGCAACTGGAAGGTTGTCTGGTGTGTGTATGAATATTCAAGGACATGTTAGTATGGTCACAATGCCATGACAGGCCAATTTAGACAACCTATAAACCCACCAAAGGCCATCACATGCCAAAGACTATCATAGGCCAAATTTTACAATCCAAATAAGGACAACCTATAATCCCACCAAAGGCCATCACATGCCAAAGGCTATCATAGGCCAAATTTTACAATTCAAATAAGGTATTAATGCATGCACTGTGACACCCATTTCAAGGCTGTGTTTTGTAGGTATCAGCATTTAAGCAAATTTTACAGTTCTCAGCCCAAACTGACCCTGAAAACATGCATTGTAGGACTTCATATAGAAAAATTTCATTCAACCCTGACCATGCCATCCATGCCATCCATGATCGCAGTCCCGATTTTTTGCATTTGTCCAAGTCATACAGTCACAAACTATTCATTGCCATTTATATCACCATCATTGGTCTTTTGAATCTGGAGTTCTGGGGTTGGGACATTTAAGCTCCTCCCCCATTCCAGCATGTCAAAAGTGGGATCACAGCCCAGTAACTGCCAGGTTAACATGCACAGTGGAATGGGGTTTTGCATGAATGCGCAACGGAAGGGGGCACAAGTGTCCCCCTCTGATCTCAGAAACAGAAAGAGCTGCAGGCATGAAATTTTATGGGTACAATAGGGCCATACAGATTTGCACAGTGCACAATGTTTACAACCCTTGGTCAATATCTTCAAGGTAAAACTGGGTAGAAAAGGTCACCTTTGGACACTTTATTGGACCATACTGACAATTCCATACAGCTTTTCAAACAAAGCCAGCAAAGGATGCATGCTGGAATGTTAAAACATGGAATATAACAATTCTCATTCATCTGGCATCTTGACTGGGGATTCTGGGTCAAAGTCATGTCAGGTCATTAACCAATGGCATCATTTTTTTATTTTCTTACAGATCACAATTTGAGAAACACAGGATAATGGTGCAGTCTGGGCATAAACAATGGCACTTAATGCATCTTCTGGCATGTTTTCAATGGAGGTAGCCAACATCAGTACCTATGATCACTTTTAGCATTTACTAACCTCTGCAAGGTCAAAAGAAGTGAATCAGTCATTGACCTTGGATGAAGTTTTTACCCCAAAATAGGTTTCACTTCAACTGTTTGCATCAGAAGTTGTTGTTATAACATTAGTTCATACTGCCATAAAATGTAAAATTATGTATGTATGTACATATATGTATATAGGCATATGAATGTTGCAAATGTCTTTTTATCAGGGTCTTTCAGTTCATATTTCATACAAGCTGCCATGTTACAAAGCAAACCTGGACCAGGTCACAAAACAGTTGACATTAGCTTCTGATGACCTTTGACCTGTATTGACCCCCATATATATAAATATATCAATGCTAATTGTGTTTTATTAGGGTCTTTGGATGTATATGTCATACAAATTGACATGTTGCAAAGCAAATAAGGACCAGGTCACATAACAGTTAACTATGACCTTTGCTGACAATGACCCTCACTGACACTGGTATATATGCATGTATCAATGTGTGCACAGGCATTTTTACTGCAACCTTTGAATGCATATTCCATACAAACTGACAGGTTGCAAAGCAAATCTAGACTAGTTCATAGGCTGGCTGGCCTTGACTTCTGATGATCTTGACCCTTACTGACCTTGGCTTTGGTCTTGGTACATCCATCACTTATACCCAAATAATGTTGGTTGATTATGTTCAACAGTAAGTAGAATGCTAGTCCTCTTGCAAAGTTCCAGTTTGCCAGTGACAGTCATTATGTTTGTTTTTTTTTGTTACTTCAAATGCTCCAAATATCAAAATTCACAGCCAGTTCCAATTTTTTTCATCAATGAATGACTTATTCAGCTGCCATAAATGTCAAAAAGTAGCAGTGATTAGCTCTGATCTGTTCTCAAGATTTTCAGGAAAAACAGGTGGAGGGCACAAAAGTGCACCCTCCCAGTGTGCATGTTAATGGCCCCTTCCAATATCCCATCACTGTGCTTGTCCTGCTAGTCCATCTTCATTGTTCCTTGGTTATCCCATTGCTAATCACCCCTGTCCTGTTTCTCTCTGTCCCTGTGCTGTCCCACTCCCCTCCTTCTCCCTGTCCCACTACAGTCCCTCTTCTTTATTTTTGTCCTTTTCCCACCCATCTATCCCTATCCTATCCCCATCTCCTTGTCTCTGTCCATCATCATCCCTTTACTTGTTCCTTTCTCATCCCAACTTCTTTAAACCTTCCATTCCCATAGTTTTCTTGCTTGACCCATGACAATCATCATCTATCTCCCTATCCCATCCAGGTCTCCCTCCATATTCTCCTGTCCCTCTTCCCTTCCAGGCACTCATACCAGTCCTCATTCTGTCCCAGTCCACCTCCCTATCCCATTACAGTGCTGTCTCTTATTTCAAATTTTGGGAGTGCAACATTTTTGTGGAAATCTTGCAGTAATGTCATATTTCACAAAACTTGCTAAATGCTGACAAGTCAGTTAGCATTGATGTGTTGTGTAGATGCTCCATGCTCCATACTCTTGCTAGTTGTGGCAGCAGTGGATAACTGACTCATTTCTAGATATTTTTTGCAAAGTTGTAGCACTAGTTAGGCACAAAATATATTTCCCATTTTGTTGTCCCAGTTGGCCCAGTTGTGGCAGCAGTGAATAAATGATTCATTCCTAATGTTTTTTGCAAAGTTGTAGCACTAGTTAGGCACAAAATATATTTTGCAATTTCTCCTGCTCATTTTTGGGTACCAATATGGCTTTGCAACTGCATAGATTTCCAGAGTTAACAGAAGTGGGAGGCAGTATGACAGTATTACCATATATTTCATTACTTCACCATTATTTACCTTACCCAAGATGTCTAAGCCTACAGTCGCAGAGATAACAAGCCTGGTAACGTGACTCACATCCATCCAGAACTGATTTACACTTGCTGATATTGATGAGCTATAAGATGGCCACCTTAGATATTCTGTCGCCATACTGTGCTGCAAAAGAACTTCTTGTATCTGGAATACGAATATTCAGATAGATCTAAGGCCGTAAAGAAACGGGCAGAACTATCAAAATTGGGCCAGTACAGCCAACTTCGTGGAGCAGCGGGTCAGATGGGCACAGAGCACTGCATATTTTTTTCTTAGGATATATCATAATAGACAACAAAGGCGCCACTGCACCACATTGGTCTTTAGTGTGTCATATATGTCGTATTTAGATACAAAACTGATAAAAATTTGGTGTCAATTCTTCCTTGATTATCAATACAAATTTCCCAAAAATCGACAAGAAACTACGTTTTATGGCAGTGTTGTCGCTGCATTTATTTCAGGAGGGGCTATAGGCCCTTCAGTGGTCATCCAATAGTCATCTCAAGCGTGTGAGGCTCGCGGCCGGGTCGCTTGAGAATTTCAGCCAGATCCGGAACCCAAGCCGGTGCCTAATGGTATTCACGAAAGGCATACTTTGCGTTGAGTATCCGCAGGCATACCGATATGCTCGGGGCTTCTGAGGCGTATTTAGATGGCAGAACATCTGGAAACGTTTCCCGTTTGGAGGTTGCTATCAGTTATTCTACGAAGGTCATTCTTTGCAACATCCTGAAGAGTCCCTGATGCAGGACGGTGTCAGATGCAAATGCATTGCTACTGGTTTTGAAATGGCTCGGGACACTGCGCGGCCAAGGAAATATAGAAAGAGATCAAAATGTAAAGTATTTTGCTCATTATGCGTAGAATATTCTAGCAAGGTGACAGCAAATTCCTACCAGATTGAGGCAGATTATACGCAGTGTTTTCTAGAGTGGCGCACTGGAACCCGCTGGAGCGAGGTTTTGGCGCTCTGTGTGCATGGTCGCCCGGGGCGTTAGTCTGTTATGTGTTTGTGTAGGTGCTAAATATTACCATTATACGTTGAGGTGGGTAGGTAAGCTGTTTAATTGTACAGCTGAGTGTATTTAGTTAGCGCCGAACATAGTACATATCATATACACATCTTTGAACATAGTACCACATCAGGCTTTTAGGAACACCATCGCAATTGGTGATCGGTGATCGACATAAAATATTTACGAGGCATTGGCCGTTTTGTGCAATCCCTATGAACGGTTTTGGGGAAGCTTAGGTGTTTCAGCTGGAAAATTTGGCTTTCTTGTTTTATGGAAACTGCTATGATTTGCAGTTTAAGAAAGACAACAAAGCATTCATAGCACAACGTATTGTGGGATTTCAGCCAGATCACATTAACCCCATTTCCACGACACTGGCAAATCTGGATTTCCCTTCAAATCCCAGTGTCAATTCCTGTTGTAGCAAACTGGTTTGGATTTGCTAATCCAGATTGAATAAGATTTTGCAGGGGAATATAGATTGCCCATGAACTGAAAGAGCTAACATCAAAATCAGTTTCTTGGCTGTTGGTGGCTTGTTGACAAAAACTGATAAATTGGCATGACAGAGTTCTTGAATCTCACACACCAGTTCATTAGAACAAACCCAGATCATTTGGTAATTACTTGGAATAGATTTCCATGTGCTCCAAAGGGAGATATCTTTTGCATGCTGTAATTGGTGGCAAAGACTTATTTATTAAGAAGGACTCTGAATAGTCTGAGGTAGTTTGGGACTCTGAAATATGAAATGTAGTCCATGTATGGTTTTTTATGGTCATGGAAATGGTACTTGGAATCCCAATTTGCCACCCAAGGGAAATCTGAATTGTAATCCTATCCTGTTACAGAAATGGGGCTTTGTTTTAGGTACAGTGCTGTTTAGTTTGTGACATTTTTCTTTGTGTATAGGTAGCATGTTTAGTACTTTATGTATTTTATCTATTACTTTTATTTTTTCATGTGTACATTGGTTCTTGTAAAATAAGGTGCATTCAAAAATTATGATAAGTGTTGTATAAACATATGAAAGCTTTGGGATTAGGTTATCCATTAACATAAGGGATCTGGATATGAATAGATGTTGAATCTGTTTGCCACAGGATGCTTGCTTGTTGGACATGCATGAGAAATATACATCTCTTAGTACCATTATGTTAATCATGTGTTATAAGTGGACTTTCCCTAGTGTGGAAGTAATTGATGGAATATGCATGAAGGGTATAAACTAGCTGGACTTTTTTAGCAATGGTCAGTAAACCCTTGCCAATATTTGCTGCTTGGGTATCTTCAACAGTACAGATGAGGTTTGTACAACCCCTTTCCCCAGCCATTTTCAAACCTGACATGACAGAAAGACAAAACAAAAATGAGCATGTAGGTTTGTCTTGTAGCTGCATGGTCATAACCTGTGTGAACCTTTCATTTCATCCAGTCATTTTAAAAGTAACATTGAAAGAGGACATGCCAATGGATTCTTGTTTTCATTGGATCCTATGGAGCATTTTTTCCAAAGTTTGATTAAGTGGTGTGATTGAATGATTTTAGGGATCAGATCCTGTGATAAGCACAGCTAGTTGTGTAGACTCCAACCCATACAACCCAGTATTCATTTCTGGGTAACTATTGATTTTGTGGCAGAAGTTAAACATGTTGCCAAGGGTGCAGCATGGCTGTGTGGTAGTCAGCATGACCCTGTGGGTTAATTTGATCCCATCTTGCTATGGCAGGGAGACCTGGGCTCTACCAACTAGGCTTCTAATCATGTATCACAGAACATAACCTTCAGGGAGTTGTTAAGGGGGCCTAAAATGACTCCTGATGATAGATAAGGACTCACACAGGTGTTTCTGTGAAAATAAGCATTTCAGATTACATTGACCTGTTCATGTCAATGAAAGGCCAAAAAAGTCATCTATTTCATTTAATTATTTTGACTTTGGATGACCTTGACTCAAATGAGGATTTCAATGCAGAAGTCATTGACCCCATGGGTGACACCCATGCACAGATTTAGAAACATTGAGTCCTTTAATCCCTGTTCCCTGTAGGGGGCTGAATCCATCCCCCCTCAGGTTTTCTGCTTGCCAATGCCAGGGTTTTTGACACAGCTTCATGAAACTTAATCACTTTTCCTATTCTTTTTCTTCCCTGTTCTGTTCTTCCTACATATTGTGACAAAATTCCAAAATCTTGTTTTGCACAGGGGCAGAGCCAGGCAATGTTTTTGGGAGGCATTTCAGGCCATTTTTGACCCTGTTGAGGGTAAAAGGAAAATGACTACCAAAAATGACATTTTTAAGATAGAACTTAAAACTTTATATGGATGTATAGCTAATAGTTCGGCAATTTGTAAATACAATTTTGTTTATCTGAGGTCACTTTACAAGGTCAGGTCAAGGTCAAAAGTCAAAATTTGTTTTTATAATAATGATTTTGGCATTATTTTTTGAAACTCAAAACCCAGAATATATGTGATGTAGATAGGTGCCCTCTACTTGTGTGCCAAGTTTGAAGTCCATGTCAGGTCAAGTCACGGAGCTATGGCCTAAAATGTCTGTGTGCGCACCTTGTATCACAATAGCAATTAAACTGAATTTCTGAAATAGAGTGAATTCAAATGCCCAAAAATGTTTACAGACAATATCGAAATGCATGTGAGGTCATTCCAGGTGACTACAAGGCCACTGAAGGTCATTTAAGGTCAAAGGCCACAAGTTAATTTGAGGAGCAGGTGACCATGACAATTCCCCCTTTTCCATGTCCCTGGCACTGTGTATGCTAACATTATACATATATTGTAATACGATTTGTACTTCTTTAGTGTAACATGACTAGCAGAAGTTAAAAAAAAACATTTTTGCCATTTTTCATTCATTTGATAAAAAGTTCATGCTCCCATTTTTGAAACCCTGTGAATTCCTATGAGTTTTCTCAAAATTTCAAATGTGTGTACCAATTTTAAAAGTCCCATCTATCATCCTCGATTCATGCCAGTTTCATCAAAATCGGTTCATAAACAATGGAGTCATAAGAAGTCCAAAAGTACCCCTCATTTTGATATTTTTGCCCCCTGTATCCACCCCTTTCAAAATTTTGAAAACTTCTGTTTTTCAAAGTGTAGTTTACATCATGGCAAATTGATTGCCACTTGTTGCAATGAAATCGGATGTGTAGTTCTCGAGATCTCGGGGGGACGAATCCACCCCCCCTGCCGGGAATCGGCCATACCGTCTAGCCCTTCGGGAATAGGTTTAAAACACTTCAAACATTTGTCATGTTATCCATTGAGGACTGTCATTGTAGCATTTCTCCATGACATGCCAAACAATCTCAGGAATGGGGTTGCATCTCCACTGGAAGGTAGTGACCTAAAAAATATGAATGAGGACATGTAAAAGTGAAATATTGATAAGCATAATGATACACATAGCTGGTTGGGATGTTTGGGCTTTTTACTGGTGTGTTTGGCTGCAGAGGGTCATTTTATGCAGCAGTCTTGTATGCTAGTCATGGCTGAGAACAGCCGAATGTTGCAGTTGCCTGGTACGAACAGGTAGAATGTGATCGTAAGGTGAGCTCGATAACCGCCACAGAGACTGGTGTTAACATGAGACAAGCAGATAATGCGTGACTGTTGCCGGTGATGCTGTTGGTGTGTATTGCCAGTGCCACCATGGCAGTCAAGCTACTGCAGGCGTGCGTGCGCTGCTCTCGCCAGCACGCGCGTCGCCAGCTGTGCCGGCCGGCGCCGGTGCTGGCCGTCCGGCGCGCCGAGGCCTCGCTGCTGGCGGTGAGCCGGGCGCGGCCAGCGGCGGCGGCGGCAGCGTCCGGCGGTCCGGCCGGCCGGCGCTGGCTGAGCTCGCAGCCGCCGGCCGACGACGGCGAGCCGCCGGCCGAGCCAGAGTCGCCGCCGACGCCCAGCTTCCACCAGCTGCCGGCGGCCGTCACCGTGCCTGAGGTGTGGCCCGTGCTGCCGGTCATCGCCATCAACCGCAACCCGGTCTTCCCGCGCTTCATCAAGATCCTGGAGGTGAGCTGGGGGGTGGCCGCGGGCCGGAGATCGGCCGCGGGCCGGAGATCGGCCGCTGCGGTTCCTTCTGCGGATTCCGGTCCGGTGTGCCGGTCGGCCATTGCGAGGTACTCTTGAATGTTGACTGGGGTTCAGTATATAAACTGTTTTATGCCGTCTACCAAATTTATCAAGTGGAGGTCATTTACGACATACAGTGTGTTCGGACCTCGAGCAAGCGTACGTTTTTTTCAGTATGATCCAGTCATTATGTTTTATACCATCTCATTTTCAGGTATCAAACAAGGCTCTGATGGACCTGATT
Organism: Capitulum mitella; assembly: GCA_030062745.1. Lineage (NCBI taxonomy): Eukaryota > Metazoa > Arthropoda > Thecostraca > Pollicipedomorpha > Pollicipedidae > Capitulum > Capitulum mitella. The sequence goes on along the minus strand of CP099841.1, from coordinate 880,644 downwards.
AGAAGGAAGGTCAAGCTCAATCAGCCATATGCTGGCATCTTCCTGAAAAAGGAAGAAAAGTAAGTTTATTCCGTATTCCTTTATCGACGCATCTTGATTTGGATATTTTATCCTGTGTTCCGATGAAATGACAAATCTCCTGTGACCAGGGCGCTTTATATTGGTTTGTTCTGCCCCGTGGGCGCTGTTGTTGTCACCGGACGTGTGACCCCGTCGCGGCGGGCGGCCGCCGGCGCAGCGTCTGCCCGTGCCGGGCGACGGCTGACGTCACGTCTGCTGGGCAGCGACGACGAGGTGGTGCGCCGCCTCTCGGACATCCACCCGGTGGGCACGTTCGTCCAGATTCACGAGCTGCAGGACTTGGGCGACAAGCTGCGCATGATCGTGATGGCGCACCGTCGGATCCGGGCCGTCCGTCAGCTGCCCGAGCACGCCGAGATCGGCCGCGACACGCCGCCTGTCAACGACAACAGTGAGCGGCCGCGCCCCGCAGCGGGACAGGGCCAGTCCGGCGGTGACTCGTGGCTGGCGTATGAATGATGCATTGGCGGGGAGAGCCGGGGACTGGCTCGCGGTGTATCGACAGTTCGAACCGGTCGTTGGCGCGCAGTATAATGTATCACCAGCTGTTGACTGGCTCATTGTATTAACAATTTTGAGCTAAAGGGCTGGCTGGTAATGTATCGACAGTTTGAGCTGATGGGGTGGCGGACATGGTATCGATGGTTAGAGCTGGTGGGCTGGTTGATATGGTATCGACAGTTAGAGCTGGCGGGCTGGTTGACAGTGTATTGACAGTGAGAGCTAGTGGGTGGGCTTGCACGGTGTCGGCAGTTTGAGTTGGTGATTCAGTCGACCACGCTTCAGCGACGAGCTCCCAGTGACTGACGTGGATCACTGCAGCCCGTCCTCTCCTGAACACGCCGACGCTGCAGCGGACCGGCCGGAACGTGCTCGTGCCGCGTTCTGACCCCGCCCCGTCCCGCCAGTGCTGAAACTGAATTTCCCGGCGTTCCGGACGTCGGTGAGCTCGCCGGTGGAGGAGCCGGCCGGCAGCGGCCTGCAGCGGCGGCGGCGGCGGCGGCGCACCAACGAGCAGGCCGCTCCGCCAGAGTCCGCCGCCGAGCCGACAGAGGCGGCGGCAGAGCCGGCAGAGGAGGTGGCAGAGCCGGCAGAGGCCGACCCGGAGCGGCCGCCGGCACAGCTGGGCGATCTGCTCATGGTGGAAGTGGAAAACGTTACCCACGAGAAGTTTGAACACACCGAGGAGGTCAAGGTGCGAGGATGACCGTTTCTGCGTGTGACCTGGCCACTGTGCCAAGTTTTTTTTTCGTGACAGCCATTCTTTACTACCCTGCTGGCCTCCATAGATGTAGCGTGACAAAATGCTTCTCTTCCCATTTCTGATGTAAAATTGAAAGAACCCTAGAGAGTGGAAACTGTTGTGGTTGGCGTGACAGGCTGATGCCGTTGTGGAACTTTGCTTTTGCTTTACCCGAGTCCGGTTCTTCTAAGCTCTTCTGGAGCCTTCCACTCTAGTTCTGCTGCATCTGATGATTGAGCGTCCCAGCCTGTTCCGTCGGTCCCCGCGCCGCTGACTGGCTTCCCTCGGCGTCAGGCTCTGACGCAGGAGATCGTGAAGACGGTGCGCGACATAATCGCCCTGAATCCACTCTACCGGGAGAGCGTGCAGCAGATGGTGGCGCAGGGACAGCGGGTGGTCGACAACCCGGTCTACCTGAGCGACCTGGGCGCGGCGCTCACCGCCAGCGAGCCGGACGAAGTGCAGCGCGTGCTGGAAGAGACCAACGTGCGTGCTCTGCGCCGCTGCGTTCCCACGGCGATCAACAGCCGGGAGAGCTTAAGCTTGCAATCGCTGGTTACGGCTAGCGTTAATTCATCGGCGACGAAACGCCAGTGTGTCAAGATGGCCACTAAAGAGGGCTCGTATGTCGTGATTTCGTGCTTTGTCCACTGGTATAAATGTGGTGGATTGACAAGGTTAGTCGTGGATAGCATATTCTTCAGCGTTGTGCTAGTGCTGACGACATGGATGAGAGCTCTCCCAGACGATAGCTTCTTTTGTATTCGCTTGCTAACTTGTGACAGCATGCGAGCGACAATATCCGGGTGAATTGTCCGTTGGCCATTTGCCTCAGCGTTGACATCCTTCCGGCCAGATCCCGAAGCGTCTGATGCTGGCGCTGTCCATGTTGAAGAAGGAGTACGAGCTAAGTAAGCTGCAGCAGAAGATCGGACGCGAGGTGGAAGAGAAAGTCAAAGCGCAGCATCGCAAGTTCATGCTGAACGAACAGCTCAAGGTACGGGTGACGCCGCTCTTTGCCGAGCTGTCTTGTGGAGGGAACAGGGCTCCCCATGGTTCGACATGAGTCGTGTTGTGTTGGCTATCTACAGCACATCTTGGTTGCTGGCTGCTGGCTTGTGCCATTTGTTGGGTGGGTCTGTCTTGACCCATCTTCTGTTCCTCTGTGCATTTTTCACTAAACCTCTACATGTTAAACTGTGCATCACCTACTGCATCGTATTGATGCCAGTACTTTGTGCGTATTTCTTTGTTTTCGCGTCGCCGTGCCGTTTCCGGATAATCGGCGTATGATTTGAACGCGGCAACTTTCACCATGGGTTACATACTGGTCGGAACTAGGTTTTCCTCATGATACGAGTGACATGAATCAGGTTTTTGTGCATGGTTCCATGTTTGTGCCTCTGTGACGTTGTATTAGTTGCGCCTTTTTTTCTGGAAGATTACTGGTCTTTGTGCCATAAGCGTGAGAACAAGAGTTCAAGTTCACAAGTCATTCACAATTTGCGTACGATTCACAGGTGATAAAAAAGGAACTGGGTTTGGAGAAGGACGACAAACAGGCAATCGAGGAGAAGTTTCGAGAGCGAATCAAGGTAGGATGTGCTTAAGATATCCGATGGTTAATCGGTGCTGTAGGGTATGTCATAAAAGTGCCATCCATGACTTAGTTCGTTTGCATATATTCTGTGCGTATGCGTGCGTGTTTTTCTTCAGCTACTCCTATTCATGTTCACCTTTATCTGTTATCTTCACAGGACAAGCAAGTTCCGAAGGCGGTAATGGAAGTCATTGAAGAGGAGTTGAGCAAGCTGGGATTCCTGGATAACCACTCCATGGAGTTTAAGTAAAAATCCCCTTCACCGGTTCGTAGCGGAATGGTAGCCTGTCACGCCATCATCGCGTCTCCATGAATGGCTGGTCGTCATTTGTTCAGCTCCTGTAGTCCCGGTTGTCTCGTTCCGTGTGTTCGGCTGGATGTCGTTTGCCAGTTCTGCCGGAGCACGAGGCGAGCAGGGCTTCAGGCGGGACGCCCTGCTGACCGGCCGCGGTCCGCCTGTCCGACAGCGTGACCCGCAACTACCTGGACTGGCTGACCTGGCTGCCGTACGGCACGCACAGCGAGGAGCGGCTCGACCTGCAGCGGGCCGCTGAGATCCTGGACGAGGACCACTATGGCATGGACGACGTCAAGAAGCGCATACTGGGTCAGTGGTCGGCTGGGCCGGGCCCGAGACCGGACGGTGTCCGCGACCAGGTCCGCCGCCGACACGGCGCGGGCCCGCTGAGCAGGCGCCACCGGCCGCCGGATTGGGTTCGTGCCGCGCTGCTGCGATGTTTCGGTTAAACACGTACTCGATGTGGTCAGACTTATCTCGAGCTATTAGGCCATGGTAGTCGTCTCAGAAGTCACAGCCCATAGCAAATATTGTTGGCGAGCTTCCAGTGTGCGAACTAGTGAATGGTAAGAAAGATCAGTGCAGCGGTAGAGACTGCAGCGTCCAGTAGTGGTCAGTTGGACGCTGTTGTCATGATTTCAGAGTTCATAGCGGTCAGCAAGCTAAAGGGCGGCACCCAAGGCAAGATTCTGTGCTTTCACGGCCCGCCGGGCGTAGGAAAGACGAGCATCGCCCGCTCGATCGCCCGCGCGCTCAACCGAGAGTACTTCCGCTTCAGCGTGGGCGGCATGTACGACGTGGCCGAGATCAAAGGACACCGCAGGTCAGAGCGACAGCACTGTATCGCCGCCCGAAAATGGATTTATCTGCAGCGAGTAGTAGGTTCCGATTCGCAATTGATACCCGTATCAGTGTCGCTCGGTCTTGACGCGGTATTGGTTTATCCCAGTTTATGATTTACCCAGGGCCCCCGGGTCGTTTAACCAGATGTTCTGGCCAGTGCGGTTTGTTTTGTGCCGACCTGCAGATGGAGTGTGGAGGCGTTCTGGATGCCGTGTCGATTACCACGGCCCGCTGGGCGCCGCCGGGCGCGGTAGAGCTGCGGGGGCACGAGAAGCCGCCCGTGGTCTGGTCCCGGCCGGGATGTTTCTGCGTGTTGTCCGAACTGAAAATACCGCTGAACTGTTTCCGCACAGGACGTACGTGGGCGCCATGCCCGGCAAGATGATCCAGTGTCTGAAGAAGGTGAAGACCGAAAACCCACTGGTGCTCATCGACGAGGTGGACAAAATTGGCCGGTGAGATGCAGCGTTTGACGGGAAGCCGTAGCGCTGTTTCGTGGGCGTGCTCTGACTGGCCCATCCAGTAAGTCCGCTGCGATCGACGCTGGAGAGGATGATGAGTTTGGTGGAGTTGAAGGGAATATTCCCACTTGGTCCACTTCGTAAACTGACGCGACTGGTCCAAAATGTCACTTATTACGTTTCAGTATTACGTTATGTATTACGTTTTCAGCACTCATGTTTGAAAAATGTTTTCAAGTTTCGAAAGAAAATATCATTTAAACCTATGTCCTATTGTCGTCCGCCGGTGTAGTACACTGCAGGTTAACGAGTGCAATCCTTCTACAAAAATGCATTGGTCTGTGCTCGCTGATGACGTCACGCATCAGCTGTAAATGGGACGCGGCTAAATTCGAAGAGGGAAAAGCTGCGGCAAGTGACTTTGAACCTCGAGAAATGTTTAGTTTGTAGACAAAATTCATATTACGGATTGGCTTCCAAGAATACGAGCTGCAGTTTGGTTATCTGAATCAAAAACACGTTAAAATGGAGCATTCCCTTGAAGTTAGCATTAATTCCGATCCGCTCATCGGGACAGTGTATCAGCGTCGCTGCGTATCTGCGGGTGGCGTTCACCAGGCGGTCTCCGCGGCTGCAGTTTGACACCCTGCGACATCCGGAACCGCCGGACGGAAACGTGGCCAGTGACGTCACAGTGGTTTGTCGGCCATTGGACGTGTCTAACAGGCACCATTACACCACTGCACTGGTTACTGTCAAGTTTGGTCAGTTGGTGCGAGTTACCGACGCCTCACGTCGGTGGTGGTCGTCGGTCTGGTGGGTCACGTGCCTGGCTCCCTCGACAGGGGGTTCCAGGGCGACCCGACGTCTGCCCTCCTGGAGCTGCTGGACCCAGAGCAGAACGCCAACTTCCTGGACCACTACCTGGACGTGCCTGTCGACCTCTCCAAGGTGCGCTTTGTATCTAGGCACACGTAGGGTTTTGTGGGCTGCTGGCCGTAAGTCCCGTTGAGACCGTACGGTCACACTGGTGTACGTCATACTGTCTGAAAAACCTTGTTGTGTGCTTACTTGTTCGGCACTCCAGTATCGAAATCAGTAATAGTTATTCCACGTTACGTCTCTTGTGGCACGATATCCCTAGTAACTGGGCGTGTTATTTTAGTCGGTTTTTTATAGTTTTGCACCAAACTTAGTTTCATGTTTCTTGGCAAATTTTCCACATGAATTTAAGTCGGATCTGATGTCTGGAGATTGGGGATCTAATTTATCCCTCATTGTGGGTCTCCACCACTGTTTCTTGAAAAGTCTGGTTAGTCTGGCCGTGGTAACACCACTATACCATGTTGTCATCGCAACGTCTGAAGAGGTGAAGTTGTTAAACTGCGTTAAAAAAGCCACCGCTACGTAAATTGTTAGTTTTATGCTAGTAGCCTTAAAAACACACGCACAACCAATCAACGAAGCAGAACACAACCAAATGCAGTTGGCTTCCGATCTCAGGGTTGTTGGTACCGCTAGACCGCAAGCAGACCGGCTGATGGGGATAAATCTGTAACCGCCACCCGTTCCCGAGTTTAGTCCACGTGCATTTAGCAACACTGTCTTCACCCATGCTCTTTTTCAGTACCGGTTCCGGACCGGAAACTTTACCAAAAGAAAGTAACCTGATTGATGAAATAATTGCATCATAATTATTCGAACCTTTCGTTTAGGTCAGGCTGCGAAAAGAAGCACGTTTTCGTGGGGACGTTTTCTAAAGAATGCGGAACAGTTTCCAAAATCAGACCGGAACATGGGACATGCGCTGCTGAGCACGTGATTCAGTAACTGCATGCTGAACACACTGTCACGTAAAGAGACTCGTTTTGTTTTTGTGTGTAGTTTGTCGGTTTCGCCATGATTTCCGCCAAACCGTTAAAATTTTTGTTGAAATCGAAGGCTTTCTAGAGATTTGTTTTGGGCATCATCGCTAGGTACAACAGATAAAACATGCTCGCAAAAAAGTGCAAAAGGTCGGTCAGCCGCGGTGATTCTGTCGGTAACACATAACAGCTGCCGCGCTTGAAGCGGGCAGTGACGTATGGGTACAACGGTGTGTTGCCGACTGTTTGCGGCAGGCGGCCATTCACTAGCAGTTGGTCTAGATTGATCGGACTAGCGTGCATGGACGGAAGAGGCCAATCAGCTCCTCGTAGAAGTCTACAGTGCAGGCGAAGTTAACGAATTTTCAGCGTGGGCAGGAAAGAAAATCCCCAGAAATTAATAGGATGCAAGTGTCATTTCGAAGTTCATTCTTTTCACGCAGCACCGTATACGTGACATGAGAAATCAGGTCTTAAAATGGAATGGAGGTCAAATTGTAGGAAGTAAACTTTTTAAGTCACGAATGTTACCATATGGCCAACATTTAAGTCGTTTTTGCCTTCACTTCCGCTCCGTATATTCCCCATTGTGGCGTCGCCATGGCGAGACTAAAATCCGACGTACACATATTTACTTTACCTAGATCCAAATCTTCCAGAACATTGCACTCTCAGTGGCGTACTCAACTGGGAGTGGGAAAACACTTAAGACATCTTGGAGCCATGTGCAGAATTATGATAAGCAGACCGTAATGGCATGACTCGCTGCGTTTGCGAGCTTATCTTACTCTGTTTGCGTACGGCATAAATGTTTTATTATTACCATTATCGTTCATCCTGTTTTGGTCCTTCTGAGTCACTGTGTGTGTGCGCGCTTATATGTGCAGGGGGTACCCACCAGTTCGCGGGCAAGGGTCATTCTCTGAGTCGCGCCCACGCCAGCCCCGTGTCCAGACGGGTATTGAGCAGCAGTCGGTCTCTCTGCCACTGGAACGGTTTCAAAACAAACACGGCCATCGCTCGTCTGACGGCCGCGCCGCCGGTCAGGTGCTGTTCATCTGCACGGCAAACGTGATCGACACGATCCCGGACCCGCTCAAGGACCGGATGGAGCTGATCGACGTGTCCGGCTACGTGGCCGAGGAGAAGCTGAACATCGCCCGGCAGTACATCATCCCTCAGGTGGAGGGCGACCACCGGCCGGCCGGCTCCTGACCAGCACGCCGCGCTGGGGCCGCCCGAGCTCGGCCGACGGCTCGGGCGCCGATTGGCAGCGCTGGATGCCGCTGGCGGTGTTGGACCATATCGGTCCTGGCAGTAGTATTTGTGTTGCGCGTTCATTGACGCCATGCTGCTCCATTATAGTCGTCAGAAATGTGCAGAGAACCTCCGTAATCGCCTGTGTGTTAGAAGACGTCCTGCCATTGTCAGCGGCAGTGTTCTGCGTACTGTTGCAAACGGGGCGCGCGCGTACCCGTGCTAGTAACGCTGGTTGGGTTGCTGCCAGGCGCGTGTCGACACAGGCGTGCCGGAGGAGCGGGTGGAAATCACTGACAACGCCCTGAGCACGCTCATCAAGTCCTACTGTCGAGAATCGGGCGTGCGCAACCTGCAGAAACAGATCGAAAAGGCACGTGCTCGGCGTCCGTCGTCCCGCCGTTTGCAGAACAACTCAGTCGGTGGCCACCTGTGATGTTTATTTCGCATGTATGGATGTAGTGCGGTGTGAACTCATACATAATGGCGGAGCAACACGCCAACGGCACCGTACGTTATCTGTGGCCGTTTACTGTGCGACGTTTTATCCCATCCGTTGACTTCCAGTCGTTGTCTTTTCCTGTGCGGCCGCCTGACACGCATTGGTTTCCCAGATCATGCGGAAGGCAGCATTCAAACTGGTGAAGGAGGACGCCGAGAGATTGACGGTCGATGACGGCAGCCTGCCCGATTACGTGGGGAAGCCGCTCTTCACCAGCGACCGCATGTACCACGAGACTCCCCCGGGCGTGGTCTGTGGACTCGCCTGGACCGCGATGGGCGGCTCGACGCTGTACATAGAGACGTCCGCCGTGGGGGAGGCCAAGCGCGGCTCGTTCGAGGCGACGGGCCGGCTCGGCGAGGTCATGAAGGAGAGTGTCCTGATCGCGCACAGCTACGCCAAGAAGCTGTTGGCTGAGCTGGAGCCGGACAACTCCTTCCTGGAGAAGAACAGGCTGCACCTCCACATCCCTGAGGTGGGACTCTGATCAGCTTATCGTGGCCTAAATGGTGTCTCTTCCAACTCTGGACATGTTTCGGAGACTCTTAACCGATGTGTGCCTGGAGGATGCCAGCGCTGCTCCCGTTATAACCCTGTGACTGGACTTGTTGAGTGGCCTGGTAGTTGCCACTGCTCTGCGCCCTGAAACTGCGGCGGTCTGCTTCGTCCCGGCCGCTTGGCGCTCCAGTCGCAGGAGTGTGCTATTTCCGGACGCGTCTCCCATGTCTGTGACTGGCGGCGGTGGCCGCGCCCGCCCGGACGCCGCGCCGGCGCCCCTGACGGATCGGTCGGCTCCGGCAGGGCGCCACGCCGAAGGACGGCCCCAGCGCCGGCTGCACGCTGGTCACGGCCATGCTGTCACTGTCGCGCGGCACGCCGGTCCGCGCCGACCTGGCCATGACCGGCGAGGTCTCGCTCACCGGAAAAATACTGCCCGTGGGCGGCATCAAGGAGAAGACGATAGCCGTGAGTACAGGACAGCCGTCCGGCTGGTGAAGCCCGGCTAGGTCGCGCGCCACGTGCTGCAGCTGTCGCCGAGTCCCGCCACTCGCCGGTTGAGCAGGCAGTCGGTCTGTGCTCGGACGCTCATGGGGCGCCGCTTGCCATCTGGTGTTCGAATTCGTGTTGAGTTGTGGTGGGATCGGACATCTTGGTATGGCTTTCACCCGGCGGGCACGGCTGACCGTCGCCCCCCCCCCCAGGCCAAGCGGGCCGGCATCAAGGCCGTCTGCATGCCAGAGGAGAACCGGAAGGACTTCGACGACCTGCCCGACTTCATCAAGGCCGACATCGAGGTCCACTTCGTAAAACACTACAAGGACATACTGCCGATCGCGTTTCCCGGGCTAGGCCGTCGGTGGCGCCGCACACGCTGCAGTCCTGGCGGCTCGGCCACTGCCCGGTGGGCAGCGCCGGCTGCGTCCGGCTCGTACTGTGTACCAGCAGGGAGGCTTCAGTAGTGCGGATTCCGAGGAGCCGAGGCGCTTCAGGTGCTCGGACAAGTTTGGACCGTGATTAGTCGGTGTTTCTCATTTGGCCGGTCAGGCGCTGCCGAGCCGTCTCTGTCCCGCCGGCGTGACCGGCGCAACGACCCGGCTGCCTGCCGGCCGGCGGCGCGGCGCCTCGTTATTTTTGTATGTTTCTGTGAGGGACACGAGGTGCCGCCGCCTTCCCCGGGTCCTCTGCGGCAGCGTGAGCCGGGCCGTCGGTAGTGCCGGGGCGGCGAGAGCTCTGGTTCCTCTCACGGCGCGCCGGCGCTGCCGCCACCGCCGACCAGCCGGGATGCCGCTACACAGGTTCTCACCGTGCTGTGATCTGGAGCTCTGGCTACTGGCTCGGGGGAGGGGGCTGACAATACATGTTACTGAGGGTCGGCCGCTCTGGGTGTGACTTGAGTCGGCTCGGTCTTGATGCTAGTCGGGGGCCACTGGCTTGGTGGCCGGCAAGCGACGAACAAGAAAACCATTTAGACACGGCGGAACGGGTTGTATTGGTTGCGCCCAGCTGGGCGCCTTATCAAGCATACCATTGACTCAGTGCCCCCGTGACGCGCCCACGACAACGGGCCTCTCAGTGTTTCCCAGCGCACAATCATTTTTCGAGAAAATGCGATGTATTTATGAGCCTTTCGTTAAAAGCATCGCACAAACTAACGAGATGGGAACTTGATGCACTCTCAAAATACCTTCACAGATGACAGCGACGAAATACCAAGATATGCAAAACGGGCAAATAACATTCGTGCCGTCACACGCACGAACAGGCTCCAGCGTCCTCGGCGCCGGTGACGCCGCCTCTCGCGCACGTCGAAAACAGAAGTACAAAAACGCCCGCTGGCGGCGCCACCGCTCTCAGCGCCGGTACCGGTACCGCTTGAAGTGAAACCACAGCTGAAATATGTTGTTGTGGAACTGGCAGCGGAAGCCGCGACGGTACGAGTACTCCCACTCTCTGTTGACGATCTTGAAGCCGATGTCCTCGTAAGGCGGACCCACGTGGAATCGGAGGATCGCGAAGTCCTTGTTGTCCGAACACACCGTCTGCAACGCAGAAGCGACGTGCTCGCGTACATGCTCTGTGCAGCGCCCGCTGCTTCTCCAGATGCCGTCAATACCAGCGCAGGCAGCCCAGAACACCGGAGCACATCTGAGGCACACGTCTTCCGCACGCCCTCGTGAAGAAGACGCGTGATATCTGGATAAAACGACTGGCCGTGGTATTAGGTCAAGCCATCGAAACAGCGCGGTCGCCGTTGTCGGGATGACTGACCCCTCTCTCCAGCATTCACCCGAGGTGATTACGCCCCGCCAAAGCTAATTACATCTTGTTTGATCTAGCAGCGGCTTTTCCGGCCTTCATTACCAACGGATATCTTACCGTTGGAACTTCTGTCTTATGCTTCACACGGCTCAATATACATCACAAAACAATACGGAGCAATACGCACCAGAGGTGTACTCGGGAGTCTTGCTCTTGTCTATCAAGTCCGGATAGAAGATGTTGAACTTATATCCCTGTACGATCTTCGGAGGAGGGTTGTCCATGTCGTAATGGGTCTGGTTGTACTTATTCCACTCGAATCCAGTGTGGACTCTGCAATCAAGTCGCAATATCAACACAGCGCGGAGCAGGGCGGCAAGAGGAAAACACTGTTGCACGACATTTCAAAGCATACATTCACTGAATACAAGCCTTTTGGAGGTGATCCCAACGCAAACATTTGTGCGACAAGGAGATGAACTCGTCGCTGGACAGCCAGGAAGTGTCCAGCGTTCCTCCGATGACTGGACTGAACTGGCCAGTGATCAACCAGCAGCCGAAAAACCCGCCCGGCGGGCCGCGGCGTCCAGCACGTGGTCGGGACGCCGCCGTGCGGACCTGTTGAAGTAGCGCGGCTTCCTGGGCCGGTACTTGTCCGACCAGAGGTGCGTCTGCTGGCCCAGGTCGGTCTCCACAGGAGAAGCGCGCCTCGTCCGCGGCCATACCCTTCTTGGCCTCCTGCTGGAGCGCCTTCTCCTCGGCGGTGGCCGCCGACTGCGGGCGGCAGACGGCCGGTCAGGTCAGCAGAGGGCGGGTCACCGAATACATTAACCAGATCGGAGGAATACACACAGCTCACCGTGCACCAAGGCTGGGAATTTGGTTTTTGTTCTTGGTGTCGGAGTACAATTTTTGTTTTGGAATACACAATTTTGCAAATAGTTATACTGGTTTAAGTTGGTGTCCTTGGTGTAAATCAGATATCACACCTGCTTCTTACTGACTGGAGACAATAATTTGCTTGTAAAGTTTGCTGCTGAGTGCAGTTTGTGGACGTGGTTATGATGAAGCTTCTTGTTAAAGGCAGACACAAAAATCAAACTTTTGGAGTATAAGGTGTTTTTGGAGCACATTCTTTCCGGCGTTCATAAACACCAAAAAACAGCACCTTTCCCAAACTAGCCGAGCACAACCAGATCGGGGCAGGCCACGGACCACAACCAGACCGGGGCGGGTCACGGACCACAACCAGACAGGGGCCGGTCACGGACCACAACCAGACAGGGGTGGGTCACGGGCCACAACCAGCCCGGGGCGGGTCACGGACCACAACCAGACAGGGAAAATACCGGGCGCGCCAGACAGGTCACGGAACACAACCAGACCAGGGGAATACAGGGAGGTGTTTGGCGGGCGCGGGAGTACACCTACTGGGTACACCGAGTACTCAGTGCTAGGTCACAACCGTACATCACGGAGATTTGGTGCCGATCAGGCGCTAACCGATGGCCCTACATGACTAGATAACGCAATGGCTACGGCTGAGCCTTACCGTTCAATTGTGTAAAATCCATAAAGCGTGCGGAAAAATCGGATGAAGCATTCTGGGCTGTAAGGTACTACGGAGCTGACATAGTGAGGCGATAGCAACCATCACGAATACTGCTTCCATATCTTCGCAGGCATCGCAAATAAAGGCGCCAATTTCCCATTAGCTGGGCATCTGATCAAATCTGAGCACACCAACGGACGTCACCACCCTTTCTCAATCTCTTCCCGTCCGGCGAACCTGCTGGCTCCAACTGGGCTCTGCGCCGCTACTGACCTCCACCTTCTTGCCCTGGTTCTGGACGAGGCTGCGGGCGTACTGGAGCCGCTGTCCGTCCTCGTTGGGATCGGCCACCAGGGTCCCCGGCTCCAGCTGGTCAGGAGCCACCAGCGGCGGCGAGTACCGGCCGCTGGCGTACTCCCTCAGACACGACGTCACCAGGTCATCCTCGGCATCGTCCGCCGCGTCCGACACGGGAGCAGGTCTGCGGACGTGGTCAGGTCATCATGTCACATCAGCAGGTCCTCTCAACACCGGAGCATGTATGCAAACACCGTCAGATGACCTGGTCAGGTTACCAGGCCATAAAACCGGAGTGGCTCTGAGGACAAGGTCGGGTCACCAGGTAAGATCACCAGGTCACAACACCGGAGTGGATCTGCAGACACGGTCAGGTGACCAGGTCAGATCTCCGGGTCACCAACAACGGAGCAGGTCTGGGGATACGGGGAGGTCATAAAGCCACCCTTGGCGTCCCCCGCCCCGTTGAAGGTCGGAGCCGGAATGGAGTTGTGCCATCGGCGGTCGGCTATGTTTTTATCCACCTGCCTTGACGCACCACTCCAGGCGCCAGTGGAGGCAGCCTGAGGCTATGTCAGGCGGCGCGCGCGGATTTCTGCGCCCTTCTCGACATATCGCTAGGCCAATGTGACTCGGAACAGCTACAAGGGGTTCGCTATCAAACACCGAAGTCCGTATCATAAAAAAACAGGTGCTTCATGCACGTGGCAAAAGCTGCATACACATGAACGGGACTCCCTGCTCAAATAAGCCGAACTCCCAACAAAGGACTTGTGCGATAAATGACTTGCTATAAATGTCGGCACCAACGTTAACTAGAGCAAAAACTATGCTTGCACTTGCAGCCAGATCCAGACGCAACCGCTACAAACTTATATACAAAAGCCGTGACATAATTCAAAAGATACGACAATAGGGGTAGGATCGAATAACTACGATTTTCTCTGGAAGCACGTGAAGAATCCGATCTCACAAGCAGCCAGCGCCAACCACGACACAACTAGGGATGCACCGGATCCGGATTCCTGTGATCCGGCCGGATAACGGGTATACCGGATCGGGGACCGGATATCCGGCCGGATAACCAGATATTATGCTCACCTATTTTTATTTCCTAGTTTTACTCATAAATGCAACGAAGAAAAAAATAAATTGCGAAAGGAGAGATCTGAAAAAAAAACTGAAAAATATCAAATAAAATGTCATCAGTGCGAATCACGCACCCTAATGCATATATTTACTGTGAGCTTTACATAGGTTTCCTTGTAAAAAAAAAAAAACAGTCCACGAAGGATAGGTAGGGGGAGGGTCTAAATCACCTTTTCCCCGTTGTTGCACGATGACGTACGGTTGTAATTCCTTTGCTGGATTTGAAAAGTTCAAGAAATTGCGCCGCCAATGGGAAATACCTTTTTTAAAATATTTTTGGTGCCCCACCGGGTTTTTCTTGTTAGTTGCATGTAACCACACAGTTACACACACACACACACACACACACACACTGTGTGTGTACACAGCAGAGGTTTCATTTTTTTTCGGCACCCCTGTCTTGACTACTCGCTTGCTGTCAGGCTCATCCGGGTGGCACTTATGCAACACAAGGGCTATCCCCATTTCTCGGGCCCGTTAAATCCGAGGACTGCTCCGGTGACATGAGGCGAGGCCGTGCCCTGGGAAATGCCACCGGACCGAAGGACCTATTTTAAGGCGGATCACGCCCGTGTACCCATTGCCGCGGGCTCTGAACGGTACAGCGTTCGTCCCGCGACAAGGCGAACACTTCCCAGTTGTTGCCATGTCCTGGGTAGGAGCCGGTCGAGGAAAAAGTCTGCCACGTGTCAGGCTTGATCCCTAGACGTCCCACTTACCGGTTACGCGCATTTACCGTCTGCGCCACCGGGGTGGTTCAATGGGAAGTAGCTATGTGTTTTAAAAATTTGGGGGCAAATCACCACTTTTGCAAGACTACGTGGGACAGACACCCCTCTGCCCCTGCAGAGATTACACCCATGGCAAAGGCTCCGGAGGACGCAGAATGCCATTATAGCGCCTTGGCAAAACTAGAATACCTGGCTTGATAAACATTCTATGCGAATACTAAGGTATGTCTCTTGAAGTATATTGTCCGTTAATGCATTAGTATCCGAGAATTTGAGAAAGACAAATGTCTGAAAAATACGAATATAATACACCAGAAAATGGGCTGTTGGGAACAAGCTGGTTATTGCTTCACAGCTTTGAACTTGAGTCCCACTCTTGCAAAATATGTCTCAACCCTCCCAAACTAAGAGGGAGAAGTGGTGCTCCAGACAGACCTTGGAACTGCCAGTTACATCGGCAATCTAATATAACAAGGCACACTTCTCCTGAAACGGTTCTGTAGGTAGACAACGTCTTGATCATACACTGGGAAGCTAAATATCCGGCAATTCCGGCCGGATTCCAGATATATCCGGCTGAATAACGGACACCGGATAATCATCCCTAGACACAACGACCAACCAAACCACAGCAATCAATGTGGAGAGAAGTAAGGTAAACAGAAAAATCAACAGATGAAGCTTCCTCATCTAAAAAAAAACAGGCATACCAAAAACTGTACATGAAAGATCACTGCCAGCAGCAAGCCACCTCAGTGAGTGTTATTTTTGGCTTACCAAATTCGTTAACAAAGACCGAGAGGTACCGGGAACTATCGACAATAAAGATGACAACTATCTTATTTCGTCTGCGAATTTTGAACGTCTGACGTCAGTGAATCAGAATTCTGATGGTCCCAAGGACGTAAGTCCGACGCCGGCAACAGCGACAAGAGAGAGCGGCATGCGAGCAAACTGCAGCGCCACATCCCAAACCGTGGCCAGCCATCACACTCACGTATCCTGCGTTTGCTCGCCAACGCCGTCGCTGTGGAACAGACACCAAACCATCTCCAGTTGGGCCCAGACAAAGCTCGGACTTCGTGCAGCCCACACTGCCTTAGGTCTAAAGCTCTTTTCCTACGGGCCACTTCAGTCCTTAAATCCCTTCCAGTACAGCTACGGACAAAACGGAGCCTTCGAGTCGTGACACGCCTGAGGCAGACAGTTCAGGCTGCTGCGCGAACGTGTATGTACGCTGGGCCTGGACCGGACAGGACCCCGTCCAGCGACACCCACCTGGCGAACGTTCCGCTCGGCTCACTGTCGGCGGCGTCCTCTGCCGGCTCGGCCCTCTCCCGGCTGCCCCCTGCGTCGGTCGGGTCGGTCGGGTCGGTCGGGTCGGTCGGGTCGGTCGGGTCGGTCGGGTCGGCCGTGCTGGCGGCGTCTGACGGGCCGGCCGCCGGCTCCGTCACGCCCTGCGTGGCCTTCAGCAGCCGGAGCTTCTCACGCAGGTGAGCCTGGTGTCTGTCCCGCAGCCGGGCCCGCGCCAGGTGCGCTGAAACACGGCAACAACACGGCAGGTCAGGGCAGGTCAGGTCAGGTCACGTCAGGTCAGGTCAGGTCAGGTCGGGTCAGGCCAGGCCAGGTCAGATCAGGCCAGGTCAGATCAGGTAACAAGCTCAGCCAGGCACGCGCCAGATACGCTGAGAGAAGACAGCACCAGGTCAGGTCAGGCCATGTCAGGTCAGATCCAGATCATGTCACAGGTTCAGGCCAGATCAGGCTGTGACCGGACCAGCTCCGACAGACCGGGTCAGATGGGCTAAACACGAATATACGCAAGAGCCGCATCAATTTGACTCCGCACATAAAGAATCTAGACTGGCCAATTCCCAGACACTTGCAACGGTTACGGGTTCCCGGGATCAGCTGGGCATGGGCAAGAATCAGTCAATCAACGTATCCAAACAATCTGTAATGATAGATTACGAGCTGATCAAAGAGCACAGATGTGAAACAACCCAGGTGCCCGGTTCGCACGGCAGAATCCGTACCTTTCAGCTGGATCAGGAGCGACTCCCAGTAGCCGACGTCGACGCCTTCCAGCGTGTTCTTCAGCTTGGTCTCGATCTGGGTCTGCAGGGCGGCCAGCTGCTCGGCCGTCTTGCCTCGGAACACGTCAGTCACGTCCCGAATCACCGAGTCGTGAATGCCGTCCCGGCGGCCCACCGCTGAAAAAATCGACACCCGTCACCACGGACCGCACCCATCGACGCAGGTCGCCGAGTACCTACAGTTGCCTACACTCAACACCGGGATACAGCCCATCAACATTCCCAGTGTCGCCCGACGGCCCGAATGCCTCCGGACAATCAGCGGTGGCCACCAGAACAGACGACGCCAGTCATTCGCAGCGCATCTGCCGGCCGCCGCTGGCACTGCTGTCCCGGACGTCCCATTCACGAACCGGGACAGCTGATCATGAACGATTCCTTCAGTTAAGATAAGATTGCGACCAGCTAAGACTGCCAAGCATGCCACACACGACTCTCAGTTGTCCAATTCGGACCCATGTCTCATGATAATTGTGCTTCGACCAGTGCGTGAACACTTCGACTGTGGCGATTGCTGCCACTGATCTTCCGACACTGAGACCCTTCGAACGTTTAGGGAGCCACGCTACCTGAAGCCGTGACTTTCCGTCCTGACGATGCCATCAGCCGAACCCTCACTCTTGATGCAAGAGAAAACTCAACACATCCCGGTCTGCCGACTCACCAGCTTCCTCGCGGGCCTGTCGGTCCAGCTTGCGCAGCTTCTGCAGTTCGTCGTCCACGATGACGGTGACGTCGTTCCAGAAGTCGAGGTTCTCGCCGCGCTCCAGCTGGCCGTAGACGCGGATGTCCTCCTGCAGGTCCTCCAGGTCGGCGATCGACAGGCCCACCAGGTACGTGTACGGCTCGTGCACCTCCACCGCGTCTAGCTCCTCCGCGCAGCTGATGTACTTGGCCAGCAGGTCGATCGGCTTGGCTGAAAATCGTCAGCACATCAATTGCTGAGTTCTGATGGTCCTATGAGTAAATGGACAGACTTGCTGAGCACGAAATCCCACAGTGGCTTCAAACGGCGAGCATTTTATGACAGCATTAAGAAACTGTGGCGTTGATAGGAGCCCCAGAACGCCTAATCATTCTTCGATTACAAGGAAATAATACAGCTCGCCAATCGGAAACAGAACCACCAAGCAAACCAAGCGCACACATAATAGGATCTTCGCAATGTCTCAGTCAGGCATCCACATAATCGCGTTTCAGCCCAAGTGTTCGTCTCTGGCCCAAACCGTAACACCTGTCACAGTGTGGCCGTACCGTCTTCTCCAGTCCCCCTCCTGCCTCTCATCGTGCTACAACCAGCGTATGTGGGGAGCAGGCCCGCCCCTATGCGCCGCCCACTCACCGCGCCCCTCCTGTATCCGGATACGGGAGCGCAGACTGCACTGCCGCAGGTGGAACTGGTCCTCCTGCTTCTCCCACTCGCGGAACTGCTCGGCCTCCTGTTTGCTCTGCATCAGCGCCATCTCCTGCTCCCGCTCGGCGCGCTCACGCTCCCGCTCTAGACGGCGAGCCTTCACCTGCACCGCACACAGACATACCGTCGCACACTGCCGTCAGACGCTGTCAGAAACACGGTCACGTTCGCACGCACACAAAACAGAATAAAGGTCTGTGTCGTCCGTGTCAGCAGATAAACTAGATCTCTGTTATAGTCAGTCTTAACCATAGCAGCTCACAAAATACTGTCAAAGACGATTCAGTGCAAAAGAGCAAAATGTGAGACAATGCCAATAGGCCCCAATGTCCATTATATGCGGGCACACTCATACAGGGCCCAATCAAGTCGATAAGCCAAAGACCATCGGTGCACAAAAAAATTCCGTATCATGTTTACGTTCGGTGCAAAAGAAGGATGACATACAAGGCGAAAAACCCCAACTGAGCTGGCAAGCACGACAGGGAAGGCCACCGACGACGAAAGGTCACGACATACGCAAACCGTGACTGTTACCTTTTCCAGCTCCCGCTTGTTCTCCTCCATTTTCTTCCTGTTCATCTTTTCCAGCTCTTCGTTGGCCACGTCGGTGAGGCCCTCCTTCTCCAACTTCTTGTTCCAGCGGAACGTCTCCAGCAGGTTGCTGTCGCCGAACGGGTTGTCCTCGTTGGTGTAGTGCAGGTACTCCTGGTCCCAGCCCATGCGCTCCTTCCTGCGTCGCTCCTTCTCGAGCCGCTTGAGGCGGCGCCGCTGGCGCTTCTCCTCAGGAGTTTCGCGCGCCTTGAGCGCCTCCTTCAGACGTCGCCGCTCGGTCTTCTTCCGCTGGCGCTCCTGCTCCAGCAGCGTCAGCACGGTGCCCGGACTGGCCGAGCGGGACGACGACGAACCGCTGGGCGAGGACGACGAACTGCGGCGAATCAGGCAGAACGAGCTCAGGTGAGCCGAGGACGAGGACGAGGACGCGCTGCTAAACAAGGACGAGGACGAGTTGCGGCGGCCCGGAGAATGAGTTCAGGTGCATCACCACTGGGCGCCCAAAACTCAGACATGGATGATCAAACAAGAGAATGTACAGAAACACCTTGATGACGTAATCCTATTCCGTCAAAGATGGTTTAAAGTATTATATCCGCGGTCCAACTAGTCGCATGCACCTGTAAATAAACAGATTTTGCGAGACAAAAACTTAAGCACGAATCTTCAAATAACTGGTACTGGTTACCTTCTGTGGGACTTTTTTGATTTATTCGATTTCTTATGACTGTCCCGCCGGCTCTTCTCCGGAGTGGGCGACTTCCGCCGGCCGCGGGAGTAGGACCTGGCAGCGTCACGTGACCGCGAGTCGGACCTGGCAGCGTCACGTGACCGCGAGTCGGACTTGGCAGCGTCACGTGACCGCGAGTCGGACCTGGCAGCGTCACGTGACCGCGAGTCGGACTTGGCAGCGTCACGTGACCGGTAGCCAGACTTGCCATCGTCGCGCGGCCGCTCTCGGCGCTGGTCGCGCGCCGGCGACCGTTCCGTGTCACGTGACCTGTGCTTCGAGTGGCGCGGCGGGCTGGCCGACGCCGAGCGAGGATCACGTGCCCGTCCAGCGTGTCGCCGAGAGGAGCGGGACTCGGGCGACCGACCCATCACTGCCTGTGGGCCAATAATATCAGCTTCTGGGACATGTTTCATTACAACTGTGCTGTATGTTTCCATTACATGCTCTGAACTTGTGCAGTGCCTGAAGTACGTTTCCAGTCATGGCAGAGGCATGATTAGAACAGTTCAAGAACCAATGATGAATCACATGTCTTTTGATGAAAAGCCCACCTAAACCAATCATGGGTTATGGAAATGAGGTCTAATGATCTAAATCTATACTCAAGCACATTGCTTACATGCATGAAAAAAAACAGCACAAGCTGTTCCACAAGCTCCACATAACATAAATGCATATCCAAAATTTTCTGTGCTGCGATATGATAATGAGCACCAAATGAAATGGAAAGCCTTAAAAGCATTGTGCCTCCCCACCTCCCCCCACTTTGGACTAATGACTGAGCCCTGACTAGCATGTGCACATCCAAACAAAGCAATCATAAAAACTGCCCAGGATTGGAAGTACCTTGACCTTATTCTTAACTCTCACTGGAGGAGCAAGGCTGCACCTTGCCAGTGCTGATGGCCATAGGAGTATATTTAGTTCATAAAAAAGATCTATTTGCAGCAAGTAAAATCATCTACAACCTTTCCAATGCAGTCACAGCATATGTATATAGTGTAATGTCATTGTATGTGATCATACCTTCCATTTTGTCCTGCAAATACATCACAATATCCTTGGTTACCTAACCAGTTACCTCATTACTCTAGCACATTAATATAAGGAGCAAGGGCACCATGAATTCTGGAGCAGAATTTGACTGCCAAAATGGTTCAATTACCAGAAAGTAGTTATGCAAGAGGTGACTGGGTCAGTCAAGTCATCTCTTAAATGAAACCCAGCTGGAACTTTAGCTGGTCACTCGTCGACACCCTATTCACAAGGTGCACTGATGGGCAGTTAATATGTTTATTATTCACAATATTAAATTTGCACCAATGCATTACCATAACTGTTAAATTTGCATTACAGATCCAGACATCCTTAT
Source organism: Capitulum mitella (assembly GCA_030062745.1). Classification (NCBI taxonomy): domain Eukaryota; kingdom Metazoa; phylum Arthropoda; class Thecostraca; order Pollicipedomorpha; family Pollicipedidae; genus Capitulum; species Capitulum mitella. The sequence goes on along the minus strand of CP099841.1, from coordinate 859,835 downwards.
GGAGGAGGGACATTTTTAGATAAAAACAAATTGAAAACTACTCTGCATCTGAAGTTCAATGCCAAACAGGCTATGCAACACATTTCCAACAGCTTATTTTCCAGCAGAAATAGACAGCAAAAAAGCAAAAATAGTAAATTGCATAAATCATACAACAGTCAGTTTTAAGGCCTATAATTTTGATTCAGTGCTGCACAATTTCTGGATGAAAAATGAAAAAATAAAAATAATTTCATCACTCCATTTACTGCTGACCACAGTGCTATGTAACTGTTTAGTTTCTGCTGGGATTTTTTGGTAACAAATTCATAAGGGGCAATTTCCAAGGATGAGGTATTTTGGGCCTGATGACATCATCATTATAATCAAAATTAGTGAATAATAAGCAAGATTATCAAGATACCTAACCTAAATAACCCAACCTAACCTAACTTATCCTAACCTATTTAGACATGAGACCTAACCTGTGTTGGACAGAGCCAAGCCAAACAGCAATCTTAATTGCCCTGCAGCTTCTCGTACTGCACCTCTGCTGCAGGGTTGAGCCTTTGGCACACCATTACATCCCATGAATGTCCCTTTATTGGCCCACAGCCTCTGGTATCCTTTACTGGTGATGCCATCCAATGTTATGCAGATTACAGGGTAGAGCAGCATTGGAGCAAAGGCAGTGTAAACAACATGGAGCTGCCAGTCCCAGTCATGTTTGCTTACAGTTACATATAACTCCATTTCCAATGGAAACCATACTAGTAGCATCACCATTTTCTATTTCCTAAGAAAGCTGATGTGCCTCTCTGCATCCTGTATGTATAAGAAAAGTAGCATATATCACCACCAAAAGATGTACCTGTCAGTTGGACATGCCAAATACCAAACAGAACAAAGTTTTGTTTGTTGAGTCAGGATGCACAGCCTCGTGTTCAAGTGTCAGCATCCCGAATCAAGTCGTGTGTCTGTCAGGCTTATTTAAGGGTTAGAGCACACAACCTCTTGGGCTCAGATGTCCAGTCTGGTGTCAAATAGCGTGTCTCATTACGTGTCAGTCAGTCGTCCGTCTCGTCTGGCGTCAATCAGTTGTCTGGAACCAAGGCGACTGTAACAAACGAGGTTGATTAGACGTGGAAATGCACAGGCTACTTAAGAACCAGATCCTTACCTTCTCAGTAACTTATTGTGATCAATTAAGTGGGCCCAAACTACTCAGCTGTCAAGTTTGATTTACGACGCGCCATAATCACACATCCAATGTCACCTCAGACTCACTGCATGCACAAGTCTCCGGGTACTCAAACGTGTAAAAACTGATCACAAATATTTCGTGATCGAGAGAGGCTGAAGCTACAGTCAACAGAAGCCACGGTCTATTGTGACGAAGCCAAAGTTGCATATAGCCAATGAAAGTCACAAATTTTGGCTTGCGAGTGCATTGAAAGATGACATGAAACAACAATGAATGAAACCAAGCGAAAATAAATGGTCACGTAAAGCCGCGCAGTAAAGACAAACGTAACGCTCAGAACTGTGCATTCACTCTCGTGGTTGTTGTCCCACCTATCCCAACGTACGCAGCCGTCACGTGCGGTGCCAATAGCCTAGAACGCGCGTCACGCGCATTTTCTTTCCCTCAGTGTGGTATAGCGTTGGCTCGGACTTGCACTGGTTGTCTCATATTGGAAACGCAAGAGGTGAACTGAATAACTTGTTTTTTTACCTACAGATACATTCTCAGAACATCAAAGCGACGCGTACCTTTATGGTGGAAACTTGAAGTGGAATGAGTAGGATTAGAAGGGAACGGATGGTGTAGTCAGGGATGGGGAAAGATCGAGGTTATTGGGTAATTGGGATGTGTACTTGTGGGTCTAAGGAAAGGTCTATGGGGCACTTCAGCCATTGTGCAGTGTGTCTAACAGGCCAGAATAGAAATCCATTAAATGTTGATGTGCAACAAACTGGCTTGGGAAGCCATTGGATATATATATATATATATATATATATATATATATATATATATATATGGTGCACATTTCCCTGAGCCTTTATTTTGCCTGATTTCCTGCCTAGTGAAGAAACATTGCATATAGCAACCACCAATTTGCATAGAAGCATATGCCCTCTATTATTATACCTAGAACAACTATAATTTATCATATAATACTAATAAATCAAATAACCATAGTATTTGATGCAATGCCACCATGCTGGTCAGCTGGCAGATAATAACATTATTTTACAGTGAAGTGACCAGGGTGATGTTATTCCTGCCAGTCATTGACAGTAGAGCTGCACAGATATTAAATGGGTAAATGGTGTCAGAAATTAACATTGTGTGTCTTATGTCATCATTCATTATGGGTTTTTCAGTCATGAATGGTGTTGTGTTTTTCACACTTTTTTTCACACTTTCCCTCTCATACTTTCTTTTTGCTGTTCTTGATCTAATGTCTTGTCAGCAGTAGTACATAATGTAAACATGCAATATAAAGATGCAATGTAAACACATATTTACTGCAAAATTTCAAAAAATTATCCACAAACAAGTTATCTTTGGCAAATGTAGGTTGCAATGAAGTACATAACAAAAGAATTGCTTGCAGTGAAAAAGCCAGATGCTTTCAGTGAAAATTACTAGTAGTGCATATTAATCTGAGCATTGCATTTTTAGCACCATAAAGACAATTGTATGATTTTTCATGGCAATGTGTGCAGTATATACCAGTCTTGTAAATGACCTGGTTATTGCTTTACAAAGGTGTTTTATTTTGCCGAAACAGTGTAGCCCAGGCATGTGAACAGTATAACCATGCCTTCTCACTGTCTAGTTTTTTATACTCAGTTGTATCATGTTACTAGTACTTAAGCCCAACAAACTAACTCTTGCTGTATTTGGGTGACTTTTACAGGCCAGATTTCATTGTTTTCAAACATGGAGAAAGCTGTTGTTGTCCATGCTCAAAAGAACAGGAAGATCATCACTGGAGGTGTTCGTACTGCTAATAAAATTCCAGAGGAAATTTTGAACAATGCTGAACTCAATATTGCCATGCAAGTGCTTCCCCAGAATTACAACTTTGAGATTCACAAGACTGTGTGGAGAATAAAACAGCTTGATGCAAAATGTGTTGCACTTCAGTTTCCAGAAGGTGAGTCCTTCTGCACAGTCATGCAGAGGATTACACTGACATTGTTTTTTTTTTGGAGGTGTAGAAAATGAATTTACAGTTGACAGGAAGGTGGTCACAACAACGTGGGAAAAGATGTTGTTTTTTGGTGTTGAAGAACACCAGAAAATATGTGCTACAAAAACATTTCATACTCAAAAAGTTTGATCTTGTGCCTCCACCAAAAAGCTACATTATAAACATGTCAACAAACTCCTTCCTCTGTAAGCAAATGACTCTTTCTCCATTCCATCAGGAGATGTGATGTCATAACTGACTTGCACCAAAAATGCCAGTGTAAACCGGCATAGCCCTTCACAAAATTTTGTACTCCAGAATAAAAATAATACTCTGACACCAAGAACAACAATCAGATTACAAACCCTGGGTCACAGTCAAGAAGTTATGGAATGTCAGGTTGCTGATTTAACAAGCAGAAAGACAGTGGTTTTGGTGGTCTTGGCCAATGTGATCAAAATGGCATTAACTGACTTGTGGTGAGTAAAAACTTGTTTTTGTTTTGAAAAAGGGGCCTCCTTGTCTTCCTTTGATACCAGTAATGTTCCCAGTCATTTTAATGATATGATAGCATCTTGGAATGACTTCATACAGAGGGATATGATACCATGGACACTGTGTAGTAAATGTTCGTACAGAGGCATCGCACCTGCACATTACCGAGTGAATTCTCTGACAGTGGCGTCGTATCGAGCAGGACTGCTGGTGTTCGCCCTGACCATTGCCGACATCCTGGAGAACTTCACTGGCGCCGAGATGCTGGTGATGGGAGGACGTCACCTACGGAGCCTGCTGCGTGGACGACTTCAGCGCGCGCGCCCTGGGCGCCGAGCTGATGGTCCACTACGGTCAGTCTCGGGGCGGGCTGGCCGGCACGGTGCTGACCGCTGCGCGACCGAGTGTGGGTGGCTGGCTTTTGTCTGTGCTGGACCTTCTGACTTGCTAGCTGGACTGAAGCGATTGAAGCACTTACAAAGGTACTGTCGGTGGGGTTGAGCTCCTGACCTGGGGAAGTGTGAGTTGTTTGGTTTGTGGATGGTTTAGGCACTCACAATGATTGCCAGTCCGTTGGCAAGTCTGAGGATGAGTTTGATTCTCCGTTTTCTTCTAGTAGTGACAAGACATGTTTGGTTCAGTGTCAGCTGAAATGAATTTTGAGACACCTTATGTCCCTTGCTTTGATTGTTTCATGGCATAATATAGTCCTAAATTTCTGTCTTTGCATCAACCCAATCATTTCGTGGTAACGAAGTTGTCGTTGGTAGATCGATAGCAAGCCTGGTGCTGTTTTAATGACACCCATCTGAGAGTGTCTCTGGCTTTGATTGTTTCATGGCATAACATCTGATAGTCCTAAATTCTCTGTCTTTGGCATCAGCCCAACCATTTCTTGCGGGCATAATCCCTAACGAAGTTGTCCCTAACGTCTCTGTGTTGCAGGGCATAGCTGCCTGATCCCTAACGTCTCCGTGTTGCAGGGCATAGCTGCCTGATCCCTAACGTCTCTGTGTTCAAGCCTGGTGCTGTTTTAATGACACCCATCTGAGAGTTAACGTCTCTGTGTTGCAGGGCATAGCTGCCTGATCCCGGTGGACCAGACGTCTATCAAAATGCTGTACGTTTTCGTCGATATCAAGATAGATGCCGTCCATTTTGTGGAAACTCTCAAGTTCAACTTCAAGGTCAGGCCCGGTTCCTTAAAGCGCTAACATTGGGCATGATTGGTATACCAGGGTCCTCTCTCCCGCGCGGTTATCAGTCAGAGCTCAAAGGTTTCGCTTAAGTAATCGCCTTTTATCCTGGCACGTACTGGTCAGTTGCGACGTTTTTTCGTGGTGTCGTGTTCTCACAGTCGTGTTTCTGCTTTTGTCCGCTGGATGGCAGTCGGATCGGCGGCTCGCGCTAGTCAGCACGGTGCAGTTTGTGGCGACCCTGCAGGCGGTGGCCGCCGACATGCGCCAGTCCGGTTACCAGGTCACAGTGCCCCAGGTCAGTCGCAGTCGCTGTCACGTCGTACGCTCGGACTTGGTGCTAAGCAAAATTCCATTTAAAAATATGTTCCTTCGAGGCTGTTGGCCTGCGCCTGTGGTCGGCCGAGCGCCACAACTTCACAGTCAGTACTGAGGCGGTGGGAGCGGCTCATCGGCGGCCGTGCCCCGCCTGCAGGTGCGCCCGCTGTCGCCTGGGGAGATCCTGGGCTGCACCTCGCCCCGGCTGCAGGACGTCGACGATCTGGTGTATCTCGGCGACGGCCGGTTCCACCTGGAGAGCGCCATGATCGCCAACCCCAGCGTCACCTTCTACAGGTCTGTCAGCCGCCGCTGCCACCCGGAGATTATTGACGTCTGATCGCGTTGGTGGTGCTGCGCGCGGGCTACTTTTCCGTTGTCATCTGATGATGACGACAGTGAGGTCGCATTGAGCAGCTCTGGATGTGCCAGGTTGTCGGGTCTATTCTATGACACAAGTATCGTCGTGTTGCCATTGCTGCTGACGGCGTTTTCTCGTTTCAGGTACGATCCGTACAGTAAGGTGTTCAGTCAGGAGTATTACGACCAGAGCGGCATGGTGGCGGCGCGATCAGACGCCGTTGCCAAGGCGACGTCGGCTGGCACGTTTGGCGTCATTCTTGGTACGCTGGGTCGGCAGGGGAGTCCGAAGGTCATGCAGCATCTAAAGGTCAGTGTCTCGGGTGTAATTACGCATGTTAACGACCATAGAAGTGGTGCTTTCGGGCTCTGTTTCACACGTCTTAGGTACTGGAAATCAGTTCAACATAAGCTGTTCATAGCCTCGTGTTTTCTAGTAAGGACTCTTATGCGTTGCGGTGTCACGTTTACGATGGCCGGTATTCTGCCAGTGCTCCGGTCATAAAAAAAACACTCGTGGGTATTTTCCTGGCAGCTGTGTGGGCTGAGTTATACCGAACCGTAAAAAGCACCTGTTCAGGGACCAGTGTCCGGAGGGCCGGCTGATGGAGGGCAGGGCCAAAGAGCCCCTGACTGCGCGGACCCCATCTCTGAGTCCCGGACCTCTCCTGCCCGCAGGACCGGCTCACAGAGCGGGGCAGGCAGCACGTCACGGTGCTGCTGTCGGAGATATTTCCGGACAAGCTGCGCCTGTTCCCGCAGGTGGACGCCTGGGTGCAGACCTCGTGCCCCAGACTGTCGATCGGTGAGCAGCGTTCTGACCGCGAGTAGGCAGACTCTGAGAGCGACTCGACGAGTCAGACGCTCTGCCTGTCCTCTGATGTTTTGCTTGTCTTCACCTGATGTCTTTTTATCTTTTTGTGATGTTCTGTCTGCCTTGGTCTGACGTTCTGTCTGCCCTGGTTGGATGTTGTATTTGTCACGCTCTGACGTCTACCTGTTTTTGTCTGACGTTCTGTGCGTCTTTGTCTGACATCTGTGTTCCTAATCTTGTCATTTGATCCGACATCTTTCTGTCCTGGTGTGATACTGCGTCCTGATCTGACCACTCTGGTCTTGTTTGATGTCTTTCTGTCCTGTTCTGACGCCCTGTCTGTCCTAGTTTAGCGTTTTGTCTGTCCTGATTGGACGGTCCGTCTTGTTCTGACGTTCTGCTTGTCCTAGCTTGTCACCTGTATGTCCTAATTGGACGTTCTGCCTGCATTGGCCTGTGATCTGTCTGTCCTGATGTGACCTTGTGTGTCGCAGTTTGTTATCTTTCTGTCCTGATCTGACGGGTGTGTGATATGCCTGTCCTGATCTGACGTTCTGTTTTTGTTCTCCGTCCTGCAGACTGGGGGTCGGCGTTTGACCGGCCGCTGTTGACGCCGTACGAGGCGAACGTGGCGCTCAACCAGGTGGCCTGGCGCGGCCTCCAGTACCCGATGGACTTCTACGCGGCCGACAGCCTCGGTCCGTGGACGCCCAATCACCGGCCGCCACGTCACGGCGCCGGGGGCGTGGCCTCGGCGAGGCGGGACCGGAGCGCCGGAGACGGCCGCGGCCAGCCGCCGCCGCCGGCCGGGAAGCAGGACCGGAACGCCGGGTCCTGCGCGCAGACGGGCGAGTGCCGAGACTGCGGGTGTGGAAAGTCCAGCTAGCGGCTGCTCCTAGCCGCTCTGCGTCCCTTTTTGTACAAGGATTTGACCTTCGTTGTGAGCGTTTTACATTGCTGATGCTGTACTGCAGGTCAGTCTTTGTTGTCGATAATATACAAGCTTATGGAAATCTGACTCCAGTCTTTTGGGCTGCGTAGCCTTAAGTTATTCATGATGGAGGGCAATAGACCATCCGCTTCACCTGAACGGAAAACCTGATTTTCTTGTAAATGTGTATTCATTCCATCGATCACAACATCGTCTATTGAGATTAACATATGGTCCTGGAATTTCCTGACACAACGTATACAGAGAGTACACTCGATACACATTGTCTCGTTCCGCGAAGGGAATAAGGAAAGAATACCAAAAGTGTCAGTCACCTGCCGAGTGGATTTTGTCTGTTCTCCCTAGTCCCGTTTTCTGCACGCTCTGTACGTTACAGCTTGAGACAAGGAACGCGGTTGAAATATACGACTCAGTAAACTATCCTGGCCTGCGTAAATATCTCGTCAGGAACCGTCTAGTCTGGTGGGATCACGTGTCGTTTGTCATTGTCTGTGATCTACCCACGTTTCGCTTTTGGAACGGATGTCGAACTGCGTCTCAGTCAGTCTGCAGATCAAAAGTCATTGGTCCAGTCACGTTCCTGGCGTGTCGATTGGTTCCTCTAGTTACATCATACAGCGTCCGGAACTGTCACAACCTCCGACCACGAGATGCCAACAGGCATAAACGAACGAACGATAAAAAACTGTACTCTTTCTTCTCCACATTCTTGCCAAAGAAAACACGAGGCCGTGTTTATGCCATCTGTTCATGCGTGAGTTATTTTCCGTAGTTTGTTTACAGATTGTTGTTGCTGGGTTCGGGAGTGTGCCTGGGTTTGCCATGTCTTCATTAGTTTGCCTGTTTAGGAGTCCATTGTTCAAGTTCGATGAGATTGTCTGTGGTATAGAAATGGTCTCATTATGAACAGGTTATCTGTCTAAGGACTGCGCCTCATGTCAATGGTCCACATTAATTGTTTCGGCACGCATATGCCTGATTCCGTCTGGTCATGGGCATCTGGTCGCTGTCGGTAGTTGGCCGTGTTTTGGTCAGCAGATCAGTGGTGTACCTGTCGTAAGTCATTGGACCGAAGTAAGGAAGCTTTCCAATGCACTGAATGTTTTTAGGTGACGTCAGACTTCTGGTTGCATGACAGTGTTCTGACGTCTTTCTATTGGATTCACTTTATTCTGTCGTCATTTGTCAGCCATGTTAATAGGATTCCTTCCGAAATGGGCACGATATCCGGGGATAGACAAACGGTCGCCGCTAAGTCACCATTGGCCAAGTTTTCATCACAAGTTAGGTTCTGCCCGTCTTTGACAGTATTTCTACAATGTCTGTCGGACGCCTCTCGACAATGGTGATCTAATAATTACGATTGGCACACTAGTCACTATTCCGCCCTTTGGCGTTCTGTCTCTAGTTCGGACTCTCATGTCCGTTCATGTCACTGGTTCCTGATCTGTCAGCTCTTGTCACTGGTCCGGGGTGTCGTTACGTCACCGTCCAGGATGTCCCACGTGTACCCGGCCCCGGATTCTGTCGGTTCGTGTCGCCGGCTCCGGATTCTGTCGGTTCGTCTGTCGCCGGCTCCGGATGAGTCGCAGTGAGTCATTAGTCTGTGGTCTATCAGGCCATGTCTCCGGCCAGAAAGTGCTGCCGGGTCTGTGGCATTTTTAAATGATCTTTGATCTACCATGTGTGCACTGGTGACATATGTACTGTTGATGTCTATCATCGTCATCAATGTATCATATATTATCATCAATGTAATGCTGTTGTCTATCACTGGCCCAGAGTCCGTTGCTTTTCGTCATCGGTCCAGCTTCGGGCAGACTTATCAATGGGTCCGCGAGAATAGCCTTACATTTTCGGTCTTGGTCTGGTAAATGATGTCACTGGTCCAGGATGTCGTCTTATGTGCACAGTTCCGAGTTTTCTCATTTGCTGTCGTCGGTTCAGGTTTATGGTTCAGAGTGTGTCACGTCATGTCGGTAGTCTATAGTGTGTCAATTCATGTCAGATTGTCGGGATTAGTCTGCTTATGCTTTTCAGTCTGCTGAGTCTGGTGAGTCTAGTGAGTGCTCTGCCAGTGGTTGCCAATGGTTGCCTCTGGCCTCGGCGGGGGAGGGGGTCTTTTACTTCATATCACCAGTAAAGGGTGCTTCAGGTCACATCAGTAGTCCGAGATGCGTCATTTAACGTCATTGGCTCGTTATCAGTCTTAGTTCCATAGTCTAATGCTTCTTCACTGGTCGGGGTTCTGTCACTATGTCACGTGCCAGATGTATATCCTTTTTTGCCAATAGCCCTTGCTGTCATTTCATGTCACTGGTTCGGTATTAGTCTGGCTGCCATTCAGTTTCATAGTGTAATGCTTCGTCACTGGTCGGGGATCGCTCAGTCTAGGTGACTGGTCAGGGGTGTCTCTCGTCATTGGTCCGGATTGTGATGTTTTTGTCGTCAATCCAATGATTGTGACCTCATTCCAAGTCATCTCAGTGGTTGAGAATTTGATAATTTGCGTCATAGGTTCACGGTGAGTTGTTTTAATACGTCACTTGCGTGCGTTCTGTCTTTTTATGTCCAACGTTTGAGTGCGCCACCTCATGCCATCAATACGTCTGCCAGTTCAAACTGCTAGTTTAAATGTCACACCTCCAAGTTTACAAATTTATGCCACTCGTCGGAGTCTGTTATACAACGTCACATGTCTGTCTGAGATCTGTCAACATAGACACTGGTTTGCCGTTCGTCAGCTTGTCACGACTCCGAGCCCCGACAAATTGTCAAATTAACACGGTCTGGTGGCTGGTGGCTGATCCAGGACATGCCACTCATTTTTATTGGTCCATAATCTGTCATTCACTGTTACCAGTTCTTGGTTTTTTACTTAATGTGCTAGTTCTAACGTACGCCAGTGAATGCCTGGTGTTAGGCGTGCCATTTATGTTTGTCACTGGTTCTGTGTCTGTCACGTTATGTCACAGGTCAAAGTCGTGGTCATTATGTCACTTGTCTCGGGTGTTTCGCTTCATTTTACCGGTCCGGGAATGTCAGTCTATGCCAGTCCTCCGGACTTGGTCAGTCCGTCACATTGGTCCACGGTCGGCCGTTTCCTGTCACAGTCACGGATTGTCAGTTATCCTGTCATTCATCCCAGTCTGACAGCTGACACATCATAGATCCGGAGCCAGTGAGGCTCCGCCACTGTCACTGGTCCAGTGTTCGTTAGCTGAGATATCACTGGTCCGACGTCTCTCTAGACTTCATAGTCTCAGGTCACTGGCTTTGTCATAGTCCGTGGTCAGTTACTTTATGTTACTGCTCCAGGTCACGTCAGTCTGGTGTTACTGATCCAGAGCACGTCATTTAGCAGTAGTCTTTGGTGCATAGTTCCATGTCACTGGTCTTTGATTTTATAGGTCATGTCACTTCTTCACGGCTTGTTTCTTTCCATCACATGTCCAGTCTTTATCAGTCTATGTCGCTCGTCTACTGTATGTCACCTCATGCAATCAACCCCTTTTTACTTTACGGCGATGATCCGGGATCTGTTGGTCTGTAATTGTCCAGGGTCAGTTACCTTGTCACTCGCCCAGGTTTGAACACGTCAAGATAATGACCGAGTCTCACGAACGAGGCGTTCCTGGTTCAGTAGTGCCAGCAGCTTCATAGTCTGTCAATATCTGCCAATGCTCTGGGACCTGTTAGTTTGTGCCACGGCTCCGGGTTTGTTAGTTTATGTCACGGTCTTGTCATCTATGCGTCAACACGTCAGGGTCTTCTGGCTTATGCGTCACTTGCCGCGAATTGTCAATTATGTTGTCACTGCTCCCGGTACCACAGTCTGCGTCAGGTCTGGCACCAGTCCGTTTGTGTCACAGCCGGCAGGTTTGTCAAGATGTACCTAGCAGCCGTAGTCTGTCACTGTATGTTGTTAGTCCAGGGTATCTCCATGGTACTGGCTTAGAGTCCAGCAGATAAAACGCCACTGCTCCCGGATCGTCCAGCTCACGCCACGATGGTCTCGTACGTTTGTCGCAGATTCTGTGACTGTGCATGGTATCACTGTTCGCGGCCTTGGCGGCTCTGCTCCAGGTGTAGAATGTTTCGTCCCGTTTTACCTCCATAGCGTCATTCCATGTTCCTGGTCTGGAGACGGTCAGTCCATGTCCCTCGTCCATGATCGGTCGATTTACTTCGCTGGTCTCGAGTGCCAGCAAGACATCACTTACCGATGTCTCGTGGCACACTGGTCAAATGGCACTGGTCCCGGGTGTGGTTGGGTAGGATTCTGTCACCTTATAAGTCGCTGGCCGAAGATCGTTTCCATTCCGCCGGGGACCTGTCAATTTGCGCGACCCGGTTCGAAGGTCTGTCAGTTCCCTGTCCGTGGTTTGTGGTTTGATCATGTGCTGTTGCATGTGCTGCTCTCTGTGATGTCGGTGTCCCAGTGTGTGTTGTTTTCTGTGTCAGGGATTTAAGTGCGTCCTCGGTACAGGACCTGTCAGTTCGTGTGTCTCCGGCCCAGCGTGCGGAACCTTCTGTCACTGGCTAAAGGTCTGGTTGCTGATGTCCTTGAGTCGCTAGTCCTTGATGCATCGTCTCATCTGAACGTCAGGAAACTGCCTGCCAGCACCGCTGGTCCTAACTCTACCATTTCGTGCCACTGGTCCAGAAAACCAACCAGACGAATAAGACTTGTGTCTGCATCCAGAGTCAGTCAGTCTGTCTTATTGGTCCAGGCTTTATATCCTCACAGGGTCCAGGGCTAATTTTCTTTTGCGTTTTTTTTGCATGTCGTAAGCTTTTATCGTTCCGAAACCCCCATCAGCAGACAATGACTTGTGGCCTGTTTGTCATTTACCAGAGTCTTTCGAAATCCTCCATAATACATACTACTTAACTCTCGCAGATCAGGCGAATGGGCCTAAGGGTCGCGTGGGCTCAGGAAAAGCGAACTTCTTACCCGTCATGTCCATGTTGATGAGGTACAGGCCCATGTCCAAAACAATGTATGTTTTAGAATGTGTAGCAGTTCGAGTTCTGTTTCCCTCTGTGAGTAGTGCTGGTCCCATTTCAGCATGTTCCCGCACAGATTTGAGTCCGTTTCTCCTGGCTGGTCGTTACGTCCGTCCGTCCGTCCCTCAGTCCCGCTTCCCACCAGACGGCGGACCAACAGTGGCATTGCTGCCACTTGTTAGTCGAATCCAGGTGTCTGTCTATCGGAGTGCGTCCAAAAAGGCCAGTCCGCTGAGTCCAATAATCAGGCCATCCATCTATTAGAAAGCGTTCACAAAATATCACTATAGCTGTCAGTAGTTAACTCCAGTCGTCGAAACGCTCCAACAGTGTCGCTGCTGCTGCATGCATGTTAAGTCCAATCCTCGCAAAAAGTCGCCAAACGTCCGTCCAAATTTGATCCTGGAAAAGTCCCCAAACGTCCGTCCAATCTTCAGCTCTGAGAGCGTCGAATACTGTCATACTGCCACAGTGTCAATCGGTCCTTTCCAATCCACGGATTGCACCTCCTATTAAGTACGTCTGGGGGCGCTAAACATGCGTCAAGCCCTTGTATCAAAAAATCAAGACAGCATAGCATGACATAACATACTGACCAGACCAACCCCAGTGAATACATCCAATAATTAGGTGTCCAGTAATCTGTAGTGTAGACAGGCAGTCCAACATTCTGCAGAGTATTTGGTCTACGTCGTGACGGCCAGAACGCACTCCAATGACAGCATATCACTCACTCAAGTGAGCCAAAGAATACAGTGAGGCTCGTCAGTTCTCAAGTCCAAAACCGTCCAACGGTTCCAGTGTGCCCATTTTGGGTGCGTCAGTCAGTATCAAGTCTGTCAGTCGAACGTCAAATCTGTACGTCAAACTCGTCTGTCTGCCGTGCACCCCGTACGTCTGTCTGACGTGCAAGCTGCACGTTTGCATGCTGCTCATCTGCACGATCCGTCCAAATCTAATCAGCAGTACCGGAGAGGTCCAGTGTACGCAATTTCCCTGGTCCAGGCACAGTCCCGTCTAGTCAGTTTCTCTGGTCCAGGTGCGGTCCAATCTAGTCAGTTTTTCTGGTCTAGGCGCGGTCCACTATAATCATTTTCCTTATTTTAGGCGGGACCCAATCTGGCCAGCTTTCCTGTTTTGGGTGCGTTTCAGTCTGGTCAGCTACCCTGTCTGGGCCGGTCCAGTCTAGTCAGCTGCCCTGTCTGGGCCGGTCCAGTCTGGTCAGCTACCCTGTCTGGGCCGGTCCAGTCTAGTCAGCTGCCCTGTCTGGGCCGGTCCAGTCTAGTCAGCTGCCCTGTCTGGGCCGGTCCAGTCTAGTCAGCTACCCTGTCTGGACCGGTCCAGTCTAGGCAGTTTGTCTGGTCCAGGCGCGGCCCATTGTAATCAGTTCCCCTGCTTTGGATGTGGCCCAGTCTGGTTCGTTCCCTGTTTTAAGAGTGGTCCAGTTCAGTCAGTTTCCTTGGTCTGGATGATGTCCATTGTAGTGAGTTTCCACGGTCTATGCCCGGTCCAGTGGTGTCAGCTTCCCTGGTCTGGGCGCGGTCCAGTCTGATCAGTTTCCCTGGTCTGAATGTGGTTCATTGTAGTCAGTTTCCCTAGTCCGGGCGTGGTCCAGTCTGGTCAATTTCCGTGGTCCGGGCACAGTCCAGTCCATTTCACTGCCCCTGTGCGTTAGCACAGGACCAGTGGAAATTCGTTCTTTCGTCCTCAGTCAGAAGTCTTCATACCAGGTCCGGCAGCGTGGCGTCACTGCCGGTTACGTCACAACGCTGATGTCCGTCGCTGATGTCAGTCACCGGAGTCTGCTTTGCCGCTGACTGCTCGGTCATGTTCTGTAACGTTTAATCCGGTCTGTGTTCGGACTGCTCGGTCGTGTTCTGTAACGGTTAGAACGGTCAGAGGTCGGACTGTTGAGCCATGCTCTGTAACGGTTAGAGCGGTCTGAAGTCGGACTGCTCAGCCATGTTCTGTACCGGTTAGAGCGGTCAGTGGTCGGACTGCTCAGCCATGCTCTGTAACGGTTAGTTCAGTCTGTGGTCGGACTGCTCGGTCACATTCTGTAGCGGTTAGTCCAGTCTGTGGTCGAAACGTCTCAGTCCGAAGTCTGTGTATATTCTGACAACTGGGAGTGGGTGACAGGCAGCGTCACTGGCTACCACACAAGGGTGAACATTCTCCCAAACCAAATCATGAAATACGCTACAACAATCAGCTGACAGCGATCAAAGCGTCTAACTAACCCCGAAAACGTCACCAAATCAACGAAACGGGTGCAAACATTGCATTCACACATGTTTCTCACACTCTGGCACGCACGCACATGTACAGAACGTTACTTCGCACACCGGCGGTCAGTCTTTTCGTCATCGTCACTTAATCTGCGACCGATTTCCTCCGATTAGCACAGAGCGGTAGCAAAAATGCATATGAGCGTCCGATAACTGTCAGGGTGATGGTATGAGTTCGGCCAAGCCTCTTACGACGTTAGGCATTAGTTGTGAGCTAGCCTATTACTGCAACTGCGTCAAACGTGCATCCCTCCCTTTGCAGACCAGAAGGGATGTGTGCGCGCACCATGCATTTGTCCTATGCGTTAAAGTTCCATTCAAAAGCTTCAATGTCCAGTGCGTTCTAAATGTTACACCATTGTCCTGTCTTGCTGTTAGTGGCGGTTGTCAAGCTTCGTTGTCTTTTTGACTTGTCAAGCAATTCATTGTGTTTCAGCAATGGCTGACTGTAACGATCGACGTTATCAAACGTGTAGTTCTCAGTACTGTAGGCCATGACTCTTGCCGGCGTGAGAATTACTCATGGAAGTTATTGTCACAGCACACAAATGCAAGTCGTCAGTTCGCCACTTACAAAACAACGCAACAGCAAGTTATAAATAGCTAAACTACATAACAAGGAGGATTTTCATTCGTCCTTAACACGAAATAACAACATGTCAGCAGTCAAGTGAAGCAAAACTAAGCTGCGTAACAAATACATCCCTTCACGTTAACACTTTCCATGAAACTTAACTTTCTTCTTCGATTTCAGGATGTGTGGCATCGATGAACCATAATTGTGCTTAATATCACCATCTGGGTGCGGATGTCATTCGTCAACGTTTTTTAGTCGTGTCTTCCTCAAAGTTCATAAAAGTGGGTATTTCTTGTCCGAGGCCGAGCACAATTCAATTTTGTATTATTTCAGCGCGTACAAGTTGGCCGCTGTTCAGCTTACCAGTAGCCCCGTTTCCAACACGTCCTCTTAATCTAACGTTCACCAAGGCCAATTGTCCCCTAGGGTCAGTGCAATGACAGTCAAATTGGTCAGTGGCTTCCGCCAATACCTCTCCCACGGTTACGTCAAGCGTCACGAAATAGTCGCGTGTGTCAAACAATTTGGCAACACTCAAAGCGTTGTCGTGTCGTCACACGGTCCCCTTAACTGTTGCCTAGTCGTCACGACCGTCATGCCAACGTCATGTCCGTCATGCCAACGTCATGTCCGTCATGCCAACGTCATGTCCGTCATGCCAACGTCATGTCCGTCATGCCAACGTCATGTCCGTCATGCGACCGTCATGTCCGCTCCAAAACTGTCCGAATGATTAAACAAAAGCCTGCACTGTCACGCAAACATCGAATGTCACAGCTCCCACGCATTCAAACTTCCCTCCAAAGTTGTTTGTAATAACATTACTAGTGGGCCAAAAAAGCGTCTGTAAAAAAATCGTCTCATTCTGGTCAAGTGCATCTCATGCAAAGTTTCACCATTCCGAAAGTTACTTGTCCTTCAGTCGTGGTGATGCCGTGAACTAGCGCTTGTCGGTACTGCTAGTCAGTGATCTGACATGTCAAGGACTGCTGTCAGCACATGTCTTCAACGTCATTCGCGTTCGGCGCACGCATCATTAAGCGGTGCGGTCAAACAAAGTTGGTTACATCACTGGGCAGTCAAGTGTGAATGGGTGTGCCAGGCAATACGAAGCAATCTGGTCAGAATAAATAAAGTAAGGTAAGTGGCCAGTTAAGACCACGCTGTAAGGCTCCACAAGGCGACGAGATTAGAGTGAATCAAGACTACGAAGACTACCACCGAGAAATCAGATCACATTAGGTTGATCGATGAAGTCAGGAAAAAAAAACAGTTGCCCGAGCGGTTAAGTATGTGAAGTGTGTCTCTTCTACGCTTCAGCTTGATTACGGCGCAGAAGTCCGACACGTACCACTGACAAGTCACCTCAGTAAGTCTGTCAAGTGCCAGTGAGGGGTCAAACTGTCAATCGAGTATCACCGACGAATTGAGTCAGACCCAAACTGACGTCGGTCAGGTGCCGATGACTCTTAGTCTGATGACTTAGTCTGATGACTTAGTCTGATGATTCTTAGTCGATGACTCTTAGATCAGACTCTTAGTCAAGCACCACTGTGAAATCTGGCCAAACTTGAGAGGTCAGACTGTTGATCGAGGACCACTGATTGGTCAGGTCAGAACCTTGCTAGAGTACCCATGACAGCGATCAGGTCAGATTGTCGGTCGACTACCACTGACTGGCCAGGTCAGAATGTCGGTCGACTACCACTGACTGGTCAGGCCAGACTTTCAGTCGAGTGCCACTGACTGGTCAGGTCAGACTGCTGGTCGCCTACCACTAACTGGTCGGGTCAGACTTTCGGTCGAGTGCCACTGACTGGTCAGGTCAGACCGTCGATAGAGTACCAATGACTGGCCAAGTCATGGTGTCGGTCGGCTACCAATGACTGGTCAGGTCAGAGGGCCGATCAAGTGTGACTGAGAGATCAGGTCAGTTCAGACTGCGGAATGATTATGACTGAAAGGCCACGTCACACGGTCAATCGAGTACACTGGGAGCTTTCGTCACATTGGTAGTCAAGTGTCATTAAAAATGCCAGGCCAGACTGCCAATAGAATAACAGTGAGGTATCGCCATGCAGTCAGAAATCAATGAAAGGTCTGGTCAGGTTAACAGAAAATTATGGACCGAACATTACCGCAGAATGTCAGTCGAATACCATTCAGGGAACAAATAGAACTGTCAGTCGATCATGAGTGAAAAATCAAGTCCAGCTGTCGGTCAAGTACCATTAAAATGTCAGGTCCGCCTGAATGTCGGCTGAGTATCATTGAAAAGCCAGGTTAATTTTCGGCTGAGAACAACAGGAAGGTCAGGTCATCCTGACGGTCCAGTACCATTGGAATGTCAGGTCAGAATGATGTCAGTGGTGATGACGAGATGATGTCGGAATAGGAGTCAATTATCACTGAGGGGTCAGGTCGGAATGTCACTAGAAATCACTCACAGGTCACGTCGAACTGCCAGCGTAGTGCCACTGACAGACAGGGTCAAACTGGCAGTCAGTTTCCACCGATTATCAGGTCGAGCTGTCCGTCGACTATCACTGCCCGGTTCGGTCGAACTGTCAGCAAATCTCTGGATAACCAGTCCAGTAACTCGTAAGAGCAAGGCCAAAATATTACTCAGCGATCACTGAGACCTCACCTAGGATATCAGTCGTGTATCACTGAAAAGCCAGATCAGCATATCAGTCGAGATCACTCAAATGTCAGGTCAGGCTATTAGTCGAGTATCACTGAATGGTATGGTCAGGGCGTCAGTCGAGTATCAATGAAAGGTCAAGTCAACATATCAGCCGAGTACTAATGAAAGGTCAAGTCATCAGTCGAGTATCACTGAAAGGTCAGATAAAGAGTCAGTCGAGTGTCATCGAATGATCAGGTCAAGATCTCAGTGGAGTATCAACTAAAGGTCAGATCAAGATATCAGTCGAGTGTCGGCGACAGGCCGGGTCAGGAAATCAGTCGAGTTTCACTGAATGGCCAGGTCAAGATCCCAGTGGAGCACCAATGAAAGGTCAGATCAAGACGTCAGTCGAATATCACTGAAAGGTCCGGTCAGGATCTCCGTCAAGTAACGCTGAAAGTTCAGGTCAGACTGTGTTATGATTACTAATGAAAGCTCCGATAAGATAAGCCTCAGTCAACTGTCGCCGGTGTGTCAACTGTTACCGTAAGCTCAGTCTTGTACTACTTTACAGTAGTACAAAACTGAGCTACTAAGGTCAGACTGTCATTCGAGCAGTCGAGCACTACTAGGCAACTGCACTGTTATTAACACGCAGTCAGGTTAAGTTAGTAGTTGAGTATCACCGAAAGGTCATGTCAGATTAAGTCCATTGTCTCCAGCAGGCCGGGTCCGACTGCCAGTCCAGTATCTCTGTCGCCTCGAGTCAGGTCGTCTGCGGAGTACCGCAGTGAGGTCAGACGTCAGTCGAGTGCCAATCTTCACAGGTCAGACTGTCAGTCAAATATCATTAAAAGGTGAGCTGAGACAGTTACTGACTTAATGCAGTTTGAGTACCATCGAAACGTCGGTTCAGACTGTCAGGCGACGACCAGTGAAAGGTTAGGTTAAAATGTGTAGTGGGGGTGTGACTTCTTCACGGCCTTAATTGCACTTGATCTCCATGTGGTCCACCTGTCCGGATCGGGTCAAATTAGGTCAGTCGTATCAGGATTTTCTGGTTTGTCCTGGTCGCGTCAAATCACACCCGTCTTTGTCATCGGGTCCATTCAGGTGGAGTAAAGTAAAATCAGGACCGTTTGATCTCGCCTTTTCGGCCACATCGGACCAGGTCGGCCTGGTGCGGATGACCTGGGCAAATCAGGCCAGTCCTTCATCACACTACCGTTACGAGTGAGGTCAAAAACAGTCCTGAAAGACAGGTACGGTAGGTTTGCCAGGGATCGTAAGTCTGAACCTTTCGGTACTCACAGCTGCGAATCGGTTTAGAGAGAAATTTATCCCGGTCGTCTGAACAATCCATATGCCAAATAAGGTCAGCGGACATCCGACAACACGGAAAAGATACTGTCTGGCCAGGCCAGCGAAGACCACCATCTGTTCGAACCAGTAAGCTTGTCCGATGCGTCGTATACGTGATGAAATTAAGACTCGGGTAGGCTTCCTAAATAAAATGAGCTCTTACTAGGGCTCCCTCAAATATTCCGTCGGCATGGAGTAACCGACGACGGTTTGTTCCAACCAAGGCATTCCAGTCTGTATACGACAGTACGACTACGCCACGTCGGTTTGTATGTTAATATGTGACTGGCGGCTGGCAGGACCATTCCCTGCGTGATCTGGCCAACTTTCGGACGATATTGCTAGGGTTGCCCAATAAGTCACTCTGTCAGAACAAGATAAGTCGGGTCACACTACGTACAGTTCCTTCAGATAGGAACTGCATGGACAATGCAGATCCGTTTGTCCCAGTCCGAGTCGTCCAGTCCTTTCGGCACAGTTTCATAAAGCGCGTTAAGCATGTTGGAGCCTGGTAGGTCAGTTTCGCTGCACTTCTTTCTGACCGCGTCTTGGGACGCGGCGACGCCACTGGGGTTGCCAGGATCGGATGCAACGGCAACCTGTACATGCTGTTTT
Organism: Capitulum mitella; assembly: GCA_030062745.1. Lineage (NCBI taxonomy): Eukaryota > Metazoa > Arthropoda > Thecostraca > Pollicipedomorpha > Pollicipedidae > Capitulum > Capitulum mitella. Next base: position 840,037 of record CP099841.1, on the reverse strand, counting down.
GGTGAAATTGAATAACGTCAGCGTGGTCCAATTATCGAGGTCAGGTCAAATCATGTCGCCTGGTTCGGTTGTCCTGTCAAGGCAAAATGAGTTCGGTTGTCCTGGTCTGGTTGTCATGGTCGGGTCAAATACAGCTGGCCTGGCCCGGCTGTTCTTGCCAGGTCAAATACCGTCGCCTGGTCCGACTGTCCTTGCTATGTCAGATAAGGTCAGCCTGTTCTATCTCGGTCACGTCAAGTCAGGTCGGCTTAATGTAGCTGTCCTAGTCAGGTCAAATAAGGTCAGCCTGGTTCAACTGCCCTGGCCAGGTCAAATAACGTCAACCTGGCCCAACTGTCCGGGTAAGGTCCAACAATATCGTCCTGTTCCAGCTCTTTTCACCCAACAGGACATGGTCCGCCAGGGTAAGTTGTCTTGTTCAGGTCAAACTGGGTCGGCCTGTTCCATTCCCTTCTATCAGGTCAAACTCATCATTGCTGTTCTGCTCTGTTTTGTCAGGCTGTTCTGTTCCAGTTAAATAACGTGCACTTTCCGTTAAAATGGACCGTTTTGGTCCGGTGAACTTGTTAGGTCAGTTAAGTTTGGCTTAGTCCAGCTGTTCTTGTAGTCAGACTAAGTCAGCAGCTTTGTCCAGGCATTCCGGTCATGTCAGACTAAGTCAGCGTAGTCCATCTCTTCCAGCTTAGTCAAATTAAGTGCAGCCTTCTCCAGCTGTCCCCGCCAGGTCAAACTAAGCCAGCCCTGTCCGGCTGTCCCAGTGAGGTCAAACTAAGCCAGCCCTGTCCGGCTGTCCCAGTGAGGTCAAACTAAGTCAGCCCTGTCCGGCTGTCCCAGTGAGGTCAAACTAAGTCAGCCCTGTCCGGCTGTCCCAGTGAGGTCAAACTAAGTCAGCCCTGTCCGGCTGTCCCGGTGAGGTCAGACTAAGTAAGCATTGTCCGGCTGTCCCAGTGAGGTCAAACTAAGTAAGCATTGTCCGGCTGTCCCAGTGAGGTCAAACTAAGCCAGCCCTGTCCGGCTGTCCCAGTGAGGTCAAACTAAGCCAGCCCTGTCCGGCTGTCCCAGTGAGGTCAAACTAAGCCAGCCCTGTCCGGCTGTCCCAGTGAGGTCAAACTAAGCCAGCCCTGTCCGGCTGTCCCAGTGAGGTCAAACTAAGTAAGCATTGTCCGGCTGTCCCAGTGAGGTCAAACTAAGCCAGCCCTGTCCGGCTGTCCCAGTGAGGTCAAACTAAGTAAGCATTGTCTGGCTGTCCCAGTGAGGTCAAACTAAGCCAGCCCTGTCCGGCTGTCCCAGTGAGGTCAAACTAAGTCAGCCCTGTCCGGCTGTCCCAGTGAGGTCAAACTAAGCCAGCCCTGTCCGGCTGTCCCAGTGAGGTCAAACTAAGCCAGCCCTGTCCGGCTGTCCCAGTGAGGTCAAACTAAGCCAGCCCTGTCCGGCTGTCCCAGTGAGGTCAAACTAAGCCAGCCCTGTCCGGCTGTCCCAGTGAGGTCAAACTAAGTCAGCCCTGTCCGGCTGTCCCAGTGAGGTCAAACTAAGTCAGCCCTGTCCGGCTGTCCCGGTGAGGTCAGACTAAGTAAGCATTGTCCGGCTGTCCCAGTGAGGTCAAACTAAGTCAGCCCTGTCTAACTGTCCAGGTGAGGTCAGACTAAGTAAGTATTGTCTAGGTGTCCAGGTGAGGTCAGACTAATTAAGCCAAATCCAGCTGTTCCGGTCGGGTCAAACTAAGTCGGTCTTGTCCGGCTGACCCAGTCAGGTCAAACTAGATATGCCCTGTCCAGATGTCCCAGTCAGGCCAACCTAAATTAGTTTTGCCCAGCTGTTCCAGTCAGGTCAAACTGTCAGAATTGTCCAGCTGCACCGGTCAGGTCAGCCTAAGTCAGCCATGTCCAGCTGTTCCTGGCCAAGTCCAGTGAGGCCAAACTGGCCTGGTTTTCTGGATAAGGTCCAGCAGTATCGCCCTGTTCCAGTTCTCCTCGCCAGCAACACTCCACTTGCTCCTGTCAGGTCAAACTAATCGTCGAGGTCAGGCTGTCCGATTACGGTCCAGTAACGTTCGCCTGGTCAGACTGGCCAGTTTTCGTCAAAATACGTCGGAGTCGTTCACCAGACCTTGTCAGATCAAGAAAGGTCGGCCTGGTCCGGCAGTTCTTGTCCAGTCAAACTAAGTCAGCCTTGTCCAGTTGTCTCAGTCAGGTCAAACTAAGGTAGCCTTGTCCAGCTAGCCCAGTCAAGTCAAACTAAGTCAGCTTTGTCCAGTTGTCCCAGTCAGGTCAAAATAAGTCAGCTTTGTCCAGCTGTCCCGGCCAGGTCAAACTAAGTCAGCGTTGTCCAGCTGCCTTAGTCAGGCCAAATTAAATCAGTCTTGTCCAGTTATCTTAGTCAGGTCAAACTAATTCAGCCTTGTCCTACTGTCCCAGTCAGGCCAAACTGAATTAACGTCGTCCAGCTGTCCCGGTCAGATCAAACTAAGTCAGCCTTGTCCAGCTTTCCCGGTCAGGTCAAACTAACAGCTTTGTCCTGCTGTCCCGGTCAGGCCAAACTAAGTCAGCCTTGCTCAATAATCCCGATCAGGTCAAACTGAGTCAACGTTGTCCAGTTGTCCCGGTCAGATCAAACTAAGTCAGCCTTGTCTAACTGTTCCAGTCAGGTCAAGTTTGGCCAGCCTTGTCTGGATGTCCGGTCCAGTCAAACTAAATAAGCCTTGTCCATCTGTCCCAGTCAGGTCAACCTGGGTCACATTTGTCCAGCAGTCCCGGTCAGGTCAGACTAAGTCAGCCTTGTCCAGTTGTCCCAGTCAGTTCAAATTAAATCAGCCTTTTTAGCCGTTTCAGTCAGGCTAAGCTAAGTCAGCCTTGTCCAGCTGTCGCGGTCAGGTCAGACTAGGTCGGACTTGTCTAGCTGTTCGGGCAGGTCAAACTAGCCTAGTCCAGTTCCCCTTGCCAGGTTCATGCTACGTCGGTTCGGCCCAGCTGATCTGGTCAGGTCAAAGAAGGTCAGCGCGATCCGGCTCTCTTGGCCATGCCGTGTCCTGGTCCAGCCGGACAGACCACGCCAGACTAGGTCAGCGTAGTCCAACTGTACTCATTAAGTCGAACTAGATCGTCCTTTCTTCAGTGAGTCGAAGTCAGGAAACATGTTGTTCCGTCAGCATACTTGGGTAACTGTCAGACTCCTTGGCTTTGTCTGGTAAAAAATGGTCACGTCAAGTCATTCACGTTCACCTGGAAGACGAAGACTCGGCAATCGAATCACGGTAAATGTCATTATCGCTATGCCTCGAATTATCTACACAATCTAAGGTCCCGAAGTCCCATTTGGTGTAGTATCAGAACTTGCGGTTGTCTTTTGTAAGCTCGATCAGCCCTCAGTTTGCCGGAAGTCACGTATAGGTGCACGTACACAGCTTCATAGCCGGCAGTCGAACACAGTCACACGTCGTCGTACATCAGATCACGTCAGTCATCTGAATAAAAGGTAGGCCAGGTAGTTCATCACCCCACCGGAGCTCGTCAGGAGGACAGCCAGATGGCACAGACGGACAGCTGATTTGTCCAGTGTCTCGACCTTCCACGCAAGAGCTGGCTGGAAGTCAGATCAAGTCTTTGTCCAATAATCGTCATCAGTTAAAAATCAGTAACATCAAACTTCTGTGTCGGGTTTGTCTTTCCGGCAATGTATTTGTCAACAATCGTCCACTGGGTCTTAACAAACTAAAACAACAGGCTAAAGAAGTAATCATCTTTGTTTCACCCATAAGACAAAAGGCAAAACAAAACTTAGTCACGTGATACAGTCATACAGTCATTACCAGTCAGGCGTCAGTTTCAAGTTTGGTACAAGTCACTTCAGGTCTGTTTCGTTAAGTCGCATGGCTACACTCTGCAGCAGTCACATGACGTCGACTGCGAGTCACACACAGTCGGGCAACTTGGTTATCATACACGGTCTGAGCGCGTGAAGATGCCACGTGCAAGTTAAATGCGTGTCATGTGGCGTCCCCGGTCATTTGTAACGCAAGTGGCGGTGATTTTAGCGCGTCGTCTGGTCCGCATTTACGTCTGTTACCTATCTTTCTGTCCGGTCACAAGTGATAACTTGATGATGGGGATGTGGTGCCTTTGTCCGTTGGAACCCATGCTCAAGTCACATGAACCCAAGCAGTCACATGACGTCCGTTGTCCGTCTCGTCCCAGCTGCAGTCTGGACAACGTTCCTTTCATATCCGTTGTGCGCCAGGTCAAACGGTCAGACAGCAGTCATTTGATGTCCGTTGTTTGTTAGGGCAGATATGCAGTCCAGACAACATTCAGTTGATGTCCTTGTTCATCAGGTCAAACACACCATCTGGACGACAGCAGTCATTAATGTCTGTTGCTATTCCGACAGTCTGGACAGCAGTTATCTGATGTCCTTTGCCCGTGAGGTCAATCATTCTATCTACATAGCATTCATCTGAAGTATTTGTCCGCTGGGTCAAACGAACAGTCTGAGCAGCAGTCACTGAATGCCAGTTTTCCGTCAGATTAAACGTACGGTCTGAACAGCAGTAAATTGATGTCGTAGTCCCACAGAGCAAACATACAGTTTATGTAATGGTCGTTTTCTGGTCGTATCAAACGCACAGTCTGAACAACAGTCACTTGATATCCTTGTCGCTCAGGTCAAATATACGTTCTGGATCGCAGTCATTCGGCCTCTGCTGTCCAGCAGGTCAAAGGCACACTGCACAAGTCATGTTGTCTGTTGTCTATCAGGACAAACCAAGAAGTCTGGCAACATATGATTTTTGTGGTCCGTTAGGCCAAACGTACTGGAAACGTCTGTCGTCATCTTACCTAACATATGGTTTGGACTGTCGTCTATCTTATCTAACATATGATTTGGGCAACCGTCATATGTTTGCCAAACTTACAGTTTGTACAGTCATCTGTCTTGTCTCGCGGATGGTCTGGACTACAGTCAGATGTTCGTTGTCTGTCAGGTCAAACGTATAGTTTGGTTACCAGCTATGCGATAACCTTGTCTGACATGTGTAACATCTAGTCCACACGACATGCATCATTCCCCATTGTCTTTTGGGCCACACGTACGCCTTGAACTGCCGTCATGTGATGTTCTTTGTCAGTTAGATGAGAGATAAAGTCTGAACAGCCGTCGTTTGATGTCCGCTGTCAGTCAGATCAAATGTACAGTTTGAACAACGGTCATCTGATGTTTGTTTTCAGTCAGATCAAACGTACAGAATGTACAGATATCATCTGACTTTCGTTGTCAGTCAGACCAGACGTACAGTCTGGACAACAGTCATCTGATGTTCTATGTCAGTCAGAGATGTCAGCTCACGTCATGACGTCACACGCGCAATATGAACAGTAACCATCTCATAGTTGCTGTTAATCATATAAAAGATGCAGTCTGAACAGCACTCATCTGATGTTCGTTGTGAACCAGATCAATCGCGCAGTCCATACAGCTGCAATCTGACGTCCGTTTTCAGTCAGGTCAGACGCACAGTCTGGACAACAGTCATCTGACGTCGGTTCCCAATCGGACCAATCATACCGTCTGAACAGCAGTCATCTGATATTCGTTGACACTCAGATCAAAGTTACAATCCGAACAGCAATCATCTGATGTCCGTTGTCAGACAGACCAGACGCACAGTCTGGGCAAGGGTTGTTTGACGTCTGCTGTGCGTCAAACCAAAGGTACACTCTGGACAAGAGTCATATTATGTCCGCTAGCTGAAGCGAAAAGTCTGGGCCACATATGATGTTTTTGTCTGAAACGCACAATCTGCACAACTGTCATCTGATGTCACTGTAAGCCGTATCAAACAGATACTACGAGCGACAATGATGTGATGTTCAATGTCTGCCAGGTCAAACGTACACGTTGGATGACAGTCATGTGATGACGTTGTCTGTCATGTCTAACATGCATTCAATAATCATGTCCAACATATCATGTCTAGCATGCAGTCACGACGTCCATATGACGTTCCTGCCCATGAAGAAAAACGCAGGGCCCGAGCGTCAGCCGTTTCATGTCTGTTGCCCGTCCAGTTCACCGCACAGTCCAGGGAACTATTGTATGATCTACGCTGTCCGTCAGGCGAAAGGCAAAGTCCGGTCAAAAGTCATTTTAAAGTCTTTTAAAGTCTAAAGTCATTTAAAAGTCTTTAAGTCCGTTTTTCGTTGGGACAAAGGAACTGTCTGGAAGTCATAGAATTCGGCTCTCCGCCAGACCAGACGCAGAGCCTGGACAACAGGCTTGTGGTGTTCTTGTCTGTCATGTCTAACACGTGCTCTGGACAGCAGTCACGTACAGCTGTTCTGTTGGCCAGAAGGTCAAGAGTACAGTTTGAACAATAGTCATTCGATGTTTACGTCCGTCAGGTGTACTGAACAACTTGGTGAACTTCATTCAATGACGTTTGCTGTCCGTCTCGTCAAAAGAATGGTTTGGACAACAGTCATGTCATGTCCTTGTCCATCACATTTAATATGCATTAACAACAGTCAGATGTTATGGTCCGTAACGTCAAACATGCAATTCTGACAAGCCATGTCTTGTCTCTGTCCGTTGAATTTAACGTGTAGCTTGAACCACAGTCAGATGCTGTCCTTGTACGTCAGGTCAAACAAACAGCTGTCACAACAGCCCTTTGATGTTTTCGTCCGCAAGATTGAAAGTGTAAGTCGCGCGACGTCCTTTGTTGTTTGGGTCAAACGCACATTTTTACAGCAGTTACTTGATGTCCTTGTCCATCAGGTTTAACTCAGAGTCATGACAACATTCAACTAACATTGTCTTTTTTGTCACGCCAGACGAACAGTTTCTTGAACAATCGTCTGAGGTCACTCGAAGTCCGACTGGTAAGTCTAAGTCTGTCAGTCTGATGCCAAAGTTTGTCAACAGTCATCTGATTTCAAAGTCCTTTGTGAACTAATGGTCTAAAGAAAAACTGGATTAACGAAGCCATCGTGTTCTTGTCTGTCAGATACAACGTACAACTAAACAAAAGCCATGCGAAGGTCTTGTCCGTTGTTCGTTGGGATTTCACGCTCAGTCCGAGTTACAATGTTCGATGTCGAAGACAGATGATAGTCATACGAAATCTTTGCGAGTCAGGTCTCACGAATGAGTCAACCAATGGTTACATGTTAGATTTGGCGACTGTCTGCCGAATCTCAGCCACAGATTGGTCAAAAGCCATGATATAACATCTCCCGTTGTCTGTTAGGCTTCCGGCGTCATTTGGACAACAGTCATGTGGTGTTCCAGTCCGTCAGGTGCCACGTGACATAGGCGTAGGAGCATTAGATACTGCGTGGGTGAGGATGGACTGTGAGAGTGTCAGACATTTTCTCACGAAACGTCACATCAAAAACGCCGAAATTTCCGTAAAAGTGGAATCAAACGCTCCTCCTCCATTGCCAAGCCTATGTTACGTGGCCTCAATAACAGTCATGTAATGTCATTGTCCACTGACGGTCGCGCACGTTCTAGGCAGAAGTCACGTGATGCTTTTGTCTGTTGCCAGGTCGCACGAACACACCAGATGACAGCCACGTGATGACATGTCCAGCACCGCATAAAGAAGCTAGGCACATGCCTGGCTCTTCTCGTTTTATGCCAAGTGATCTGATGCCTGTGTCCGTCAGGTCATGCGTTTTAGGTCACCAGCAATTCACAGACGGAACAGTCAACATCCATGAGACAAAGTTGGCGGTCATGTGACGTTCGTCTCTGTCGGGGATGGGTCTCGCGAGCTGGACAGCTCTCACGTCATGTTTTTCGTCTGGTCTCACGGACGGAACAACGGTCAAGCCATGCTGCCGCGCGTTGTGTCTAAAGTGTGAACAGCTTACAAATGGTGTCCTCGTCAATCAATGTCCCGGGAACGCCACACAAAAGTCGAACTGGATTTGACGTGTCATCCTCAGCATGAATATGATCCAACATCACATCGGCTGTGAGCCCTTCTACTAGCTCGTCATGTGTCGGGTAATGCAGTCTTTCGTCAGTCTGTCAATGTCTGCCACTCAGGTCTGCGGAAGGTCTTATGCGTAATTGTAGCCAATGTCAAATTAAAGCTACTTGCAGATGTCTGACAATTACGTCTGGGATTTTGAGCGTGCGTCTGCGGCTGACATTTGCCGGGATCCCGATGGAATACAGGTTATCCTTGTTTTGCGTCGGGTTCTAAGCCTCCGGAAGGACACGACCTTTCCGAGATGACGCAACGACCGGCCCAGGCTGGCGAGGGGTTGAATACAACACGGGATAACTTGCATTCCATCGGGTCCTGGCACACGTCTGGTCTGGGGTTATTTCTGTCCATATTAACACTTGAACTATTTTGTCACGCAATATTCAATGTTTCTTAGCGGGCGGTGACGTAAACTGGAACAAATTTCGCGCCACCACCAGGAACCGTCGAAGCGACAAAGTCCGTCCATCGTCGGGGCGCTCTCGTCACAGGTTCCTCATGTCCAGCAGCTTCCTATCACGGGCGTCGGCACGTTATTTCGGAGATCGCTTCCCCCCGGCCCCGGGACGGCACGGGATGTGAAAAGACGCTGGTCTGTACCCTGCATATACCGGACACGCTGCGCCCCGAGAGACGCGGCCAACAACCGGACAGCCGGACGACTGTCGTACGATATCAAGCTTACGCAGCGGTGGGTTTGGTTCACGAGGACTCACAAGGGTACCGAATCACATGGGAGGTGCTCTGGCGTTGGATGTAACCTTCCTCGTCCCGAGGAAATGACCAAAACGATCATCACACTATGAATAAAGCATTACCAGCGAGATAACAACGAAACATCGAGATCAAGCCAAAGCCGGAGTTCCCAACTCCATCTAAGGTTAACACAAAGGCAAGAGTTCTGCTGAAAGTACCGCTTTATCTGCGGTGGACTGATCGGTGTGGGTTCGGCACTGCAGCCGTGGTCCCGGCGTTGTTATAAATCTGTACGGTACCGTCCGAGTCATCAAAACATCAACAAAGTACTCCGGCTTCGATCAGTCTAGACCGCTTCAATTAAGCTCTTGAGAACGTCAGCTCAGCAAACAAGTGAATCCTTACACATCTAGCAACAAATAATAACGGTTAGTGTCTGCTACAGCTATATGCTAGTGCCATTCCATGTCGGGCAGCAGGTCTGTCTGTCCGTCTGTCTGTCTGCTTGCCCGTCTGCCCGCCGGTCGTGCGCGGGCCTGACCCCGATTAACTGGTGGGGTGAGGGGGTCAGACGGCCTTTGAAGGCCAGTCCTGACCACCCGGCGTCTCCGACTGGGCGCCGCCAGGCCCGGCGGTCGGCCGCTCTTGACAGCAGACGGCGGCAGCGGCGGCGGCGACAGCGGCGGCAGCGGCAGCGGCGGCGGCCGCCAGACCCCAGCCCGGCCCCTTGGACGGCGAAGGGACAACGTTCCTGAGGCGGGCGCGTGACGACACTGGCCGCCGAGCGCCGGCTCCTCAGCACGTCAGTCGTGGGCCGTCTGAGTCGGGCGGAGAGGTCAGTCAGGGTCAGTGCGCGGCGTCCCTTCCGGACCGGAAGCGTTACCGGCCTGCGCTGGTCCGCTGGTCCGCGCCGGTCCGCTGGTTCGCTGGTCTCAAGCGGCCGGCGCGGCCCGCCGCCGGCGGAGGTTGCGGCTGGCCAGCAGGTCGCCGAGGTCGAGCAGGTCGTAGAGTGGCCGGCCCATGTAGCCTACAGCCGGGGTCAGGTGGCCGGGCAGCTCGTCCAGGTAGTTTTCGGCCGGCTCCTGGGCGGCGTCCAGCTCCTCCTCACGCAGGTACTGCGGCGGCGGCCGCTGGTTGTTCAGCGGGCTGCCGGACACGAACAGATCGGTACACAGTGGAAACAGAACCGTCCAAAGGCTGCAGACGGCAGCCAAACACATCAACAGCGAAGAGGGAAGAATGCGTTGTTGGATACCAGTAATCCATCAGTTACAGGAAACGGCCAGGCAACTACTAATTGATTCGGTTGCCGGAATCCATGTGCCTCAGATAAGGCTATCAGTTTACACACGAACGTGTTGGCGCGTACAACTGCTGAATACATGTTTCAGCGTGATATAGGCAGCAATGAACTGGGTGGCGATTTCCGACTTACTTGGGAATCTCTGAGGCGCTGAGGTGCTGTAGGTTCAGCGCCGGTATACCCGGCCGCGGTTTGTGTTTCGGCGTGAACTGGAAGTCCTCGCCGGGTCCGGTGGCGGCGGGGTGCGGACGGCCTGGGAGTCGTCCTCTCGTCGGACTCCGCCCACGGGCGCAGGTTGACCCGGCGGATCAGCTGGCACGACACGGGCCGGTTCCTGGCCGACCGAAGTCACAGCCGGGGTCATGGTGGGTCTGGGCCGCGGCGGCAGAAGGCCGACACCGACAGCGTGGCTCCCCGCGCGAGCTCGGGCCGGGAGGGTGCGCGCAGACTCACCTCTTACTGACGACGCCGGTTCTCATGACCAGCGGCCGCACCATGTCGATGTCGTCCAGGTTGTCGCAGAGCACCCGGGCCAGCGTGGTCTTCCGCAGCTGGTGCAGCTGCGACGGCGTGAAGGACGACTTCATCCCGCCGTTCTCGAACCAGAACCTGTCGCCCACCTGCCGACGAGGCAACCGGTTGAGGTTCGGTCGTGAAATGGAAAACAGAACGGGCTGCTGCCAAAGAGCAAGCTATCTTATCACACAAAAAATGACAACAAATCCAGGTACCTTCAGGTTCAGAAACTGTTGGCCGATGATGCAGGCGAAGGTGGGGCCAACCAGTCCTCCTTTGACAGGCCTCTCGGCCAATCCTCCGGCAAACAGGTCAATGTCATCCAAATGTCTGAAACACAGCCAACGGATCTCGTCACAGGAAAGCCCGGCCTCCGACATCTGTCCCACATCTTGGTACGGCTTGGTCTTGGTACGGCTGATATATGGGCTTCTTCTTCATCTTTTATTTCTTCACTTTGTTGTCAAGAATTCACGTCTTCTTTTTCTTTACTTCTTATCTGATACCTCTTGGACGAAAAAGAGTCACACGGGGGACTAACATTCACACCACACAATCCAGAGCAAAAACCACGAGTCAGGTTTATAAGCACAACCGTGACTCACTTGTAGGCGACACGCAGTCGTCCAACGCTGTCGTCGTCCATGACCTTGAGCAGCTGGACCCAGCTGGTGAAGCGCTGCAGGCCGCACTCTCTCCGCCACGTGTTGTACGGCGCCAGGCCGTGGTCGCGGCCCCGCTGGAGGTTGATGGACGCCAGGTCCATGCCGAACGGCTCTGCCCGGCAACAGGGCCGTCGGTCGTCACAATCGTGTGAGTTGTCCGGCAATCCTCTGTCCCAGCCTCTCGCCAGGGGTACACGCGATATAATTCACTGTGTCAAACTGGAACACAACTGGTGCGCGTTCACCGGGGATTTCTTTGGTTATGTACAGGATATGGAAACGTGTTCTGGCGTAAACTTTCTGTTTGTTCGTCACAGATTTATGCTTTGGCATCAGCGAAAACGTATGCCGGAAAATCGCGTTTCATAAAACACGGCCTGAGAGCCGGCCGCCAGAGGCACGCCGAGAATGAGCGGCGACTCACGGTTGGTCTGGAAGAGCCGGTTGGTGAGCTCGCGGCTGATGAAGACGTCCCGTCGCTGGGCCGGCTGGTACAGCAGGCCGAACACTAGCCGGTCCACGCTGCCGATGTTGTGCAGCTGGGCAGGGTTCATCAGCTCCTTGTGGAGCGATATGTCTGCCGGTAGGCGGCGACACTGTCACTGGAGGCTTCCAGAGGCCAACAGGGAATCATAATGCACTACGTGGCGGGTCGAAGTCCTCCCGCAACATCATTTATCAATGGACGACGACAGTTGCTCTGTTCAATACTTCTCACACTGCCTCAGCGCATGCGTGTCACAACGGAGAACTTCAGCAAGTTTCTTATGCATCCTGTGCACGTTCAGAGTTAATTCCACACGTTTATTTGAGCGGTCATCGTAACCGGGAACAAAGCTGAGATGAGCAGCACGTTTACCCAGATCCACGGCGTTGCCGAACTTGTCGCAGCGGTTGAGCTTGCTGTTCACCAGCGAGTGACCGAAGCGAAAGGCCGCCGAGGCGAAGGCGTTTGCGATGGCCGGGTTCACCGAGCTGTTGTAACCGTAGAAGTAGCCGTACTTTCTGCAGCGTCACGTCGAAGATCTTGATGACCGACCGGCCTGCATGAAACACCGTAGAAGTGGCATAAATAAATGTTTAAAACCAGGTCAGATTACTTTTCGTGGTTTCGCTACAACGTACAGAAGCTACCCTGGCCGATTCAACAGAATGTCGGAATGAAACGAATGCAAAGTCTATTCAGCACAGCGATGACGACAATGATACGCTGAAGGTAAGCACGCATGAAAAGCGCCCGCATTTCAAAGACTAGAGTATGTTGTCGAAGAGATCCAAACTGACCCAGTACGACGGGGAGCCACTCGTTGTAGGTGATGACCTGCATCATGGCGCCCACCACCTTCCTGGACTCGTGGAAGAGCCGGTCGTCGCCCCAGCGCGGGTTCAGACGGGACAGCTCGCGCGCTACCCGGTTATGCTCCCGCAGCCACAGAGTGTGCATCGAGGTCAGACCTGGGGAGCACCATAAAAACATCTGTCATACGGGACTGCAGCCCATGCTTGTCTACCAGAGGGAACCTCGACAGGCTGCCAATCCAGTACAGCATTTTTTAACCGTGCGCGTTCAGCTTCATGCGAAGAGCAGATTATTCGCCGAATTCCCGGCCAATCATTTTGCAATCGGCTTCCTTCCATTCAGCCCGGGCGGACGCGTGTCGTTTCCAGATCCAGATCCGGGGCAGGCCGGAGCGCCGTCGCCGCTGCCCTTCACCAGCTCTGGAGAAGGGGCCGACCGGACCCCGCTGCCGGACCCGCCGACCGGACCCGGCTGCCGGAGCCGCCGACCGGACCCGGCTGCCGGACCCTCCGGCCGGACCCGGCTGCCGGACCCTCCGGCCGGACCCGGCTGCCGGAGCCGCCGACCGGACCCGGCTGCCGGACCCGCCGACCGGACCCGGCTGCCGGACCCGCCGACCGGAGCCGGCCGGCTGACCCACATGCGGCCGACCGGTCCGACCGGCGGCGGCGGCCCGGCCGGCCCGGTCCAGCCCTGCCCCGACTGGCCGCGGTAATGACGGTCTCGGGCGGCCGGCGCGGGCCCGGCGCCGCCTCATAACGGGTTTTTACTGCACCGGCTAATTGTGAATAACTGTGACCGATTAGAGGGCTGACTCGACCGCGTGCAGACCGGTCGCCGGCAGGAGACTCATCCGGCAGCCGGATAGCGGTTCCCTTCTTGCCCCGGCGCCGCTCCCCCTCCTGGCTGCACCACGCCGCACGGCACCGTACCGTTAGGGCCCGTCCGAGCCGGGCTCGGCTGCCCTCGGAGGAGCGCCCGCTCCACGACAGGTCGCGCGCCGTGGTCCGAGCCGCCACTGACCTGGCTGCTCGTTGACGCGATCGTCGCCGGCCGTGAAGCAGTACAGGTTGTCGTTCGTCATCCGGCACTCCGAGTGTACGTCAGCGTCCCCGGGCGGAAGTAGCGGCTTCCGGTACCGCAGGTGCGTGTACTTCAGCATGCCTGGTGCAGGAAATACGCGTGCAGTTGGACGGCGGAAGTCTGCACGTGGACTGCACCTCGCGTCCATTTGGGAGTGCGAGCCAAGAGATCCGTCTTGCAGTTACGTTTACTCCGGAACCGTTACAGGTCCGCTGATTCCGCTGTGCGTTTTAGGGAAAAACAAAACGTTAAATTACTCTCAAACTTGAAGTCTGCCTCACAACTTGCACTGCAGACTGGTAAACAAAACCAAACATTACCAGTTATAGTCCGTAGAGCGATCGGCAACTGTCCACGCCCAAAGAATAGTACAGTTAACAGCACGCGTGTCTCACCTGCGGAGAAAAGCCTTAGGTTGTTCATCTCCTCCTCCGACGAGCCGTACACATTGCTGGCGTCCAGGTAGGATGGTGATCTGGTTGATCTGATCTCTCGGGCCCAGAGTGCAGTCCGGTCTCGGCGCAGGTGACGACCTGAGCACGTCATCGACGCCATTGGTGGTGCTGCCACTAATGGCTTAACGGAATTTCATTTCGGTCCCTTGAGCTGACCGAGAGATTAACATGAGTATTTCAAAGGCAGAATGAATCAAATTAAACGACAAGGTTACGCACGAAATGAAATAAGAGCGCCTGACAGGGAAGGTAAACAATGAGGTGACGCAAGTCACAGACAGCATCAGTCCTAGCGAGACCTCGCCACATTCATCACTCGGCATTCTACACCGCCGTCTCCGGGTGCATTCCCAGAGAGGCGCAGATTGGACTGCTGGTCAGCCACACCTGCCAAACCCTACTCAGTCCGCACCGTCAGCCGACCGACCTGACGAACTCCATGCAGGACTGGTTGTACTTGGAGTAGAACGGGTCGTAGGTGGGTATGCTGATGGGCATGCAGTCCGGGTGGCGCCGGTCGGCCGGCAGCGCCCGCCCGTGCTGGCAGCAGCGCGGTACCGAGCCATTGAAGCCGCGAGCCTGAGCGGAGGCTGGCGAACAGCGCAGGCTGAGTGAGACAGGCGGCATCACAGGCGCCGCCAGAGTCACACAGGCGGCATCACAGGCGCGGCCCGAGTCACACAGGCGGCATCACAGGCGCCGCCCGAGTCACACAGGCGGCAGCACAGGCGCGCCCGAGTCACACAGGCGGCAGCACAGACCACAGGATGGACCGCACGGATAGAGCAGCAGACCGCAGGCGCAGCCATCGTCGGACATGGGACACAGGTAAATTACTATTGCACACGAAATGGTGACGCACGATCACAACCTTTCGAACACGCCAGTCTTATTTAGCGTTTGCCTTAGTCTAAAATGTCAGAAGTGTCAACTGTGTGTGTGGGTCAGGATCGGATTAAAAAAACAACAAACAAATACGCGTATGGCGTTTATTGGGTTTTTCCATTCCAAAGCAAAAATAACGTCATGATTCCATAGGAACGACGGGCATATACCTGACTTTTCGTTTACAATGGATTCCTCAAGAACTCCGGATACTCACAGGTGAGGTCGTGGTCCATGAACTGTCCCCACTGCATCACCATCATGGTGATGCGGGTCGACGTCAAGTTTACGTCACGGTGCACGGTCATGCTGACGTCACGCGGCGACGGCAGCTCCTCACCTCCGGCCACGGAGCGTCGGGGGGTTTGTACGCCTGCAGAAGGCGGGACTAACTTTACAAAATCGACCGCACAGGTCACAGCCATCATAGTTCACGATCGCTTTGAACGGTAGGGAAATCACACGGTCGCCGGTGCCGACGGCGGAATGATGATAAACAGAGTTCCCGTGCTCCTGAGCTTCTGACGACAGTACGGGAATTACAGTCAAACTCGGAGCGATATAATTAGCACAAGCAGTCCCACCAGCTTCTCTTGGCGTCAGTTTGGAGCGGGCTCAGCAGCCGCCAACGTACCGTCGTTGTATTGCGGAGGTAGAAACCTGGCGAACGGCGTCATGGCGGCTCCCAGGTACCTGCTGTTGGCGTTGTTGCAGCTGCCATCGGCGGTCCTGAAACGCATCGCCAACGTCTCGATTTAGAGGGGTGTGACTTCTCGAAACACTGCCAGTGCCAGCAGCCTCACTCGTGCTGCGATAGGGAACTGTACCGAAAAGTCCAGTACACAAATTGTTTACCAGAACGAAGCTTCGCATGGACAGTTCTTCCCGGAAAATTGCCCGTAAACCTAAATGTCGCGTTGACGATGCACAGTCACAGTCAAACACATACTCATATCGATTCGTTGCCTCTTACTAAGCCACCCTCCGAATGAACGGCGAACCCAAAAGTCTCGGGGCTCGGGATACCCAAGCAATGACTATTTCCCTTCTACCAGCGACCGACAGGCGAGGCACGGCCACGCGTGCCGCCCGCCACCGGGGCCGGAGACCAGCTGACCTGAAGTAGACGGACAACGCCGGACACGGCTCCGGCTTCCTCTCAGACTTGGTCGGACAGCCGTCGAACAGGCCGGTGCCCCGGACAGAGACGTCCTGTAGCTGCACCATGTGCTGTCGGGCCAGGTTATACCTGCAGAACAGCAGAACAGCGGCTCCCGTCAACGGCGACCGGGTAACGCCGGACCGGCAGGGGTGGGAATTCAGCATGGAATGAAAATCATTAACAAAAGACACAAATGGGAATCGTAAGAGGAAGTCCTATGTTTCCTCCAGAGAGACCCGTTGCCGCCACGCTTTCCTCACCATAAAAGTGCGATAATGTCTGGCAAATGGAAACATAAATTATGGATGAGCATTCTCCCAGGCTGGGCATAACGCAACGTTATGACGCAATACATAAATGGACAATGTATCACTTCCGGACCCTTTGTCCAGTAGACCAGGGAGCTCACTTAGTGAAGGGAGCGTGATGGCAATTCAACAACAGCAGAGAAAATGCTTCCAAAAGATTCGTGTTGGAATATTCCTGTACTGAGTCATCAAGACAAAGAGGACACAGATGAACAAGAATTAGTGCAAGGAGACAAATTCATTACCCAGCAAATCGTGCGAAACGTTTTCTCTATTTTTCAAAGCATGTACGGAAAGCGGCACACTCGTCTCAGAAAAGCCGAATTATTTTGCATTCCGAGTCAGCTAAGAATGTAGCGAATGTGATTTACGTGCAAGTGTGAACATCGGAACATCACGCAACGAAATCTGTCATCGGCTGTTAACAGTCAATCAACGGTGGTCTGGTGGCCGCGGCTCACCCGCCGATTTGAGGTCCGACTGCGCTGGCGGCGCTGCGCAAACCACCACTTTATCTCGGCACGATAACGGCACCAGTGACGTACGCGACGCCAGTTCATACCGGCCGGACAGTTATGAGGGCCTGGCGCGGCGGGCCACTGAACGGCAGCCGAGCAACGGTAAACCCACCGGCCCCCGGCGCCCGCCGCCCGCCCCACGGTCCTCTGTCTTCAGCCAGACCGGGCCACGGTCCCCCGTCATCAGAGTCAGACCCGTCCGCGGTCCTCAGTCACAACACCCGTCCACGGTCCCCGTCATCAGAGTGAGGCCGGGCCACGGTACTCCGTCATCAGAGTCAGACCCGTTCACGGTCCTCAGTTTCCAGAGTCAGGCCGGTGCACAGTCCTCAGTCTCAGAGTCAGACCTGTCTACGGTCTTCAGTCACCAAAGTCAGACCGGTCCACGGTCCCCAGTTTTCAAATCAGACCGGTCCATGGTCCTCAGTCTTCAGAGTCGGTCCCGAGGCCTGACCCGGTCACATTCCCGGCCGGTCAGGTCAGCCCTAATCAACAGACGGTCATCGGCCCAGTCAGGGTCGGACAAGCCCCGCGGTCTCGGCCGGCGGCCGGTTTGGTCGGCTCTGAAATGACCCGGAGACCTCAGTCGGTCGCAGCACGGCCGCGGTCACCACGTTGTCCCGGACCGGGAAGACTGGCCCGGAAGGTCCTAGTTTGTTACTGCACGTGCGACGCCCACCCACCAGGAAGTGACACATTCCCGGCTGAAGTTCTGTCCCTTTTGGCGCCGTCCGAAGAATGACAGCAACACAAAAGCACCGAAACTAGACAAAGAACAGGGATTATTGCACTATCCTGCGTCTAACTTCGGAACGGCTGATAACTATGACATCTGATCTATTTTTTTCAAACATACGTACACTGTCGGCGGCCGAATGTGGCTCTAAGGTGCCGTGGAAACCAGACTGGTTGACTACTTCAAGACAGATTCCGATGGATAGCACAACAGCGTTTTCTACAACGCGCTCAGAATTTATGGTGGTGCGCTACTTGCCTGTTTTGTGGTGTGTTCAAACAACTGTAATCGATTGGCTTTTGGTACAGATGTTATCCATTTCGAGCCATCTGTTTCCCACGCAAACTAGTTTGGGTCGGTAATTACCCGATCTGGGCAAAGGTTCAAGAACCGGACTAGTCATTTGCATGTTCTGAACCATCGTCTGTCAAAATAATTGCAGCTAAACCAGCGTCATGTGGATAGCGTGGCTTATCCGGAGGCCGGCAGCACAGATCGAGCCACTGCTTCCCTGCGCTGCTCGACCATATGCCGACGCTTCGGGCCAGGTCTGGGCAGAAAACGGAACTTTGTCCGCCTGGGGTTAAGAGCAGCATCCCTCTCGAAATCCGGCCTGCCGCCAGGATTTCGCCGCGTAGGTCATCTTTAATTTCTCCTCCTCCTCCTCCGACCGAGAAACGCAAACGGAGCCGGGCGAGACCCGCACTGGCACGCCCGGACCGACGCGGGCACTGACCTTTTCGAGATGAGCCGGCTGGTGTGCAGACTGGCGTAGCCATATTTGGCGAGGTCCTTGGCCTTCGGTTGCTGCCGGTTGAACGCGGCCAGGTAGGAGCCGGGCTCGTCCGGAGAAAGCGACAATCCTGCGGCGACAGAGCGTCCGGTCAGCAGCGCGTCCGGTCCGGCAGCCGCCGCCGCCGCCGCCGCCGCCGCGCCCCACTTCACAACGCGGCCGAGGATCCGGGCGGCCTCATTCTCCGGCCCGGCCGGCGCCGGCGGCAGCGGCGGAGGCGGCGGCCCAGTGACCGAGTCCGGCGGCACGTGGACAACGAGCGTCCTCACGGCGGCCGACCGACGGGGAAGTTCCCCCGGGACGCTCCTCCATTTTGGCGCTCCTCGATGGAATAATACATGCAGGGCAGCAGGTGGGGGCACAACTCCAGTGATACGGTTTGGTGACGCGACACGATATTTAAACAGGCGACATTCCGAGCCATCACTGAATATCCAATCAGGCCAGTGAATATCCATTGCGAGCCGGTGTGGGTTCACCGGGCTTTCACCAAATCTGGATACCAGCCTTCTCGGGACAGCCCCGGTTCGGTCCCATTTCCGACGTTGTGGAACGCACAACGGTAACAGTAATAGTCGTCGGACTGACACCGATGGCCGTCACCGTGACGCGACACTGACGGCGCCGTCACGGCCGGACCGAACTTGGGCGGACTGAGCGTGGCAGAAGTGCGATGGAAGGGAGCGGAACGTGACTGGAACGTCCAGTTCACCAACAGACAGGGGCCTGCTGGTGAAGACTGAACGCGACGAATGCATTAACGGGAGACGAAGCGTAGCACTAACTTTTGAAGACAGCTGGCGATAAAAACGTTTCGTCAACGTCCTGAATAATTCACTGATTTTCACTGATCGCAACGACGTTCTGAAAAATCACTGAAACATCTGGAGGCAGAATTCAGAAGCTCACGATTTATACCAAAGTATGGCTGCAGTCACACTGGTCATGCACAGGTCTTCTCAAAAGGACGGCAAATGCGTTTTTCCCTTCTTCCTTGATTATGATGCATGGCAAATAGATTAGATCACAAGTGAAATGCTTGTTTTTGGTTCTGCAAGGCATGCGATGCCTCGGGACATTAGGCTGGAATTCCGGTATTGATCTATTCCGGTACTGATATAAGACAGCCGATCGTAAACTGGAAATAGGACGACCAGTCTGTTAACCGGGCAGCGCTCTCAAGAAGAACACCGTTATTGCCGTGAGAAGATTGCTCCGAAAAGAGCCATTCGTTTCTCCATCTCCAATTTCCGATCCACTTCTTGGTTCAGGCGTGGGTGCAAACTCGGTAAATTTTCCGTTCGGTCACTTTAA
Organism: Capitulum mitella; assembly: GCA_030062745.1. Classification (NCBI taxonomy): domain Eukaryota; kingdom Metazoa; phylum Arthropoda; class Thecostraca; order Pollicipedomorpha; family Pollicipedidae; genus Capitulum; species Capitulum mitella. The sequence goes on along the minus strand of CP099841.1, from coordinate 820,310 downwards.
GCACCAAGTTTCCATACCCATGACTGGCATGTGTACGAAACGCATTCTATCGCTCACAGAAAGCCGTGTCTTACTGAAGGCTACATCGTAAACAGGGTGCGAACCATCACGCAAGAAAATGTCAGAAATAAATGCGGAGTGCCAACATAGGTGGAGTTTGGAAACGAGCGCCTAGTTTTGTCACACCAAATGCCCTCTGCTGCAGAAGCAGAACACAAGAATCGAGTCAGTTTGCAAAGTACAAAGCCGAGAGCCGACCGCAAGACATAAAAACGGAGAGGGCAAAGTTCGGCTGTCATCATGAGGTGGACACGGAACATAGCCAACAGCGGTGTGCTCTCGGCTATGTTTTCAGTCGACAGCACACCGCTGTCGACTGAGGATTTCCGCAAGTTCATAGCTCAGGAGATATATAGCAGCAGCAGCAGCTACGTATGGCAGCTACCGACCGACATGAGGTTTATGCCCAGCCGTTGCCGACCATCGCGAAACGGCTCCAGAAATTTGGAGCTACCTGCCCGACGCCGATCCGTGTTGAACAGTCAGACCCGGAGAACGAAGGGAGGCGTTCACCATGTACGCCGCCTGGAGTCAGCACATCACAACTTGAAACAGTGAAAGGCTTCGTTGCTCACTGGATGAATGCGTTGTATATGTAGGTCGCTATTGCAAAAGCAACTAAAACGGTACATTTCAGTCGATGTAGCAAACTAGAACTGATATCGTAAACAGAACTGCAGGTGCTCAAAAATCCGACGGCAAGTTCATGATCCAACCCAATTTTGATGTTTCGCGCGGCAGCAGTCTGGTAATGCACGACAGGACAGCACCCAAACACAAACACTAGACGACCTGCAATGCTCAGAAGTCTTCGAGTACCCTTGCTCTGACTAGATGTCGGACTCACCATGTTCAGTCGGCGGGCTGGACCGTCACTGCCGCGACACGGACACCCTCCCACCTCCACTTCCAGAGAGAAACTACGCCGGCAAGGAGCTCGCCGGGCCGTGGCGCGCGCCGCCGACACGGTCACGTGACCACCGCCGCCCGTCTGCCGCCCGACCGCGTGACGGGAGGCGATGAACTGGCCTCAATCTTCCCGATTTCTCGTCGGACTTGTTCGACGTAAAAAGAAAAATGGCACAGCCGGCCGGCTGTTGGATTCCGTAAGTGCCGCCCAGCGCAACGTACTCAATACGGCAGCCGGTAGCCGTTATGCAGTATTTTTTACATGCAGTTGACCGCCGCAATGAATGGGATTATCCGGGCTTGGGATGGAGTTTTAACAATTTTACATCACCTCTGTGCCGACGGAGATGGAGAATAAAAAATTTAAAATGCGCTTTTAGATAAGGGAGGGTGATCAGGTTGACTGGGATCCAATCTCGTCAGGAATGCCTTGACTGTGGAATGAATTATGTGCTGACGCAATGTCATTTCGTTTCGTTTATCTGCAGGGTAGTTTATGTGATTTCGGCTTTTCCGAACAAAACTGAAGCAAGATCGATTTCGATAAAACTGTATATAGTTGTCTTGCACACACACACACACACATACATATATATATATATATATATATGGGGTGGAAAATAACATAAACAAAACGTATAAGTGTCCACACACACACACATACATATATATATATATATATATATATATATATATATATATATATATATATATATATATATATGTATATATAAACAGTGGAATGGATTTCAATAATTTTGTGATATGGTTCAAGAGATTCGAACCCAAATGTTGCTGCCGAGTTATCACATCCACGCCATCATCAGATGCTCCTATGACATAGAACTATCACTGCGGCGTCTTGTCGATCAGCTCTGTTTATACCTACCGAAAGGCTCTGTTGGATTTGGACATGATCAATGCGCAGTAAAAATAATTTTAAGGTTGCACTGGAATAGGAGGTACTCACCCCGAAACCAATAAAACTGCGCGCTGAAAGTTTTCAGTTTACGGCAATGTATGCACGATTTATTGAACTCTCAAAGGGCAACCTTCAGTGCATTCGGAATGCGTCTTGGGTAACCATCACAGAACCCGCAAATCCCCAGAAAGGAACGAAGACTTTTGATGTCACGTGACGTGCGAGGTGTCGATCGTGGGCGGCTGAAACCCAGCCGCAGTTCTCAGTGGTTGTCATGGCGAGACTTCCCGGTAGTTTCGCTTCCGCACAAAAAAGGCTCTCGTGTCTGGTACCCTTCTCTTCAGAATGGGCGTCTCTGCCTCTGCGTGGAACCCGAAAGAGAAAGAGAGAGAGAGCGTGGTCACGTGCGGTAACCGACTCTGCCCACTCGAGATAAAGGAGAGAGAAGACAGAGAAATAGAGTGAGGGTGGGGAGAAAGAGAGGAGAGCACAGAGAGAAAAAGAGGAGGGATATGTGGAACTAGCCAGATGTGTAGCCATGAAAAATATGATACATCAGAAGTCATATCGCCGAAGGAAGAGCTCCACATTCACGAATCCCCCGGGAAAAACGTAACGACAATGAAGATGGGGCAATCGCGAAAGAGCACCCATGCTAAAACGCGGTTAGCTGAATCAAATGCCGAAACCGCATATGCGGCAAATATAACGCCAATGACAATTGACCTGAGCTAGCAAAACAAAAGCAGAGAGCACATTGCTTCATATAAATAATGGCAAAAAGCACTTTGATCCTCATAAAGCATAAAGGCAAATGTTACGACTCGCTACACTGCCCTGTCGTGTCGAAGTTTTCCTCAGACTGCGGAAAACGTGTGGTGCATTAACGCCCGCGGAATGTGTTCTCACGCGTACGTCGTGGCGTCTTCACGCGCGATGTGCCGGAGCAGCGTGATTCTGTTCACGAACCGCTGCCTAAGCGACACTCCTGAATTCACGAAGCGTGGAAACAGGACGACCAGTGCACGACATTTGGCAACAGTCCATCTTCACGATTTGCTCCGATAATCGCTCTTCATAGTCATGACACTTACACGTGTTGTTTACGCGAGAAAAAAACCCGTGCAACCCGGAAATCTCCGCACACTCTATTCACCTTCATGTTCCAGTGTAAAGGAAGATATGCAGTTGTGAAAGACCGTCCCCTGAATCTGATATTTTGCAGGGAACTGGCATGATAAACTCATATCGCGTTCGGTACAAAATCAAATAAATCTTAGCGTCAAGGTTTTTATGAAAGATCAGCAAAACAGTACGCTGGTGGATACGGGTGTGGTTTTCGGAAAATGATTGTGGGTGCCCAAAAGGCTACGGGCACATCCATACACTGCGCATCGGGGGGGGGGGGTCGTAACAGGCGTTTATACCTAAAGCTCAGAGAAATGAATTTAAAAAGGTATTTTGGAGGTAAATTACAGAAGGATGTTTTACGCAAATCATAGGTGGCTTTATGACGGCGACACCTTGAACGGGAATATATTTGTTTATTCCGGTATCCCAAAAACACACTCGGGGTATATTTAAGATTGGTTATGAATTGTCATGTGAATGTTTTTTTGGTCATCTTAGACTAATATTTCTCGCATTTTAGGCATTGTCTTCATTGACAGTGTTATCGGTACGCAAAATAAAACAACACAGTACTAGAGGAAGGAACCAATCAGCGAAAAGAAAATACGTAGGTAAACCCTGGACGCACATGATGCTTACCCAACACTCTGCCTTGCAGTACCAAACGCAGTTATAAACGGCAGCGACGATCGTTTTGACAGACAACACCAGCGTATTTCGACCTATTCATGTAATGCATACCTGCGGGGAATTCGTGGAGCTGCAGCGGTCCTTGCTTGAATTCATGATCGCCGCCTTCGTAATTTTGGTGTTCGCAGGCCGCTGTCAGCTTCGACATCGCTGAGGCTGATGATACGCTAACCAGGCACGTAGCCAAAGGGCCGGGGGCATGGGGCCATGCCTTCCCCTTCCCCTTAGCCAAGCGCTGTACACTAGATATTTAATGATTTCGCAGGAATACGGAATAGTGGACATATATATGCTACAAACGCAAACACTATGTTTTCCTCGTACGTTAAATCTGAGGCTAACTGCGTTATATTTTTGTTTTTTCCCACAAATTTTGTCGCACGCCAGCCATTGTCTGAATCCATGATGGCCCCCTTCATAATTATGGTGTTCGTCAACTGATGTAAGCTTCGACATCGCTCAGGCTAACAATGAGCTAACCCGAGTCATCGGCGATTTTAGTGTTGAAATAAAAGTGGGGTAAATAATAAACTTGGGCTGGCAACCGGCGTACTCACCCACGCCAGAACAATATCAGCAAACTAGAGCGAATTGGCAAGAATGAATTGTACCCACCCTTTGATTCATAAAAATGTCCTCTTCATTCGTACGTGCACAGTTAAAATATCACGATTTGAGTAGACACATTTCTCTTAATTGAGGACCTTTCTCCAGGACCCGGCTTGACACAATGTTACTTGGAGGGTGGTTTGGAAAAGAACGTGAGCGGAGCCGCCTGTCAACAGCGGGGTGGCACTGGGGCTGCCGACCCAACCGCCACCGTCGCCGCCGCCGCCGCCGCCGCCGACGCGCAGACGGCTGATGGCGTCAACGGAGAAATCCCAGTCGTCGGTCGACCGTCCTATGCCAGGACGGTCAGGTCGGCACGGCACGGCACGGCCGCCGACCGCAGCGGCAGCTGTGTCCGGTGCGTCGTCCCGACTTCTCATCAATCTCCTCCTTCTAGTCCCCCTTCCTTCAGCTTTGCCCCTCTTCCTCCTCCTCCTTCGCCTCCTCCTGCTCCTCCTTCTCCTCCTCTCCCTCCTGTCCTCCTCCTATATTCACTCATCCTTTTTCTCCTCTTCTTCGACCTCTTGACCCCCTTTCTTTTCATCGTCCTCTTCCTCCCACTTTTCCCTCCTATACCCATTCTTCCATTGTCCTCCTTTTCTTCCCACTTTTCGGCCCCCTACCTTTCATCGTCCCTCTTCTCCTCCTTCTCCTCCTCCCCCTGCTGGTGTTACTCTTGTTTCTGCTGCTGCTGCTGTTACGCTTCCCCTCCTCCTCCCCTCTCCCGCTCCTCCTCTCCTTCCCTCTCCGCCGCCGCCGCTGCCGCCGCCGCCGCCGGCAGGCGTGCCCGCCGGTCACGGGCTGGCGCTGCGGCCGTCCCGTCATAGGCGGAGAAACGCCCGCCGGCCGCCGTCGTCTGGCGACCGCCAGAACTCTCGGCCGAGCTCTCTGGCGGCGCGCTGTTGCGCAAAGCCGGCGTGTTTTCTCTTCTGAGACCTGCGGGTGCTTGAACTCTGACGGTCTTCTGGCTAGGCGCGTTTCGCGGGAAGCCGCAGGGTGAAATGGTGATGATGCATAAAAAAAAGAACGAATCTCCTCGGTCTTGACGTTTTCCGTTTTTGTTCGTCATTTCCTTTCCTGCTCGCCACTGTTTTCGCAGCGCGAATGGCTGCCGAATTATCTCAGAACCAGTCGCCTGCTGTGTCGCGGGGCTGCAGTATGGTCCCCGGCCAAGGGGGCCTGGCAGCGTGGTCCGCCGGCGTGGTCCCGGTCCCGGTCTCGGGACCGCTCCGTCCGCCGTCGGCGGCCGCCACCGCCGCCGGCCCCGGTTTCTCCCCTCTCCTCGACGGCGTGGTCCGCTCCAGCGGCGGAGGGCGGAACGCCGGCGGCGGCCGCCGCGCCGGCCAGGCGACGGCCGCGCAGCGCCGGCCGGCGCGTTTCACCGGCCGAATAAAACGTGTGACGGCTGCGCCACACACTTTCTCCGCGGGTCGGTGGCCGCCCGGTTTCTCCGGAAAACGCCCGCCGGAACCGGCGGGATTCTCCGCCGCCGGCGGCGCGCCGGGCGTCACGTCACGTGACGCGCCCGGTGACAGCGGAAGGAAGGCGGTGCGGTACTCAGTTCGCCGGCTGAGTACGATGCCAGGTCACGGACTGGCAGGCGTGCTGAGTTTCGACACGGCGGGAAGCACAGACCTCCGAATTGGCACCCGTGTTTGTTCGCTTTGACAGCCAGCAGGAACTGCCGGCTTTCGACTGCTGCTGCCTGCGCGGCATGCGGAACGGCTTCCGGTCGCGCATCCGCCCCTAATCGCAGACTGGTACGATAACCCACCCAACCACATTCTTTCCTACTCATCGCAGATCCTGGTTTTCAAGCATTGTCTCTATGTCGTCATATTTGGATTTCGAGCGTCATCCTTGTACGCCATTCAGAAATATTGTTCGGAATGATTCACCATTTTCGAACAATTTCCCAGTTCCAAAGCATGGCGAACTGGCAAGGATGTTGCTAAGAGGTGCCAAGGGGCTGACTCCAATTTGACGTTTCTTGACGCGCAACAATGAAAATGAATAAAAATTACCAGAACCCAAAAATGGAATGGCCGAAATCAGAGGAGTCCATTTTTCATTTTGAGGAGGTTGGATTTGTCATGGCCCTCATTCGAGAAATCTTGGCTGCGTCCATGGGTCACGACATCCAGTTCCACTGCAGTGGATCTGCAGGAAACGCACACATTGAAGCCCAATAATACATGTTACCAATGATGCATTTGTGATTGCTGCTTTAGGACCACGTGTGAAGGAGCTCTTTAAAGTTGGCACAGACAGAGCCATTTTGAGGCCATTTAACTTTATTTAATCCCATGGGGATTGTTTTAAAGGAATTCAAGGACCACCATCTATGGGTTCCTAAGCACAAGAACGGTGCACTTTCTTCTCATCAGGTATACCGGCGATCTCTTTGTACCGAAATTTCCGGCTATCGTTTCAGGCATGTGGAGATTGCACAGGCCGCGTAGCTTACCCGTTTTGTAGATGTCCGGTTCCAGCACGTCGTACAGGTACTGGGTGTGGTTGAGGCCCATCTCAGCCAGCGAGATGAGCATGTTGAGCTCGCGCGTGCCGGGCGTCTGTGCCTGGCGTGGGAACCACTCGGCTGCGGTCACGTGGCCTGCCGAGCCGGCCGCCTCGTCGCCGGCAAACAGGCCGCGAGCCGGCCGCCGGCAGGTCACGTGATGTAGACGCAGAAAGCAAAGCGAGACGACGGTCAGCAGCCTGGAACAGAGGAGTGCGCTGGTCAGCGGCAGAGGAGACCCGCGCATACGGCCGGCAAGGTGCAGCAGCGCACTTGGAACACACAGCGGGCATGGGTGTAGTTTTGGGACAAACTTTGGTATGGAAAAATTGATTCAGCGAGTCCTGAAATATGAGACTGATAACGTTTCAACAGCACTTTATTTCATAAAGCAAGAAAACTCATGAACGGGTCGGGATTCCACATCAGGAATTCCACACCAATGATTTCCTTTGTCATGGAAACGAAACGCCATATGAAAGGTGTACAAAGCTACGCCCCTGGAAGGGAATATGGTGCCGTAACGTGTTCGGAGCAGATGGCGAAGGAATGTAAAGTATTTGAAAATGCTGAAGTGTTGTGAGTTTTGAATGATGTATCACCGTGCGTGAAAACATCTGGAATATGAGGATGAAATGTGTATCCTGCTTACACGTTTAGGCATCGTTAACAGACGACCAATTTTCCATTCCACAGAGCACTCCACAATCCATGGAAATGGTGCTTTTGTTGGTTTTAGAACGTCAACCGTCCGAGGCGTATCGGCTCTCGTTGCCCTGCCAAACAATGGAGGCCCGACTGCTTCTGTGGAGCCGCCATGCCCTCTTAGTATATTCAACAAAAATCGGCACCTAATTCAATTCGAGAAACGTGCTGGGAAATGACCGACTGATAGAAGATACGGGCCAAGGCACTGCCACAGACAGACACTCGCAACACAAGCCGGTGGGGTGAGCCGGACTCTGCAGGATCCGACCCTGGAGGGGCTACGCAGACAGCCGTCTGGTGTGGGGGGTCCGAACCAGAGCTGCTCCGGAGCGACACCGAGCAGCGGCCAGGGACGGCAGCCGCCGCCGGCGGGGCGCCAGTCCCGGTCACGGGTGACCGCTCGCCGCCGACCCGGGCGCACTATGTATCCGGGTGCCTTGTCGGCATAACGGTGTGACCCCTGGCCACCTCGCCGGGTAACGGGACGGGGCGGCCGGCCGGCTCGACGCCGCCGCGCTCGCCAATCTGCACACCGGCAGACGGACAAACGGACGCCCCGGGCGGTCGGAGAAACGCATCTCATCTGCGGCCGGAGAGACGCTTCCTCGGCGACCACGGCTGTGATCTACGTCGGAGCTGCGGGACATGTTCCGCACAGTTTTCCGGAACAGGCAATTTGTTTGCCCCAAATTAGGAAATATTAAAGAGGTGGCGACGAGAAGAGGTGGCCCATTGGCGACGTAGTTCTGAAACTTTGAAATCCAACAAAAAAGAATTTAATCGTACTTTGTCATGCAGCGCCTAAAAAAAGTAGTTTTGTCCCCTACCTATTCATGATAGAGTTCATTTAACTTGCCCCCCCCCCCAGTTTCTAAACATTAACTACACCCATGCCAACGACAGCAGAGACGCGTCCTGCCACGGAGGAGACGCGTCCCCGCGACGGAAGAGACACATCCCCTCAGCAGGAGAGTGGGGTCCGCTGCCGCAGGAGAGAAGCGTCCGCAGGGACGGAGAGACCTAAGGATCGGGGAGGAACGTCCCCAACTGCAGGGAGAGCAAGCCCCAACGAGCAAGAAGCGTCCCCCATTTGACAGTGGGTGTTAACACCTCTGCGGCGCCCTCTGTGCCGCGGGAGCTAGGTACCGAACTTGTGGTCCCCGCTGCGCCGCGGCAAGACAGTACCAGGCTTGTGGTCTCCGCTGTATCGCGGCAGCGGGACACTGAGCCTGCAGCGCCCTCAGTGCCGCAGAAGCCAGGTGCTGCCGTCTGCGGGAGCGGCGGCGCTGCCGAGTGTCGCCGCGGCGCCGAGAGAGAGAGAGAACTGCTCCTGGCTGGCCGCCTGCATGCCAATAGTGAGGACCACATGACCAGTCGGACGGCGGCAGATGGCGTCATGACGGCCGCTTTGACGGGGAAAGTTTCGGAGGTCCGCCGCCAGTTGCCGTGAGCAGCTGAAGCCCGTTTCGAACACGCCGTCTCAAAAGGGAGGTAGCCAGGGGAGGCATGGGGACCATGGCCCCCTGAGCCAAGCGGTATGTACTAGATATATGACGATTTAGCAGGAGTACGTAATAGTGATCATGCATGTGTTCCAAAAGAAAGCATTATATGTTTTCCTATGCGTTAAGTTGAGGTAAATTACATAAAATCGCTGCTTTTTCTAATAAATTTCGCCATATGCCACTGGCATATGACAAACTTTTACATTTGGCCCCCTCCTGAGGAAAATCCTGGCTATATGCCTGCGTCTCGAACGGCGCCTTCGCTATTCGCTGCCGTAGCCAGGGAGAGGACAGGCTTGTGGGCCCGGGGCAGCTGTGCCTGGCCGGTGTTTGATCAGCCGGCCGGCTGCGGCGGTCCTGCTCCGGCGGTGGCCGCCTCGCACTTTCTCACGAGCCAGCTGGGTGATGTAACGACTGTCGCCGCTGTCGCCGCGGTCTGCCCGAAGCCGCACCAAAACAGATCACCTGCTCCAGGACGTCTCGGCCGGCGACTCGGGCCGCCGCGCGGGCACGCGGCGGCCCGAGTCGCCGCTCGCCGGGCGCCATCTGCCGCCCGAGCCGCGACGCCAGCTTGCGACTCCGCCAATCGACACGCTGGCAGTCGGATCACATCCAAAACATCGGATCTGTCGGCGTGGATGACGCGCCAACCGCTTGTCTCTCGCGGTTTCGTCCACTGACTCTCTCTCAGTGACACATATTTCTTCAAACGCACTGCGTCAAAAACTTTTCTCGTATTTTCTTGAAACCCAGCGCCTAGTGTTCGCTGGCATCATAGCGACCTGCCTCGGCAGCCTCATGTTTCAGTTGTCTGAGCCGGACGGCGGTCGACTGTCGCTGTGACCAGCCCGTTTGAACCGGACTCGTCACGCACCACGTGAGCGGCACAGCGCTGCATCCGCCCGGCCTGGCGACGAGCGGTCTCCGCGGCCGGTCCAGCACCGACGTCCCCGCGTCCCTGCGGTTTCTCACATTTCTTTTTTAACGTCCAAGAGACGTGAGCAGACACGATCGTCGGCTGGTCTGCCGACGACTGGAGACGGGAGGAAACATAGCTGAACTCACCAGGCTTCAACTGCAGCTGATGGAAGCTGCCCCGAAGCGACAGCATTAAAAAAACCCTCCTGGTGGGGGCAGGATCGCAATGGAAACAATGTTCTCGTGCGCCGAAAGATCTCAAGGACGATGAAAGCCAAAGTCTTTGCTGGCGAAGGGATGGTGGTTGATAAACAGATTCGTGGGAAGGGATGTGAAGAAAAAGCAGTCTGACCAATGCAAAATGTAATGGCCGCAAACTTTCCATGTAGGTTGTTAGTGACAGTCTCGTATGCAGATGTCAATGGCGACGATTAACATGTGTCAGGGTACGGTGGTTGGAAAGGATAGTAAGTTATCTCAGTTACGTGCTAGAAAGGCTAGCAAACAGTTTGCAGCTAGCAGTTCTTTTGCCACCGTCCGTATTTGTCAGTCAAGCGATTTTTGGCTCCTCGAAGAGAAGCGCACGATCAGCTGATCGAAGCAATTTCCATGAACAATTAACAACTTGGTAAAGACTAAGAAAATTGGATCTACAACATAGCCGGAAACAAAATGAATCTCTTTGATGGAAGTCCAATGTAGTACATTACTTCTAACTACCCCTCTCTCTCTCTCTCTCTCTTGCCCCTCCCTTTTCTTTCTCCCTCCTCTCTCTGTTTCTCTCTCCACCCCTCCCTCCCTCTCTCTCTTTGTCTCACTTTTTTTTCGCTCTCTCATTCCCGCTCGTAATGTTCCTTTTTAGCCCGTCTGCATGTCTCGCTTTTAGTATCTGTCACCCATCAGTCTGTTTCTACGTCACGCGTCGCCGCTCATTCTGGCGCCTTACCACTGTCACGCCCGACTTTCAACTACTTGCCGGTGGCGGGCTCCTCCGCCTCGCGGCCGGGCCAGCTGGTGCGTACAGCGCTCCAGCTCTCGTTCGAGAGCGAAAGTGAAACCGCTTGGCCCTGCCTCCATAGCCGCTTTGCGGGGACGCCCGGGGACAAGGAGCACGCCGCGCCGCCCCAGTCCTCGCCGCCGCCGCCGCCGGTGAATGGCGCGTCGTGGAGCGCCGCCGGAAAACCCGGAAGTGCCGCGCCGACGGAGATGTTCGGACGCAAAGACACGCCTCGAAAACGTCCGCCGTCCCTGACCAAGTGGATATGACCCAGACCAACCACATTTCTTCTGTCATGCGTGCGCTGATAGAAAGCTGTCATTTATGTTTCTCAAGGATGTCTGTCAGCATCCTAGCTGCATATATTTATATACAGCATGCTATCAGGCATGTAACTAGAAATGTCCTCAGGGGTGGGGGCCAAATGTTAAATTTTGTCATATGCCGCTGGCATATGACGAAATTTATAGGAAAAAGCAGACGTGTTATGTAAATGACCTCGTGTTTAACCCACAGGAATACATATTATGTTTTCTTTTGCAACATATATATGGTCATTATTCTGTATTCGTGCGAAATCGCTATATATCTAATGTAGAGTGCTTGGTTCAGGGGACCATGGCTTCCATGCCCCCCCCCCTTCTTGGCCAGGTGCCTGCATAACATACATGCCTTGATGAACAAACTTTTCCACAAACCTGTAATATATATAAACTATATAGAATATAACCTCAGCATTTTGTGACAGAGAGAGAGAGAGAAAGGGAGAGGGAGAGAGAAAGAGAGAGGGAGAGAGAGAGAGAGAGAGGGGGGGAGGGTGGGTGGGGGAGTCTTGTTGGTTCATGCACCTGGGTGCGCACGCACCGAGGTCTAGATTTTCTTGGAATGTTGGAAGGGAGTGGGCATTGCCGGATTCCTAAGGGTTGCTTATGTGTCGCATACCACGTTTTGCTCTTTTATCGTGGTTCATGCATTAATACCTAATGGTTACAGTAATGAAAGGATTAATACATTTGCTGCATATTTGATAAATTTAGGTCTTAAGATTGTTGCTTTAATCATTATGTCATCGATCTATTACTTCATGGTTTCAGTAATGAAAGGGTTAATACATTTACCGCATATCTGATAAGTGATGTGTTAAGGTTGTCGCCAATCAAACAGACGTTCTAAGGGAAGTTCCGCCCCATCCCCGTCCTGAATGCGCCAGTACGCCTGGGATGAATGCTTACAAAAGAAAATGAAATGATCAGGACTTTGACAGTATCCGCATGGCCCATACCGTCCATACTCTCTGGTTCAAAACACAAAACAGATAGGCTGAGGTAGCGACGTGTTCCTTCGGTTCGATGGCAAAACGTGTATTGTTCTAGGTTGCCGCATTCCCCGGCGACCCAGCATGCGGCACTACCGCCATCTGCCACGTTAGTTTAAACTAAAGCTTTCAGCTTTACAGATGGCAGTGTGATCCCTACTACACCAGAGAACTTCAGTACCACTGGAAGGAAACACTGACGTAAGTGTAGTTTTAAGTTCTACTGTGGGTGTTTCGGTGCCCCAGAAGATTTTTGAAGTGAACATAGGACCTTATGGAGTGAGCAGCCGTAACAATTTGGAGTATTCAATGTACTGCATGTGCGGGCACTCCCAATCCATTTCAAAAAGTTGCATTTCTTGACACACCATGGACCAGCGATGGCGGAAAAGGGAGGCAGGAGGGGCGGTCGGCCCCCCAGCCTGACGGCTGAGGGGTAAAACTATGTTTTTGCCTTCCCAAAAACAATCCGGTCATTGCACCAAGCAAAATCGTAAAAAAATCAACCTTACGCCATTAAAAAAAGAAAAAAGCCATTGTGGGAGCATCGGCGACAGACAATAACAGTTTTCGCGGAATTTAGTACAGATCCGAAGTTTTTTTCAGATACGGTAGTCATTAAATTTGATGGAACTCGGCACCCATTACAAGACGCGACGATTCTGGCGATGATTGCGGGAGTAATCAGCACAAGTGAACATGTCAGCCTTTTGTACCAAACGAGCAAGCCCCCAGGGGCCACAAGGCCCCAGTTCTTTGCGTGAGGCGTGAGACGTGAGGTGATGGCGTGAAGCCCAGGCTGGGCGTCTTACACTGTCCGAAACAGATAATTAACGCAAAATAAAAACATTTTAAGCATTAAAGAAGACTTACGAACCGAAACAAAACGTACTCAGAATATACAGGAAGACTTTGTGCTATGAAGAAAGGCCCGTGGTCTGAATGAGCGTTTAGGGGCCCTTGCTAGCTTCCAGGGGAGTTCACTGCTTGTCTGGGGAGGGCCCCCCTATAGACCCATAAAGGGCCCATGCCAGCCTCTGAAGGGACTTCCTGTCGGTCTGGAAGAAAGCCCCTGCCCTTGCCTCCAGAGGTCGACAGGGACCCTTTACAGGCAGATAGGGTGCCATCTACAGACAGGAAATTACCCCGTCGCCAACAGGGGCCCCTAAACGATCATTCAGGAGCCCCTGCTTTCCTGTAAAGATGTTCCTGCCGACCTGTAAGAGGCACCCGCCAGGTCAGCAGGAACGTCTTCACAGGAGAGTCAGGAGAGTCGCGCTGGCCACTACACGGCGTTGCCTTTTGTGCCAACACATCAATCTCTCGCCACAAAATCGGCCACGAACATGGAACACGCTGTCGCCTGCAGGGTTCAGACGGAGCAACGAGTTGGGGTTTCGGCCGTCTGATCAGTGACGTATTTGGAAAATGACGAGAGGCTAGGTCAGACAAGTTCGAAGACGTGCCAATGTCGTCCAGCGCGTCATTGCAAACCTGGAACGTCCGTCCGAGTCTCGGGGCTTTCAGGCCAGAGCGAAGCAATTGCCATTTTCAGGTCTACGGCGTGACTTCAGGCAATGGAAGCGACCGCACAGGCCTCGGGGCGTCCTTTTAAGCCCCGGGGCGCTTTTTCAGGTACGAAGGTCACATTTTCAGGACTGGGAGTCTTGGTTCAGGCCCGAGATGTACCTGAGGCTCCCATGAGAGTCCTCGCCGACATTTTATGCATAAGAGCCACCATCGGGGCCAAGTCAAGGAAGCACAGCGTTTAAGGAGAGCTATTTGGGCGCCCTTCGGCATCCTTTTGCCCAGCAATCGTCATTCCCAGCAGGAAAGCATTCGGCGTTTTAGAAGAGGGCCATGGGCCAATGGTCCTTCACTTGATTCATCACTGGGTCTGATTCGAGCTCGTCACTGGGGGAAACTGAAGCAGTTCCTCACCAAAAATATCGGGAAGTATGGAATTAAAATAATACATAATGCGCGTATAACAACACCGTTTATAAAATGAATGCACGATTAAACGCATATGTACGATCTTCACGCATTTATCAACATAGCATGATAGCAGGGAACATGCCCGCAAAGACGCCCACATCGTGCCGTATCCCCACCCCGCCGTCCCCGCAAACGAAAGGCGCAAGGCCGTAGAAGCAGCCAGCTCACCCGCCTCAGCCAAAGCTAGATTATCATGCAATACAGCATCCCAAGTGAGCGTCCGCGAAACTGCACGTCGGCCGTCGCTATTGCAGCTGACAGAGCCCCGTGAGGCAAAATGTAGAGCTGCCTCTGGCCGCCGCCGTCGCGGCGCCGCCATCGGGCTCACCGACAAATGTACTGAGCTACATGACCACACGGCGCCACTGGCATCAGAGGCGGAGAAAGGATTGTATTTGTAGGCAACTATTGATTAAAATGTTACATATTTGCGTTTCGGATTGATTTAAAATGTTAGATATATGTTACGGAACTGCGCATTAAATGACTAAACAACGACTCTATATGCCCCCATCAATGGTGATCATTTAGCCGTCCTTGAAACGGCGCTTATCGCCTGGGGTGCTGGGCGCATTTTTTTCTGATTATTTTCGTTGCACGGATTCAAGTGGATAACCAGTCTGCTCTGGCTTTCCTTGCAGATAACAGGCAGGAACACCGATAATGATGGGTTATGTTACCTTTCGTTTCTGTTATATGCACGTCGATTTGAAAAGAACCGGATATCATTTGCGGTTTCATGGTTATATAACATGTATAAAACAGACATACGTATGTAAGGCAGTTTGGTACTACAATTGCGCTGTGCCTCAGGTGTTTGCGAGACCACGAGTCACTACTGGTCTTATCCTAACGACAGCGCACTTGCAACGAACGGACCTGTGATTCCGTTTCACCTCGATAAACAAGTGTCAACTTGTACAGGAAGAGATCAAGGAGATTACAGGGAAATGGACTTTTGAGGCATCCTGAAATATGGACAGAAAACCATGCATCCATGCACGGGTATTTGCATGAAATATTTTGGATGTAGTACACGTCAAAAGCAAACAACAACGATAACGTAAAGCAGCTCGGATTTGAACAGAAGCGAAGTTTGGCCCCACAGTGGTTACATAAAATGGTTGTTTTCACCAATGGGCCTGGATAAGTGCCATTATTCCATATCTTTTGGAGGTTTTTTCACCGTCCGAGGTTGATATGACCACCGACATGTCTGACGTACCCTATGCTGTGCCCTGTCCTGGCGCGGATCCAAGGGGGCAATGGGAGCAATCGCCCCGAAGGGGCCCCTCTGAGACTCAAAAGGGGCCCCGTATGAGCACAAGATTTCTGTGGGAATTGTAGCAGGTTCTTGATTCAGTAAGGGGGCTTCTAGGACAGTTAGATGACCCCTGAAACGTATAGAAGGGCCCGTGAAGCTCCCAAAAGGGCTCCCGAGACCACAACAGGAGACGCCAACACGACAGATTGCCCCTGAGGCGGTCGGAAGGGTCCCAGGACCCCTGAGACAGCCATAATGAGGACTGAGTCCGAAGAACGGCACAGGGGCTCCTGGGATGTCATGGGGACCCCGAATGGGTCTGTCAGATGCCAGAGGGCCTGTGTGAAAAGCTGAAGGTTCCTGATGCAGTCATGGGGCCTCCAGAGGGGTTTAGCAGACAATGGGACGTCAAGATGGCCCCCAAGATGAGTAGGAGGGCCCCTGAAACTCTCCAAGGGTCCTTGGGCCGCAAGATGGGCCCCAAAGCGACGAAGAATCCATGAGACCACTAAAAGTGGCAGAGACACCCCTGAGACGGCAAGAACTTACGAGGGTGGCTAACACAGCATGAGACACTGGCCGGCCAGAGAGGCACCTGAACAGGGATTCAGCAGTGACCTCAATTTCGAGAGGGCCTCCAAATGGGCTAGACTGGTCTTTTTGAAAACCTGGGATTCTTGATGCAGTCAGGGGGCCCCGGGAAGGCCAGGTGGGTCCTGAGACGGCCAAGATGGCCTCCTACACGGCAGAAAACTCCTGAGGCCGCTAAAAAGGTCAGAGAGTTCCTGCAAGGCAAAGACAGTAAGAAAACCTCTAAGAAGGCATGGGGACCCTGGACGGCAAGAGGGTCCCGAGTATATTAGGCGGGCTCCTGGCACGGAAAAGGTCCTCTGGGCCTGCCATTGAGGCCCCTGAACGGTCAGCAAAGGCCCCTGATACGGCTAGAGGGGCCCTAAGACTGCCAGATATATCCCATGTAACAGAGAAAGACTCCTGGTACAGCCATGGAGGCCACCGGCGATGTTCATAGGGCCCATGGCACTGCACAGGGTCCCTGAAATTGTCAAAAGGTTGTGACTGCCAGAGGGCCCCTGAGACGTCAAGAAACGTTCACCAGAGACGGCAAGAGGGGCAACTAAGACAACAGAGGGTTCACTGGAACTGCTACAAAGGGGACTATGAGACAGCTACTTAGCAGTCTCAGCAACAGGGGTCCATGACACGACCAGAGGACCCTGAAACCTCTTAACCCTGAGACGTCCAGATATGTCCTGAAATGGTCAGAGGACCGAGAGGAATGCCAGAGGCGCCTTTGCCACAGCAGAGAGACTTATAGAGGGCCCTTGTTGCTGCCTGAGGGGCTCCTTAGATGGCAAATAATTCCCGGGGCCGACAGGAGGAACCCCGAGATGGCCAATACGTCCCTGAAACTGCCAGATGGGGCCCTGAAACTGTCCGAGATATCTCTGAAACCGCCAAAAGAATGCCCCAGACGTCCCGACGGACTCGTGAAACTGTAAAAGCAACCTGAAACCACTAGAGGACCCTGACACGGCAGACGGCCTAAGACCACCACGGCCCGAGCCTCTGGAAATGCCAGAGGGAACCTAACCAAAGTTACTAAAAATGTCTCCAGAAATTATGTGGGGGCAGAGGGGGCTTCTGGACCAGATACAGACGGCGCCGACGTTGTCATATTTCGGACACTTTACAGAGGAACAAAACGTGAAATTTTTTCACATAAGGTGACCAGCCTAAATTTTTCGTTTTTTTTTGTAAAACAACATGCAAAATCACATCAAAGACTTCTCCCTGAACCCAAACAAATCCACGTTTTTTCATATCTGAGGAGCAAAAAAACTGGGGCCCAGCCGGCAGGGGGACCCCACGCCGACCATCCACTTCCCCTCCTTGGAAAAATCCTGGACCCGCCCCTGACTCTGTCTGTGTTTCAATACATATCCAGTGTTCCGGAACTGCACGAGCTCCAGCCACTAAACCAGTCTTCAGCTCTTTTCAAGCAAGCGGATCATCCCGTATACCCCCAGGCACCACGACCACCGACGGCCTGATCACAACTGCCACCGTCACCGGACCCTCTCCGTCCAGCACTGCATTGTTTCAATGCCCTGCTCACAGCAATTCCAGGCGGGGCCGCGGTTTCTTTCTGGCCGACTGCGGCAGCCAGCTGGCGCCGGACGCCGTCAGCTGAGCCGCCTGCAGCCAACAGCTGACCGGCTCCGCTTGTGGCTGCCGGTGCGCAGATGGTAGGTTGCACCGTTGACGTAGCGCGGCTGGGCGGGGATTTTCGGCCGCAGCGGTCAGTGAAAACGCTGTCTCGGGAACATCTGACCTTGCCGGACGGATCGCCGCGGGAGGCAAGGCCGAGTCTGCCAGTAGGTCAATGTGAACTGCACAGTGGCGGCACCAGAATTTGTCCAGTGCATGGCAACGGTCTAGTTATGCATTCAAGCCTTGTTAAAGCTAATGGAAACCACTCTGGGGCGGAACGTGTGCCGGGTGGGAGGGAGGCACTGGCTACCTTTCTAACCGTTTCTTCCCATGCAGCGCCATAAAGTAAATGTTAAATTTCGCCAGTTAAAGGGGACACGGAGCCCGGCGCTTACCCCCACCCCCCTCCGTCCCGCCACCTGTGGTGTTTTCTCAGTTCATGGAGGAGGAATGTTGAGGAATTCTCCAAGGAGCCTGACCAAGACCAATATTTTTACTGATCTTCGACAGGCCCGCCTCCGGATCCACCTTCGTAGGGCCTGGGGACTCATGAGACCTCCCCCCAGATCTGAAGAATTATAAGTCACTCAGAAAAAGCTAAAACAATGTTGGAAAGGCCTTTTCGAAACTAGAAGAAAGCACCCATTTCTAAGATTTAGCTCAGTCAGGTCAACATTGACCAGAGGCGTCAATTTCCGTAAATGATTGGAAGGGGGGGGGGGGCGAGCCGAGTGCCCGACAACCTAACCTCCCTCTAAATGTTTCTGGCTTCCTCGACGTATTTAGCCTATTTTATTTTGACCAACGGAAATTTATACTTTTTTGCTACTATTTATGAAATAAAAGCTGCATTTATCCAAATTTACATAGGTATAGATACAATATGGAAAGACAGAGACATCGTTTTAGGCTTTACTCTTTACTTTTTGCTTGTCGCTTATCTATTGCGCCGCTCTTTTCGTTGCTATTACCCATTTTCCTCTAAAGCGGTCAGAAAATATTGGGGGCCCAAGCCAACAATGAGAGGCCCAAATCAGCACTGGGTGAACCAGGGCCCTCTCAAAAGAATGCAGATCGGCACCTCTGATACTGACGTCGCCAGAGGTCATCCAAGGTCAAATCGCCTGTTGAGGTTTTTTGACAGGAAACTCCAATAATCAAGTCGTTCACATTGCTCCAAAGACGTAAAACGTTAACAATGTCTCATTTACCTATCTGGTGCAGTAAAAGAGCACCTGAGGTCATACTTGGCCATTTCACGCGAAAATTAAAGCGAGGGGAAATGTCTTTTTGTCAAGGGAGGGGTCGCGTTTTTCTCAGTGCAAAAGGCCGTTTTGTGTTAAATCACGCTGCAACGTGTTTAGGATGCATATAATGTCTAAGAACTTTTGCGCATGTAAATCGGGAGTTTCTTGTACTTGTATTATCTGCCGCATTTTCATTGATCAGACACGACGTAGTATACGTATATATATATGCGACGTAGTATATATAATGTACAGCATCTATATGTGCATTACCCTTTTAGCAACACGAAACCATCCCTCCAATTATTTCCTTCACGTTAGTCACACAGGCACGGGACGGCAGGCGAAGCTGCAACGTAGAAGCCCCATATTTGAGAGATACTTATTTTAGCGATAGCCTGGGTTTTTATTTGGGAGACCAAGGATAAGAGGACTGGGACAAAAAACAAAAAAGCTTAACAGAAAGTAAGCATGGGCGTGGTTCGTACCATCTGTAGCCATACAGAGTGTGAACGTTTTGAAAATAAGCAGCGTTCAGTCAGTCAGCATTTTCATCAAGTCAGCCCGTGAGCTGACTTGATGAAATCTAAAAATGAAAGCCCAATCCCATAGGGTAAATGGGATTAGATTAGTCTTGGAAAGTAACTTGGTACCTTGTATTAGTGCTGGTAAATAGCATGGGGCTGCTGAACAGCATCCAAAGACAAAAAACTGATGAATTTCATTCGGCCACGGTCTCAAAATTCGGTATAAAACGTGACCTGGCCTGCAAAAAGTATACTTAAATATGCAGAAGATGAGCAAAGCACAAGATGATATATTCAGAATCCAAAACTTACAAAACTAGATCCACAATCTCAACTAACAGCTAAAATCTCAACTAAAAAGCTTGAACGTTCACCTGGCCTATAGCCACGGGCCTTGACATTTCCGAAAAACTCGAGATTGCGGAATTGTTGCAACTCTCGGGCTTTGTCAATGTAGCAAGTTCAAGTCAATCGATACATTTGACAAAAAGTGACGACAGTTCACTTTTTTGGAATATGGTCTTACTTGCGTTGTCCTGGGCCAGTGACCTGAGGTGAACTGAAGTTGAAAAACTGGCAAAATGTGTAAAAAGAATATATATATATATATATATATATATATATATATATATATATATATAAAGGTACCGAAAGTTCCATGTCTCTTCTTTTTACGCGTCTTCCTTTTCCGGCCAAACTTGGAAATTCCCATGAACCCCCTCCCCCCCAGCACGGCGAAAGTTAAGACTACGGCCATGTGGTGGTTATGTCCCATCGTTGTTGAAATGTTAAACAATTTAATAGTTCCCTTGGAAAAAGAGTTGCCCATTATGCAAACGTCATGAATCCCCCGTCGGAAGTCGGGGAACAAGCTGTCATTTGGGCTAAACAGCAGTGGCACGGGAACTGCTCCACAGTTGGGGGGGGGAAAGAAACATTTTGGGTTAATTCTTTCCAGTCAACGCCCATACGGCCAGTGTTGAAACCAGTCAGAAACGATTGGGGGACGCGGCCCTCTGCTTCCCCATCACTTCCCGCCCCCTTGCTTAACAGCATCGTAGGAGAAAAGTTATTGCTTAGTGATTAGAGCTCTGACTGCCTAATCGTCATTACCGGATCATTTCGTCTGCGGGCACCGACGGCAAATGCCGCGGATTTTATGAAAAGCGTTTTCACCATAAAAGTATTCACGACGCAGTCATCCGAGTGTGTCCCCTTTCATGAACGACGCCTTTTCTGAAATTTAAGAGCATGACGACGATGTAGACAAGCAGAAAAAAGGAATTGCCAATGAAAGTCCACATCCCGTTATTGTACCGATAGCTTCTTCATAACTTCGTAGGAGTCAAAGGGTGGCTTTCATCGGCCCAGAGCTTTGTTTCAATTAAACAGTGACCAGAGAAAGCTGACCTCAGGCTCTCTAAGCTGGTTGCCGGCTAAGGATGCCCATTGTTGGCAAGGGGCTGATTGTGGTGAAGATTGCGGATCAACTTCGAACAAAACGTCATTCAACTCCTCTAGAATCCTTGAAAGAAACCTCTCCAAGAGATCAACAGATACTCGGTGGATTGAGGTCAACGTTCGTCATGCAAGATGCATGCACTGGTATGATATGTCAGCAACAAGTCCGTCAAGTTTCTACCGGATTCCCACCAAACAGCACTGACTTTTCAAATAAAGCTTACCGAGTGTTGAATGAAGTTTATTTAAATCGGGTAACCCTTTGATGACGTCTATTCGAACTAAAATTTAACCTCACTGGCAGAGATATATATTGAAGGAAGAAGGTATATATTGAGGCAAAAATGTACCGTACCGAATCAGAATGCATTTTTTGCTTTTGTTTTGCTTGAAGTGGGATACGTAAACAAGGTGGCGCCATGGTTGTCCGCACCGTTCGAACAGAGGTGCTTATCTGAGAAACCTTTGAAAGCATCTTGGCTACCAAATACCGGCTGGGAGATTTGCCCAGAAACAATTGGTTTCTGTTATGTGAAGTAATGGTGTTCTGTGGGGCAGGTTACCACAGCTCGCTAATTCATATCTGGATTGATTTGCGTCGTATAGATGCCAGACGAGAGATCATAAGACCATGGACACAATACAGGGTGTTTTTATTGTGACATAAAAAGCCTGTCTTACCGCCATATTACGTCAAATTAGATTAGGGGGATCGGTGGTAAAATTTATCAGTCTTTTACCAAAATGGCAGATCAGTTACGTTGAATAAAACAAACCCTGAACTTGCCCGTGTACTAGTAAGAAGCCGTGCGCATGGATTCGAAGATGAACAACCATGATTCGTTTGTGTAAGGCCAAATAGGATGAGGTCATCGATTTTCTGTATTTCAGGAACGAACCCTGGAATTAGTGCTAGATCATGAAATGTCAGATTCCGCCTGGATAGCTGATAAAGAATTGAAAACTGAAGCTAACAGGCATGTCGCCTGCACTGCCGCAGGTATCTAACCTTCCGCAACAAAAAAAAAAACGTTCTTTATTCTCCAGAAGACACAGACAACAGACTCCAACTCTACGCTTTAATCCGACAGCGTCCAAGAAAGTGTGGCTTCTGAGAAGGAGGCAAAAACGTTTCTTAAGCATGCTTAGCTTTGGGTAAAATACTTGGTCTTTAAGAACAAGACAACAAAAAATTAGTCATCTTTCAGGAATGCACGTCGTATTTTTGCTTCCGATAATTACGCACCGTCCTTCGCCTCTCAGTAAGGCTCTAAAAAAACATCGCGGGCAAAGAATACATATTTCTTTCAATTCCCTTTTACCTATTGAACGGGACCGCGTTGAATATTACGGCGGATTGGAACTCGGACGAGTGTTCGGGACTCCAAATCTGTTCTCTCACTCGCGAGTGAGGGCACCGAACGCGTCCCAGCCGATTTCCTCACACTTCTGTCCGTGAATCTGGTGGTCGCCTCCCAGCCGAGCCCGTCTTCTCGGCAGACCTGAGAGCAGACCTCACCACTGACCGCCTTATCGGCTTCATTTATAAGGCGGCCGCGACCGGCCGGCGTGCCGGGCCATCTGTTCAGCCTGATCTGCCGCCGACACGGCAGCAATAAATCACCGCCGTGAACGACTCGCCGCGTGAAATCCGCCGCCTCCGACGGGGCGGGACGGCGCGCGGCGCCGGTCGAACAACTGGACCTCGGCTCCCCACGGCCGACGCCCGCCGAGGAAAGCCGTCGGGCAGCGGTCGGCGGCCGGGACCGTGACGGCGCCGGCCGTGCAGGTCGCTGGAAACCGGCCGGCCCGACCTGTCGGCCGGCCGCCTCCGGACGATAGTGGGTCACCGCCGGCACGTCACGCGCCACGGCACCGCTGCAGGGCCGGGTTTCACTCTCGGCCCGCCCCCGGCTGCTGCCGTGTACGGTCATGGGGAGCGCACCGGCACGGCATGGCTCATGAGGCCGCGCTGGAGAGGAGAGACATGGGCGTGACTTTAACGTACACTTAGCGTCCAGCAGCATCCTTCAACTTCATGAAAAACGAAGCATTACGATGTGGTGTTTGATTAGAACAGCGGCAGATAGAAAAAGGTGATGTCGTGCGAACACGTTGAGAAAGCTGTGGTAAATTAAGCTGAACGGAGCTGCTCAGGTGTTCGTGAGTAACAATATGCCAGTGTTGCAGCTCGCTTTATCGAGTTAGGTTAATGGCTGCGCGTAATAAACATGATGCAGAAGCTCCGAGTCTTGCAAAGCGTCGCG
This sequence comes from Capitulum mitella, assembly GCA_030062745.1. Classification (NCBI taxonomy): domain Eukaryota; kingdom Metazoa; phylum Arthropoda; class Thecostraca; order Pollicipedomorpha; family Pollicipedidae; genus Capitulum; species Capitulum mitella. Next base: position 797,032 of record CP099841.1, on the reverse strand, counting down.
GTGCCAGGGCATGCAGACGAAAGCTGTGGCTCACACAGGAGAGCCAAATGAGAGTGAAGCCAGCATTCCTGGATGGAGGCGCTTAAGTACAGCAATCAGGAACGGGAGGGAGACACTTAAAAAGAGAGAGTGGGAGAGAGTGAATCGGGCGCCTCCGTGACCACCTGGCTCAGCGCTCCGAGCCGCTGGCTGGCCGCCAAATCACGTGACAATGCTCTGTCACAAAGGCGAGGAGCTCGTGTGTGAAACGCCCTCGGAGCCGCCCGCACGTGTCCTGATGAAGATTAGAAACCTCACGACCTGATCTGCAGACACCAGCACGCGCATAAACTCACCCTCATGGCGCGGCTTCATTCATCTACGTACATTGTCGCTGCGGAACGAACCGTGAACGTCCTCATTTATGTTGATTCCAAGCTTATCGGAATTTGTCATCGTCTCAAACAGCATAACTGGAGATATTTGTGCCGACACCTCAAATTTTGTCCGCATCATTGGCTGGATTACCAAGGTGCTGTACAGGCCTGGTTTACGTTAAGCTTGGATTTCACACTGCTTTCATAGGCACGAGGTGCAGCCTTGAATAAACATCAGTTAATTGGATTAAGCTACTTTTGGTGCGTTTAAGTAAAATCCAGTGCTTCCCAAATCTATTAATACAGTTTCCGGGCAACGAGCTTTCGAAACATCAGTTACGTTTCTTAATTGGTTAGGTTTCGATGAAATGTACCGAAATTCAGGCTGCACAACTGCAGTGGCATCTGAATAACACAGATGTTGCTGGCGTCATTCACCCTATCGCCCGTCAACGATGTTCGAATGCTCAAGGAAGGAGCCCAAGTGAAACAGTAAAAACTAAAATATCGTACCTGAATCCGTGTAGGATATCACTTCCAGCAAATTCACTGTTCATTGTTAATCAAAAACAACTCTTTTCTCAATAATCGCATTGACTATGGCAAAGCAAACTTGCGAGCTTCTCCGAAACTTTAAAGAGACATTAATTTCTGTCCCATTGGGCTGCAAGCCCCTATTATTTGGGACTCACTGAGTAAAAATTGGTGATAATAACCTATATATACCGATTCGGCACAATACACCGTTGTAGACTACTGGGAGCGATCACTTCCACGGGCGGTTACTGGAACCCATCAATTAAACCGCCGCAAATCTACAAACGTAGGGACATGTGGGTGTAATACGCAAGTTCTAATCCGCCCAGTTCGTCTTGAACCGGAACATCGTAAGAGACAGCTGCATCAATTGTCGGTGGTCGACAGGCGTCGCTGGATCAGCGCCGAAAAGCCATGAATTACGGCAAACGATAACACGGCTTACTCGTCGCGCCATTCTGTCAGCCGGGTCTCACAATTACCTTCCGAGGAAAGAAGACTCCATCTCGCGGCGGTGCTCCCGACAGTCGAGCTCAGATCGCAGGAGGTACCAGTCCCACGCTCACGTCACTTGTCCCGCACCGGCGTCACCAGCAGCGTCTCCAGCGGCACCGGCAGCACTGTCGGCGGTGTCAGGGCCGCCGCTCGGCCTCGGTCGGCCCGGTCGGCACCATTCGACGCCGGCACCCCGACTGGTCGCTCCGACTGACTTTCCCGCGGCGGCGGATGGCGCGCGCGCGCCCTGATCTGGCGCGCAGCAGCCCGCGCCGGCGCGAGCGCGCCCGGCCGCGTCGCGGCAAAATATCATAAAACACGACTTTCAGCTTTTACCGTGGCGCTCTGCATGGGCGCAATTAGAGATCGGACTCAGGGAAATGAAAGTGGCGTCATAATAGGCTTCATTTGGCGCCAGATTGTGCCGTGGCGCGGCGGCATGCCGTTTCGAGACTCCACCGGCACGGATTCGCGCGCTTTCTTTTCCGACGTTTGCTTTGTCGCCGCGCTTTGAAGAGATGAGACGATGCGCGAATGCGTATTAATCAGGCCTGCTTTCTTCGGTTTCGCTTTCGGTCCCGCACGGTTTCTCTTAACGACCTGGGTGACAGAAGAATTTATCGATGATGAGGGTGATTGGGCGGGATAATAGTTTAGATAGTCTTTTGTGCCCTGACACCCGACCATTGAGGTCTCTTAACCCCACAGTTTCTTGCTGTGACCTCTCGTCAGTCGACCTATTTTGCGTCTTTGGAAGACGTGTAAAAATGCGTGAACATGATTTCACGAAAATCATTTGTATTTGTTGCTTTCTTTCATTATTGGCATTAATAATCTTTCTCGCACTAAACTGAATAGCAGATAGGCAGTTCGTTCCACAATGCGGCGCATATATGCCGTCCGTAGGGGGTGGGGACGTTTGCAAGAACTGACCGTTGTGCAAGCCGTTTTGACGTGCTGAACATTGTGTCATTCTTCTCCAATGCACAAAAGTTCCAGGTTTGCGTTTGTCTGTCAAACACTGAAGGGGACAATCGGTGTTTCAAAAAACGTTGTTGAACGAGGTTTGCCACCCTCGATTTCTTGACTTCTTTTTCCGAACCCTTGTTATGATCTGAGCCGCTTCATCCTAGGTACAAGCCTTGGCATGATACGACCCACTTTATTATGCATGCAGCCAGAGCGTTCTCTCTCCCAGGCTGAGATTAAAATGAGCCAATGATTTGCCTTCCCACCAGTGCGCTTGCCAACAAAGAGAACAGCATCTCACGCGCTTAGCATAATACGTAGAAACTTGGGTGAAATCGGACAGCGCATAAGTCTCACGCGTCTGCAAAACGACAGCAATATCGGCATAGAATAAATACATGCATACATACATGCATGCATGTATATATATATATAAATATATGCATGCATATATATTGATAGTCTGTTACATCACTGAATGCGGAAGATCCTCTCCTGTCGTTATGTGGTTGCCAGGTCCGTTTTCCGCAAATACTAAGCAAAAATACAATTTTGGATCCTTATATTCACGTCTCAAAATAATTATCAGAATCACCACGCATGCATCATCGTCATACCAAAATCGTCCTATTACATTAAGTATTCTTCAAATTCTGTTTGCATGTTTTAATATCATGTGATAGCAAGGAGCATCTGATGATGTTTCCTATATCTAAAGGCATGATTTTACGTCATTCATTTTTACCCTTCATTAGAAAACATGACGATTTCAGCAGGACGGTAGACATGAAACGACCATAGTCCTCTTTGTATCGAACACCTGCTCCGCGCAGCATAAAACGATGCACTGTTATACTTGACTGGCCACCACAACCGTCTGTCGAATGAGTGCGTCAACATGCACTCATTCGATGCAACAAAAACACGGATACGAACCGCGAAAAGCTGCTGGTCTTGTCCCGGTCCTAGTGTGATTGGTCGGACTCCTCCCGTCATGTTTGTTATGTTGTCACTAGCTTGACTCTGCAACCGACCTCCATCCGGAGGTTGGTTGCAAGCTGGAGATCGGTTGGATGCCCCACTGAACTATATCTCACGTTCTGAAGGCTTCTGTGCAATTAGATTCTAGTGTGAGCTAACATTCGGCTCGCGATGTTCCAAGCACGGGTGGCGTTGGGGTCTGCGGGCGTCTTCGACAGCGGCCAGTGGCCCCGGTGGAATGATAAAACTCGACAAAGCCCGCCACATTCAAGGTCGTGTCTCTATTTGCAGGGTGATCATCTCAGCAAATAGCACTTTTGCACGACGAAATATCGTTCCATTCAGATCAGGAAATAACTGCTTCGTGGTGGGCTGGTGAGAATGATTTTAGAAATCCTTAAAATGCGCATGTGGCTCGAACGTTGACTAATACGAGTGTAAATAACTGCAGTGCTTAAATGTGAGAGTTGCCGATACTTAATAGCAGAGACATATGAAAACAATGGGATGCGGCCTGAATTGGACTGTTTGGTATATATATATATATATATAAATATATATATATATATATATATATATATATATACCGATTGTGTATATATATCGCCAATGCGAACAGAAAAAATACTAATCGGGCATCTACACAAATATCGGTAACTTTCCGCATTTAGGGGATTATATACACAATTTTCAGTGGAAATGATAAAACCATTGCATTTAAGGTGGGTTGTACTTTCTAAATATATAGCGATTCAAAAATAAGTAAACCTAAAGCTTTGCTTGACCTGCGAATGATGATGAAATTGTCAATACTTATTAAAAAGTCACAAAGTGCGAAATGGTCTCTGACTGGGGAGGGATCTGGACGGGAAAGGGGGAAACCTGTACGGTCAGACCTACCTAAATGCTGCTGAATCCTCGGGTGGAGATCACGAAGGGTGGACCCAACGTAAGATGCCCCGCAAGAGGCACAGTAGAAACGGTAAACCACTGAGGATTGGCAGTATTTATGTATTCTGTTCTTGAATTTAAACAATGACCTTGTGACGAAGGTAATGACTAAAATAGTTTTAGGGTTCAGTTAAGGAAAGAAGTTTGTGAGTACTTTGGAAACATCAGCCTTCAGTTTGCTCAGAATCTGGTCCGAAATAGGGAAACACAAAGTATTTGTTCAGTTTTACATTGGCGGGCCGTATTTCTGGTTCAAGAACCTCTCAACTACGGAATTTACTAGTTGGATTGGGTAGCCATTACGTTTGAAAGGCTTCCTTCAGGAAAGTTGCTTCTTTATGAAAAAAATTGATATTTTAAAGTTAGCTGGAAAGAACGAAGAATAGCCGACTTGATCACACGATTTTTCTTGGTCACCAGGAGTAAAGCTGAAAAACTGGTACCAAGACCAGTTTAGGGTACACAGAGATTGATAGTCTGCCGTCAACCTTGTGCATCATAATGTTTAGAAAAAGAAAAATTCCATCCTTCTGGCTCTCTTTTGTAAACTTGATATTGGGATGTTTGCCATCTAGGAACTGAGGGAAAAGAACTGCGTGGGATTGGTCGAGAAAAAACAGGAAGCAATCGTCGACATATCAATGATAAAAAATGGGCTGGAACTCCTGGGCACAGTTTTCAAGCCATCTTTTCTCATGGTAATGGACGAAAATGTTGGCAAAGTTGGGGCTAAGCGACAAAGGCATACCAACGCCATCTTTCTGACGGTAAAACTGACTGTTTTTCAGCTTTGTTCCTTATGACATAAAAAGTGTGTGATGAAGTCGGCTATCTTTCGCGCTTTCCACCTGACCGTAGTGTACGAATTTTTCCATAAAGAAGGAACTTTCCTGAGGGCCTTTTCCAAAGGCAATGGCTACTCAATCCAGCTAGTTCGTTCCGTACTTAAGAGGCTCTTAAACCTGGAATATGGTCCGCTAGTTGCGGATCGCACCGTTGGTGAGAGCCGCAACTGGAAAAACAATCTGGATATATCTTTGTGTTTCCCCATTTCGAACCATTTTCTGAGCAAACAAAGACTGATATCCTCAAGGTACTTACCACCTTCTGTCCTTACCTGAACCCTGAAATTATTTTGGTCACTACCTTCACCACAGGGTCGTTGCTCAAATTCAAGGGCAGAATATTTAAATGCTGCCAGTCGTTATGGGCTTAACGTTACTGTTCCACCTGGTAAGGGGTACCTTATGTTGGTTCCACCCTTCGTAATCTCCACCTGAGGATTCAGCAGCATTTAGATAGGTCTGACCGTACAGGTCTCCCCCTCTCCCATCTAGATCCCTCCCCAATCAGAAATCATTCCGCATTTTGTGACTCTTAAGTATTGGGTATTTCGTTACCAGTCGCAGGTCAAGCAAAGCTTCAGGTTTACGTATTCTAGAATCATTATACATTAAAAAAGAACAGCCTGCCCTAAATACTACGATTTCAGCATTTCCATTGAATGTTATGTATTGAGCACTCCTAAATGTGTGTGGTTACCGGCATTTGTGGCGAATGTCGAACTAGTCTTTTTTCGGTTCGCGCTGATGCAATTTTGTACTGTTTTCTGATTCACTGTATGTGTACTACTTTTGCTCTCTTGAAGATGGCACCATATCCTGCTCCCGAAACGTTGAGGTCTGTATATGCATAACTGATATGCGCGCGCGCGCGCCCACCACACACACACACACACACACACACACATATATATATATATATATATATATATATATATATATCTGTATTCATTTATTTATATGCAATAAAACTATAATGCATGGGATCCGGGTGACATTTCTCCGGGGTCCTTAGAACAAAGAATTGTTATAGATAACAAAGAATTGTTTGCGTTGGTATCACGTCTCGAAGAACAACTGAGCACGTCCCACAACGGCACACATAAGGCCACTTGAATCGATAACCTATGGCTTGAAAGGCATCGGTGGCGAGCTTTTCAAGACAGGTATTTGGGGCGTCAAATCGCTTTAATCCTGTTCTGAGCCGGGGAAATCCTCCCCACACTCAGATATTTCCGTCGTTCCCAAGCGTCTAGTGGCAGCTCTTTGAAACTTCGTAAATTTTCCTACGAATGCCGTTTGAAGTGTTGTGTCTAACGTTCCAGCAAACATCACGGCCATGGCAGCTCTAGGGCTCGATTTCGGGAGAGACCTGAATTGAAATCTACTGGTGTTATTTTCAAGGTGATTATGGCCAGTTTCTTGCTTGCACAAGAGTTATTGTTGGTTGGAATATGAAAAAATATGCGTTCTGATTGTGTGCTTTCTCTAACAATAAAGAAAATTTTGGCAGAAGCGGCTCCAGGATAGGAAAAGAGGGATGCTTCCGAGCATTGTGAGCGAGTTCTATGGGCTGTATGCACCGAACATTCACAGGTCGCTGTGCAGCAGTGCGTGTCGCCATGCATTGCATCTGCCGCGCGCATTGGCCTTTGCCTCCCTGTTTTCGCATATGGAAACTCTTTTTGGATAAAGGCTTAGTGTGGTGCTATTTTATCCATGCAGCATCTCTGTCGCCTCCGTTGTACGGAATGGATACAGGAGAAAAACGCCTTTGGAAAGCTGCACAAATCACCTTTATTTAGAACCACCTGTCAGTCCTATATACATTGGTTTTGCAAACCTCGCCATGACATGTGAAGCATTCAGTCATTGGTTATTGGTCCATGGTAGTTGCGCAGGAATCGGTTCACAAAGACGTCAGCAGTGACGGTTCAAAAATACCCCAACGACTTTACTTTCTTGGCCCCTGTGACCCCCTATTCAAATGTACTGATTTTTTTTTTGTTTTACGAATATAGATCACGTTGCGAAGGGTAGTGCACCGTTTTGTGTGTGGAGATCGGACCAGTAGTTCTCGAGATCTGTGGGTGTGGGGGGGGGAATTTCTCCCCTGCACGTTGAAGTACCTAAAGGAATCGCGCACGGACTAGGTTTAATTACTCTGAAGCCTTTTCTGGTTGCAAGCAGGATGACTGGACGGGACGGGTCTATGGTTCAAATTAGTTGATGTCTTGAGACGTTTGGCGTTTTCTCCACGCGACGTCCGTAGGAATAATGCTCATTTCCGGAACCGCAACAATTGTAGCATTCATCTCCTTCCCCTGGTGGCAGGGGATTTTTATGATTCAAACCTTTTGAAGGAGACAGCGGTAAAATCAGAGTCCATATTAACCCGCACCCGACTGGCGTCGACGCCATACAGGCCCGACTGGGGGGAGAGTTGGCGGTTCCTCTTGAATTCACGAACGGTTCGTCGCACGACAAAACTAAGCATACCGTTGGAAAGCTCGTGGCAAGTAGAGCTTCAAACTGATCTCATTTTAGTTCTGGATAATTTGTAAGTCATTTACACCCTATCTATGTTTTCCTGCTGCCGTGAAACCGAGAAGTGTGCTGAATCTTAAAGGCTGTGATTAATTAAGTCTACGTAAAGACACCAATGAACAGTTAAAAGTTCGCAGATGCCGATACACTTCTAATTTCTCTCATTTCTTTTATTTATACGCCGAAACACGGCGCATGAGACATGGCGATTTTCGCGCCAACTGCCGGCGGGCGCCATAGGCGAAAGCGGTATAAAATTAACGAGGACTTATTTTAGCAGATATTTATTTTCGCGATATAGGCCTTTCCATATAACATTTCTTAATCCTAGTGGTTTTTGTGATGGTTTCTCATGCTTAAATTTTGGGAAAATTCAGTGGTAATCAATCTACACAACTGGCGGAGCTCTGTTAGCGAGAACCTGTGTATTTCGAAATTATGTAGTGTTTTGAAACTTCTCGAACTTCTTAGTATTACTCGTAGCTGTGCGAGCCAGTCCAGCCACGTTCTACCTGTTCTGAGTAATTCATCGCTGATTTTGACGGCGGTGCATTTTGGCTCACAACAGTTATTCGTGGCCTGACTTCTGGTCAATGGCTGAATGTCGTTGATACTTTGTCCATCGACAGTAAGGGGATGTCTGCATCACCTCACTTCAAAAATGTCGAAAAAAATTCCGCCAAATTCCGAAAAAAAACACTACATGTCTTAAACACGAGGATGATCATAGGTCAATGACCCGGAAAATCCCGGAAATTCTGAGACAGCAGATTTATTAAATCCATCAGCATCTCTAATTCCTGACATTTTTATTGTGATATCATGTTTCCCGCAAACGTTACAGGGCGCTCAACGTTTTCGGACAAAGGCCCTCTTGACCTGATCTGGGTCAGACGCCTGGTTTGAGCTGACGTTCAAACTTTACCACAAGGTGTAAAAATAATCAGGCAAAAGGTACACAAAGTTTTGTGGCACTGCGCTTTTTCGTTCACTGGCAATCCTGAAAAAAAAACTCGGGAGGCAGTCAACCGCACTCCACTCGGGGGCGGATTAAGAGGAACTTGTGGGGACCCCGACTTCGCCGCCTACGTTCATCCAGATATGGGGTAATTTTGCTTCCGGCACCAAACCAAACGATCCTGGAGGATCTTTTACTTGCCATTAAAACCACGGCATGGCCTCACCGTGGTCAGTATTTTTTATTTTTTATTTTTATTTTTTTGAATCCTTTCAGTTCCAGGCCAAATATGGCTGGCTCCCTGTGAGCATCGGACAAACAGTGCCTGTCACATATTGAGCATGAGCTAAGCATGCTGTCAGAGACCCATGCGACTCGTTCTCGAAAGCCAAAGTTGCTGCTGAGATTTTCTCCAAAACATCATGTCGGTGCAATTTTTTTACAAAATCAGTCCGGATTTTTTTGGTGTTTATCGGAGTTTTATGAAGATACCAACGAAAGAGGGAACATAATCTCATTTTTCCACATATAGCATGTTTAGCGTCTCATGATAAGAGCTGCTTCTACGTCCGTCAGTACCTTCTGCGCCGAAATAAGTGTTAAGTGTGATAAGTAGCTATGAGGCCAACATTTCTAGATATTATGGACGCTATTATCGCAATACTTCGTTCGGGAGCATTGCATTGTGAATTTTTGTTGCCAGTCTGATGAACAGCATTGTCTTTCGGAAACCCTCTGTAATTCAGAAAGCAGCCATGCCGTCCATTCAGAAAGCAGTCATGTTCCTGTAGAAGCCAAAAGTTCTTGTGTTAAAAAGTCGGTTTGTAACAAGGACACTCTCTTTCGGGTAAATGATGCAAATCAGCACACAGGCTCTCATTTGCTCTATGCCAAAAGGAGATATGTGATATGTTACGACTTGAGCTGGATGTGCTTTTCTCCCTTTTCTGCTATAGCAGCGTCAACTATGGTTGATTTGCATTCGCAGTGGCTGGAGGCTGCAGAAGACTACAACGAAGAGTTGGAGACGATCCCTGGTACCTACAACATGAGCTCTCCGTCACATAATCGTAGCATTCTAGTCAATCTTGCCTGTTTCTACCAATGTTCCCAAACTTTTAGTGCATCGAATACGTGTTAATTGGTCATAGGCGGGCATTTCTTAGGGTTTGAAGAATGATTTGCGTTTACATGGATGGTTGCTATTCGGCACTGTCTTTTTTTCCACTTTGTGAACACGCGAGTCAAAGTGATCAAACACTGACCAACACTTTTGCCGTCATAAAGGACCCAGTCTCAATGGATCTTCTTAAGTACACTGATAAAGCATTACGACACTGATTACTGAGAGACTCATGAAGACTAACAACATGCACTTTAAGCTACCAAAACCGGATTTAAAAGCATTTGTAGCTCAACATTTCCTGGGGCATTTCACCACCTTACAATTTCTGCAGGGTGCCGTGACTCATTTCTGGATTGCGATTTAGATTATCAGGTGATCATGATGTGGTCTGTGATAACCTTGACACTTTTTTGTTTTCAGAACGTACCTGTGACGCCCAGAAAGAAGCAATGGAAACTTGAGATGGCTGGCTTTGGTTGTCTGGAACTCGTAATGGAAAAACAATTTGGAGACCGGAAAAAAATGTCCGTAGGGATACTCAGTGCCAAAAATCTCTCGCGGCTCAAATGAATAATCTCGTGTGCCGGTAAATCGACATAAAACGATGTTATGTCTTACGAGAAGCAGACGTTTTTAGTCAAGTGTCTTACTTCGTCCAAAAGCTAAGCAGCTCCAGAGGCGGATGAACCATCATTCGGGGAGCCATCGACTGAATATTCAAACGAAAGCCTCCCTTATTGTCATTCGGATGCAAAATTTTAAAATACGACCTCCAGACCTCGTTTTGGTTGATATGTCTTAGTCTCCCAACATGTGAACTAAGTGTCATAAAGCTGATGAACCTAACAACCCTGGCAGCTGGGGACGGCGTTCGTCCTGGACTGCCCAGAGCAGGGGCAAGACTGGCAATTCCTGTCACATCTATAGAGGAGGCGGAGTTGGAAACTCCTGCTGCTGTGTCCGCGATCAGACCTGGCAGTTCCTTCCGCCGAGTGAAAGACAATGTCAGAGCTGGCGACTCCTCTCCCAGTGTTCGGACAGTATTAGAGCTGGCACCTTCTCCTGCTGTGCCTGTGGTTGTTTCAGAGCTGGCAGCTCCTCTGAATGGGTGGCAGTGTCAGAGCCGGCTCCTCCTGCCGTGTCGGCGGCGGCGTTGCCGCGCGGGTGCCGCCCTCGATGTGGGTCAGGCGGGCAGCGGCCGGTGGCGGTCGGGCGGACCGGCCAGACGGCGCTAACCGCGGTCCTGACACCGCCCGGTAACAGCAGGGCCTGCCGCCGCTCCGGACCCGTTAGCCGGCGCGTCGACACGGCCGCCGGAGGTCGCCCTGTCGGCCGGTCGGCGACGCCACGGGCCAGAGGTCACTGTGACGAGCCCGCCGGCAGTGGCCCGAGCTGCCCTCTGGCCGACCTGGCGGCGCACGGCCCGCCGCCCGCCGCTCGGACCGCACGGAGCAGCGCACACCAAACGGATCCCCCGCCGCTCGGACCGCACGGAGCAGCGCACACCAAACGGATCCCCCGCCGCTCGGACCGCACGGAGCAGCGCACACCAAACGGATCCCCCCGCCGCCGCGGGCCGCACGCGTGCTGTGCTCTGCTCGGTACCATTGGATACGTGTGCGCAGACGACCGAGCCGACGGAAGGCTTGCGAATCTGACACAAAGCCTCCGAATGTTTTTACTTTTGTCTTTGTTTTTTTCACAGTTCTTCCCTAAATAAGCTTTTACGAGTGAATGGATGGTAAGAATTACCGGCAGTCTGAGAACAGAAACTGAAAATTTGACTGCATGTCGAAGCGTTCATTCTCATCGCGTCCTCGTTGTGCATGATCCTAACCCCTTAAACCCCGTGTTGCCGTTAAAACCAGTGTCACTCAAACTTATGCCCTTAGCTGCATACCTCTGAAAACTTAAAGGGAGGCGGAAAAATTCCTAAACCTCTTAAAGAATGCCAAACCACAACTACGATTGTCACGATACAACTATAACGCGGAGGCCTTTTTACGGTAATTGTTCAAAGAGATTTTAGATTGCTCACAGAGAATAACCCGAAACTTTTTACTACGGTTTCAGAAAACGCCCGTAACGTATTGTGTTTGTAACGTAATGCCCGATTCCCGTGTTGTGTCGATGACGACGCAGTTACATCAAAGTACATGCAGGCTTGTTTATCTTGATGGCTAATGCCTTCTGGGACAGAGAAACCTCTTTATCAGCGAATATTTATTTGCGGCATGCTCCAGTCATTATCATAACAATTCGCAAACATACAACACTTACTCAACGAAATTTTGGAAGCGTAAATTCATTTCATTTAACAGGAAATGCGTGACAGAATGCCCATCCGAAGTATGTCATTTATGTTTTAACACTGCAGCTAATCTTAATCAGTTCCTTCATCATGGGTTAGCACAACAGCAAACCGCCGAAGAATGGCATGATTTAACCAATATGTTGACTTTTTTATAAGACAAATTCTGGAACCATGGAATGGCGGGAAAAGAATGTTAAGTCTCTGCATGACTTACGCATTTAGTTGTGGTAAACCAGCCATTAGTTAAGTTTTAACCACTCACCAGTGTTTTCGTATTGGTATAGAGAAATTCTGATTTACCAATGCCACTGTCTTACCGCTTTGTAGGTGGTATATGGTAAGCTGTGTTTTGAAAAGGTCGTGTTATGAATAACTGCATATTGATTTACATGACAATGGTATTAAGACACATCATGAAGCACAAGCCTGCTGCCTAGTTAAGGCGTTGATCATCATGTTACGACTGAATTTACGAATATTACGATGCCGGAGTCTGAACGTTGTTTCTTGTTTGATCCTTGTCCCTTCTGGCATCATCCACAACTGCGTAGTTTGTGCATCATAAAACCGGAGCAAAGTTTCAGTCGAATTTCACCGGCGGAATTTGGGATAGCGTAACGATGAACCACATTTTGCTTCGCCGCGGTGGGTCCCATTAAAACTGCACAGTGAGTGTGGAGAGATTCGCGCTTGATCACCGTAACGTCGAGATTTCCCACAGAAATCGGACGTGATGAATTATGAGGCGTGCTGCCAGCGACAACAATCGCTTACCTTGATAGGAGAAACATGACAAGTGCCAAAGCACGACACGGAATACTCCTCCAGGCGGTGCAAACGACGCGTAGTCACGAAAATCCGAAACGACGCATTTGGTGGTTCTAACCGTTTGCCTGAAACAGCGAACAAACTGCTAAAACCACCTGACGCCTTTCTAAGGTTCGGGGTCAATGAACCCCGCCGCGCAGCAGCGTACTCACGTTACTTGCTGGGCGGGGTCTTGTTCTTGGAGGAGGACGTGTTGAGCTTGCTGATGCTGATGACGGGACCGAAGAGGACGCGCGCCGTGACCTGGACGCCGCCCCGGTGCACGTCGGAGCTGCCCCCGGACAGGCTGCCGGGACGGAACGTGGTGCGCTGGCTCTCCACGCAGACCGGCTCCGGCTGGCTGGGGCCGCCTCCCAGCGACGACATCTCAGGTCAGATCCGTCCGTCGCCGCCGCCGCCCGCCTGTCCGCCTGTCCGTCCGTCCGGGACACCAAGGTTTTGTGGTGGGCCAGGCGCCGGGAGAACGGTGCGGGCGCTCGGAGAGGACGGGTCGGCGAGAAAGCTCGGGCGCTGCGGACCAGCTGGGTCGTGGCCGTCAGGGGTCCGTGGGAAGGGCGTCGGGGCGGGCAGGGTCGGCCGACGCGGCGACACCGACTGTGACGTCACGCCGTGTTTTCACCGGTCGACGGACGGAAAGTGGGCCACTCGGCAAAAAGCGGCGTCTCACCGGCCCCGCCTCGCCACGCACGCGCTCGCGCACACACTCACACTCGCACGCACACTCAGTCTATGTACAGGTATGTACAGCGGGCCGGCCGGCTGCTGCTGGCGGGACGGGCGGGCGGCGACTGGCTGGCCGGCCGCCGCCGCCGCCCTCGCCCCAAATTTGGGTCAGCAGGTGCCGGCGTGAGCCGTGGCCCCGGCCGGGTCACGCCGCCGCCACCCCCGCCTCTCAGCCTGCCGGCCTGAACCGGCGGCGTGACCCCAGCTGGTCATGTAGGCAGGCCGCGGCCCCGCCGGCGGCGCGCAGAGGCGGGCCGACCCCCGGCAGACCGGACGCTGTCGGCCGTGGCTGAGCGTCGCCGTTCGTTGTTGCGGTCACGATCTGCTACTGTCGCCTGCAGACGAACGCTGCTCCGGTTCAGACGGCATCTGATCCGGTCAACGACCTGTCGGAGAGCGCCGACCCCGCGCTCCTCGTGGTCGCTGCCCTCCCGCCAGTCATGCAGGTCGGCTAGGTCTGGCCAGGCAAAAGTTCGAGCGAACCGGCGGAATCGGGCAGACCAGCAGTCGGCCGACCGACTGGGCCAGAGCCACCGGCTTGCAGACAGCGTGGTCGAAGGACCAGTGCGCTCACACAATGTAGAGACAGGTGCAGATCACGGGAGCTGTCCAGCGGGCCACGACAATATCTGTTTCTTTGTTATCTTCTGGAGCAGCGTAATTTGCAGATCGGCTATCTCTGCCACCATGACGACATTGGGACGAGCTGCTGGCCCATAACTCCGAGAACATCACATCCAATCCAACTTCTTGCAAATTTAAACGCTGTTCCACGCCGAACTGGCGTCACATAGAAAGAATGCCCCAAAACCGTTACGATCCCGTCCCTCAGCTTTCTGTCCGTAGTGGAATCCTTGACTGTCACGGTTTGTTTTCATGCTTTGCAAACGCCATCTCATTAGCGCTGCACAGTACGCTGCAACGAAAAACACGATAGAGAAAGTTTTGCCACCATTTGTCAGCAGTTACTCCCAAACAACCAATTAGGGTCGAGGCGTTTAATATCTTTTATTCTGATGTGCATCCACGTACATGCTGCTTTGCTGCTGCTTTGTTTCGGCGGGAACTTTCCAGTTTTCGAAGGTGGATTTTGACTTCGCTGCCCACGCTGCATATCATGAGGACATTATTTGCATCTGGCGCAACAGCAAGTTTGAAAGGTTATTGAGTAACTTCCGTTAGAAATACTGATTTCAACTTAGCGCTTTTTGACAAAGTCATTCTGCTAATGTAAGATGACCTCATGATTGCAAATTCGTCTCGCTAAACAAGAAACGTCCCGTCGCAACAGAAATGTTGCGGCAACGATGCGAATCTCTCTCGTTGATCACACGCGTCCCACGGTGTGCATCTGTACCAACCTTAACGACAAATGCACACCTCTTCAACACACCAGGGTCTTGCCCAGCTTCCCGAACAAAAGCGTCTGGGCACGTCCTCTGACGCAGTTGGTAGTCGCAGTCCTAGACGTGCCCTCAGGGCAATCGCCTGTGGTCACCGGGCGAGGCGCCGCCCGGAGGCTGTAGCCCGGGGCAAAGGCGGCCGGCGGGCTCGGCTCACCTCCTCCGGCGGCTGCCCGATTAACGGGTGACGGCCAGGCCGGCGGTTCAGTGGGGCAGTGGAGCAGAGGCGACTGAAGCTGCAGCGCCGCGCCAGTGGCGCCGCCAGCAGCCGGAACTCCGCCGGAGTCGGCCGCTTTGTTCCTGGAGCAGCGCGCGCCGCTGGAAAGCAGGACGCCTCGCGCTGCAGCGTTCTCATGCGAGCGGCGCCGTGGCCGTCATCCGCACGCTCCCAGCTCACGAGGCCCCGAGGTCACAGCTGGAGGCCGGCGTTGATACCGCCGCCGCCGCCGCTGCCGGCCGGGGCACGTCGGTCCGCCAACAGGATGCAGCCGGCCGGGACCGGCTAACCCGTTTCCAGGGGAGGCAGAGCGGGCCGGTACCCGGATCTTCTGTGCCCCATCCGGCGGCGGCCCGGGGCGGAAGGAGGCCGGCCGGCGGCTGGATCTGGGTCAGGGCGCCGCCGCGCCCAGCGGGAGGACAGGCGGCGGAAATAGCAGCGCGCCGGGAACTGGGCCGTACGCGGCCAGGACACTGGTGCGCCGGCCGGCCGGCTGCCGCTGGCAGCGTCCGGTTCAGCCCGGTGGCGGGGACCCGCCTTTGGTCCACAACGGGAGCCCCGACCGGACCGGAGCTGAGGCGTCTGGCGCTCGTGAAGGACCGACCGGTAGCCGGCAGATCAATGCCGCACCGAACCTTAGTCGGGCACATGTGTGGAGGCCGCAGTGCAGGGTAGCACTGCGGCGATGGCGAAGCATATGAGAAGTGCACATGGGCTGCGCCACGGGGGGGGGGGGGCACGTGGGGATGCGTCCCCTTCAACCATCTGATCGGAGGGATTGTACTCCCAATAACTGCCAAATGTGGGCTCCAATATTTACACCCGAAAAGTCTATGCTGCGGCTGCTGGATATTGCAAGAAAAAACGTATACCTTTACTTGGCGTTTTCCCTTTCTGTTGTTGAATCTGGCAATAAACGACAACGTTGTTGGTATTCAAAAATGATGCAATCCGAGGCAGGACTATGGCTGGGAACCTGCACACCAGCGCTCGTGCAACGGCTTCAGGATCAGGATGGACGTAAGAGATGTCTTTAGTAAGAACGTATTCGTACTTTGTGTTATGGAACACTAATAAATTAAAGGGGAAAATACGAAAACTTCTGTTTTTATTTCTATATCGTTTGCTAAAGATGGAACAGGAAGGCACTGACGGAGCCAAGGGGGCAGCTAATCTGCGAGTTGGCATCACCTCACCATTCAAGATCATTACCCGTGACAATGGCACCACAAGTAGCGATGGTGCAGCCAACGTTGCACAGAACTACAATAAATTCGTCTTGACACTCAAACTTTCGTCATTTTCCAAAACGAAAGCTCAGTTCTCCAAAAACTTAAACGTAAAGATCGGATTGGGTGTAGTAGTAAGTATAGGACGGGTTAAGTTGGTCAGATAAGATATTATTAGGTATGAGTATGCATTTAGAAGTTGCCAACAGACACAGATTGTACGTAATCTGGCTAGCGAGTGCTGGCCTGCTCAGCTGTCTGATAGCGCCACCGTCAGGTGCCGTTTTCCTTTTGTGGAGGTGGAGCCAACTCGTATAATATTGGCTTCGGCGATTTTGTCTCCAAACAGTACGAAAATGTTAACTTTAACCTCGTATGGCATTTAATAATGAATGAGTTCAAAACAAGCGTATGCCTCCCCATCCCCCCCCACCCCGACTCCAGCTTTGGCAGATTTGGAGGAGACCTGGTTGGGAAAACGATGGAAAGGGTCAGCAACAGTTTGGAGCGGACGTTCAAGATCTGGGGACAGTTCTTAACATTTTGTGACGAAATGGAGTTGTGAGATGTTTTGCCGTTTCCATTGTACAAGTGATGCAAGTCGAATACATGCATGACATTAGCAAACTCGTTCATTCCGTAACTTCCGAAATCGAATGGGGGGAGCGCATATCGTGTCGGTGTAACGTCAAAATGCAATTTTACTTTGGTATCGGGTCAGGTCAAGCCCCGTGGTAGCCTGATGGATGAGGAGCCGGACAACAGATCCGGTGCATGGCAGGAACTGGGTTTGAGACCAAGAACGGGCACCTCTGTTTGGCCCGAGACTGAAGGGATTAGCCAAGCACGGGCCGGCTGTGTCGTGGAATTGCACGGCACGGTAAATATCCTCCAGTGCCATCTGGTTCGGCAGTTGGCGCAAAATCACTCCATATTTGGTATACATACCTATATACATACAAACATATATACATACAAACATATATACATACATCCATATATATATATATATATATATATATATATATATATATATATATATATATATATATATATATATATACATATATAGTCATGACCCTCGGCCGCATCATTTGGTTTTCAGGCAAAAGCAAGTTACACCGCATCTTTATCAAAATACAAGCGTATTTTATCCATGCAGTACTGCAAAAAAACGACCTGATACCTGTAAAAATACAAATCCAATCAGTTTTAACCGAAATTTTGTACTTTCTGGTTTGCTAAATCGGCTTCTGGGACAACCTTTGCCAGGGGTGCAGCCAGGATTTTCTTAGGGGGTCCAGAGCTCAGTGTAACTGAAATCATACAAAAAACACCTGCCGGGAAGACGATGTGCAATGGTTTCCACAAAAAATGCAGGCCTAAGGGGGAACCCAGGCCCCCGGGCCCCCCTTGGCTGCGCCTCTGACCTTTGTTATACATATATATGTATATGTACAAATCAAATGACGAATCAAAATGACGAGGCGGAGCCCTGGATGTGCAGAACAGAAAATCATGCTTAATAATTCAGTCAAATATACTATCGGATCAAAAAAAGGATCCAAAGGATGAGAATAAGGCATAGTTGATAGTTGGAAAAAGGATATTTCTTCAGCTAATATTGCTTTTTGGTGTCTCACCAAAAGATGTGTGATATGATTTAATTATTACATTAACGAACATGTCACTTATGCCTGACAGATCTCAGTCCAAGGACCTGAACATCAGCTGCCTCCGTCCAGTCGGCGTCAGCTGTAACCGGAAGCTCGGTGCGGTCAGCTGGACCGCGTTTCTGGTCGGTCGCCGCGCGTGCGCCGTTCGGAGCGGCTTGGCACCGTGCCCAGTGGTGCGAGGGTCAGCTGCGACGTCGTGGCCGACACGGTCGGGACGCGTCTGTCGGCCGCCGTGAGTGTCGACAAGATGGAGAGGAACAGACGAGGCCTTGCTTTCCGACCCAGGCTGGTGGGTTGGGTAGTGATGTGATGACCCTGGGACAGCCCAAGGTTTTTGACTTTCTTGTCCTTTCTGCGGCGTGTTAAACTGTAGTTTCGCGGCGATACGTTCATTGTTTATTCGGTGCTCTGCACTTTGCGAACCGGCGGGACTGGAGACATCATCTCACGGGCCACGAAGAAACGTTAACGTCGTAGACGACTGTGTCGCTTGTGGCGTCCTGTTATTGGATGTTTTCGTCAGGACTATTTGCTTTGGGTGACGCAGCTTACGAGGATGGTGGCCAAGTGCCCAATTTAAACTTGAAATTTCTTCACATCTACCAAACACATTCTCTCGTTGATGGCTACATAAATCGAAAACCTGCGATGTGCCAATGAGCATGCCATCTGAATAATTACGAAAGCTTTCCTGGTCAGAAACGAAGATATACGACACGCCATTTTAGGGCGCCGACAGATTTATTGC
The DNA here is from genome assembly GCA_030062745.1 of Capitulum mitella. Taxonomy (NCBI): domain Eukaryota; kingdom Metazoa; phylum Arthropoda; class Thecostraca; order Pollicipedomorpha; family Pollicipedidae; genus Capitulum; species Capitulum mitella. Next base: position 778,132 of record CP099841.1, on the reverse strand, counting down.
AGGTTTCCTGTCGGCAGAAAGACGCCAGTCATTTCTTTTCCACTGGCTATTTTTATCGGCGTGCACGTGTCCCGTGCACGCTGATTGAGCCTGTTCCGGCCGGGAGGTCGGCTTGTGCTCAGTGTGCCTCAGGCCGACCCCCAGTCGAGTTCAGTGAACTCAGCGGGCGCGGCCGGCGGCTGCGATATGACCCACTCGGAGGCCGCAGCGAAACTGGCAGGCGCGATTTCCGCGTAATTAGCGCATCGGAATAGCACACCATGTGTCAACGCCTAATTGTAAAACGCGACTAAACTGGATGTGTGGCTGGAACGGTTGTTAGGCCTAATTCAGAACTTTAGCGGTATTTGCCAGGTTTATGTTTTAAATGACTTGATTATAAACGAGGCAAAAAGAGGGGGCATAAAATTGATCCCGATGGAAAATGTGTCTGCATGTTTTGTTTGCGCCATTAATTATAAAGGGCTCATTTCTCGCATGGCTAACCACTGGAGACGGGAACCTAAAAGGCCCGAAATACGACATTCAAAAGAGACATCCGGCAAGCAGGCATATGTGCTATCAACTGGTCGTAGCTGAAACACGGGGCTGTGAACTCTGAGGCTACGGCAGCTCATTTGGTGGAGCGCTGGTCTCCTCGTCCTGGCAAGATGAATTCGAGTCGCTCGGACGCTCAATATTTGGCCCGTGGGTCAGCTGGCAACTAGCCGACGTAGGGTCACGCTGACCACTATACGGTCGTGTCGCACCCATGGCGACACGTTTAACATTCGCCACGAAATCAGCCGTTACCTGAAGTGGCGCGATCGGGTGGAGGGATCTGAGTCAGTCCAGCAAGCCCTGCTAAGCACGGGCTCCGATCCTTAACATCAACCAATTATACCAAACGGATCAAGTTTATAAAAAAAAAAATATCAGGAAATATCTTAGTTAAATCCAAGAAGAGAAAGCTCGGTGGTGGTCCAGAGGTAGGCAGAGAGCACATTAAGTAAGCACTAAGCAGAAAGCATGTCCATTGCATGAAGGTAATATGCCGATGGTTAACTAAAACGTTCATACGTTTTGTCGCAGACGGATCGTTATGCCGTATAACAGCCAAAGCACATTAATCAATAATACTAATGGCTGAGAGTAGCTAGCGCCCGTATTGCGAAGTTCTGGACCATGGTCATAAGAACGGGGGAGGAACATGGACGGCCGCGCTTCCCACTTTTAGGTAAATTTTACGTTTGCCCTATGGGAAAAACGTCTTGCCCTCCCCCCTCCACTTTTTCTGGATGCTCCTACGCCCCTGTTCTGGCCCTTCACCACAAATAACAAGTCCTCATGCCCACACTGAGGACCCGTCTTCATTCAATTATTTCATTCTTCAACAGTTCCATATGCGAAAAGACACCTGCACGTGGGATGGATAAGCCCGAAACCATCGTTTTCTGGGGCCTTTGGACCCGACGGTAAAAAATTCTGTCCACTGTCGAAACTCATGGTAAGTGGCGAAGCTAAAACTCACTGTCATGTAAACTGGCCCGGTAAATACTCCAAGAACAACATATCGTGCTTTAGGCCCAAATTTCAGAGACATGCTGCTCTCAAATTTACGGAACTTGTTATGCTTTTGCCAGAGGCCATTTAGAAATCTGGCAGAGTGATTATTGGCAAGGGTGTAGCCAGGGATTCACTCAGAAAGGGATGGTGCACCAAAAACGCTCACTTTGAAAGCAACAGGCCCGTCTCTTAAGCTGAAATGCCCTTTTCGGCGCCACGCGCGCCAAAAAGCGGCCTGCAGAGCGCCAGGGAGGGGCAGCTGACTCAGCCACTTGACTACGTCACTGTCTATAAATCGACGGCGTTGTTTATGACTTGTAAGTGAGGAACAGACATAACAAGATACATTTGTCCTACTAAGATACATTTGTCCTACAATGTATTTCCGGCAAGCAAACACTCTTCCAAAAAATTGGTGTTAGTTGTGCGAGGAGGCGCCCTTCCCGCAAATTCTGGCCTGAGTACGCCTCTGGTTCTTACCGGTCACGTGAGGTCAACGGGTCAGTGAAGAAAGAGTAACCGACCGGCCGTGCGTCCGGCGGGGTGTCTGTTGCGTCCGCTGCCACGGTTCCTCATACCATCAAAAATGGTGAGCCTTTAGTCGTAAACAGCTTTTTAGATGCTGGGTTTGTTGACATCGTAGTGTAGTTTGAAGAGACTGTGTTCTTTAACCAGAGCGGGCGTGCCTGAATTGTATTTTGTTGTTGTACATTTTCTGGCCCATTCTTCTCGCATATTATAATAAACGTATTGCCAAATCAGGGAATTTCTTATCCTGAGTTGGCACCATTCCCTTATAAATCCCAAAGAAGGATTCCGTATCCAAAAGCCACAGCAATCCAAACCAAAGTCTACCCAAGATCCAAGCCTTGACATTTATCGGAAGATCCGGCGAGATCCGAATTCCATCATCTTATGTTATCGAAAGATCTGGCCAAATAAAAGGTTCAGCATTTGTTCATTGAAAAGGATAGGTATGAGGAACCCAAGACTGATCCGAGATCCAGGCTGAAATCATCCATATCAGAAGGATTTCGTGAAGATTTGGGATGCTTAAATATTTAGCCAAAAGCCGTTCTTATGTATTGCTTCGAATGCAGTTTTCATGTTCAAATTAATAAGTTAACCTTTCAGTCGACCTACAAAGTGATCTTGCAGATCCACATGGAACGTATGATTTAAAAATCCGTTCGCGCCGACCTGAAGTTCAAGTGCTGGTACTGCCAGACATCTTGGTCTGACTGCACATCTGTCTGTTGTCTGTTTTTGTCGAGAGATGAGTCGGTGCCTGGGTTCCAAGTCTGGTTGATCCGAGGATCTATATCTGATCCAGGATCGAAGAAAGCCACCCGTTTTACGGAACGCACCCCTGCCCGTGTTTCAGTTGCCTGAGTTGAGTCCGTTTTGGGACTCCTAAGGCGCTAATACCCAAAATGACGGCTTTATTTGAAGCAAGGGAGAAAAATTACGCATTGCATGTGGTATCATCGCGCCTTTGGTTATCGTCTCCAGTCCACAGACAGCCATAACAAAAGCTGAAATGTTGCAGACAGCCATCGACACGGTTACCTGAGTCACGGGTGGTGCGCCTCTCTGTTTCTGCAGTCTTCTCAGCGTCCCCCTGATACCGGCGACGGCCCGAGAGCGGTGACGGAATCAGCAGCGGCCTCCAGCCTGTCCAGCCCAGCCCGTCCCCCTCAGCAGCGCTCAGGGGCGGCGGCCACTGGAGCTCGGACAGCAGCCTCTCCGATCTCCGGGACCATGCCTCGGCCGGCCCGGGCCACTCACCAGGCCGCTGCCGCCGCGGCCGTAGCCCGGCTGGCCGTCCCTCTGGACGGCAGACATCTTCAGGCCGGCAGGCGGCCTCCTGTCGGACCCGATCCTGGCCCGGAGTGTGTTCCACTCGGCCGGCGGCCGGGCCGGCAGCCCGCGCCGACCGGCCCGGCCCGGATCCACGTCGCCCAGCGTCACCGTGGCGACGATGCGGGCGCCGCGCCAGGCCGCGCCGGCCGCCGCCGATGGCGGCTTGCGGCTCGAGTGTCCGTGCTGCGCGCCGGCCGGCCGGGTCGCCGGCCGGCCGTTCTCGCGACGTTTCCGGGCAGGGTACCGGCCGCCGCCGCTGGATGGACCGTGGCCGGTCTCCTCTGCGCGGGCCCCGCCGCAGCGGTATCTGGTGGAGGGAGCGCCACGGTCCACCCGGCTGGTACGACCGTCGCTTCACCAACGGCTGCGTCGCGTGCGACCCGCCGCCACGTGTCAGCTATACAGGTGAGCGCGACTGAGGTCACGTGCCGGAGCAGGTGATGCCGGCGAACTGCATAGGTCAGGACGCCGCCGGTCTGGTGTACAGAAAGGGTCTTACTCCGGAAAAGGACGAGCACACCTGTCTCCAGGACGTTAAAACTACCGGTTAGCATTATGGCAACACCATGACCAGAATAACAATCACTGTCTACCAGATTTTTTTTCTTTCAGACATCTCTTTAGACGTCATGCATAATTAAGCGTGGTCGTTACCACGATACCAAAGAGTATACGGCAGGCCAACATCATACAGCTGCGAAACATTACGGCAGGTTTCTCATCGGCCCGCCGGCCGGACTTTGAGCAGCTGGACCCAGCACTGTTCCCCCGGTTCTCGGAGTCGGATCTGCCTCTGCTGGCCACGTTCTGGGGGCGGCGGTCGGCCGGGTACGGCTCGGCGCGCCGGGGTCGCCGCCGTCTCGCCGTCGGCGCCGAGAGCGGCTCGGACGACAGCCCCAGTCCGGAGCGGCGGCCGCGCCTGCTGAAGCGGCTGACGGCGGCCATCCTGAGTCGCGGCGGCCGGCTGGACGACGTGTTCAGGATCCTGGAGAGGGCCGCCGCGGTGGGCTCCAGGGGGCGCGCTCAACCGCCGGGGCCGGTCGAGCAGGCCACGGGCCCGCTGGCTATGCCGGAGGACGCCGTGAGGCAGCTGGCGGCGCTGGTCGAGAGCTGCGATGCTGGAGATCGCGGCGCCGAGCTCGCCTCGCCGGAGACGTCGCCCTCCGGCCGAGGACGGGGGCTGGTCTGCTGGGTTAATGAAGCCAGCCGAAGGGCGGCTAAGGTCCGGCGGGACGTGGACAGGCTGATGAAGGAATTTGAAAACAATGACATGATGCTGTCTAGGAAGAATACAGAAGAGTCCGCGAAGGGTGTTTCCGATCTCAAGGTAACTACACCGTCCTCAAAGAAGGCAGACACTTTATCCACGCCGGAAGAAAACCTTCGAAAATTCATGACTAAGGCTGGCCGCATAGGGATAACGGTAACCTCTTTGCAAAGCATCAACGCTTGGAAGGACAAGAAGACCAAAAACGCCGCTCTGGACATCAATGAAATATGCCCACCGCCTGCGAATCCATCGTCTAAGTCAGAACAGATAGAACTGTCTACCTTACCCCAAACGGACCGGACCAGTGCCTCCCGAGGCCGTTCCGAGAGCGGTGCACCCCCGCAGCAGAGTTCGAGGCCCAGCAGAGACCGGAACAGACCGGACACCACGCCTCTGGGCCGTCCTCGGGCGGCCTCCGGGACGGCCCGGCCGGAGACGCCGCCGCCTGCATACTCGGCCGCGGTAGGGGCGCCGCCTCCTGGATACCCCGCCCAGCTGGAGGCCCAGCCCGTGTGCCCCGCCCAGCTGGGGGCCCAGCCGCCGGCCCTGCCGCCGCAGCTGCAGCGGGCGCTGCTCAGGGTGCCCCTGATCAGGGCCGAGACGGGCAGCGAGCGGCAGCAGGTGACGGACCCACTCGGTCGGCTCGCCTGGAACGTGCCCCACATCTTCATGAGCCCCGCACAGGTATAACGGACTCGGATGCTTTCTCAGCTTTTGACATTTACGTCGGGAACGGTTGCGAGTAATTAAGAAGAGTACATTTCTGTGGAAATTTGGATCAGTAATTTTGAACGCATTTTTCCCGTTTACTGTTTTAGTTTAAATAAGTATTTAAATGATCGTCAACATTACTGTTGGAGTGTTCTTAACGTTGATAAGGTTAGAACCGTTTTTAGGCGATTTCATTCCACGGAATACCACATATCTAATGTTAAAATTAACCTAAGTTGATAGGGCTGCCGTTAAGTCGGCACGGTCGCCACGCTCCATGCTCGGAGCGTTGCTACACACATGATCGTAATGCCGTAAACAGTGGAATGCAACGAGCAAGGAAGGAATGGAATGCGTGTTCGCATAAGCCCGGGGTGCAGTCTCGACGTTTCCGCTCGCGAATCACATCTGACCCGCCTCGGCCCGTGACTGTCTGCCGCAGGTGATGAACGTTCAACAGGGCCTGTCGCTGTCTCGTCAGCCGGCTCAGTTCGGACTCGGTTGGAGGGGCAACAAAGCCGTCTCCCACCTGCAGGGCGTCCAGATGTTCTTCCTTGCCGGCATGGATCGGCGCTTCTATAGCGTCAGCCTCGCGGACAAGGACGTGCGAGTGGATAGCCTCCAAAGCTGCACCCTGCTGCTGTTTTTGAATGACAAAAAACGGTAACGGCAGAAACGCTGCATCTGACTCTGAGACTGCTAAGCGTGAAATGTTTCGTGCATGAAAAATGCACAGGAGATTTGTCACGTTTAAGAAATTCCTCGCCCACTGATTACAGTAGTGGAAATGACGAGTTTAAACACCTCATCTGTAATATGATACAGTCAAAAGGACATTTAGATATCGCAAACAAAAGTCGCTTTGGCCTGGCTAACTTAGGTAACAAGCCGAGTATTGCTTCGCTATGCACTAAATAGACGCAGACAGCCAACAGCCAAAGCGACGCCCTATGCAGGCCGCATGCGTCGCGGCGAAGAGGCAAAAGCAGATAGCATGAAGCTGTGCCGATCTGTGAGTGTTTTACTGGTGTTTGCACTGCGGTTACGTCGCAATCACAGGAGAGACTGTCCGGCGCTGGTGGGTCCGAACACGTTCCTGGCGCACCGATCCGGCGCCGGCGTCTCGCCGGCCCCCTTCAGGACCACGCACGAGATCGGCGACTTCCTGAAGTCAGGCGCCGTGTACAGGTCTGTCGATTATACCACGCAGCCGCGCCGTGAGACTGGCACCGCGTTAACCCGCGCACGACCGTCGGTCCGTCCCGAACATCGGCGACTGGGGGGGGGGGGCAGTTGACTGCCCCCCCCTCTAACTCACGAGCGGTTGGTCGCACGATAAAAATAAGCATACCGTTGGAAAGCCTGTGACGAGAAGAGCTCGAAACTGGTCTCATTTTTAGTTTTAGATAATATGTAAGCCAATTTACGCCCTATATATGTTTTCTCATAGCCGACTGCATCAGACCGAGAAATGGCCTGAATCTCAAGGGCTGTGACTAATAACGCCTAGGTAAAGGCACCAGCGCACAAGTAAATGTCCGCGGATGCCGATACACGTCTAATTTCTTTTTATTTGTTCAATATGTACGCCGAAACGTTGAGTTAAAGACACCGTAATTCTCCCGTCAGCCGTCAGTGTGCGCCGCTGCCGTATGCGGTACCAAATTGGCGGGACCTAATTTTAGCGTTTGTTTATTTTTGCCAAAAAGACGATCTATCTCAATTTCATTGATTTTTGTGGTTCCTGTGATGGTTTCTCATGCTTAAATTTTGGAAAAATTCTTTGGTTGCCAATCTATAAAGTTGGCGGAGCTTTATTCGCGAGAGCCTGTTTATTTGCAAAATATGCTACTTTTTCAAACTTTTTTAGGTTGCTGGTATTAATTACGTCTGTTCAAGCTATTTCTGCCATTTTCTACCCATTCAGAGTAATTCATCGTCGATTTTGACGGTGGTACATTTTGGCCCACTACAGTTATTCGTGACCTGACCTCAGGTCAATGGCTGGAAGTCATTGATACTTTGCCCAATGACGGTAACTAGATGTCTGCTTCACTCCACACTAAAAATGTTATGGAATATTCCATCAGTTTCCGAAAAAAACGGCGATATGTCTTAAAAATGGGCTTGACTTTAGGTCAATGACCCGGAAAATGCCGAAAAATCTGAGATAGCAGATTTGTTGCATCTATCACGATCACTAATCCCTGAAAGTATTATTGAGATATCTTGTTTTGCGAAAAAAAGAGGGCGCCAAACTTTTTTTGACATAGGTCCGTTTGACCTGACCTAAATCAGACACCTGACCTGACCTGAGGGTCAAAATTTTGGCACCAGACGTAAAATTGATGGAGCAAAAGGTACAGAAAGTTTCGTGACTCTGTGTTTGTTTGTTCTCTCGCAGTCCCAGAAAAACCTCAGGGGGGGAGTCAACTGCCCCCCAGTCGAGGACGGGTTAATTCGTGTTCGCTGCCCCCTCGCAGAGCAGCCCCATTCGCTGGATTGTTATTCCAGCAGCTAGGGCCGCCGCTGGAATCGCTGAGGTGAAGAACCGTTTCTGCTTCATGCTGCTCTGGCCTGCCTGCTACTTTGCTCATTGCTGTTGCTTTCCCGCTCGTTTTTGTTTTCTCAGGGTGAGCGGAACCTCGGCGTATGTGCGCCACGTGTGCATATCTACAGCCTCCGGCCTGAAGGTCCGACTGGGACAGCGGCGGCCCAGCTGCGCGCAGGAGAGCCTGGCGCTGCAGGCGCTGGCCTCGTGTGTCACCAAGCGCTGTGAGGAGGCCGCCGTCAATGTCAGCAATGTGCGTACAGCGGTCAGCGCCGGGGCTGGCTGTGTGAGGCTTGGGACGGACGGATGGTCCCAGGAATGTGGGGCTCCGGGCGAGCAGACGGCCCTGCGTGTGTGGAACTCTGACGGGCTCGTTATAGTTGGCTGTAGATGAAGTTCGGAGCGGTCGTTTGTATTTGTATCGGCATGTGTTGTCTTTATTAATTTACACATATTTTTCTTGTATTTATAACGACCGAGCGAGGCTCAGAGCGACTGGTTATGCGTGAGTGCGTCCCAGAAACGTTCGCCATGCGTGTGATGTATGACACGGGCAGCTGCCAGTTGCTGTGAAGCCGCTCGAGACAGCTGCAATCGATAACAAGTAAGGCAGCTGCCCACTGGGACTGCATCGCTGCACCGGTGACGAGCTGGCGTTCTCGGCAGATAATGCACCTGTACGGCCGCTTTAACGACAGCCTGTTGGAGGGAGAGCTGCGCCACATCAGGGCATTTGTCGCGCTCTCGTGCGAGCAGCATCCGAACATGGCCGTCTGCTGCACCGCCTGGCAGTGCCAGCTCCAGCTCTTTATCCTACACGAGATGTGCTGGTACGCACTGATGCTCGTGGGGCTTCCGCCGTGCGCAGAAATCCAATAACGTATTTAAACAGTCGGATTCAGGTTGTTCAGGCCCGTCGCAGTCGGTCCCGCATAAAAACAAACGTCCCTAGCGACTGTGACGTCATTGATTTGAATGCAAAGTATCTCGTCACCGAAACCAAACTCATCGGGGTACTTGACATCGGGAAATTAAATACGTTCTACTGGTTGCCTATCCCCACATTGTGCGCCTGCTCCCCGAGCCTTCCCACCGCCCGCTGCTGAATGCTGGTAACGGCGAGTCTTCTGTCGCGCAGCCTGATTGTCGAGGCGGAGCGCCAGTTCGTGGAGTTGCTGGCCGCAGAAGAAGCCGCGGCCCGGAAGGCGGCAACAGGCCGCTAGCTGTCGATCTGGGCTCGCACTGACGTTAGCAAAACGAGTCCCTGCCCGGCTCTGTGCCGCACGACCGAGCAGCGCGTTCCGCGGTGGACAATGCAACAAACAGCTGCGAGTGTTCAAAAATAATGCGGAAAGCGAGGCATCGGCTGCACGTTGCGAATCACTGACGTTGAATGCCAGAAGGCCCACTAACAAGGGCATTTTGGATTTTCTCTCATTTGAATTGCTCCATTACATGGAAGGCCCTTCCACGACCCATTTCACGTGGTTTCAATATATTTGACTTCCCATCAAGTTTCATTTGCATGCAGTAGCTCAGCAGAAACCCGTGTAATGAGCATTATACCGGACACAACGCGACCTGCCAACTACGACCAGCGACTGGTGCTTCATTACCACCATCAGCGTTAAACTCCCTGGACTCTATTGGCCAGCGTTCGAACGCAGAGGGCGTCGACGACCGATACCCATTTATTTTCAAATGTTTTATTTTGTTAGTCTATTTATTACCCTTAATTCAGCTGGCCACATCGATGACAATATTGCCGGCCCAACAATGTGTTACGGGCGACAAAGAACACGAGGATCCATATTTCGTGTTCTTTAGTCGGAATAAGTGATGCATTAAGCAGGGTTTTCTAGCACCACGAGGAGGTGCAAAACCTATGGATATTCCTGAGATGAATCATGCAGGTCAGACTTGCGTAGTGACGCGACGGTTAGACGTATTGAAGGTCATCTCTGAGGCCTCGAATATATGCAGGTATATTCGAGGCCTCATATAGCCTTGGGGGATCGAGACGGACTCGAGACGGAGGCCACGAATATATTCATGCATGACACATTCATGCGGAACCGTGAAGTTTTATCCACAAGAATAAAACGGAGTGCCATTTTTACATTTACCAGTTTTGCACCCCAATAACACACCACAGGCAGCTCCGCTGGTGAAGTGTCGGTCTTACGGCTCTGGCAACACAAAGTCGAGTCGCCTCAGCGCCCGAGAGTCGGCTGGCGACTGCCCAAGAGGGACACGACTCTAGCTGTCTTCCGCACGACGGCATCGTTCTTAACGGCACGTTGAAGTTTCACCACGGAATCAGCCGATGACCTGGAACTATCAGATCAGATGAGAGGTTCACAGCTGACACGGCGTCCGGTGGCAGACGTGACCCCACCACAATGGGCTTGGATAAATTTTAACGAAGTCCTTACCAAGCTTCGCTGATCTCAAGCAGCGGAGAGACAAAGCTCGTCCAGTTGGAGATGCATGCGTGATGCCTCAAACATCTTTTCTTAGCATTCAGCGGTAGTTCGTGTGGAAATGAGGCACCAATGGCGCGATTTTCTGACTAGGTCATGATGCTCGAGGCCTTTCACCCGGGGTGGTGGAACGTGCAACACAGGACCACACTGCGGCTCCTTGTTCGCATGCCAACAGCACCTCTGAGTCACAGACTGTTGACTGGACGTACGGTTAACGGCTGGCATTTCACCGCGTCGGCACCCCGCTCGCCTCCCAGCACTTTCCATTCCTCGGAAGAAGAGGCGGACAAAAAGGCGGCGGTGAGGCGGCGGACGGCGCGCGCGCTCGACCACGCGCCGAGATCGGATCACAGCGGCGCCGACCGCTCGTTTTTCCGACCGGTCATCTGCCGGGGAAAGTGCGCCGAAATGGACGGTCGAAAGGCTGAGGGCAAACACATGACGCGCGCGCCGCCGCAGTCCTCTGACGCGAGCACGGACTGTGCGCCGAACGTTCCGTAACACTAGCCGGTGCACGTGGAGAGCTAGCATCCGACCGTCCCCGGATAACAGCTGAAGCAAGTGGAGGGTTAACATCCGACTCTATCGCTTTCCAGGCCCAGCGAATGGGGACGAGCTTATTATGAGACCGCTTTTTCAACTCCCAAAATACCAACCATTACGTCATCTCCTCAGTCATCTTGAACTAGCTGTCCGGTATTGCCGCCAGATAGTTCAAGGAAATTCTCGAGATCAAGTACGTAAACATAGATATGTACACGAGCATAGGTTTTTAGTCACGTTATCGAAATTGGAAGCAAAGAAGGAAATGTAATCCTGTTTCGGCACAGAGGCTTCAGCAGGTTAAAAAATTGTCTAAGAAAAGCTTGATACTTTCTCATAACTTTTCAATTGTCTCCGAAGAAGGCCCAGTCTCGAAATATAAGATGCTTTTGTTTTCCTTGCCTTTAGTTTCGATACCAAGCAGACGATACATATTATATATATTATATATTATGCATAATTATATAGTATGTATAATGTATAATACAATGCAAAACTACATATTATACATTATGTAACTGACATAATGCTCAGGTCAGCATATTACTTCAAATCTTACGGATGTCAAGTGCAATTTTAAATGATCGAAAATTCCAAAAACGTCAGCAACGGTGTTGGAAGGAACAGACGGGAGGCCCTGCGCAAAAACACTTCGGCTGTCTTGAATAATTTCTTGTCCGGGAAATGATGTGGATAAAGCAGCCGAGACCTTGCAATCTGTTCTATTTTTCACGCATACATATGTGTGTTACGCACTATGACGTAACAGGATTCATTCGTTCCAGAGGAAAACTCCAGTCGGTCCTAGCAGTTGGAAACCCGGATCATTATGACCACGATGTGCTATACTCATTTATTGTGGAGCCCTGGCGTGCACCAGACAAGGAGAGAATGACCAACATTACAGAGGACGCACGGACTAAGACCTTCACACGAAAACTAGCACGTCCAATAACAGCTCCTCTGTCCAGACTCCAAGGAGTCGTCGATGGCGCTGAGACAAAACATAAATTCCGTCAGCAGCGGGGCCGCCCGGCCCTCTGGACCGCCGCGCCAGCTGACAGCGCGGCTCGGTGCTGAGGCGGGTCCGGGCCGCAGGCCGAGATCTATACGCCGGCCAAATCACGCGTCTGGTCGGGTGGCCGCTGCTCGACTCCCGCGACGGCGCCGGCGCGACCGTCCGGCCCCAGGCTGGGCCTGCGTCGGCCGGCCCGGCCGGCGGCACGGCGGAACTGCCACAGCGGTACGGCGGCGCTGTCACGGCGGTAGCGCCGAATCGGAGCCCTCAAACCTGCGGTGCTACCACCGAACAGCGGCAGCGGCACCGCAAGGACAGCTGCGGCGGACAGGAGGCCGCGCAGACCGACGGCTGCAGTCAACAGTCTGACGGCCACCGTCTGGCGGTCGTCGTCTGAGGTCAGTGTCTGGCAGTCGCCGTCTGGTGACCGCCGTCCGATGCTCGCTGTCTAATGGTCGCTGTCGGATGGTTCCCTTTAATGGTCGCCTGCGTCCCGGCTGCTGGAGTCGCCGCGGCCATTCGCCTCACTCGCTGACCGCCTGCGGGATACCCAGCCGTCAGCTGACCCACATCACACTTCCAACACACACACAACGGCACAGACTGCCCCAGTCTCCGCTCCAGTCTCCATCTGAGGCCTTCAATTTAACACCGACCAGTTACTCGGACAGCGAGACATCACAGTACGGCGGCCACCTTTAACGCAACGCCAGTACCACACGGCGCCAGCCGCAGCCCCCCGGACGGCAGTGGCCACCGAGGCCTGGCCCGTACCTGTCATCGTCGGGCTTCTTGTCCCGGCCGTCCGCGTCCCGGTCCCGGTCGCGGTCCCGGCTGTCCCGCCTGTCCCGCTGGCCGCGGCGCCGCTCCCGCGAACGGTCCCGGTCGCGGCGGCGCTCGCTCGAGCGGTCCCGGTGTCTGGAGCTGGCAGACGGCCGGCGATCAGCTGACGGCGCCCCACGTCAGAGGCCAGGCGCACGGGCACGGGGAACACGGCGAAAGGTATCGTTCAGCCTTGCTCGGCCGCTGTACAAATTACGTCATACAAAAACGAGTCGATATTAAGGTAAAAGACAACGCACTCTGGCCAAATGGCGGAATGAATATGCAACAAGACACTTTACTCCCAAGACAACATCGGGAGAAAAATCAATAAAAGCCGTCTATTGAGTGCACCTATCGGTACGCGGCTGACGCATGTCCGCGACTGGGCGTCCCTTCACCTTCTCTGTCGGTCTCGGCTGCGGCTCCGGGACCGGCGCCGGTGTCTGTCCCTGTCCCGGTCCCGGTCCCGGTCCCGGTCTCGATCTCGGTCGCGGTCCCGGTCGCGGCTCCGGCTGCGGCGGCGGCGCTCCCGGGAGCGGCTCCGGTCCCGCTCGCGGGAGCCGCGGCGCCGCTCGTTCAGCTCGGCCTCGCGCGCCTTCCTGCGCTCCTCCCGGCGCTCCTCCACAGACTTCTGCCCGACAGAACCGCACCGCACAGCACCGGTCAGCAAACGGCAACGTTCGCATCTGTTTGCGGGAACGCGCTGTCATAATAATAAGCCGCACAACAAAAAACGCGCCACGGGCGACTCCTGAAATCCATCCAGGATGGAGGCATATCACTCATGACAATGACGCACCACGTGATTCAAAATGTCACCTAATGCAGAGCTCAAGAGTACGAGTCCGACACCAGGACATATAGTTTTGAAGCACACAAACGTTAGGCCGCTCTATATGCACGGCTTTCAGAGTGCTCCCATCGTCCGAACAGGCAGACATCCCGCACTATGGTGCTGGTGGTGCGCGCGCCGCAGGGCGCGACGCCTCACCCGCAGTTCGGCCAGCTTCTCCCTGATCTTGATGAAACCAAGGTGGAGCTTGCCGCCGAAGTGGTCTGCCAGCCGGCGGTCGTTGTCGTGGATGCCCAGGTAGGCCGAGCACACCTCACAGACGCGCAGCTTCTGCTGCTGGTAGCTGCTGGCCGGCATCGAGTTGCGGTACTCTTGCTCGGCCACAGCCTTCTGTTTCCGGATGTCCTCCACCTGGTGGCGAAGACGACACGTCAGGTGGCGGCGGTCAGAAGGCAGGGTCGTCAGGTGGCGGTGGTCAGAGGTAGGGTAGTCAGGTGGCGGTGGTCAGAGGGAGGGTCGTCAGGTGGCGACGGTCAGAGGCAGGGTCGTCAGGTGGCGGTAGTCAGAGGGAGGGTCGTCAGGTGGCGACGGTCAGAGGCAGGGTCGTCAGGTGGCGGCAGTCAGAGGCAGGGTCGCCAGGTGGCGACGGTCAGAGGCAGGGTCGTCAGGTGGCGGTGGTCAGAGGTAGGGTAGTCAGGTGGCGGTAGTCAGAGGGAGGGTCGTCAGGTGGCGGCCGTCAGAGGCAGGGTCGCCAGGTGGCGGCCGTCAGAGGCAGGGTCGCCAGGTGGCGGTGGTCAGAGGCAGGGTCGTCAGGTGGCGGTGGTCAGAGGCAGGGTCGTCAGGTGGCGGCCGTCAGAGGCAGGGTCGTCAGGTGGCGGCGGTCAGAGGCAGGGTCGCCAGGCCCGGACCCGGCCGTGGATCTGCGCTGGACAGTTATCTCACAACCGCCGGGTCCAGCCACAGGTCTCACGTGAGGCAAACAGGACACATAACAGGCAGAAGGGCACGAAAACAAACAACTTACAAATGACAATAGGCTGCATATGAAAAGATACAGGGCACGCAGAGGGCGAAGGTGCGGTTTTTTACATCACTACCGGGATACTATAAAAGACTGGATATGTCAGGCAGCGCCAGTAAACACACACAATCGACCCCTCGAGTAGTCTGTCTGGCTTTCTTACCTCCTCCATGAGCTTCATGCTTTCCTCCACCAGGCCCTCGGCACCCAGCTCCTCGGCACGGGCTAGCTTCTTTCCGATCTGTTCAGCCAGCTCATGCACCTTCAGCACAAACACATACATGTTACCGGCGGCTGCAACACAAATATGGACGGTCAAACCGGGCTGGACGCCAGAGCGATAGTCAAAAAAGGGAAAACGACTAATGCAGACGCACATTCACCAAAATACGATTTTCATTAAGGTCATTTACGACGTCAATCCCGACCGAAACCGGACTGGAAATACCCCTGCCGATAGATCGTCCTGTGTCTGGGCCACACGCCTTATGGTGTCCTCACCCGGTTGGCCTTGGCGGCCACCTCTGCCGACAGTTCGTCCTGCGTCTCGGCCAGGCGCCGTTTGGCCAGCTCGGTCTTCCTGTCGCAGTCCAGGATGAAGCTCTGCAGATGCTCCATGGCCTGCAGGGCGGCACATGGGGGACTGATGCAGCTGGCCAGCAGATCAACACCGCCCACTCCCCGGAAATCCAGCATGTTTCAAAACTATTCACACTAGCTGGGAGCAACAAGGCTGGAAACTGCGTTTCTTGACGAAGCTATATTTCTACACGAAATAATAACAAAATCAGTCTACCGTGCGTCCAATGTGAGCTTCTATAAAGGGCGCATCCACATATTTCCCAAATCATACACCCTCTCCGGAATGAACACGACACACCACGTCATAATGCCATTAGTCTGCCTCTGAAGATAATCAATAGGGCAGAACACATCTGCCGATTTGACTATATTGCAAACAAATCGTGAAGAACTGCACGAGAAGCAGCCAAGTGCGCTGACGGGGTCGGTCTGAACTCACGTCGATGTCATAGAAGTAGTCCTTCTCCTTGCTGGCGGACTCATAGTCAGCCCGCAGAGCCAGGTCGTGAATTTTGGCGCACGTGCCCAAGTCCATCCGCTGAAACCAGTGACAAAGTTAAGTGAAGGCACCAGCAAAGCATTCGATCGCGGCGTAGTCTTACAAAGCACAAATAAGATAGATAATTTTACAGAAGTGGTCTCGCTCCAACAATCCCAACCAAATATTGCAAGCGGCGACACTTGCGGCCGACAATTAAAAAGCGGGGAACATAGACACTCATCTCATCCTTTCCTGTGCAATGGCCACAAACAGCAGGGACGATAAGTAGGATCATGCACCGCTATGCGCCACATTACACCGCCTTTAACATTTCCGTCACCCACCGTCGACGCGAGGATCTCGTTGGGGCAGCAGGCCAGCAGGTAGCTCTTGCAGACCTTGGGGTCGGTGAACTTGACGCTCAGCTTGGACTCGCCTGCAACGCCAAGGCAGGGCTCAGTGCGGGCGGGCGGCGGCGGTGGCGGCGGCGGCGTCTCTAGGCCGGCACGCCACACCGGAGGCGCGCGTCACCCCGACACGGCCGGCGGCCGGCTGCCGGCGGCCGGTGCCGCGCCGCCAAACCCGCGCACGCGCGCCGCGAGACAACACCCAGAGGCGGCCGCGCGGCTGGACCCGGCCACCGACACCCGCCATCGGTGGTGGCGGAGCCCCGCCAGCGCCGGCAGCACCGCCGGGCCGGACCGGACCGGCCCGGGCCGACGGCGCTGCCGGGGCCACCGCCCCTCCCCACAACCGCTGCCAGTCACACGACCGGCCCGGGGGCCTCACGACAGCAAGCACGCTCGGACGTCGAAAGCTCTGGAACGCCTGAACAACAGATATGCCTGCGACGAACTTTTTACACGTGTGGTCGCGCACACGAATGTTTATCACGCATGCTAAACCAAGACAATCAAGATATATTTTCGACAGCCCGAGCGGCAGTTAACTGCCGAAGAAAGGAAACTTCGCGCGGCCCAAAACTGAGCGTGCACGAAGCAAACTCGACGCGTCTTTTGCAGTTTTTTGTGTGTTTGTTTTTACACAAAATGGGGCTCAGTTCAGGAAATGGCATAACATGGAATGTACGCACAGCGGCTAGTTCAGTAACTGACGCTAATGTGACGTCGAAATTTCACGGCCAAAATGATAACGACGACGGTCAACGATTGATGATCGGATACTGAAAGTACCCTCGGCCTGTTTGACAGTGCTAGCACAACAGCGATACGATCATCACCATGGCAACCACGACCGGCCGGCTGCCACGGCCACCGCCCTGTCGGCGCTTCTGACTCACAAATACGCGGCCGGCCCAGGAGCTAACACAGATCCGCCTCCTGCCGGTCCTGCAATTGTGTTAACAACGCCGCTGTGGAGGAGACGGCGCCGCCGGAGGGCCGCATTAGACGCCGCCAGCCGTCACCTCCCTTACCTCGGAGGCACGGTGGCATCCCGCCTCCCCCACCGCCGCCCGGCTCCCACCCAACCGCCAACCGCCCAGCACCTACAGCTCCCCATCCAAGGCAAAATCATCCCAACCCCAGTGGCAACACGCAATCTACTGTTCAACAAACTCTATAACTCGTTCCCATGACTGTAGTGTTCTACAGAGGTATGATGATGGCCTGGATGGCTGGACAATGATAACTCAACTCAAATTCATACAATCTCCCAGCACGCCTGTCCACATGAGCAGCACGAACAATCTGAATATTACCCACAAAAGCAGAAAGCACAAGACTCCCTACATGACTCGAAACAGGTTTATAACTATGCGCTCAATGGCGGATATATTTTTTATTCCTGAAAAAAAACGAATGAAACTTTTCAGTAACTGGCTGTTGTCAACAAAGATCAACAGATACTAGTTAGATTAGTCATTATGCATCAACCTGTCTTTTTGAAGACCCAGTCAGCATAATAACCCATCTAATATCACCATGACACCAAAGCCCTAAAACAAAGAGGGCCTTGACAATGAAAAGGCCCAACATTGCAATAGTATGCTACAGTGATAAAACACTGAGCCAGTGCAGCTGTGATAACATTCTAGCAAACAGTCGACTGGACTATTGTAATACACACGTGGCTGCTGACATCTGGTGGCGGGATACACGCATTTTTAGCTGGCCACACCCTAGAAGAAAACATGTTCTACTTACTATCAGTGGTCAAACAAACGGCCAAACGCATACAAATACAGAGGCACCTGGGCAACAGGGATCAACGTCCTTACGTCATTATGAACGGTGAACGTCCTTTAACAACTTAACTATCAGAAGACCCCTGAAGATAACCTACCCAGGATGTCACAAACATGGATCAAAAGTATCTCGAACTATCACAATGTTTGCCGATAAATTCGGTACAAACGTTACGGCATACTATTTAAAGGCATTTCTTTCATCATTCACTCCCTAGCACACGGCGCAAAACCAGTAAAGCGCAAATGGCTGACTGCAGGCGCAGAGATCAGGAGAGAAAACAAAACCGTTCATCATACAGGCAGCAGCAGATCTCAGTCTGGCCCTACCAACCCCAACCCTTTCGGCACATTCCTTCATACTGCCCTCCCTCAAAAACAAAGAAGGCCAAATTTGATCGCAAAAGCTGCTGATCATAACCAAACGAGAGCTGCGTTACACGTTTCCGATCGCCGACTGGCCATGCGTCTCGTTTGCGCTCCTGAAACCCCTGTCCTTCAATCGCCGCACGGACTGCCAGGTGGCGCTCACCGTCACGGTTGGTGCCCATCAGCTGGTCCAGCATGGCGCGCATCTGGTCGGCGGCCGACATGGCGGGCGGCGGGGGCGGACCTTCGTTCAGAGGCGGCCGCACGCCTGAAACAGAATCAACAACGGCGTGACACGCCACGCGTCACAGGCCGGCGCGGCGACCTGACTCAGGCCACACACACCATCAACCTCTCCCACACAGATCTGTGACAAATAATGCCCTGAACAGTCCTTCAGCAAACTCACGCACGCACGCACGCACGCACACACACACACACCACGTTTACTTGGGCGACAAAGAAATGAAAAGCCACCAGCTGCAGAGTAGAGCCGCACAGCACATAACGAAACAATGTCACATTCACCAAATGCACAAAAACAGACCCACGGTTAGGACTGCTACAACAGTGAGGTAAGGAAATCACTGGTAATGCACACAACAGCATCCCAACAGCACCATCACTGACAATAAGGAATACATCTTTCCTGACATGGGGACCAGCGATTCATGGAGATGTCTGCATTCATGGGACACTTCAAGCCACTTGACAAAGTCTTCCTTACCCATCATTTCAAACTTGCAAACAGGGCAAATGAGTTAAATATGCACCCCTCACACCCTTCATTAAATCGCACTGCCTGCCTTATTTTGAAAGATCCAATAAATGTTGGAATCAAGACAGTACTAGAAACGCATCCATGTGATATGGAACGTGGTTTCTTGGTGGCAGCCCACAACACTCCCAAAAACAGTACCCTCACTCATTATTTTTAATCAGTAGGTTTGATGTAGCTTGTCAGATGCATCTGGTAGTAGTCAGAGGTCTCTTTTAAGTAACGACAAAAACTACTCAGGTTGAATGACGAATCCGTGCACAAGCTGACTGGCCCTGAGCTTATTCCTTTTCGTCCCGACATCACAACAGGTTCCTTCTAGTGGCTGGAAAACGAAGTACAATTTTTTCATTCTGGTGAGGCTCGGACAAGTGGGCAGAATGCAGCTTTTTATTGAATGTGTGAAAGCGGATCGAGTGCTGGTGTATGTCCTGGCAGCAAGCAGAGTAGCCTGATGTCTGTGACTGGCATACAGTCCTTTATATGCCACGTCTTTTACTCAGTTACTTTAACCTACCTTACAGAAGACAAGATTTTAATGCCAAAGGTCTGTTTGACCCAATCCCATCGAAATTTCTATTTCTACTAATGTTCACTTGCTACCTGGTACATAATACCACTAGATGGTCCTAGTGAGTATCAAACTGGTTTTGAACTGATTGGCTCATGAACCTACGACGAAAGCAGGAAGTACATTCCAGTTATTTATGACTGTAATGCAAGAAGCATTACACACGATATATGCGGACACTTGGAGAATACTTCCAATACACTTCAGACAATGACCTCTTGTGGTAATGCCTGTGACTACTGTGCGGAATCAAGCCAGTGGCAGGTCCATTTCAATGTGCAAGATTTGAAAAACTGGAACAAGTCTACGTGATGCTGTCGGTAGTAAAACGATGAAAATCTGAATCAGTATTGGGAAAACTGCTGTTTTCTAATGTTAAGGAGCACCAACAAATCTATACTCCAAGGAACATTTTGTATTCCAAATTGGTCATTTGCCCTCCCAAAGACATGGGCATTCCTACTCAACAAGAGTCTAAAGTTGCCTAGCGCCCCCCCCCCCCCGTTTGATAGTTTATCATCCATACTTGGCCAATGAAGTATACTCCCAATTCCCAATCCGCAGCAAGCCTCCTTCTCCCCCCCCCCAGTCAACGACTTCGCTAACCTACCATGTGGACCCAGGAAACTGGTCTGTCCCCCCCCCCCCCAAACGGAGCCACAAGACCCGCCTCGGCTGGCCACATATGCTTGCAAAGCACCTAGTTAGTCCATGTTTCTCACATAAACACATGACATTTTATACTCCAAGAGAATTTGTACTCCGACACCAGGAAGAAAAACCAGGTCTCCAACACTTGCCTGGATGCTCTATGAGTACAGGCTGTGTCAGAATACAGAGACCATTCTGCTGGCACTCTCTGCATTCGTTCCATCAGCCTTTGATCGATATGGATGAAGGGCACCAAATAACGTTTCAGCACTCCAGAAGGGGACGCACCAGTGTGGCCAAATTCAGTCATTTAGGTGTATAATGAAATTCATGCTGTCAAACTTGTTCCTGCCATGGCTATGAATTGCCACCTCTGGTTACTGGTTGCCTCTCCAATGACCTTTGCGCCCTTCGCCCATCCAGACCTGACTGTCCGATTTATGTTGCCTGGGACAGTTAGACACCAAATCGACAACGTCCTCCGCTCAGAGTTCATTGGTCAGCCTCAGATAAGGCGAGGAGCAATACAGTTGCAAGGAAGCCTAACAACAGAGGGATCCAGTGGCATGAATTAATATCTACATCCTTGACAACCAACTGGCAGAATTTGGCCACAACGGGACGCACTGACGTCTTGAAGATCACACGAACCGCGACCTCGTCAACAGTGCAAAGACTGCCAAACGACTGTCACGACTTGAACTGCTTTACTCAAAGCTGCAACACCATGGTTTTGAAGCTTCAGTTGGGGTCATAGTTAACTCTGAGATCCTTCCCCAATGATATCTGTTCCAAGAGTACCTCTCAAATGGAGGAATGTGCCTGGAGGATACCACACATGATACACAGAATCTTGCACCTACTGACATTAAAAAAAAGTTGTCAATAGTTCAACCAAGCTACAACAGTGCCATACCACACTGAAGAAGTTTGATGGCACTAGGCAAGTTGACCACAACATGCAACTTTGTATAATCTGCATGCATTTCCATTGAACAGTGGACAGTGCCTGGCATACCATTCACAAGGAAAATGAAGGGATAAGGGCCAAGCAGTTGACCCCAGGGGACACTGCTGGGATGACAGGCCCAACAGGGAGCACAGCCATTTGTGATGAGTTGCTGTCAGCCAATGAAAAACAAAGTCATCTGGTGGAGGAATAATCACCACCATTTGTGGCCACCTGCTGTTGTTGCCTAGTCAGAAGCATTCTGTTGTAGCATGGGGAATTTACATCCCACATCATAACTATGAAATTTGATATATATATATATATATATATATATATGTATATATATGCGTATATATATTCATTCATATATTGATAGCATATATATCCTCTATCAACAGAATGGTCATCTTCTGGACAACAATTTCAGTTGTCCAAAACTTCCAGGAGCTGCAAACTGCACTGTCGGTGTTGAAGTTCATGAAAATGACTGGCGCGGTGCTGGTGGTATTTGCACGGCAACGGGGTGTTCGCTCAATACTATGTGGACACCATGCAGTGTTATGCAGATGCCATCCGGTGCAGCATAGGCAGTGCGGACAATTTGTGCAGGGTAGTACACACACTACATTACATTATACATTCAAACAAATTTCTGGATGTGAAAGACATTTCTGTCTGGAAACAAATATACAGTTATGTTAACACACAATATCCCACAGTTACCAATAAAAAACATTCATATTTGCTAGCAGCACATTCAACAATACATTCTGCATACAATTTGTCCCACATATTACTCTAAGGAATATGGCATAATGCGGGATATTTAATAAAACCAAAAATTAAAACAAGAAAGGATGGTTATCTATCTGGCATATGCTGTTCCATTTAGTACAGTTCATTTCAATTTGAGTTGGGCTATTGTTCAATTCAATCATGTTTTGTGTTCTGGGTGAAACTGTTTGGATGGAGACACATCAGAGTGGTCCAACTAGGTAATCTTTACTAAGTGTACCACAACCACCAGAATCCAAGGTTTCTAGAAAGACTTTACAGTGCAAACACAAATGCTAGTGATGTTGCAGATGTCATAATGGAAGTTCTGTGGGTCCACCAAAATAATTTCCCTCCTCAGTTTAGGGATGTCATCAATGTGTAACTGGGTGGAAGATCATAGATGATAGATCATAAGCAAAAAGGTTGTAAGCCAAAAGATCATATGAAATAAACATCAAAAAGGACTGAAAAGTTGCAGTGAAAGCATGGTACAGAATACCTAAGGTCGTAGCCGATAAAGGGTGCAGTTGGACTTGGCTCTGCCCAGCAATGAGATCAGGTCGCACAAAGCGTGGTATTAGGTTATGTCTAAATAAGGACTGTGTGCTGGGCTAGCCATTTGGTAATAATATAACATATATGTTGTTTCTGTATGCTATATGGCCTTTTATATTGCTAAAAAACTATTCCAACAAGGCAATCTATCAAAAGTTCAAAGCTGTCAGGCACCAGGTCCAGAAGGCACAATCATCCACTCAAGACTGTAAACAAACTGCCTTGATGTGTGTGATACAGGTTGTATGTATGTATGTATGAGTGTAGCAGTGTGTTCCTATAATGTGCTCAGCACATGGTCCCTATTTACACATAACCTAATACAGCACTTTGTATGACCTAACCTCTTTGTTGTACAGTGCCAAGTCTGACTGCATCCTTTCATCAGGACCTCTAGCATCCTATGCCATGCCTGTGGCACAGGGTTGTGCCTTCAACACTACATCTGTTCTCTGATATTTATCTCATACAATCTTTTGCCTTATTATCTTTTGCTTGCAACTGTTTGTAATACAATCTTTCATCCATTTACCTTACAATAGTGTCAACAATCTGTGGGGAAAAATGTTCCCAGTGGACCCAAAGAACTTGTACTCAGACTTTGTAACATCATGAATATTTGAACTTGTGCAGTAGTGACATGAATATTTGCATTTGTGCAACAGACTTCTGTGAAACCTTGGATTCTGGCCATGGTGGTACACTTAGTAGACTACTGCCCAACTATGCCAGGTCCCTGCCCGACTGCATGTCTGTGTGGAAAATTTGCTGCTCTCTGTTTTTGGGGGAGGGATGAAATGGGTCTACCTCATGTGGGGCAGTACAAGAAATTGCTGCAGCTCAGTGGTAGTCAGTGTGGGAAATCAGTGAGATTGGTGAGGAAAATCATTACTGGCATGTTGGTCATTTCAGAAAGACTGCTAAGATATTGGGTGACTGTTCTTATATACTCATACGTCTAGGACTCCAAAATATACAACATCATATGAACTGGACTAACAGGGTGATAATTACCAGGAATCTTGTCATTTTCCACTTATTAGGTAGTTAAGTTGAATTAAATGTTATCAGACCGGCAAAAACTTGAATATCTACAAAATTCACTATCATTCATCGTCTGCCGTTCAACCATTTCATACCAGTGAGCTATTACACCATGCACGCACCTCAACACAAGTATGCCACGCTCCATGCAATACAATCCAGTCACGAAGCGCAACGAGAAACTTACTTTGCAAATCCAGTGGCTAGTTTGAAACACAGGCAGGAAGCAAAGACCACGACGCGATGGGTCGGCAATGCCGGCCGCCAAATACTTCAAATCCAAGAACACAGAGACGTTTTTTGAGAACAGAGTGACTACGGACACGCATCTGTACAGACACCACAGGTTTTCCGAAACGATTAGAGCAAGGATCGGGAATGCGTTTGGTATTGCGAGAAGTGAAGTAAAAGACAATCTGCCCAAATTGAAGTGATTTTAATGACGTCACTCATGCTGCAGCTCATCATTTTTTCAATTTTACTTTTAATATGCGCCCTGTTTAATATAAAAAACCTCTAAATTATGCTTTACGAAACAAATAAATACCTATTGAGAAATCAATTTCATATGACGCTTTTCATCGATATTACATTTCAAAGATCATAACGTGCGCCGCATTCGAACCGCTTTTTTCTCCGCATGGGAGAAATGACGAAAACTGTGGTCGAAATACGAGGGGATCGCAATTCGCAAGAGTAACCGGCTACGCACCCCGCGCACGCAGTGGACGCCCCCCTCGTTTTACGTGAGTAGCAACGAGTATGAAAGAACCGATGATTTCACCCTCAAGGTGATTCAGGAAGTCGGGAACCTTCCCACACATTGTAGGTACGTTTCCTGTGCCGCTTGGAACGGCATGTATGGGTGACGAACGTGCGTGGGACGACGCAACCCCGGACAGTGGAGTTTTTGGGTGTCAGAATCGCGAAAGTTGATGTACTGCATTTCAGAGCCATAACCAGGTGCATAGCTTGCCAAGCGTATGATACAATATAAGTGGCATACTGAAGTTCATTCTTCCCATGCATGGCTACAGTCAATGTTATTTTTCATAAAGGCAGGGCAGGTGTAGGGCCCTTTTCTGAAGTAGTGTACCCACATTTGTATCCATAGGTGGAGATTTTTGAAAGTGGCCATACATGAGATTTTCACCAGGTGATGAAAACCAGCATAAATGGCTTAAAAGCCATTCAACAAGTGGTTCTGAGTTAAATACTTTTGATTTGGTACTCCATAATATCATTGCAGGACAAAGAAAGCAAAAAAATTGCCAAAAAATACTGCCGCCTCTTTCGTGGCTGACTGCTGCACCATTTGCCTGTTTGAATTTTGCTGTGATCCTACAGCAACAAAGTCAAAAAGGGCAATTCCCAAGGTGAAGGTATTTAGGGTCTAATGATGTCATCAGTATAACCCAATGAATAATATAAAAGATGACTAACCCAATCTAACCTACCCTAACCCTAACCTAACCTTACCTAATTTTGCCCATTTAGTCACACAACCTGACATCTGTTGGGCAGAGCCAGGTCTGATCGCATCCTTTATTGGCATATGGTCCTTCTAGTATCCCAAACCATGCCTCCGGTGCAGGGTTGCATCTTTGGCACAATATTATGTCCTGTGAACATCTGTTTATTGGACTGTGGCCTCTAGTATCATTTACTGGTGATGTTATGAAACCTTATGCAGTGCATAGGGCATCCTGGGAGCAAAGGCAGTGTGAACAAGATGGTGCCACCCATTCCAGTCATGTTGCATTTGCCTATGGTGAAATGTAATTCTATTTCATTCAAAAACCATACTGATAATGCCATCATTTCTTGCTTTCATAGGAAAGTTTATGAGCTCTTTTGTACTGTGTGTATAGCAAAAGTGGTCTGTGAAAAGGTGAAAAAGTATCACATTGCCTTGAAAGGTATGGGGGGTGGCACATACAGTTTTAAATTGCTTTTGTCTAGTCCTTGTCATAAGCCTTGTTAAATGTTAAAATCCACAAATGTTAATGTTAAACAACAAAATGTTAACAAACAAAATGCTAATGTTAAAATCCACAAATATTGAAGGTTCAGACCAGTGTTGGAAAAACCATCATTTTCTGGTGTCAAGGAGCACCAAAAAATATATACTCCAGGAAAAATTTCATACTCCAAAATGGGCATTTGCCACCTCCCCAAAAGACATTAGTATTGATACTCAACCAGAATTTGAAGTTGCCTAGCACCCCGCCCCCCCCCCCCATTGGGTGATGGCTTACCATTCACACTCAGCCGCTGAAGTATGCTCTGAACCCACGGCCAGCTGCCTTCCACTCCCCTTGTCAACGACTCCACTGACCTACCATGTAGACTTAGGGAAACTGGTTTGCCTCCCTTCCCAAATGGAGCCGCTGGATCTGCCCCTGCCAGCCACTTATGCTTGCGAAGCACCTAGTTAGTCCGTGTTTGTCACATAAATGCATGACATTTTGGACTCCAAAAGAAAATATTTGTACTCTGACATCAAGAAGAAAAACCAGGTTTCCAACATTGGCTCAGACCCCCTCATCTGCCAAGATCAGTAGCCATGGGTGTATCTGTTGTGTTTGGCTTGAAAGGTTAGATGTCTAAATATAATGCCTAAAGCAATCCCCAACACATTTACCAGATCACTCAGATCAGATTACATAAAGGTTAGTGGGCATCAGACCATGTTTTGTACTTTGATGTGGATTTTCTTGGGATAACCTATTCAACATTGCAAGAAGTATAGACTTCTTAGGTCCTGTTTTTGTCATGATGTAGGCTGTGTCCCTCATTTTTGGACAATCATGCATCATTGCCATGGTGTGTTAAAACATTCACCAGTGTGGAATACTGGGGAAGGGATGCAATAGCAAGAAGCTTGGACCATTTGTGTGCAGGTTATACTGTTGTGGACATGATGCAAATTGAATCAATGATGTAATTCTGCCTAATGCAGTGGTTTTGAATGAGTATGAGCAAAACATTTTTGACCTACTCCATCTCACTAGTCATTACATCCTTACGGTTTGTGAGTCATAACATCCCCCTTAGTCATTACATCCTTAGAGAGTGAACCTAATAATGGTCTGTGTGAAAAAAACTGGCATTGCATGCCCCAAAAAGATATAGGAAGCCATGTTCTTCCAAGTGTTCTTTGATAAAACGTGATTCTGTTTTCTCTTTTTTCAAAGGGCATGAGAGATTAAAAAAAAATGAGGACGTGATTGGTACATAAAATGGCAAATGAAAATCAGGTAACTCCCAGTTGTTAATGAATAAACATATATAAATAAGTGACATCAACATCTGGATATATGGGTGCATTTGTGTTGTAGTGGTGTGATTTCTGTATTGCTTTCTTTTTATGTCAAACAAATGAAAAAATAATAAAAAGGCAGTAATGACCAGGAGCCCACAGGCTGTTTCTTGCCCATTTCCTGTATACCCTGAGTTAAGTTAAGCAAAGTTTGTGCCACTCCAAAGATTTTATGTTCGGGGGCAGGTAATGCAATTAGGTAAGGTAATTCTCCCAACCTGTAGATGGGGAAGTGATATTAAGTGCTTGCAACATTCTGTCAGGGGCTAAGAGATATTTGTCAGTTACTGCATTGGAATTGAATTTTTAATTCAAGGTGTAAAAAGTTAGCCCTGGTGGCTTGTCCAAACCCATGTAGTCTGGATTGTCAGAAGCCATGAATGAACACTTATCCACAAGCTTGTGACCCTAGTTGCTGTGAGAATGCCACCAGTCTGAAGACTACAGGTGTCAGTAGGCCTGGCAAGCTTTGAAAGCCTGTGGTTTTTATTGAAGTGATGTAATTGTAATGCATTACGTTTGGAACTATTTGTTGCTTGCAGAAAGTTGAGACTTGTGTATATTGGTGCAACAGGCATGGGGCAATAGGCTAGTGACAAAATAATAGAATGCACAGAAGTGAAATCTGCCTGTATATTTCTACCCGTACCACAGCCATGAAATGATTGAGATGTTTTTTGAAGCAAGGGAAAGCTGTAGATTTCACAAATAATAGGGAAGACTCAAGGCTGAAAAAGTTCTGCATCTTCTGACTGTACATGTACATGTAATGGCCATATTTTTTATAGCCATGTGCATGTGCTATAACCATGGAAAAGAGTCAGGGAGGACAATGTGATGCAAATTATTTCTCAGATTTTTGTGTGTGTTGTATTAATTCCATTGCTAACTACCTTTCATGAGTATGTTTAGAAGGACTGTTGTTTGCTATGCATATCTTATGCATTTGCTAAGAAGTGTTTTTTGGTATTTCCTGGATTCACATTTTTCAGAGGCTGTCTAGTTTGTTGCCATCGTGGCATATTTATGCTTTTTCAAAGACCTGCAGCGTGTGTTGCCGTTATTTTCAGTGTTGAACAATAATTTGAAGGGCATTGAGGAAGGACCACCCTACCCTGGTCGCCGTCCATCATCACCAGCAGCAGTGCGTGTTGACCGGATCATTCGGGAGTCGGTGCCAGCCTTTGTCAGTGAGCGCGTGCTCCGGCAGCGTACGCGGGCAGAGGGACGGAGTGTGCCATGGAGCGCGGCCCGTTCGGCGGCTCGCCCCGCACGCCGCGCGCCCGCTCGGCCGGCTACCGGGGCCGCGCCGCCAGGTTCTCGCCGCTGACCGCCGGCTGGACGCCGTCGCCGCCCGACTTCACGCCGTCGCCGCTCGGCCGCGGGGGATTCGGCGCGCGTGGCAGAGGCGGCTTCAGCCCGGCCAACTTCGGCACCCCCCGTGGCAGGGGCGGCTACGTCCCCGGGGGCAGGGGCGACTTCTCCCCCGGGGGCAGAGGCAGCTTCACCCCCGGGGGCAGGGGTAGCTTCACCCCCGGGGGCAGGGGTAGCTTCACCCCTGGCGACAGGGGAGAGTTCCGGACGCCGCGCGGTAGGGGCGGCTTCGGGTCACCGCGTGGCCGCGGTGGACACGGCGGCGGCGGCGACCTGTACTTCGACGAGACGTTCCTCCGGTTCGCGACGGAGAACCCGTGGGCCGAGCTGGAGCGGGCTAAAGGGCCTGGCGCCGGCCCTGGGACCGCTGAACGCGGGCGGCGGCCACCCGGCGCCGGCCGGAGGACCCTGCAGCCTCTCACTGGCAGCCGACCAGCAGCAGACCCTGCCTCCACCGGACGACGACGATGGCTTTGTGTGATTGTGTGATGGCGGCCGTGACAGTGATGGACATGCGCCGGGAGCTCAGTATCGCATCACTTTGCGGATTTTTGAGCGTGCAGGATTGACTCATTTGTGCCTTAAATGGCTTATCATTTTCGCTGACTCTATGCCGGACATGTTGTGGAGCCACGCAAAGTGCGTGTGTACTGTGGTGATTGCCGCCATACCGCATCATATGACATTGTCCCTGTCGAAAGATTGTCTTCGACGTGTCATTTGTGCAATGTCCTTGTTATTGACGTCCTCGTCTGTTCGAGGGTTGACGATGCAGTTTGTATGCATTTTGTCAATATACGTCAGCATGGTCCCAAAATTCAATTTGTTCTAGGGTGTCAACTGTCAGAAGGAAAAAATGAAACCGGAAATGGCTATCGAGACTAAAATAGAATGGCAAACGATGAGTCAGTGAACTGAATGTTTTATGTTCAGAAACGAATAAGTTCCTCAGTTTCCATAAGTCCATTACAAGCAGAAATTACACCTGAATGAACTGTGCAGTTGCATATTCAGTATCGAAAGTATAAACACGTACTGAACACGTGTTCACTAGGCAGAACACAACATTCAGGAGCGGAAAATTAGACATTAAACCGACAACTTCATGCAAAGAGCGCGAAAGAATAGGAATGGGTAATGACTGAATTGGATGGAAATGAACGAATTCGGGTGACGTTTTCTACTCAAAATGTTGGGAACCGCAGGCCCGAAGCTGAACTTATTTCTAGCACGTTAAACGCATACGTACGACTGGTGGGTTCCGCAGCGGAACACAATCCGACGGAGCAGTTGGTTGATGACTTGTATACGACGTAATCTGAGAAATTTTCCTGTTTGCAGACAATGGCAATCAAGTGCAAAACGGGATGCGGCAAGAATGCTATCCTAAAGGTAACAACCTCAGCAGTACTAATGTCAGCCGTGCGTATGTGAACCGAAAAGATGTCACGAACCATATGGTAATGAGTAATACATAACTGGAGTAAGCGTTTGGCTGAATACATAAGAGCTATTTGGGCTTTTGAAATAGTACAGAGTTTTTTTATACGGCGATGCTCAGAGATGGTACAAAACCACTTCTAACGTTTTCTGAACGGAGTCCTGCGCTCGAAATTTTGGACTTTGCTTGTGCGCCGTGACTGCCGCCGGATGCCTGGTACGCCATCTGTGCCCGCGGTCGGGCTGTCCGAGCCGCCCCATCTGACTTGCCTGCCGCTGCTGGTGGATACCTGATGCTCCCCTGTGGCCCCCGTCGGAATGGGCTGAGCCGCCGAAGGTGACATTTAATAGCTCGGAGAAAAGCTCTCAGATGTTCCTGGTTTTTAGACGTAGGTATTCAGTTCACAAATGAGGTATGCTGGGCGGCGAGGTATGCTGGGCGGCGACTTACCGGGCCGAGGTCAAGAGACGACACACCTGACGATGGCCGCTGGCCGGAACGAGGAGTGTAATATATTTTGTATCTGTAGGTGATGTTTGTTGGTTCAATGTATACAGTGTCCCAGCTGACCCTCCGCTTGCCGCCGCCAGCGGCCCAAGACTGGGGACGCCCTCTGCCGCGACTGTTTCTTCTGGGCGTTTGAGACGGAGGTGCACAACACGGTGGCGGCGGCCGGACTGTTCAAGCGTGGCCAGTACGTGGCCGTGGCGGCCAGCGGCGGCAAGGACTCCACCGTGCTGGCTCACGTCATGAAGCAGCTCAATGAGAGGTCAGTTACGCGGGGCGTGGACCCGAGCCGACCACCGGACAGTCAGACAGACCACAGACCACCGCTGTGTTCGCAGAACGCCTGCTCCTACTTTTTGGTAATGAAAGCAGATATTTAGTTTGTGGAGGAAAAGCTGTCTTTCCGCAGAATTATCGTGACCATGCATGCTAATATTTCAAATCTGTAGGTTCCAGAAGTCTCAAAACCAAGCACAACGCATAATTTGTTCCACGTTTGGTTACTCGAAGTCGTCGATTCTTCCACGTTCACTCTTCGATCTGTTCATTGGTGCAGTTCTTGTCTGTCGTCGACGGGAACGGCATGTAGAACGGCCGCTCTTCCGGGGAAGAGGGCGACATTATGACATCACGGCCAGATGAGCTGTTAGCACGAGGCCCGACCCGTTACTGGCGCTGCGCGCAGGTACGACTATGGCCTGCGCTTGGTGCTGCTGAGCATCGACGAGGGCATCACCGGGTACCGAGACGACAGTCTGGAGACGGTCAAACGTAACCGGGACCAGTACGGCCTGCCGCTGACTGTGCTCTCGTATCGCGACCTGTACGGCTGGACCATGGACGACATCGTCAGGCAGGTCAGCAGGGAGCGGCCGGGGCACGGGCAGCAACAGCGGACGTCAGGCTGCCGTCCAGCTCACCTGGGAAGGCACACATTCGGAAGTAGTCTGAAATGTGACAAATTGGCTTAATGGAATGAGATAGTGCCGTAAAATATGTATCCTAACAGTGTTTGTGGGCGATGGCGAGCAGCTGAAGCGTTGTAGGACCACTGGACGAGATCGTCAGATCTGCACTGTCGTCCGGTACCAGGAGGTGCAGAGATGCTCAGTACTCCGCCCGGTCATGCTGTACGTTACGCCCGCGCGCCGCCGGCAGGTGGGTCTGAGGAACAACTGCACGTTTTGTGGCGTGTTCCGGCGCCAGGCGCTGGACCGCGGCGCCGCACTGCTCGGCGTCGACCAGATCGTGACGGGCCACAACGCTGACGACATCGCCGAGACGGTCATCATGAACGTGCTGCGCGGCGACGTCGCCCGACTGCAGCGCTGCACGGCCATCTGCACGGTCCGTCCTGAGCCGTCGTCTGACCGTGCTGTAGCCGTAATGTGTCCTTCACAAAATATCGCAGCAGATTCTCTGGCATTTTTATTTCTAAGATTTAACTGTTGCTTCGTCCTGGCGTGAATGAGTGTGTCATCGCCTAGTCGTGAATGATTTATCTGTGCCAGACTAGACCCGCTGTGCCGTCTGTGATACCGTTCGTTTTTGTATTGCGCCGTTCATTTATGTCACCCTGGTCGTTTAAGGGTGCTGAAGGCTCCATCCCTCGATCCAAGCCGTTCAAGTATACATACGAAAAGGAGATCGTCATGTATGCTTATTTCAAGAAGCTAGACTATTTTTCCACGGAGTGCATCTACTCGCCGAACGCATACAGGTTAGTGGAGAATATATGAAATTACGATAGCAGGCTGGTTTCTCTCTGCTGACAGACCTGTGAATATTGGGCTGATGTCTCACTAGAGATACGAACTGCTAAGGCCATCGTGACCTTCGAACCCTCGACCTATGTTTCGTACCGAGCTGGTGACACTGCAGCACTGGTATTCAACGACCTGTGGTCGGTCCTGTAGTTACGTGTTGATGAGTAATTTCCGGTAGGTCCATTGGAAAGTCTTGGATTTAGTGTTACGGGTCTATCATTGTACCCTCGTGGTTCCCTCCGTTTCGTCCACCGCGGCACCTGGCCGTGATATTGGTACTGACCCTACTACTGGACCTTCTAGTCCTGTCTCACTTTCGTCTGCCGTTTGCAGGGGGCACGCACGCGCCTACCTGAAGGACCTGGAGGCGATCCGAGCGACCTCAATCATCGACATCATCCACTCTGGCGAAAGCCTGGCCGTGCGCGACGCCGCCCGGCTGCCGGCCCAGGGCAACTGCAACCGCTGCGGCTACATCTCCTCCCAGCCGGTCTGCAAGGCCTGCGTCCTGCTGCAGGGCCTCAACCAGGTCAGTGCCGGCCGACGAGGATCCTCCCAGACCGCCGGTCGGGCCAGGACCGGACCGTGCGAGGGGAGGCCGTTACTCGGCGAAAGGCCGGTCTGCAAAAACTATTTGAGATGATCGTGTGAAACGGTTTGAGGTTGTTTTTGACGACGTTGCGTTGGTTTTGCTGTATTAAGTCATTGGTTTTCTGCTCTTCGCGAACACCAGTCTTGCTCCGTCAACTCACTCATTGCACATGATAGGGCGTGTACGTGACACTCCCTTCTTTGAAGTCGGGACCTTGTCTGTCATATTCTGTTCATCTCTTCTGTGCATGTAGAGACCGTCGGCACAAATGAACAGGTGGGATTTTGAACCGCCATTTTCTGTTCTGACCAGGGTCAGCCGCGTCTGGGTATCGGTAAGAGCAGTAAGGTGCACGAGCGGATCCTGCGGACGGAGGCGGCGGCGCCGGCCCAGCAGGCGGCTGATTCTCCGTTGTGGACCGGCTCGCAATGTGCATCTGCGGGAACAGGGGCTGCCTGTGCCTGCTCAGAGGCAAGCAGTGCTGCAGACTCACGGTGACGACGGCGGGAGAGATCGGGGTTTTAAACAGAGTGCTTTTGACAGGCTGACGAACCGAGTGTTGTAGTGTTGTATTACCGTCGTGGAAATGTTTATTGAATGGCTTTTCACATCTGTTGGGAGACATTCTGCACCGCCAGCTGTGCATGTCTGTTTAATCGTCAGCAGCTGAGGCATGGGCCTCACTTGACTACGCCGGCTGGCCCGAATAAGAAGTTTTTAAACACGTTCGATGTTTGTGGTCGGTCTGACTTATGCGAGACTGCAGTCTGGCCGGGCGCCGGGCGGTTTGGATCAGGTGAGCCCAGACGGGCGAGTTGTGCGTCCAGTTGAACGCGACAGCTTTCGACAGTACAGAAGTGGTACGGCGGAATGGTCCTGAAACCTGAGATCTCTAGGTTCCTCATGCCTGGAAAATACAAGCGATTTGGAGCCACCGATCCATTTCCATGGCTGGTTTTGTGGGTGACAACTCGGAGGCCATATATCGCCATAACTGTGACCGAGTATTGCCTTTTATGGTTGGCTTTCTGGGTTCAAGGGCGTAACAACGCGGAGGCCGTATATCGCCATAACTGTGACTGAATACCGCGTCTCCGTTACTGCCAGCACTCGTGCAGGACCCTGTACTGAGCTGACGTGAGCCACACGGCCTGTAAGACTGGCTCTTTTTTACTTTTTGTAACGTAACTTCCTGTTGTGCGATTACGGGTACGAACTTGATAGTTATCAGATATACAGGCTAGATTAAAAATCGTTCCTTCGGAATAATGACTGTATTCTCATGGAAGATGGCCGGTGATTATGCTGATGAACAATGCTATAGTACAACACCACGAGCCTGGCAGCCACTCTCCTCGCATTTGTGGCCAGTGAGATGCTGCAATAAGCCACGACTTAAAGGTTCGGGGCCCTTCAAAAGGACACGCACTCACGCCACGAAGAGCAGTCTCGTAAGGACCGTGCAAATCGGCCCCCACGCCCTCAACGCAGACAAGCTTGCCTTTCAACAGGGCGCCACAGGTAGGTTCCCGCCTCCCCCCACACACACGTCGAGCAGCAGCGTCGTCTGACTGGCAGCCTGACCACCCGCCGCCTGACGCCCGGCTAGGCCTCAGCCGCACTGTCGGACGGCACGTAGCGCACCTCGCCGGCGTCGTCAGGCGTTTCCATGACGACCGTTTTGGCGCCCGGCGGCGCGCCGGGCAC
Source organism: Capitulum mitella (assembly GCA_030062745.1). NCBI lineage: Eukaryota > Metazoa > Arthropoda > Thecostraca > Pollicipedomorpha > Pollicipedidae > Capitulum > Capitulum mitella. The sequence goes on along the minus strand of CP099841.1, from coordinate 743,831 downwards.
CTCGGCCAGGGACACCTTGATCACGCGGCCCTGCGAGTCCTGCAGGGTGCCCTTGCCAGCCAGCACGTCCTGCAGGTGTTCGGCGGTGATGCCCTGCAGGGCGCCGGCGCCGCCGGCACCGTCCGCGCCGTCGCCGTCTGCGCCGTCGCCGTCACCGTCGCCGCCGCCGGCGTGGACAGAGTCCCCGACTCCTGCCGGGTACGGACCGCTCAAACGGCGGACACCAGCACCGGCCGCAACAGACCGCACACGATACAGCGTCACAGCGCCCATCTGACGGCGCGTAACGCAGCAACTGCGGCAAATTACGGCAAAAATAAACGAATTACAGCGACACGCAGAAGTAACAAACGAAGCTCGAACAAAAATAATGTCAAGCGGACCATGCAGAAAAGAAAGAGATAAGGAGACGCACCGCTCGTACTGTCCGTGCGGGACTTCTTGGAGGGCGGGCCTTCCTCTTCGGCTGCACCGTTCTGCAACAGCTGCAAAAGTCAGTCTCATGCATGACGACCAGCCTGATGCCGTCCCAAAAGACACGACTTTAAAATCATTCATGTTTATCAGTGGGGCGATCATTCAATCTGCTGGCTCATTCCTGCGAGAAATGTTGGTACAAAGACTTGTTGTTTTGACCACTCTCTCTGAAGCCCCGTGTACTACTCCGCGTTACTGGAAAAAACGTATTCATTTTACGGCCCTCACTCTCCTGTACCATGCACTACTATGCAATTCATTTCACGGTGTCAGTCCCACTGGACGATGTCCCTCTCCCGACTCGCCTCCACCACCTGTTCCGTGGCCCCGGAGCGGTCCTCCTGCACGTCCACCAGGCCCCACTGGACGTTGGCGGCGCTGGCCCGCTCCATGGAGATGGCCACGATGTCGGCCGACGGCAGCGGGAAGCCCATCTTCAGGAGGCGGCCGTACGCCGTCTTCCCCACCTGACGGCGGAAGGTGCGGCCTCGTCACCGCCGCGCCACGGTGTCGGGCAGCGCCTTCGGACGGCCCGGCCGCCTACCGCCACCGTCACAATGCTTGGCGGGGTAGGACTGGACACGTGCAAGGTGAAATCGTCCGCTTAAAAATGACGGAATTTGAAGTTGTTCCCCGAAACCTTACCATCCTGCCGAGATGACGTTTCTGATACTAGCTCAGGCGTCGATACGAACATTCAATTTCCCCTGTTTGCCTGAAGGTTATGTGCCTCATTCAGGCGCCACATTAGTCCAAGTGACAAGCTCCGCATCCCAGGCTGCCAGTGCTTATCACGGTGGACGATGGCACGTCCGGTAACCAGGTTTCACTCCGTACCACCCACCAGACGAAGGACAATGCCCGTACATAATCTGCTTTCACCCACTGCGACAACGCAACATTGCATTCATCCCCGCGAGAAGTGTGGCTACAAATATTCAGCGGCGGCTGCCCGCGTCCGGCCCACCTTCTGAATGATGTCACGAGCCATCGTCAGTGAAGGTACCGCCCATTTGACGGACGCAGCGCCCATCAGTGCCCGACGCTGGTCGTTGTACTTGAAGAAGCGTAAAAACCTGCCCAAGCACAACAAACATGAGGCCGAACGTTCGATAATCGGCCGATCAAACATCAGGCATAATCGAGAACAGCAATCAGCAAACGGCCGTTAGATTGACCTATATGATGCATCTACCGTAAATTCGGTATTCGGTCTTCAAGATTTACCGCGGAAAAAAACTTATTAATTAGCATAAACTCACAGAGAAGTAATTCAAAATATGTCAAACCGTTACAGAATTCCCGTCGAGCAAATATGCTGATTCACAGAGGAAGCCTGAATACTAGTAGATGTCCCCGAAGATAATACACAAGCATTACAAGTGTAGCGATGCAACAAGTGTGCAGTAATACGTTACACAATGCGCACACACTGCATATCGCCACAGCTAATTTTCGTATCACTAAAACGCGAACAACAGACGTGGTCTCCATGGCCGAGATTTTTCGTTTAAGTGTATTGATCTTGAGCGTCAGCGCCTCCGATTCCCTGGCGAAGTTGTCCGAGTCCTCAAAAAACCGCGACAGGGAACGCTCGTAGTCCCGCCTCTGAAACGCACCGGACGACCCCATCAGCCACCAGGCGCACAACCAAAGGAAACATGTAGGCGCCGGCACTTTTCGCGATACTAACCGGACTTTATGGAATACGAATTAGGGTTCCATCACAGAACTTCGTATCGCATTTCTGCGCACGCAAAACTTCGTACGCAAACCTTCGTATCACATATCTTTGTACTGCATTTTTTCGTATGCAAACCTTCGTATCGCAAAGCTTCGTGCACGCAAATCTTCGTATACGCACTCCTACGTATACGCATTTCTTCGCATCGCATTTCTTCCAATGCGCAAATCCTCGTATCGCATTTCTTCGTACACGCAAATCTCCGTATCGCATTTCTTCGTATACGCAAATATTGGTACCGCATTTTACAGCACTTATGCGCTTCGCGACTGTTGCATTTCTACTTTTGCGCACAACGACGCGTGCATGTTTTCCTTCCTTTTAGCAATGTAAATTATATTCAATGGCTTGGTCAGGCGTATACTGCGAATGAGCAAGTGCGTCGATCGATAGACACTGGTAAGGCACAGGGGCGCTGGAATGTCCCAGAATGCTGAGTGATGAGCAAAATCCTTTTTAGGCCATTCTTTCCAAGCATTACCATAGTGTCATGCTTTGGTAGACTAAAAATGTGTAAAATGAAGCAAATCCTTAAATTTGTATGCCTGCACGGAGATTCCGTTTCAGATCACCAAGAGCGCGCTTCACAGGTCAGCAGGGGATTTTTTGTGTGCGTAGCCTGGATTCCGTAACAGTGATGCAACTGACCATGAGCGTAGGAACAGGGAGGGGGAGGCCATACCCCAATTTCCGGCGAAATTTAATCCAAGTCCTATGGGGGGAAACGTCTCTGCCACCCCCTCCCGCCCCATACGATTCTAATATCTCCGCATACGAGTTTTTGCGGCTGAAAAACATAAGTTCTTCTGCGTCGTTTTGCAGGAAGATTTAGATGAGCTCCTTTTTCCTTTTTTTCAAATTTCGCCCTAACGGTATGCAGGGACGGTTTTTGGCTTAGAGCACCTTCATGCCAAGCAGAGCTTGTTGCCTGTTCTCTGAACCCGCTACCCAGTAATGCAATTCCCGTTCAACGGATTACTCTGCGTCCGGCCTTTTAGCCAGAGAGGGATCTTTTTCGTGCCGCACGAATGTTGCGACACGGCCTTCCCGTGCCGGGTCTATCCCCGCTGATCAGATACCAGACAGTTCGAGTCCTGGTTCACTGTTTCCGGAACTCGAACTGGGCGCCAGCGGGGCCAGAGTGACCGTCCTCACCCCTTTGGCCAAGAGGACGGCGGATAAATTCTTGGCATCTAAGGTCTATTATCACGACAGAATGCAATAATGACTCCGACCAATATGTAATACAATCGCGATGTCATTCAAATACCCTTTCGGCTACTCAGTCCTGTGGCTGTCAGCTGTCCTTGCGTCATCAGAAGTCATCTCATGTTTGAAGCCGCGATGCAAAAAATTCAACACCAAGCTTTTCGTATGATCATTAACACGACGGCAGATTTTGAGTACCCTTCCCCCCAAAAGTACGAGGGACGAAGTTTCGCGTATATGAAGAAATGCGATACGACGATTTGCGTATACAAAGAAATGCGATATGAGGCAATGCGCATACAAAGAAATGCGCACATGGAATTTTGCGGACGCGAAGAAATGCGTATAAAATGCAACCGACGTTTAGCGCATACGCATATTCGCGTCCGAAGAGTTGCGTACGAGGACTTGCGGTACGCAAGATCTGCGCACGAAGATTTGTGTACGAAGTCTTCAGTACGAAGCAATGAGATACAAACTTCTGTCCGGACACGGCGAATGAGCGCACGAAAAAAAAACAAACAGCATGCCACGAGAATCCCAAGAAGCACACAACTCAAAACACAAACAAGCAAAGGAAATAAACAACACCACGGGAGAACAGTACACCTACAGTTGGCAAGAACCAAATGTACAAAGTGATGCGATTGAGCACGACCATCCATAACACGACAGACTGAGCCTAACCACCCTCAGTTCGGCTCACGTCGCCAGCTAACGCGGCAAACCGGGCCGCCTGGTCTGTCGGCCGTCTCCAGTGTCGCCAGTCCGAGCCTGCCCGGAGCGCTGGCGGCCACCTCCCCTCCCCCCGGCTCACCTGAGTGTCCACCTGCCTGATGCCGTCCACCAGCCGCTTCACGTCCGGGTCGTTCATGTCCGGGTTCATCGTCAGCAAGTCCGCCTGCGGAGAGGATCAGCAGCCGGGTCACAGACCGGCAAAGTCCAGGGAAACAGATGGGGACGACGGCCAGTCAGTTTCACACAAAACCGCAACCGGCCTCTGGTCGGTGGTCACCGTTTCGTACACGGCTCACCCAGTTGGTCACCAGCCCGAGTCAGTCCACTAGATGGCGTCAGCGAACTATGAGGGTTAGTGCGCTATCGGTTTCAATGCTCTATTCGACATAACGATAAGCGAATCTGTGGGTTAGTTTGTGGCCAGTTAGGGGTCAACAGTCAACTGAGGTTAACAGCTTGCTGGTCCCAGTGATCTTCAATGGTTACTGACATCCTAGGGTTCAGTACGCTGTTAGCTTTGGTGACAAGGATAACGCCGCTCCTCCTCAATCCCCCACTGCCTAACAACGTGTCCGGGATCGTTTAAAGTCGCGCCGCAGCAGAACACTATGCGCCAATCGACAGCAAGTGTAACACCACAACTACTGCAGGCGTCCATCGGAATACGGCCCGCCCTGCTTGTAGCTACCATCTCCAAGCCCATGGCCTGACTCATCCCACACATCTTCAGCAGACGATAGCCAGCGCATCTGATCACACGCAACACAGCCGTGAGGGACACGGGCGGAGTGTTTCTTACCATAACGGCAGAAGTCTCTGGGGCGTTTGCTTCCGCCTCCTCCCTTTTCTTCAGGACAGGTGTCACCTACGCGCCAATCCACAATATCCTAATTACTTTTCAATATCTCAAACTGTTCTCCATAATGTCACGCAGCGCACAAGCATGTATGATTCAACTGCACGCACATCACACGTTTGACGTAAAGGGCAATAACGCACCTGCGTCGCTTGGCAAATTAAGGTTTTCAGAGCCAGTGGCACACTGGCTTAATATGTTCTAAGTGTGCTTTATTATGGCGCATCTGCAGTGAGCCTATTTAATGCCCACACATTACCCATGTTATTGGCGTGTCAGCTGCACTTTGGTGACGACACATCTACACGTTCTCTAAATGCATGTGATGCACTCAGTAAGATGTACTCAGTAATTCCTACACTGTATGTAGGAATCCAAGTCAAGTCGTAAACACTACCATGGAAATTTCTGTGGTTGTATTCCACTTAAACCGTGCTTATGTCAAAACTCACCTGTGTAACGCAGAGGTTCAAGTTCTTCCTCTCGTCTTCCGTAACATCTGATTTCAGCTTGTCCCTCAGACAGTCGCTAATCCTCCGCAGTTCTGGAGTAGCAGGGACCGTAAAAACGTCGGCAGAAGGCAGCAATCATCCTACATGCTCCCACAGCTCGACAATCACTTCAGCCGACACACCACACAACGGCGGGCCGAACTGACACTAACCAGCCGTCTGAAACTTCACACAACAGAGACCAGACCAGCCATCAGACATCTCGCACAGCATCGACCAGCCATCAGACATCTCACACGGCAGCGACCAGCCATCAGACATCTCACACGGCAGAGACCAGCCATCAGACATCCCACATATCAGAGACCAGCCATCAGACATCCCACACGGCAGAGACCAGCCATCAGACATCTAACACGGCAGAGACCAGCCATCAGACATCTCACACGGCAGAGACCAGCCATCAGACATCTCACGCGGCAGAGACCAGCCATCAGACATCCCACATATCAGAGACCAGCCATCAGACACCTCACATGGCAGAGACCAGCCATCAGACATCTCACACGGCAGAGACCAGCCATCAGACATCTCACACGGCAGAGACCAGCCATCAGACATCCCACATATCAGAGACCAGCCATCAGACATCTCACATGGCAGAGACCAGCCATCAGACATCTCACACGGCAGAGACCAGCCATCAGACATCCCACATATCAGAGACCAGCCATGAGACATACCACATACAAGAGACCAGCCATCACACGGCGGAACAACTGCAACACGTGGCGTCAGCCGGCACCGGACGGCAGCGGTCGCGCCGAGGCCAGACGACTTCACCTGCCAGCGTGAGGTCGTCCAGCTGCACGGTCTGGCCGTTCTTGTGCACCAGCTGCAGACCCTCATCCGTCACGTTCACGAAAACCGGCCCCATCTTCTTCGCTGCGGGCAGAGGCGTTTCGTCACACGGGGACCTCACACACGCGGACAGACCGCAGCATCCACGGACAAGTCGATACGAGTTGGTCGACTGTGTATTGTGGTCAAAGGGAATGTCGACACGTGGTTATGCGGCATCCATGCGTGGAAAGCCTACGTTTATGAGGAAGCACTGCAGCAAGGCGCGAAAATGTAAGTTTGCGACTATGAAAATGCCAGACATGGTCAAAAATCTCCACCGACAGGGTAGGGAGCTGGGAACCAAACTCATCACATGTACCTGGATCCACCTTCCCCGTCCTGGTCCCGTACGTTTTGCGGGCGGCCGGGGCGGCGGGTTTTGCCTTCGATGCTGTAAATTATATGTAAAAAGTGCCAATATCACAAGAGAGAAAATCAACACTGGCGGACAATGAACCGAACGGCAGCCACACATTTAACATGTCCCGCAGTCCACAGTCTAAATAAGGGTGATAACTCACCACGAATACGCCCCAGTTCGGCGGCCAACGTCTCTAGCATCAAAATGCGAACATTACTGCGTGCCTGATCCATCAAACGATGTGACTCCATGGCATGCAAACGCCCGTTCAGGCAAGGCCGCTGCTTGAGCGACGCGGCACGTCAAGTGCTCCAGGAAACATGACCCGAAACACAACAATACGTCCAAACGGCACATCAGCGTCCGGCTGGGATGGAGGACCGGTTAATCTGGACAGTCAGTCAGAGAGGTAAAACAATCGTACATCACGAAAAAACGTTAGGTCACGAAAAAAATGTCAAATGGTAAACTGGTCGGTCATGGGGCAAAATGGACGGTGGTGACTGTTAGACGATCGGCGGTTAAGGTGAAACGGTCGCCGGTGAAAGTAAAACGATCGGTCGTCAGGACTCCACGACCGGTGCGGACGTACACTGAGCGGCGGTCGACGGCCGCAGGATCACTTTCTTCTTGCCGCCGTCGAACAGGCTCGGGTGGGCGCCCGGCTTGAGCGCCTTGCCCGACTCGTCAAAGTTCTCCGGCACAAAGTGCTCCTGCGCAGAGGCGGGCCTGGCTGTCAGACCGCGACGGTCCGGTCCGATCCCTCGTGCAGAGGCGGCGCGCTCAACACCACACAGGGCCAACTCCAGCCAACAGAGGACGACCTCGGCACTTCAGCGCACGACAGCTGACCGAGCCATTTCCTTTTGGAACGCTTGCAATAAACGTTTGCAATCGAATGAAACCCCAGTTCAAATATGACAGCTTATGGGTGCCCAAGAGCAGCTGCCTATTCAGACCATCAAAGTCCAGGACACGAACCCTGCACACTCTGATATCGATGGGCCGTTTCGTGGCCGGGTCAATCACACCCTTCTTCCAGACATTCTTGTTTGTGGCTGCCGATATGATTGATGTCCAGGCGCGGTGGATGTCTTCTGGGAACGGGAACATGCTGGAGCACAGCCAGCATGGGTTACTGTGCAATGTCAACATTGGCCTGCCTTTCGAACTTGAGGACTTCACGACACAACCATTGGGACGGTACACATAATGCATTATGAACATGACAGCAAAATGCACATTTGTATCCTGCGATGTTGGCTATTAGCTGAAATTCTACTGCATACAAATGAGTTCACGAGTATGATCGACAACATGCGTGAACTTCGCATCTTTCATGCTTAAACTATTCTTGAAGTGCTTAAACACTTCAGCGCTTCCCCCAAGCTCGTTACACTGCTGGAGCTGAGGGATTATATTTCACTGGTGGGCAGCAAAATCAAGATGGTGATCCAGATGCAAACGGCTTCCCGACCTATGACACGCTCACAGCTTAACTCTATGTCTTGTGCCTTTCAGACTTCGAAAAAGGTCGATCACCTCCCAAACTTTGGCGGAGCCACGGACCTGTCTGCCGGTCCGACCGAGCTACAGCCGGGCACGCAGCAGGCGATCGGTGGCGGCTCAGCGGCCGGCGGCTCCTGCTGTTCGGCTGGCGGCTCCGGCTCCTCGCCGCCCGAGCTGTTGTAGATCACTTTGACGCCGCCCGGGAAGCGGGTAGGCACCGCCGACGGCTGGATCAGGCCCCGGTCGTCGAAGTCGGTCTGCTCAAAGTGGTCCTGCGACGGCCGAATGGATCGGGTCACAGGCGGCAGTGATTGCACCAAGTGGCAGGCAATACATGACCATCCTGATTCCACAGTCTCTGCATCAGGCGTTCCGCTGGACGAAGGGTTAATCCAATTTCACAATTCAACGCCCATGGCAAAATATTATGATAAGAGACGATAAGTATCACGTTCAGATAATTACGTTCACGATGCACTTTTCCGGGTTTTCGGACTCTTAAGCTTTTATACAAACCAGACGCGAATAAATACACATCTGCGGAACAAAGCATCAGATGGCCTACCTCGCAGAGCAGCTTGAGCTTGGGCTCTGGCGCGTTCACGTCCAGCGAAGGGAACACGGCCTCCAGCACACTGGTCCAGGCGGCACGCATCTCACCCTCCACCGGGAACGTGCACATGCGGCCGTGGCGGCGGCCGCAGCCCGGCACTATACACGACACGTCCGCCGGGATCGTCATCGGAACGTCTGGAAACGGCCTCAATCGTAACACTGCTGGACAGATGACAAGGCGAACAGATAACGGAATGTGTTCGCCAATGGAATGAATGGCCATCACTATGCCACTCATGTACCTGCAGGCTCTCCAAGATGACCAAAGTCAAGGGAAAAGGAATGGTAATATATTACAAAAGGCCATACCTGGAGCAGGACAGTTCAACACCACAAACAGACAATTTTTACATTGCCAGAAAAAAATTGAACAGCCAAGTCCAGTCTTGCCTGGGAGGCCAATGGCTTTCCAAATAGTTCAAATTTGTCTTCCACTAGCCCTGATGAAAATGCATGTCCTGGAAAGTTGCTGTTATGGGTGGAAATTCCCAACATGATGACTAGACATTACTATGAGTGTTTCATGACATCCAAGATTACAAACGTCATCAAATTGTTGGCATTTTCAGTGTTCAGTGCCTATGTCAAATATCATGGTTTATGGTATCCACAATGTTTGGTAAATGGGAAGGCAGGAAAGATCATAAATAAGGGTCACCTTCATCTCCATCTTCCTCCATTGCCAGTTCCACTTCTCCCTCTGTCATGTCCTGCAGCTCAGCAGAGGCCATACCTTCCTCTTCTTCCTCTTCAATCATAAGGCTGGGCATGCTCTCACTTGGTTGTTTTATAGCTAACTTCATGGTGAGACTCAACTGAAGCTTATGTCAACTGACCTGATGGAAAACAAAACAAAAATATTATTATGTCAAACTATGTTTGTAGACACCCCAATACTCTGCAGAGAGATGGCAAATCCTCTCTTACTTTTTGTCCTGTGATCAAAATGACATGAGGTTGCTCACAATTTGATGAGGCTATATGGAACACAATGTAGCAATCAAGTTCTATTACTCCCACAGAAGCTGCCGAACCCTGTCAATGGCACCGTGCCAGCCAAATATTGGAAACACTATGTTTGGGTGCCATATCATAATACTTAACATTGGATGCCAGTGCTTGGATGTAGACAATACCACTGTCAGTCCAATATCACCTTGCACTTAATGCCTGCCTATGTTCTCATTTTTGCCAACCAGGAACCATGATGACATATAGTGAACAGTGAAGGAAACTATGCTGGTTGTTGGCACAGATTAGATGCTGAGATATAATAACTCATTTTCTTTAATTTGCCATCAATGCTGAACAGATCCTAGCATCCATATGGTCTAATTTTCTGTCTGACCTAATAAGATTTTAGCATCTATATGATCAAATGCATCTAATGTTGACTTCATTGAGTTGTGCAAACTGTGAAAATATTGTTATACTATGCCTTGACTGAATGATGACAAATATGGGATACAAACTGTCATGTTTAAACAGCCTACATAGTTGTAATGAAGAAGAAATCAACATTACCTTAAGGAAGATGGCAGGTGCTGCTATACAAGACATCAAACATCTGCTGGCACTATGAGCTAAATATCTATTCACAGTTTAAATGACATTCTTTTTTGTCCAGCCACCTTGATTTTAACCATTATGTACCCTGAAACCATAAATGTTAAAAGCAACATATGCAAGTTCAATGGTGAATGGCATGGTCATGCACTGTCACTGGAAAGATGGAGTAGCTGTTCAGCTGTGTAGATTGATATGACAACACACAACCTTTCCAGACAAAAATGGAAAAAGCTGCCAGCCTATCAGAAAAACATGATTCCATGCAATGCCAATTTATGTAACTGGGGTATTCCACTACCCATGACAGCTTGGCAGGGGGGAAGTGGCTCTTGCATATCAGGAACTAACAGTCTGGTCTACATGATTCCAATGGCAACCAACAGGGAGTCCTTCTCACCTCAAAATGAGATAGTAGAACTCTTGTGTTAATGTGACTTCACCTTTCCAAATGTCAGAATTTATGACTCGTAAAAATATATATATATATATATATAATGCCTTTAATAATATTTAGTATATCACTAGAACAAACACTTGAAAACTGATGAAGAAAAACCAGGCAGAAGACCAGAGACTATATTGGTGGTCTCAGGTCTTGTGAACAGATAAGTTCAAAGCAACTACATGCTGTGAGTTACTGGTATCCCTGTGGGTATAAAAAGCAAGACAATGTATGCCTTGAGTCTCTTAAAAACATCTAGTATACACTAGAAGCAGAAGGCATGATGTATATTCTGGAGCATAATCAGAGGACCAATATGACAATTTGTCTAACAATGGAGATGCAGAAATACTGATGCAAAGGGATATGTCTAGCCAGAAATGCCTGGTTATTTTAACAGTTTTTCTCCTAGTATCTCATGGGGAATTCTGGCTGCACAAATAATGCACAGTACACAATACCAATCAAGACCTGTGTAATCACAAAAATGCACAGTTTGCACACATGAAATTACCTGCACAACACAAATGGTACTGTAGTTAATTTTCAATTCCATGTAATCAAATGTGATTTCCTAATCAATTCCATGATACTCTTTTTCCAAACAGCATGCAATGGAAGCATCACAATTCAGATTTATTGCTCAATGCATGTAGCTTGATATGAGCTTACTGGATTTTGGTCAAAATATGCCAATGTGGCTTCAAATTGCATGGCCATAAAAGCAAAGAAGGGGTACATTATACCACGGCCCTTTACATTCTTGTACTCCCACATCAAGGCGTGGAAGTCATGCTTATAGCGCTTCCTGATGCATTTCTAACCTCTTGGCCCTCAACTTGGAAATCCAGGACTCCCCCATTGGATGAGCGATAGGCAAGAACATACATAACACACCATACCTTCACAAGACTCGAAATATTCCCCACGCGTTCCCAATAAGTTATCCAGGTTGCACGGAGAGTTGCATCCACGGCTTTTTGTCTTTCTAAACGTAACGTTAATCCTATGAAGCAATTTGTTACTTTATTCGTTATTTTGACCGAGCCTCCGCCGCGGACAATATCGAGCACATTTCAGACGCCATGATAGTGACGTCACGTCTAGCGGCACGACGCAATTCGACGGTACATTTCGCGGCGATAGCCTCGGCGAATTTTCTTGAAACTATAATTTAATATCACTGGGGTTAAAATTATATGATGACAACACCAAAATAAAAAAATAGGGTAGACAAATTTACATTTGTGTTTTCCACCAAGCATTTACGTCATAAGATGGCCGACAGACTATAACGGCTATGCTCAATCAGCACTGGGAAAGCAGCATTAGTGCGTTGTATTCGTCGTAAACATTGAAAAAGCTTTCAAAATTGACGCCAATATTTTCAAGAAACTCGTCCGAACGTAACTGCAGGCGTGGAGGTACGCGTATGTGCTCTCATGCCCTTCTTTGATGCAGATGTGAGGCATGAAAAATGTATCACGCTTCAGGGTCTTGTGAACTATCAACAATATGACATTATGATACGATACGCCACTGCGATATACGATACGCCAGTGCGTCTCGTTGTGTTATTGCTGTGATGAAAAGATCCGTGTTTGTGCATTATGTGGAAATAGGAACTTATCGGGATTACAGTTTTATAGCCATCCTCAAGTTTTCATGCTTCTGTATTACATGATCCAACATGGCCTGTGCATACTGGTTATAGATACAGGTAAGGAAGACAGCTAAGGTACCTGCCAGGCCTACTTCCAAGCATAGAATGTAGAAAGGAGAAACATCAGATTGAGTTGGCTTGGCTTGGTCATTATATTGAATGTGTGGTGTAAAGTCATAAGCCTCATTTTCATGACACTAGCAGACAGTGTTGAAAATATGGTTTTTCTTTCTGGTGTCAGAGTACAAAGTCTTTTGGGACATAAAATGCCATGCATTTATGTGAGAAACATGGACTAACTAGGTGCTTTGCAAGCATATGTGGCCAACAGGAACAGATCAAACAGATCCAGTGGCTCTGTTTGGGGTGGGGGGAGGGGCAAACCAGTTTCCTGGGTCTACATGGTAGGTCAACTGAGTCATTGATGAGAGGGGTGGAAGGTGGCTGGCTTTGGGTTTGGAGTGTACTTCAGCAGCTGGGTATGGATGGTAAACCATTAACTGGGGGGGATGCTGGGCAGCTTCAAACTCTGGTTGAGTAAGGATACCCATGTCTTTTTTGGGGGGGAGGGGGCAAATGGCTGTTTTAGAGTACAAAATTTTTATTGGAGTGCAGGCTTTTTGGTGCTTCTTGACACCAGAAAATAGCAGTTTTTCCAGTACTGCTAGCAGAACCAGATTTCCCTTCAAATCCTAGTTGCAGGGGACATGGGAATGTCATTCATGGCAAACTGAATTAGATTTCCAAATTTGGACTAAAAAGGAAACTTTGTTAAGAAAAAAATTATCATGAATTGGAAGCATATGGTAGCATTATGCTACTTATCTGTTTCAGGATCCTGTAAAAGCAAATGTAGTGCAAAACTCAGTTCCTTATCTGTTGGTGTTTTGGTGATAAAAAACAACAGATTGTTTCTATGGCATTCTCAGGTTTCTCACACAACTCCAGCTAGGTATGGCAGCTCAGTCCATACTGTAATCTACTATGGAATGTATTTCCTAATACCCTGGAGGTAAATGTCTCAAACATGCCATTACTGGCTGCAAATCCAAGATTTCTGGGAGTAATCTGGAGGTGGAAAGCTTGGATGTAGTCTGCATAACCTGCATGCAGTCATGGAAATGAGTCTTAAAATCTTGGTTTCCTTCCCAAGGAAAGCCCAATGTGTAACCCAGTCCTGTCATGGAAATTGCCAGGGTTAGGAGAGAAAATTGTTTGTTGTGTGAGAACATTTAATGTTATGTGGAAACATTTAATGTTGCTGCATGGAAACATTTAATGTTCCTTAGTGTAGGAAGGCAAAAACTTGCATTTCTACAAATTTCATCATAACAAAACATTTTATATAGATCAGTATTCTTTAGACTTCATTATGCATGTTCTTATTGTTCTGAGCATAAATTCCCTTGGAGGATAGGCTAAAAAGTAAAGAACAGTTTTTTACTCTCCCAAAAGTACTTGTCACATGATTTTGCCTTGTGGTAACCAAAGAATGGATGGTGGGTGGTTTTGTAGCCATGATGATTGTGAAGTGTTACTGAAGGTTTTTTCTTGGTATTCAAAAACATGGGCAGTAACATCACTCCTTTATGTGGTTTCTGGGTGTGCAGTCCAGGACAAAGTTGTGCTGTGGACCATTGGCCAAAATCCATGCTTTGAAAGTGCAGTTTTGTGTGAAGTGAAACAAGATGTTTTGCTCAGGATATTATCTAACTGAATGTTAGTTGAACTGCCTCATCAGTATTCTACAGAAATGTCATGGTAATGTTTTAGGAGCAGATGTCATGCATTCTGCAGATGCCATGCCATTTGGTTAGTCAACTACTGTACAGCTTTGTCATAAATAGCTGCTTCTAGCTGTAGCACAGATTTCTTCATTTTTACTTCATTCTATTGATCAGTGCCAGTGCTCTTGTTTGTCATCATTATCACCATCTTTTTCCAGAAATTCCTCACATCTGCAGTGTTGGTGACAAATCTGCTGACTAAAGAGGTTTGAACTTCTTTCACATAGAACACCATTGTCATCTGCCAAAGGTATGATGAAACCATGGCATGTTTCAAAAGTTGTCACACATTTATGTAATTGAACATCAGTATTGTTGCCTGTAAAATAAAAAAAATGCTGGATTTATTGTTGTTTGTTGGATTGTAGTTTCTTTGTATGCATCATTAGCAGGATAATGTGGGCCATGGCTTATTTGGATGAATGCCTTTCGTTTTTCCAGCTGAAACACATGCCACCCTGCTAACTATCTGTTTCTGTCTTGACGACCATTGTCAGGCATGGGCTCAAAGGCCGCTGATGAGGAGGACCCAGTGTCGTCCCAGCTGGCTGCCATGGAGGACTCGCCGCAGCCGTCGTCTAGCGAGCAGGCGATGCAGCGCGCTCCAGTGCTGGCCGCGGCACTGGCCGGGGCCACGGCCGCGCCCGTCGACCTGGAGCGGGTGGAGCAGGATGAGGAGGAGGAGGAGCCAGCTGGCGATGAGGACGAGTTCGGCCTGGTGGAGACGGCGCTCAGCCAGCACCTGCGTCCGGTGGTGCGCCGCTGCGACGAGGTGCTGCCGACCGCCGATGGTGTCCAGGTCTCGGGCATCACGTCCGAGCAGCGCCGCGCCCTCGGCAGGTGAGCGCCGCCGCTGCCGCCGGACAGGGAAGACTGTACGGTCTCTGGCGATCGCCCTGGCCGCGCTCTGGCATACAGAGTGCTTGGCATCAGGAATTTTTTTTTATTTTTGGCTAGAAATAAAAGGATATTTGCTGACATCACTGAAAACGTATAGCATTTGTTCGTTTGGCTCGTGTCTTTACAGTATCTACAAAATGTTCAGTCTTGGAAGTGATATCAAACTAAAGCAATGCTGCAGACGGCCCAGTCGCTGATGGTGCACCTTTTCGTGGTCAGAGTGGATACGGCCTCCCCGCGGGCCGAGATCATCACCGACTTCGTCAAGCTAGAGGTGGAGGAGTACGAGCTGGCCGACTCCGGCGACCCGGACTACGTCGACTGGGAGACGGCCGGCGGCGACGGCGGCGGCGGTGGCGGCGGCGGCAGCGGCGGCGGCAGCAGCGGCGGCACCTTCGGCGCCGATACGGGCTACGACCGGCCGTACCGCACCACGGCCAACGACCGGCGCTCACGCACGTCGGGCGGCCGCGGTCCGGCCCGCTCCGGTCTGAATCGCGGCGCCGTGGGCTCGGCGTTGGGTCGGCCGCCGCCGCCGCCGGGGCGCGGCTCGCCCCGCGGCCGGGCGCGCGGCTCGCGCTCCCGAGGTCGGGGCCGGGGCCGCGGCCGCGGCCGCGGCAGGGGCCGTGGTGCCTCCACGCCCGGCAACACGTACCTGCACGCCGGCCGGCCGGCGGCCCGCTACAACGCGCCCATCCAGGTGCTGGAGCTGGAGGATAAGGGGGTGCGACTGGTGGTGATCCGGGACCGGCTGGTGATCCAGCGCATTGACGAGGACGGTGAGCAGCGGCCGTTTCCTGTCCCGTCCGTCTGTCTCTCCCTGGATTGTTTGTTGGAAGGCGCTGTGATGAAACACGTCGCAGCAGGGTAATTAGTGGTGCAGTTGTCGGGGTTGATACGTGTGGTGCGCTAGTCAGGTCAGCAAATGTCCGTACAACAGTTAGATGTACACCTGGGCAGGACTGGAATTTTGGTTTTTGTTCTTGATGTCGGAATATAATTTTTGCTGTGGAATACAGAATTTTGCAAATAGTAATGCTGGTTTAAGTTGGCATTCTTGGTGTAGGTCAGCTATGGCATCATACCTGTTTCTTACTGCGCGAAATGACCCTAGCAGTCGAGAACGTCGTTGAATAACCCTGCTTCGTGCTGAATGGAGTGAGTCATTTGCTAGCAGAGTTATAAATTTGTCAACATGGTTATAATGTGGATTTTTGATGGAGGCAAACGATCAAACTTTTGGAGTGTAAATGTTTTTGGAGCACATGCTTTCTGGTGTCTCAGGACCAGAAAACAACACCTTTTCCAACCTTGTTCTTGGGTTCAGTGAGTAATGTTGGATGACACGAAGCCAGTTTTTAAAAGCAAATACCGATGAAATGTCTTATTGCAGTTCTTTGATAAGCTTTACCTTCATGTGCGTTTTTGTCTGTTTTCTTGAATTTTCAAGTCAGAAGTGATTTTTTGCCATTTTCTGTGCTGTAGAGAACCACCACCACATTCAGCAGAATATTAGATATGGTGGCCACTGCACCTGTTGCGTCAGGGGTGACGGCTTTGTGTATTCATTTCAGTGGACGAGCCGACGCCGTCGTACCATGACCTTTCATTCATGGAGCTTGTCAAGGTCAAGGAGGCTGTCACAAAAAAAGTGGAGACAGTAAGCATAGATGGTAAGGACGTGGCACGGAAGGTTAAACCTGCGGATGTAGTCTTACGCGGCGAGCGCGATGTCGACTCAGATATGTTCCGAATAATTAGGACCAAATTTCCCGCGACTAGGATTGCTGTATTTGTATGTCGACGTGTGGTTCACCGCAAGAGCAACACTAACCTCGATGCCAGTCTTGTGCGATATCGGTCAGCGACACGTGTCCGTGAAGTGTCGCTGACTCCTGTGGACGATGCCGGACAGAGATACCTGTGGCCCCAGTAGGCCCGTTCCCGGCCGTGTGCGGCTGTGAGAGCCGTGCCTCCGTTTGTCTGCGCCGCCGCCGGCTGCGGTGCCGACTGCTGACCCCCCCCCCCGCTCCCAGGTCCCGAGGAGCATATCCGGCGTCTGCGCATGGCGCGCCGCCAGGCCATCTCCTGGGTGGAGACGCGGCTGCGGTCCGAGGCCCAGGGAGACATTCAGGTGAGCCCTTCCCGCCGCCTTCCCTCTCCTCGGTGCCACATTGTAGGCTTGGAGCACTGATCCCCCGCCCGCCGAATGTCGTGGATGCCTTCCTTGTTCACTGGTGTGTACTTAAGTGACGTGCGCCCTGAAATGTGTTTTAATACTATTCGAAAATGCAAATATCGTTTTTCGTGGAAAAAATGGATTTCTGTAGGTTGCTGTGTTGCACTCCATCGTCAGATACATTGGGACCTGTCTGTGGGTTTGAGTATGTACTGATAAAGGACGTGTATTACTTGTGCCAGACTTCCATTTGTCGTCTGGTACGTTCACGTTATATTCCTGTCCCAGATGGGTCAGTTTTAATCCGTCGACTCACCTCCCTCAAAAGTCTCCTGTAACACAGTAAGAAGGAGCTACAGTTATAATACAATGAATACAACATATCAGCTCTAGGTTTTTTCTCCGGTCGCTGTTGTTACATCGCAGCATTGAAAAGGCGTGCGTTGCCGCCGGTCAGTGGACCTATTCTTCAAGCGCGGCTTCCCCCGGCCTGTCCCGTCCGTTATTGCCACAAACCGGAGTATCTTCGGCGGTCTGACGTCACGGCGGCGCTCTGACCGCGCCCCGGGCCGTCCGCAGAGCACCCACGGCAAGTTCGGCAAGTCCAAGTACGACGTGACGCCGGGCCGGGAGCGGCCGAAGCCGGCGCCGGCGCCGCTGACTCCGGCGCGCAGCCCCGGACCGGAGCCGCCGCGGGGCCGCGGCCGGCCGCCGCTGCTGCTGCCCAAGCCGGCCGCACGTGAGTCGGCCGCCGGCGCGGACCGCTGATGGCCGGAGCCTGTGGGGGCCGACAGAGGCCTTCGGTGACAAAGTTGCTCCTGCCCGATCGAAACGTGAAGCTAGTGGCAGTCTTGCACACGGTCGGCTGTTCTGTGTTGCGCTGTTTACCTTGGTGGTCACTTTTAAGCTTGGCAGACTGCGGCCCGCATTCGTCTGTGCCGTTTTCCGCTAACCCTGCTGCGGTGATGGCGGTGAGTTGTGAGTTGAGACGGATGCTTCCCGTGCGGCAGCGATGTCGCGTCTGCCGGGACCGCGGCACGCCACCGTGGAGGGCGAGCCGCCGCTGACCGTCGACGGCGACGACCCGGACTACGACCCGGCGCTGGGCGACGACTTCGACAGCGAGCGGGCCCGCAAACTGGCGGCCGCTTCCCGTCCTCCGGGCCGTGAGTGGCGCCTCTCTGAGAGCCAGACGAGGGGGGAGGGTGTCCGCAGGGGTGGTGATGGGGCGTGACCCGGTTAGTCCCTTTGTCACGGGCGTCTCGGGATCGATTGTATTGAAAGCAAGGAAATACCGTTGGTTTATGTTCACGTAGGATTACCCTGTAGTAGGAGTAAGATGACGAGTGTTTGTTCTGAACGAGTTGCAAAAATTTGGAGTCACGTTAAAGTTTCTTTGAAACGTTTGTTGATTTCTTCATTGTTTCGTGGGAGTAGGGTCAATTACGTAGGTGCCAGCAAATTACGACAGGTTTATCTGAACCTGGCCATGGGAGTATATTACAGGTTTGATTTAAAAGTTTGGAGGACGCTTAGTGAAAGGACTAGGGCACGTGCGTTGCACGTGCACGAACAGCAGTTAATCAGATATTGATATGATTTCTTGCCGATTTTCATTGTTCATTTGATTTAACATTTTTTGCCACAGTTTATATTGCAACTGACTTTTAAGGAAGAAAAGGGGATGATCATGACAAGTGAACGAATTAGGATGAAAGGTTGCACTGCTTCTTCGTTACTGGACGAATGGCTGTGGAAAAATATCGCCTTAGACACTTTGTGAACTGGTTAAACTGGTTCACAATGCTGTTAATGCTGTTTGTTGTGTGTTGTACCGGAGACTGTCACGTTGCTTGTGTTTTTGGTGTAATTTGTTCCAAACAAGGGCGGTATACCGCATGGATCCTGTCCCGTGAATCCCTTCAATGACATTGCAACAACATAAATAATATTCTGGTAAAAATAATATTTTGCTTCCAGGATGGGGGTGCAGTTCTAGGACAGGAAAGGTCTGGTTTGAGAGCGGACGGAGTTTTCATGTTCGTTCCGTGTGTTGCCGGTCTTGTATGGATATCTGTCTTGTTCGCCGATGAAAAAAAACGTCCCGTTCTGTCCATTGTTGGAAACCTGGTTTTTCTTCCGGGTGTCAGAGTACAAATTCTCTTCGAGTGTAAAATGTCGTGCATTTATGTATGAGAAACATGGACTAACTAGGTGCTTTGCAAACATATGTGGCCAGCAGGAGCGGATCCACTGACTCCGTTTGAGGGGTGGGGGGGGGGGCAAACCTGTTTCCTGGGTCTACATGGCAGGTCAGCAGAGTGGTGGACTGGGGTGTAGGCGGCTTGCCATGGGTTCGAAATGTACTTAAGTAACTGAGTATGGATGGTAAACTATCATCAGCGGGGGGGGGCGATGCTGGGCAACTTCAAACCGGTGGAGTAGGAATACCCATGTCCCTGGGGGCAGAATGGCCATTTTGGAGTACAAAATTTTTCTTGGAATACAAACTTGTTGGTGCTCCTTGACACAAAAAACGAAAGTTTCTCCAACATTGGTCCTGTCTCAGAATACACGGAGGCCCGGCTGGTCAGCGCCAACGTGAAGACGCAGAAAGTCAGCCGCGACATGGTGATCCTACAGGCCAAGCTGAGGGACCTGCAGAATGTGGTACGTCCCCGGGCGACCTGCTCTAGTCACGCCCTTTAGAGGGTCTGGATGGCATTTGCTGGGGTGGCATTCATGCGTTCCGTAGATGCATGCATTTGTCCTTGACACAGGCGTTTCATCTAGTTGAGATGAGCTATTTGGGGTCGAGTAGTGTTGCAAATTTGGAAATCAGTACGATTTAACGTGAATTTGTGGTCTTATTGTGTTTTGTATGTGGACGTTTTTATGTCTGTGGTCGAGACCGTACGTGGCTTGTCACGACACTTATTGAGCTGAAGAAATGTCGGAGGACGTGGTCACGTATCTGGTAGATTATATTTTCCCATTGCGGTTTACTTCATCTTTCAAGGGCGCCGAGCTGCGGAGGGCTGTGGACTACTTCAGCGTGGAGGCCACCAAAGACCAGGCCAAGATAACACGGCTGAAGAGCGAGAGCACGGTGCTGGAGAAGAAGCTGAAAGACCTGGAGACCAGTATCCTGGGCAACACCCCGAACATTCTCATCGGACTGCTGGACAAGGTGATAAAGAAGGGTGCACTTGGGAACCCCGAAATGTGGTAGAACGAACTGTACGTCTTGGACAGTGGAAATGCAGTTGGTGGAACAAAGCATACCTGAGCTCATGCTGATGATCGTGTGCTGGTCGGACTGTGTACCTTACCAGTGGACCGGCTCGAGACATGGCTCTGTTACGTTGTCATAGTGTGCTGTTTTGCACCTTGGTAGTAGGGAAACTAAATACGGCCCTTGTGTTGCCCCGCCCTCGTTAACCTTCTCTGTGGGTTTATTGTCGTGTAGTCCCTGCCTCCATAGTGGCCGGCCTGTGTTGTCATCTTCTTGAGAGCGTGCTATCCTGTTCGTCGAGGGACTGTTGCCCTGCGCCCAGTGACGTTTTACCCGTGGACGGCAGTTTTGCTGGCTTGCTGCGGACCACGGCTGACACGTCGCTGTGTCTGCAGGAGAAGCGGAAGCAGCTGACAGCCCAGGATGAGGCGGTGGTCGGAGTGCGGCGAACTACTGGGCGAGGTCGGCAGGGACAATTACACGTTCCTCATCAACCAGGGCCTGCCTCTGCTCTCTGCCAGGGAATTGGAAGAAAAGTGAGTGCTATGCTGTGGCCGACGTCATATGTCCATCGCGATGTGGCATTGGCTTGGACTGGACTGTTCGAATGCTGAGCCAAGTCACGTAGCATATGTGGCACATAAGTGGCATCGTTTCACGTGTCGCATAAGCTCAAACAGGAGACGCACCACCGTACGCGTAATGTGTCATTACATTTCGTGGATTGCCGGACTTGCAATACCCATTCTGCAGCCACAGCACCGTCTGCAGATTGTGTGATTAGCAGTTCCATTATAAAAGAGTCGCGTGCTGTTGGGAGGTTGTAGGCCAAAGTTGAGTTGTGCCCGAGTCCGGTACTGCATGCTGTGGGAGCCGTCTCCATCGTCGCATAGTGTCGCCGCGCGTCCGGCGCCGGCAGTATTGACACCGCCGCCGCCGCCGCCGCCGCGCCCGCAGGACCCGCGGCGTCTCCATGAACTGGCAGCTGGACACCAGTGAGCTGCTGGCGGCCGCCGCGCCGCCGGCGTCGGCCGGCCGCGGCCGCGGCAGAAAGCGACGCCGCATCAACGACCCGGGCGCGGCCGTCGACGCCGCCGTCGAGGCGGTGGTGGCCGGTACGCTGGCGGCCGACGCCGAGCCGGCGCCCGGCACCGCCCTGGTCGGCACCGCCGACGGCACCGAGCACATCAGCCTGCCGCAGGAGGTGCTCGACCAGGTGATGAACGGCAAGGGCTATCTCGTCGACGAGAACGGCGAGCGCCTCGAGATCCGTGTCGTCGGCGACGCGCGGGCGAACCAGTGACGTCAGAGGACGGGTGACGTCAGGCGGCCGGGAGCCGGACGTTGGACTGCGAGCAGACCGGCCTGAACCCGTGCCGTGTCCGGCCGCCGTCTGCGCCGTCCGGCGGCCGAGGGCACGCCGCAGACGGCCGGCGCCCGTGAACGGCACGCTCTGAGGGCGGCCGCCAGTCGCCGTCAGGCGAGGGATGCTCGGCGCCCGCTGTGTCCGCGTTCCGGCGTGTGTTGCATTGGACCTGATAAGGTAAACTAGCGTAAGGTCTGTTCGTAAGAACGGCGACGGACGCGATCTTGCCCGACCTGAAGGTGCTTCGGTCGGAGCCCAGCGCGGGCCCTCGTCCGTGGCGGCGGCGCCCGAGACGGCGGCACGGCGACCGTTCGCTGCTGTGCGGCGGCGGTTGGGCCGCCGCCTGTCACTGCCGGGCTGTGTCGCCATGTTAGCGTGCCGCCTGGGTCGCCGAGTGGAGTGGGCGCTTGCCCGGGACGGCCAGGCGGCGCCTGGAGCTGTCAGTCACGGCCGGCACCGTCCCGCCCGCCGCCATGTGTACCGGCCACGTGCACGGGCCTTATCATCGGAATATTCGACTGTGAATACACAGATTTCATCAGTTACACCAAAGACGGAGTTTGCGATTAGCACCTGTAGGACGGCCGCATCCCCGGCAGTTTACGCAGCGTCATAAATTAACTATTCGTTGCATTGCATTTGTTTATGCCTCGGATACGTTTGACTGGCCGATTGTCTTGCGCTGCGGAGCCGGCTGCCCGCCAGCTCACCGGTACCCCAATGCGTACCATTCGTCCAGTCCAGAGTGATACCGTGTAAACGATTCCGTGTCCGAATCGAGCTCGTTTATTGCCCGGCCATCCATCCGATGGCGGCCACACGGCCCCCGCACGGTGTTGGTGCCGCCGGCCGGCCAGCTGAGCCCCGTGCCCCGGTCGGCCCACCCAGGACCGAGAGACCGGTGTCGGGACCCTGCCGGCGGGCGTCACAAACCGCATCCTCTGCGGATCGACGCTTCCGACCGCGGCAGAACACAGGTCAGGAGTGCGGCAGTCTGACGAGAAATTGCTGCGAGGTCAAGGGAAAACAGTATCGTTGCGCTAAAACCTGACTGATTCATCAAAATCTGCTGCATCAGGATCACTTTTGACGACAGATACACGGATTGACTAGCGACCTGCTGACCCTGTACGGGGGCACACGTCACACAAGGTCCTGCGTATACCTTGCAAATGAATTTGAAACCATATGATCCCCATCAAAATTTGAAACCAATACTGGCACTCAATCAATCAAAATGCCAACATTCCACGTGTCATCAGACCGCATACTCTTGGCTCTGGCTGGGTTACTTGAGCAAACAAAAAGAGAGCACTTCAGCAATGCGATAACAATGGTGCCAATAAGTTGAGCAAGTGTACGTGGAGATGTCGGGTATCTCGTCATTCCAATTCTGAAACGCAGCGGAGATGCGATGCATGACTAGCGGAACAGAGCCACCACTGATGGATTATCATCGACCCTGGCGCGCTAGTAACTCCGACACGAATCAGGATCTGAGGTGTAAAAACGACCAAAATGCACGGCGACCACAAAAGCCAGCAGAGACCACGCTGCATCCGTGACGACGTGCTCCACTACAGCGTAATAATATGGCATAACAGGCCGCATAACGTAAACCACCCGACTACTGACCGCAGCCCGCAGGCCGCTACGTGGAAAAGCTCGCGGATGACGACCGTCAAACCCGGCCCGGCATGGCGGGGCCAGCAGAGCGGCCCGGCCATCCTACGGCCGCGGCGGCGCACCGGCGGACCCGGCAGCCGCGGCGGCTCCCGGGTCCCGCCTCGCCGCCGCTCTGGGTCCAGCCGGCAGCCGCGAGTGGCCGGCTCGGCCCGCGGGCAGCCGGCCTTACCGCCGCCGGCCGAGCAGCAGCAGGAACACGAAACGCGTGATCTTTTCGTACAGCACGAACATGAGCGCCGCCGTCAGCACAGTCTGCAGCATCTTCGCCTCCAGGCCCTTGAAGACGCCGGCCAGGCCGCCGCGTCTGCGGACCAGGGACAGCGTGAGGAGCGCGGAGCGGGCCGAACCGCAGCCGGTAGGAGGATGGGCCACGGAACGGCAACACCGAATACCAATGCACGGCACGTGCCGGCGCCGCTCAAATCGCGAGACGAGGCGTTCGACCCACCTGAACAGGAGCACCAAGACCCGGAGGATGCGCACTTCCCGGCTGCCGTCGTCCCGGGCCAGACCGCCGACCTGGCCACGTGACCGAGAGCGTGAACGTGTACCCATACACCGCAGCGGTCACACAACAGACGACTGACGACTCCCAACAACAGACAACAGACCACTCCCGCGATCGGAGGGGACGCCGTTTCATCTGCAGTCATGCAAGCAACGTTCCAACCAACCAAAGGATCTTACAGAATTATTGCATTATGGTCGACGTTTGACATCACAGTGAATTTGCAGCGGCACCACGGTTCCCAGTCTCTAAAACTGACCACAGGCCGGCCGAAGTCCTATGCAATAACGCACCGAAACGCGCAGCCACACCGCAACAGGGAGCCGGCGAGAGCAGATGGGAACGAGCCCTACCCGCAGCTTGGCCTGCACCATCTGCAGCGGGTACGTGACGACCGTGGCCAGCGCTTTGCAGGCGGCGCCCAGCAGGAACACGGTGGACGTGCTGAGCGGCGCGCCCGGCGCCAGACGCTGCCGGGACGCGACACGGTTAGAGAGCGCCGGTCACGTGACGGCCGACGTCTGCACCACACGGCTGACCAGGTCCGGGGCAGGCGGTCGTGTGGACTGCCGCGGCAAAACGCGGCGGCTTACTTTTCCAGCCGCCCGAGCGTTTCTGATCATTACTGTGGGACGCGCGTCAATCATAATCGGGCATCGATGTCGCCAGCGGGCAAACAACGGCTGGTGAGGTAGGCGATAACCTTATAAACAGCCGGGCGGCGAATTAGCCCGGTCCCTTAAGGTGGACCAAACAAGCACCTGCCAACGACGGCCGTGACGAGCCACGGCAGGCTGGCCACTACTAATCACTCGGGAATTCGGACCAGCTGCCGGAAGGCCGCCCGAGTCGGTCACGACTGGACCGGACCGGGCGTCACCCGCTCACCTCCAGGTAACGTTTGGACGCCTCGTACGCGACGAACTGGACGGCCGGGTTGCACGTGAGCATGAGTGACGGCACCAAGCCGTTGTAGAGGGCGCCGGTGCCCTCCTCCTGCGCGATCCGGCGCACCGCATCTGACCCACGGGGAAATACGCCATGCACGTAAGCGATGAGAGACATACAGCAGCCATTACCACCAAACCACAAAGGGAAGTGATGAAACAGGTCTAAGGAGTATTCGATACAGAGAAGGCGTCTGCCGCCGTCGGTACATTTCCAATAATTTCTTGTCTCAAGGCCATCAGAACAAAAGCAATCAAGGAAACATATCGATTCAACGGCTTTCAAACACACCATGTCAACATCCCAATCACTTTCTGACGCATCAACAAAGACTCCGGGCTCCTGCAGCGCCTCAGCCTGGTGGGGCGCTGCCTGGTGCCAGTCCGACGGGCACAGATGAGCTGAGGTCCAGGCCCGACGCGGCGACCCACCGGCCAGGCTGAGGTAGCGCCGGCACACGGCCGACTCCCGGCGGCCGCTGGCCCGCTCGCTCAGCTCCGCCACGCCCTCCATCTTCATACGCGTGTTGGCCACCCACAGTGGGTTGGTCAGCAGCACGTTGACGCATCCTGGGCGCCGAGGAGCGACGTTAAACGCTGGTTAATTAGAAAACGACGCCCGCTGCGTGGCGCCGCACTGCCGTCCTGATCGCGGCCGCCTCATGACGGAAGGAACGCCCCAGCGGATATCGCGGCAATGCGAACAGACGCAGGCATTACGGACGTGCCAGCAAAGGATATGGCAGCTGGCATACATTGCATGCTGAAAGCATTGTGCGTTGCTGGGCCAGAGAACGGGCAAACGCCAGTAGGGGAATGGCGGCGGGGGGGCGGAGATGCTCCCTGAAGGGATTTCCAGTTTTGACTCTGTGGAGGTAAACACCCATTGTACTGCAAAGGCACCTAATGCAGTCAGTGGCTGCATTCCCAACTGCTCCCCCCCCTTCTCAGCCATTTTGACTGCTCACCTAATGTAAAATTCCGATGACAGTCCAGGCCTGAACAACCGACCAAATGCAAACTGGATGCTCAAGTCATGAAGCAGTGCTACCATGATTCTCCACTACTAAAGAGGACCTGTCAGCAGCCATAACGGACAGTCACTCAGGCTCCGCCGGCGGGTCTCCGCGGCTGGCTCCATACTCTCCGCCCAGCTCCATACTCTCATACTGACAGCTGCCCGAGAGGTCGGCGGAGCCCCTCACCGGCCGCCATTGCCATCAGCAGGTCCTTGGGCGCACTCTGTTCGCCCACCACCAGCCGCTTCAGCCCGTGGAAGGTGTAGAAGTAGACGAAGTTGGAGCAGAAGAGAGACTGTATGACTGGCACGACGCCACGGTACAGCGTGCTGACGCCCTCCTGGCGAGCCAGCTGAGCCATGATCAGGGCGGTGGGCGCCGAGCGTCGGCCCTCCTCCACTGGCAGCCCAACAGTGGCAGGTCAGACCGAGCAGTATCACACACAGGGTCAATCAGACACAGGGTCAACCCAGGGCCGGACCAGACCACATACCAGATCAGACCAGTCAGTACTGGACCAGACCACATACAGGACCAGACCAGTCAGTACTGGACCACACCATGCACAGGATCAGACCAGTCAGTAGTGGACCCAACCACACACAGGATCAGACCTCACAGGATCAGACCAGTCAGTAATGGACCACACCACAGACAGGACCAGACCAATCAGTACTGGACCACACCATGCACATGACCAAACCAGTTGGTATTGGACCAGACCACACACAGGACTGGATCAGTCAGTACTGGGCCAGACCACACACAACATCAGACTATGCAAAACTGGACCAGACCACTAGACAAGGTCAAACCAGACCACACACAGTATCATATTTGGTCAGACCACATCACAGACAATGTCAAAGCTGATCAGACCAGTCCACACTCAGTCAGACAAGATCACACACAGGATCAGGGTCAGACCAGACCACACACAGCCAGGTCAGACAGCATAAATGATCAGACCAGACAGCATTCAACCAGGCCACACAAAGGGTCAAATCTGGTCACACCAAACCATAGACAGCATCAGATGCCATCAAACCAGACCACAGGTAGCATTAGATGTGGTTAGATCAGATCACAGACAGCATCAGGTGTGATCAGGCCAGACCACAGACAGAATCAGCTGTGGCCAGATCAGACCACAAACAGTATCAAATGTGATCATGCCAGACCAAAAATGGCATCAGATCTGTTCATTTCAGACCACAGATAGGTTCAGATTTGGTCAGACAACACCACAAACAGCATCAGATGTGATCAGATCAGAACACAGTGTTAGATGTGGTCAGGCCACAACACATACAAAACAATACCTTGTTAGACCAGACCACAAATAGCATCACACATAAACTCTGGCCAGCAGCTAGGCTGGAACTCTGGCCAGGAGGTAGGCTGGAACTCTGGCCAGGAGCTAGGCTGGAACTCTGGCCAGGAGGTAGGCTGGAACTCTGGCCAGGAGCTAGGCTGGAACTCTGGCCAGGAGCTAGGCTGGAACTCTGGCCAGCAGCTAGGCTGGAACTCTGGCCAGCAGCTAGGCTGGAACTCTGGCCAGGAGCTAGGCTGGAACTCTGGCCACAGGCAGTGCCAGACATGGTCAGACCAGGCCATAGACAGTTTCCAATCTGGCCAGACCAGACAACAAACAATGTCAGATCCAGTTATGTCAGAACACAGAAGGGGTCAAAATTGGTAAGACCAGACTACAGACATGACCAGGCATGACTGCTGTTGGCCATGTCAGGTCAGGTCAGACTAGGTACAGTACAAGACATCAAATAAAGGCATCTGAAGTCACATCACTATCATGCACTAAGTCACCACATACTGCCAGCTGTCTGACAGATCATTGTGACAAGTTATGTCCAGGTGTGGCCAGGCTAACAAATTATTCAAACCTTGTCCAAAAGCTTTTGCCCAAGTCTGAGTCCAAGTCTCAGTCTCAGTCTTAATCTTAGTAAATATATACAAGTATATATATATATATATATATATATATATATATATATATATATATATAGTATGTATATATGTATATATATATATATATATGCATATATATATGGCTTGGTCTATGGCTTGGTATGACCATAAAAAATACTAATAAATGTTACATTTATTGATATATACATGTATATATATATATATATAGCATATATAAAACACTAATAAATTTTATATATATATATATAT
This sequence comes from Capitulum mitella, assembly GCA_030062745.1. Taxonomy (NCBI): domain Eukaryota; kingdom Metazoa; phylum Arthropoda; class Thecostraca; order Pollicipedomorpha; family Pollicipedidae; genus Capitulum; species Capitulum mitella. The sequence continues at coordinate 715,467 of CP099841.1, read as the reverse complement.
ATATATATATATATCAATAAACAAAACATTATTAGTATCTTTTACCTTAATTTTGATTTATTAAGTTTAAATATAAAAAGATCTGATGCTGACAAAACATAAATATACACATCCTGGTCACAACAGGCATACTCACATTGCAGACGAGTCCTAACAGTATCCAGTGGATAAGTCAGAGTCATTGCTACTGAACTGCCCTGGGGAGAACATTCTGAGGTTATAAAACACAGACACATTATAAATACCCTAAATGATGCACAGTGAAATCAAAATACAACACATCACAGTAATATGGGATTTGAATAGCAATCTCCAACCCCACATCCAACTATACAGGGCAAATTTTGGGTGCAGTAAAAAGTAAGATACATCATGCATCCACACAGCATTATACTCTATTCTATAAGTTAAAGAAACAAATGAGTTCACTTACATCAATGCACCAGCATAACACATGCTGGTGCACACCACAGCACAGTACAACACCAGCACACCACATAACACACATGCATCATAATTCACACAAACAGAAAATGAGTGTCAAACAGCAGTTTGATATTTGAAACATGTTTAAGTAGTTTTCCACGAGTTTAGTCCCAAATGGGGGACAGCAAACATAAAAGTGCATAAAACCAGGAGATAAAATTCGTATGCTTACTGCAGCGCCAGCAACAGCATGGACCAGTGAGGAATACGAAAATAATGAGGGTTTCGGATCTACCATGTCTAATCTTAATTTCAATGTCCACGGACGTGTACCCCGCAACAACAGATTTATATCGAAACACAGGGAGTCGCTACACTATAAGAAATTTTCTGTATTTCGCCCATAACATTTCACACCAATATTTCTGAATATATTTTGCGATAACAGCGCTCGTAGTGGGCGTTATTGAAAGTAACGAGAATGTGACACATTTTGGGTTTTGTTGGTGTGCTTCTCTTTTGATAGAACTAAAACACAGAAATTATTTAGATAATTTTTTTGTTTTTCTATCAATTCATCGAAATATATTTCAAAAACAAAAAATATCCATTGGAAATATGTGCTTATTGTCATCGCGGATCAATGATAAATTCAACTAAACCCGACAAATCAGTGGAAAGAGTACACCTCAGATGCGTCAAAATAGCTACACCTGCAAGAAAAGAACTAAAGTACTGCATATGAAGTACATGCAATTGTAAACTGGGTTGCAGTGAAACAGTACGATAGAATTGAAATTCGCTGCTAAGTTTTGAAATCTAAGCTTTTCAAACAACCTCTCAAAAACCTGGCTAGCCTGGGAGACTTCCACAGCCCCAGACTGAAACAATCAAAAAGGAACATGGACATATTTGGCATTTGTATTCTCTTTTTTTTACGTATCATCAATTATCTTCATCCACTTATAATTTCGATGCCCTGTCAAGTGCTAACTAATGCACTCTTTGTCTGTCCCTGGCTAGTCTGGAAGAAATTTTGATATGAAGTTTTTCAACGAAATTTTTCGAGAAATGCATAAAAAGATTTGGAAGATATCTATGCGAACTTACAGCGCTATAGAAACAATCGTTTGCCGTCAACTTGCTAAAACTTTAGGAGGCTGCACCTATCCCACGTCTTCGCCACGACTGAAAAGGGAGTGCCATATGAATTAAGGTTTACACAAGTGGAGGGAGAAGGGCCGTACTCACGATTCTTTATCAAGGGTGGAGCGGAAGTTATCGCCTCTCTCTATATTTTTTTGTCCTCCAGTGGGGAGCCCTGCCCTTCACTTTTCCTCCTCCCCCCCGCGATGGGGCTAGGGCCTGTTTACTAGTGACTGCAGTTTGTGACAAAATACAAAAACGTAAAAAGTTATCAGTTGTAAAAAAATGCCTAGCTGATACATTACAAAACATGCAAGACATATCTTATCTGATATCAATCAATCATTCATACTCTGTTGGATTACAGGAATATTCTCCGGGTCAGCTCAATGGCCTGAACGGCTCAGTCGGTTGCTTGTGCGCGACAGCCAACTGAGCGCGACAAGCCGGCTCAGTTGGCTGCCAACGGCCCGTCAGGACGGAAGGGGACAGGCCAACTCAATCGGCCTGTCCGGTGGGGCGGCTTGGACAGGAGTGGCTGCCGACCGCTCGGTGGGGCAGGTGGGACGGCAAAGTCGGTGGGATAGGTGGGACAGGTGGGACGGCAGTCGGCTGCCGACAGCTCGGTTGGAGATCCTGGTCCCTGCGGTCGGACCTCAGAGCTGCGTGAGCGGTCCGAGTCACCTGAAGTGCCGGTTCTTGGCCCGCTGGCAGGGGACAAACAGGCATGAGGGGACTGCTGGACCTTTACGGCATCCCGCAGCTCTGTCTGCTCGTGACTCTCTTCACCATCGCGCCACGCCCGGCTCAAGCAGGTTAGTCCGGCACTCCGTGCGTGTTTTACTATATGAAAAGTAACGGACGGCATACGGTTTTTTCCCACGTGTCACATCTCTGTGGGCAGAGATGGCATTATTTAGATGAAACTATTTGCAAATAATCCGGCCAGAAATGCATTTTATGTTCTGTTTGAATGTGTTTATGCCAAAGTGTTTCAAGGTACTTTTAAGAAGCATTTTGGTTCAAATGCAAATAATGTCGTTTATACGTTTCGTAACACGTTTAGAATACGCAATACGTTTACGTTTAAATACGTTTAAATTAACACATTTGAAATCAAATAACTGCACACTGATTAAAATGCCAGGCATAGTCATCATCCCAGCACATGACATAGTTCGAACTATGGTTCTCACTCATTCAAGGTTTGTGTAGAATAAAGTATCACTAGATGATATTTCTCCATTCCATATACATATCTCCTTCCAATGTTAGATCCCGTAATTCCGAAAGCTGATTCCCCATGACGTGGCTTGCCCTGTGTTTGTGTGATTCCTCGCAGGTTTTTCGAACCGGGAACTGTAGACGATGAAGATGTCCGATTTTGGCTTGGAATTCCCCTTTCCTGATGAAAATCAACTTTGAGGGGTGGTCCTGAACATGGCCACCTCTGGCAAATACTGACTGCGGTGACCAACCGCACCCCGAGTCCGCGACGACCGGCTTATAATGTCAGTCCGTCCGGACGGGACAGGCTGGTCGTCGCACCCCATGAGGGCATTCGTAGACTGCAGGTAAACAGCTTACGACAGGAAACTGAAATTTACGGTATCGAAGTTGCCTCTTTTACATATCCTTTCCAACAGCTTTTTTAGTCCTTTCGGGCCACTGAGGTCTGGTAGCACTGTGAAGGACTTACAAGTCCTTTTCTAGGTCGAAGTCACGTTTTGTGTCTTTCATGACGGTATGACGAAATATGGAGTCAATATTTATGACTCAATGTACGTATCTACGAGTGGAAATATACTTCTTGTTCTGAAAGTCAGCGACCTCCTGGAATTCAAGTTAAGTCACTGAAATTCAATGATCTCGAGCTTGCTTTGACTGGTCTGAAGAATACGTTTTGTTTCTCATTTCAGTGATGAAAACAATTTAACGTTTCAAGGCATGTTTTCCCACCTGGAGTGCGAAAAGAAATACGACGATAACGACGAATGTGACAATCAATAGGACACGCTTCATTTTCCAGCTACTTGAGAGGTCACAGTTTAGCCTGAAATGTCCAAAGGAAATATGCATGTAATAGGAATGACGCCGGCTACACATTCGTCCTTGTTTCTCTGCTTTAGAGAACAAATGGCCTGGTGTGGCAGCCACCCCTCTCGACAGGCACATAGGTGAGATCCTCACGTCCGGCGAGGGTTAAGACAATGGAAGAAAAGACGTGATGGTGGGGGAGGGAGGGAGGCTGACAGCCTGGCTTTTGAGTCATTCTTCATTCAGTACGTTGGAGGATGTTCATACTTGAATGATCATCTCTTTTCTGTCGCTCTACGAACTTGACCCTCGACAGGGAACATGTAGGGACTTGCAGATGTTAGTCTTCTGTTCGCTACTACATAACAGGCTAAAAATTTTAGAGCTTACTATAAATACGTAGGTTTGCCACAGGAAGGAACATTTCAGTACTTTTTTGTTTTAGGATTCGTTTGGGAGCCCTTTTCTTTTTCGAGAGCGCATTCACGTCTTTTTGACTGGCCTCCCAACCGCATCGACCCATATAGATCCACTGAGGATTTTTCTGCGGGCCGGATTCAACAGGTCAAAAACATCTAGAGGTCATGAGTCTTGTTACCTGCCAGCCCATATCACGCAACGCGGACAGATCTGCTGGAGATGGGATTCGAAAGCCCGCTGTGATCTCTGCGTACGCTTGTTATCCCCACGACACACGCACATACACGCACACACACACACAAACACACACATACACAAATTTTTCCCTGGGTAACGAGTTCCTGCCATTTTAAACGATAACTCCTTGATAGGATAACCATGAATAGGTTAGTAATCATCCAAGCTAAACGTGCAGCATGTCGTGATGTTCTGTGCCAATGTGTGAATGGCTTGTTATGAGATATCTCGTGTATTTCAGATGGCTGGATGGACAGTCTTTCTGTACGTTTTCACTTCAGTTAACATGATCGATCTGGAAAGGAGTACTTCTTCCGTAACAGTCGCCTAAACTAGCGACTTTATTTGAAATTTAAAACCAGGCGGCAAATGATAGATCAGAATGACATGTCGCCTATGGGGCATTGGGTAAAGCAAGGAACTGCCCCACCAATAATGGTTCTGCTGCCACTGGACCCTTTTCCACTTTTCACTCAGCCCATTCTACTCCCGACCTCCGAATTCACGTCGTGAGAAACATTGATGGAATTTTGCTTGCCAAGCAAAGAACATTAGAATTATGCATTATCCGCCTCCTGGCAGTTAGGTGAAAAGAAATAGGAATTTAGCGGTATCTATCTCCCTTACGCCTATTTTTTCAATACACAGCTGAGTAAGCTGATATCAGTGATGCATTATGTTGCTCACAGTATATCACGAAACCTGCGAAGCTGAGCTGCACAAAAAGTATTCATAAATATTTCAAACCAACGATATATAAATATAAAATGATATACTTTTGACACAAGACTGCTTATTTTTTTTGTATTTAGTCATCCAGTCCCGATATGTAATTTGGTATTTAATTACTTGTTGAGAATCACTTGCCCAAATCTAGCTGTTTGCACTGCTTTTGCGTGCGAATGCCCAGGACCAAGTCCAAATTATTGCATATTGTTGCAGAATTCACGCGGATTACTAAAATCAGTGTTCAGTACGCAAACTGCAAATTTTCCAGACCTGCATTTTCCGATGGAACTCACTCTATTACTGATTAAATTAAAAACGGGTGAAACTTACCAAGTAGCTCCACTGGCTGGTTCTCAGACCTAGCGGTGCCAAGTTTTCAGAGCAAGGGAGTAAAACGCATATTTTTTTGGCCGCTCCTTGGATCTAACGACACAGAGACATTGTGTTACATTCAAGACTGTATATGTAGCTTCCCTGCAGCCTTATCCCAGCGCCACAATCCCTGTATGACTTTAATTTATGCATACGTTTAAGTATCTGCCTTGGACCGTTTCCGTGTGCGTTTAAGTATCTGCCTTGGACCGTTTCCGTGTGCCGTCGCAACGTATTGCACAGGCACATTAGGGTACAAATGTATCGGGGATACGACTGGTTCAGTGTGGCCGAAAAACGAGTTCTTTTAACTCACGCCGGACCGGCCTATGGATCCGCCGCCGCCGGGCCCGGTACATGAGAGCCACCACGATCTCGAGAACTATGAATCCCACCGAAAGATTCTGACGCTTATCGGTCGGGTCTTTCTGGAGTCACTCGCATCATCCGTCGCACTGTGATTTATCAGACCCGATACGACATAAAATCCTGACATCGGTTCAAGTAATATCCCTTCCACATCATAAAACTAGTCCCACAAAGCATTTTTCAAGTAAGTCATACAGATGGCGGCCGGCCGGCACGGGCGCAAAGTATCCATATTTGGTGGGGAGTTAATTTCGGGATGCCATTTTTATTTTGGTGGCCAAAAATAAGAGGGCTGGGACAGTGCAGACTGTACAGAAGGATGTAAGTGTGTAGTTCTTATAACTTGTGACCATAGGTGGGCACTGGTCCGTTACTCCGTTACTCCGTTACTAATGAAGTTACTTTTTTGAGTAACGGAGTAACGGACCCGTTACTTTTATTTTACTGTAACGGACTGAGTAACGGAAGTTACTTTTGTGGTCCGTTACTCCGTTACTTTCTGGTCCGTTACTCCGTTACTTTTTAAACTCCTTACAGACACCGCCCGACTGTATTAGCACCGGCACACCCATTGGCTACTTGAATAGCCAACACCCAATAGCGTGCGGCGATACAAGCGCGGCTGGGCGCGCACTCAGCTGACAATCGCGGAGTCGACTTGTTGACAATACTCGTCAGCTGATAAACGTTGACGGCAAGCTGGCGGCTATGGTTCAGTATAAAGGCCAGCTGACTTTGGCCTCTTTTGGGACAAAAGTATTGAATTATGCGTAAGTTTGATATGATTTAAAATGATAAATTAACCAGTCGTCATTTTTCAGGCTAAAAGATATCAAAGTTATTGTCATTTATACTGGAACAGCCAGCTGACGGCAGTTTTCAATATTGTCTGAAGTCGGTCACGGATTGCCTACCACCGCCACACGGTTCCCCGACAAGATTACTTAACCCTATTCCCGGAGGGCTAGACGGTATGGCCGATTCCCGGCAGGGGGGGGGACGGATTCGGCCCCCCCCTGAGATCTCGAGAACTACTTATCCGATTTCATCGCAACAAACGGCAATCGATTTGCCGTGACGCGAACTACATTTTTGTAAAAAGAAATTTCCAAAATTTTGAAATTTGTGGATACGGGGGGGCAAAAATGGCAAAATGGGGGTACTTTTTGACTTCTTATAACTCCGTTGTTTATGGACCGATTTCGATGAAACTGGCATCAATCGAGAGATTATGGATAGGGCTTTTACCATGGGTATGCAAATTTGAAATTTTGAGAAAATTCATGGGCGTTCACAGGGTTTCAAAAATAGGGGGATTAGTTTTCCAATAACGGAATGAACAAAAGAGGCCAAAACACTTTTTTAGCTTCTGCTAGTCATGTTATGCTAAAGAAGTACAAATCGCATTACAATGTTTGTATAATGTTAGCATAGGCGGTGCCAGGGACATAAAAAAGGGGGAACTGTCATGGTCACACGTTTCTCAGATCAACTTGTGACCTTTGGCCTTAAATGACCTCCAGTGACCTTGGGGTCACCTGGAATGATGTCGTGTGCATTCAATATTATCTGTAAACGTTTTTAATCGATTAAATTCACTCTATTCCAAAAAATTCATTTTTTGGCTTTTGCGATATAGGGTACGTGCACTGACATTTTAGGTCATAGCTCCGTGACCTGACCTGATATCAAGCTGAAACTTGGTACACAAGTAGAGGGCATCCTACGTCATATATATTCCGGGTTTGGCATTTGAAAAAAACGGCGCTGAACTTATTGCGAAAAAACAAATTTTGACTTTTGACCTTGACCTGACCTTGTAAAGTGACCTCAGAAAACAAAATTACATATGCACATTGCCCAACTATTTAGCTATATATTCATATAAAGTTTTAAGTTCTATCTTAAAAACTCTGTTTTTGGCAGACATTTTCCTTTTACCCTCAACATGGCCAAAAATGACCTGAGGTGCCTCCCAAAAACGTTGCCTGGCTCCGCCCCTGAGCAAAATAGGATTTCGAAATTTTGTCACGGGGCGTAGAAGGAATAGCTAGGAAAAGTCAGCAAGTTTCGTGAAGCTGCGTCAAAAAGCCTGGAATTGGCAAGCAAAAAACCCGAGGGGGGGGCGGATTCCGCCCCCCCTGCCGGGAATAGGGTTAAGGCTGTTGAGCACATGATTACTGCCGCCATGGCCTTGGATCTGTGATGTCCATGGGGCGATGGAGTGGTGATTGATTCTTGACTGGCCTGAAATTTTAACTACCTGACACTAAAATGTCCCATCAAGGCGTCTTTACGCCGCCACTGGAGGTCGAAAACCTTGACTCCGAGTCCGACGGTGCCTCAGCTTCGGAGGCAGAGGACGAGCCCGGTCTGGGTCACCCATGGCCACATCTAGAAACGTACTTTGAGTTTAAGGAGGAGGGGGAAAAACGTCATTTTTACGTATGTTCTGTGCCGACCGAAAGAGGTTATAATCAAGGGTCACAAGAGTAGCCTTTCAAACTAAAGGCGCATATCAAGAGGAAGCATTATTTACGGTATTTCCAGGTGAGAACAGAATGTGCACAATAAGTTGTCAGTAGCGAAGCATAATTATGAAGCTTGTCGACTATTGCTTGGACTATTTGCCTTAACCATATTCTCTGCAGGCAGTGAGATTCACATTACCCTGGGGGGGGGGGGCAGATCTGCGGTAATCTACCTTTCGGCCGACGCTTACGCGTAATTTTTGGGGACGCGGAAGTGGCAACACAAGTCGTGTGAACAAGTTAGCCCATTCGGGTATTTTTCTAAGCACTGGCCCCTACTGGGTGTGTAAACTGACTTGGTTAGGTAACTCTTGAATTTTGATTCAGTTGACTCATGTTTGCCTTCAGCCGATACGAGCTAACCAAACCAAAAAACAGGCAAATTGAACCTAACAAAAAATTAGTTTTACATGCCCATCTAGGGCAATCTCTGCAACCATACAGTAGGTTTTAGGTTAGGTTAGGTTAAATCATTTTTAACTTGGAGGACAGGCTACATTGTCCATGCGATTCGAGTTACCACTTCTGCGTTCCCGAAAAAAATATCAGCTGGCCGAAACACCTTTCGGCTGACACATTATTTTTTGTAGACGCAGAAGTGAGGACCCAAACTCAAACATGATATGAGCCGTTGCCACTTTTGCACCTTCGAAAAATATGCATTGGCCGAAAGGTGAAGATTACCAATTCTGCCCCCTCCCGTCCCCGCCCTCCCAGAGATCTCGAGATGCATTCGTCCAATGTTGATGGGATGAATGCCATTTAATATGTTTCAACGAGATCTCCGATTTCGGGCCCCAAAATTTCAAAAATTGCGAAAATAAGGCGTGGGGCAAACAAACCACAAAATTTGGGGATTTTTGAAAGGTCACTGAGGCCGTGTTTACCAACCAATTTTCATGGGAATAACACGGTTCAGCTTGGAATGTCCAAGTCTTTTATATACCGAAAGCTGAAATTTAAAACAGAAAACCATAGGCAGTTCCAGGGAGGGCAAGAAGGGTGATTTTTGAAATAAGAAATTTCCTTTGTTTTTGTTTGTTTTGGGTGATATAAACATCAGATGTACAACTAGCAAGCCAGTTTAAGTTTATATTTAGCGCAGAGGTGGATCCAGGTAAACAAAATTGGGAGAGCACCATAAGCACAATAGTGTGCTCCCCCATTTTTTCAGTACCTGGGTGTGTGTTCGCCTAAAAATGTGTGTGTATACGCATTGTTTAGGATGTGTATGACTATGTAAATGAGTCAGTGATCTTTGTTTCTACTCAAAATGTCACGATAGTGAACCGCACAACTTTGCAGCTTCACGTACAGCACATTACCGCCGAAAACGGGGGCTTGGAACCGCCTCTTCGGGACCGATTTTTTTTTAAATGTTGACAAAACACGTGTGTATCAATTCCATGAAATGCCAGAAAATCTTGTGGCGCTGCGGCGAACAGTGTGGGAGCGACAAGCAAAAAGACACGGGTAGCAGAATCTGCCCCCCCACAGGGAATAGGGTTAAATGAAGTGTTTTTAACCCGTCACCGGCCGGGCTAAGAATGCCCTTTGCCCGGCCGGAGGGGGGGGGGCGCGGATTTCCGCACCTCCCAGGATCTCGGCTCCCATATATTGCACGGAAGAAAGGAAAACACCGGCGGAAAGGTTTTGTCAAACCGAGACAAAAACATTCAAGAGTTTTTCAGGTCAATTTTGAGGCCACCAGACGCCATGAAAGGTCAAAACACGTCCTTGGAATTAGGTAAATAGACACAATACCTTGTCCCTAAAAAGCTGAACTTAAGCGACATATACTGAACCGTAAGACAATAGCGAGTTCATTGACATCAATTTTGGCTTTTCACAGGGGTCAGGTCAGGTCATGTCATCGTTCCAAAATGTTCCACTTGTGAACGGCTAACATCCTCCGTTGCATCTTACTTATGACCATGTTTTTATAGCTAATTTGTCTTTTCAGGGGTGGTAAAGAGGTACTAAAGCACCTTTTTTAGTCTTTTATTTCACAATAATAAAATCCATATCAGTCATGTTTTTTTTTAGTCCTTCGTCGTTTGGTATTAAAAAAACGTCAGGGGTATCAGGAATCTTACCTCCACGCACGCGCACGTACACAAACTAATACACACACATAATTTAAAAACAAAACAAGAAGTTCGCGAGACCGAAACGAGCTCTGAACGGAGACCATTATGTTCAGGGCGGATACTTCGAGAGGCATTGTTGATCAAACCCAGTCAATAGATGTCCGCTGTTTGTCGCATTTTGCATGCGTCCGCTCCAGCGCCGGTTGTTCCCGCTCCGTCGGCGCCGCGGGCAATGAACAAGAATTCGTTGGTTTGAACATTGTGGCTAACACAGTGGTAGAATACCCGCCGCGGCCGTTGTCCCGGCGCCGCCGACTCTACAACGGCTGGTGAGGGCAGTGGGCAGCTAGCGGAGTGTTTGGGGTAAGCGCTTTTTGTTTCTTTCCTTTGTATATGGAATGCGTTTTACAACCACAAAGCAGCATAAAAGACATAAAACCCGCGTTCGCTTGGTTTTCACTGTATTTCAAAAGTAACGGAATAACGGAGTAACGGTAACTTCCGTTACTTTTTAAGGCAGAGTAGCGGAGTAACGAGTAATGGACTGGCTTTTTCGAGTAACGTAGTAACGAGTAACGAAGTTACATTTTTTAGTAACGATGCCCACCTATGCTTGTGACTATACATATTGTGATCGTATTGCAAAGAAGAGTAATATCTCAAAAGGTCAAATAAGGTTATCTTAGGTCAAATGGGCGTTGGTCACACTTGGCAAGTAATTTTAAGATCTTACCATGTATAAGTGGATGTGAATCACGTATTACTTATACTCGGTAGCATGTGTTGCATGCAACATGGTCACGGTTCAGAAATTGAGGGGGACAAGCTAACTGCATTGCACCAAGAATAGGTAGGTTGGGGCGCAATTTGTTCGTGCGTTGCACGACAAAGTACAGTTAAAATCCGTGCTGTTACATTCCAGAGCTGAAGATAGCATTGCCAATAGGAAATACCTATTCGGCACCTTAAAGGGAATGTATCTAATCTTTTCAGTTTTCCAAAGACATTCCAGCGGATACTCGACCCCTTCCATGATTCATGACGTCAATGAAAAGCGCATTCGGGGTTTCGAACAATCACTCATATGATTTCGATTTCTTCCAAATCCGCGATATCGATAGCTGTAGGTACTGGTGTAAATACAGCACTACGGGGCGGTAGCAAAAGCAACAAATTAGCGGGCTGGAAACGATCAGTACGTGATGCAAGAAATAGTGCAGCCGAGACAAAAGATCACAGAATGATCACATGTTCATGTAGTCATCTTGGGTTACAAATGGTTACCGGCAGTCTCAACCAAGGGTAACTTTGCATACCTTTGGTATGGAGCTTTCCATATCAAAGGAAATTATTGGTACGGGACCCCATTCCAGTATCTTGATCCATTCATGTATTTTCCTGCTCCATAAAATAATGTGCTGTAGATACGTTATGTCAAATTTTGTGGCCTGATGAACGAGTTTTTTGTGCCAAAATTTGTTGCAGTGCTACACCCATGGTGTGAATGGTAGTCGTTTGAACAAACACTGAACCCTTCTCATTTCTTTGTTCTAGATGGGGCGTAGTTTTGCGAAATATGTTGGGGGGGGGGGGCTGAGCAACGAAAATGGCTAATCCTACCAACAGACAGAATTCTCCCCCCGACTTACCCATTTTGTTCCCAAAGTTGGGAGGGGGCTTGAACCAAGGTTGTGGGCTGAAGCCTCCACCTCCCAACTGAATAACAAACTTCACCCTTGGCTTTAGGCGCCACCTGCACTTGATATCATTTGCAATGTAAACTGACTGCAGATGGTAGAGCCAGGTTCAAGTTGAAATGTGTTAACTGCCAAGTCGGCTTTAGTCTGGCAGTTCTACGCTTGGGTGAGATTGGTTATTCCTTCCTCTGAGACAGTTCATTCTTTTATTTATGAACAGATTTCTGCTCACAGCAGCCAGTAAGGTAGACAATTCGTATAATTGTTATTAGTCATTTTCATACAGCACATCAGAATGCAACCCCCTTACATAACCAAACACTTGAAAATTCGATTCACCGGTGACAATTTTCATAATCCATCTCAGGGTATATGTTAAACCAGGCAATGCCAGGTGCAGCCAAGGTGAAAAAATACTAAATAACATGCAAAAAACAATACCCTATTTCAGGTGGGGGTAACTCGGCCGAAGTGTTCGACGATTAGTACCATCATGCGTTGCGTGGGCCATTCGTCGACGATTCCCAGAGCTTAATTATGCATGGTGCAGCGGCTTCCCGGAGCGTGCTCCAGGTGCTTTGAGCCCGAGCACCCACAGCCCGCCCCCCTCCCCTCCCCTCCCCTAGCGTCAACTGCTCGGAGCGCTGCTGCGGCGCCGGCCGCTCCAGATGCGCAGACTCCTCGTCGGCGCCGGCAGCTCTTGATGTGCCGACTCCTCGGCCAGGTTGCCGCCGGTGCTGGCGGCGCTGGATGTCCCGACGCATTCACGGCGCCGGCCGCTCCGGTCGCGCCGACCCCTCTGCGCGCTCCGCGGCGGCATCGGCGACGCCGGCTGCGCACTCCTCGGCCAGTACGGCGGTGACGTGGGCAACGCCAACTGCTCGGCGTGTTGCGGCGGCGCTAGCCACTCCGGATGTACAAACTCCTCGGCGAGCTCAGCGGCGGTGCCTGCCGCGCCGGGTGAGCAGACTCCTCGGCGACTCGATGGCGACAGCGGCCGCCTTCAGTGATACCTCCGATGGGCTTCACGTTGCTCCCTGAACGAGCTGATGTCCTTCGCCGATGGTCGGACACCAGGATTTACACAGGAATGCATGCGTCTTGGGCAATCGGAGAACTTCAAACGCCAACCAGAGATGGAAGCCTCTTTGCTGAAGGCCACCATCAGCCGGAGCATCTCCGCAACGTCCGGGTAGCCCTTTGGAGCCTCTCTCTTGTCGCAGGGCGACCTTGCTCTTGGCTCGGCTGTGCAAAGGGACTAACCTGTAAACAATAATTGGTTGTAGGCATGTATGATGACTGACCAGCTTATATTTGAAAATGCGCCGCATATCAGAATGACAGCGTGTAGCCCGTAAGCGGCCAAGCACAATCATCTGTTGATTCCAGCAGACAATGCTGTCACACGCTCAGCATGTGATTGTACAATGAAAATGAGACAACATGTGAGTTATCAGCTGGGTTCCAGATGGCCCTGTTAAAACTACTGTCACTTGTTAGTTGGCACACCCACAAGCTGGTCTGAGATTTGAACTATTCTGATGGCATCAACATTTAGTCAATAGGCTTATCTGCACCTTGCCAGTTGCCACCGAAAGTAAACTGAAGCATTTTTGCTAATCTCTGAACTGGCATCACACTTGTTTAACACACCCACAAGGTTTGCAACAGGTTTGCGATAACTGCTGATGGTGTCAACAGAGTAATGTTGCACAAACAGTATTACTTTTGACGTTCTTTACAATGAAATATAGCCTTCATGCATATATTACAATCTCTGGTAGGGCTACCATGGAAACAGTTTATTCTGTTCATGCCTGGGAGGCCAAATGCCAGTTGATAAAGCCAGTAACCTCTGACCTCATGATAGTGCCATTTAGCCTAAGGGCATTAGCCATCACCTAAAGGCAAGTTAATTCTTCTGATGCGCACTTTACCATTTATGGTTAGATCTGCACAATTATATATTTCTTGCAGCAGGGTTAATGATATGGGTAGCAATGTTCAAATGTTCAATAAGCAAATAGCCACCATTATTCTGATGATGCTAGTATCCCATGTAAATACCTATTGTCTGCCCATCATTAACTGGCGGGCATTACTTATAAAACTACACAATAACATTAACATACAAAACAATGGTACGTGTGACTGCATCATTGCTGTTTTTTTGCTTGAATAGGTTTAATCTAGACATTAGTCAAGTCCTAAGACAAAAAATCAACAAGCAATTTGGCGCATGTCTTCTTGTTAACTGCCACGTGATGACTGGGAGGTTGATGTGCTAAAATGGCAAATGGACTGTTGTCAATTTTACATTTACCACTAGCAGTCAACAAAACGGCAGCCACTACACTGCATGTCAACTTTTTGTTCCGACACCCATCAGCCAGGCTTGACTATTTACATTGGTTTCAAAACCAGATTCAAATATTTTCTATGAAAGAAAAGAACAACAGAGCGAATGCCCAAGTGACGTGCACGTTTGAACAAGGAGGAATAGCCTTACTGTTGAGCTACATAAGCGTGGTGCCAGGGCGAAGAACACTAACATTAACAATGCAACCATTCATATTATTCCAAACAACACTTTGAAATAGCCAAAGAAAAAAGACCTTACAACTTATCACGGAATACTGATGAAAATTCTCGATCCGTGCCCGCCGTACTCCAAGAAATCTTTGACTAGGACTATTACTAAGTGAATTGCAAACTTTTGTACTCACGAAGATTTATTTTTTAACTAGGTTTGTGCTGGCATACAAAACTTTCCATCTGGCTCAGTCACATCGTGAAAAACAAAATCCCCTGAAGTACAAGTACACAAACATGGCAAGTTTTTCAGATCCTGCATGTGAGTATCTACAACTGCCCAAGATCCAAGTCTGAGGAAATCCCAGGATATTTCTCAGTTTGGGGTGGGGCAAGCTTAGCTAGCTATGGTACTGAATAACAGTATCAAAATGTCACTTGTGTATGATGCACTGAGCCAAGTTTACATTTAGAATATTAGAAAACATTCAACATCACATTTTTTCGCAATTGATATGCAATAAACTGTTCAACTTTTACAGAAAAATACATGTTCTGTTCAACAAATTCCCAATCTGGAACTTGGCAAATTTTGAAAACCCAACTTTGGATTCCGATAACACTATGCCCCCCCCCCCTTAGCTATCTGAAGTTGCTGGATATCTATCATGTAGCAAAATACTTACGAGGTTAGATAAACAATTAGATAACCTCATTAGGGACATGTACACAGGGATGGAGAATGTCCGCAAAAAATCATTCAATAAAACCTTCGCAATCAGACAGTCAAAACCCGTTCCAGTGTACAAATTTTTCACCGACATACCTCTATAAGGCTTCGGCCGCCAGGGTGCTGAGCTTGATGTGTTCACAGTCTGCTGTCGTCGACGACCAGGTCGCAGCTCGAAAGATGATTCGCTGGACACAGTTTGCTGTCATCGCTGACGAGCTCGCAACTCAAAAAATGATTCGCTGAGGCTAAGGATATGTTATCGGTGCTATCGGTCCCACTTAGTGGTGGAAAGGAGCTGGAGTAAAACCGATAAATCTGTGCTGGCAGCACTGTGCTGGAGTAATGGGAAATATGGGCAAATATTAGGCCGGCGTAGGTCAACGGAGGCGATTTGGGGAAAACGAATGATACGATGACAACTCAGGCCAGTGTCCTCTTTGATCGCACGTTTGCAGCAAAAATTCGATATTTGGCTAGACATACTCACTTTAAAAATTACGGGTAACAAATCACCACGTCTGGAAAACTGTTGGGGACTTGTCCACCGCAGCCCGCGCAGAGATGATACCCATGTTCCCGCTGAAAATTCGGTATAAAGCGTGAATTGACCCGTGGCCACAGGTCAGTTACGTACCCAAGTGACTTAACTTAACAAGCACTAAGGCGTATATTTAAGCTTTAAAACCGCTGACCCAATCCCATAATCTCAATACCAAACGCAAAAAAGCCGAAATTTGGCTGATCTAAGGTCAATGACTTGGACTTCTCCAAAATATTCGAAATGGCAGAATTGCTGCTTTTCTCAACTCTACGAACCTGGCAAGTTTCATGCCAACCGACAAATTCTACAAAAAGTTATATCGTTTTTATTTCTGGGGGCATAGCCATTATTTTCCTGGCCTAGGTCAATGGCCTGAGGTGACCCTAAGTTTAGAAATGGACGCAAGGTGTAAAAATAATTCATGAAATGTTACTCCATGTTGCATGTCTCTGCACTTTTCTTTGTGTGTGTGGGTAAGAAGCAATCAGGTAGTGTCGTAGTTGATAGGTATCACAAAGCTATCCAACAGGATTATAACTTCATTTATGTACTGGCATGACATAAAGCAATTTAAACAGCAGGATGTAATGGACTAAGTGCACTTTACTTAGCTCATTTCCTCAAAGCCCTCTTTCGCTTCGAACCTTTTTGATGATGCGGGCTTTTAGTATGACTTCCTGCGTGTCGAAACGCAATACCTCCAATGTCAGGTGCTTTTATCAGGTGTCATTTGGCCGAAAAGTGAATTGACTGTTGCAGTATCGGAAGACGTTCACCCCAAGCAGCGATGATGCCACTCAGGGGTACAGTTTCCGGTCTTATCTTTCCCCGGAAGGTTGCTCGTTAACCCAGTTCTGTCTCATGAACGTGCGTTTTCATGCATCGGTTAGGTGTGTTTCGTGCCAGAAGCATCAGGCCCCACTTTAAAACACCGCTGTGTCTCGATTAGAGTTTTTTAAGACGTTTATCGCAAAACTAAGGCAGCGATGAGCACATACACTTTCTAAGGTCGGTGACTGAGACGTCATGATCACGCTGCTCATTTTCCATGACCTCCAAACAAATACGAATTGCAATTCACGATTTTCTTTTTTGCAAGATGTAACAGGGAATATGTGCTGATATTTCTAACGTGAAATATTACTATCGAGAGTGATTTAGGAATTTTCGACTGAAGGTGAGTTCGGCTCGTTCGGTACCGTTGTCCTTCCATGGGAAGAGGGAAACACGCAGGTCACATTCAGACTGTATTTCAACAAGATCAGCGAGACAGGACTCAATCTCATTTTGAAATGTTGAGTGCTAATGAAATCAGATTGCTAATCGTGCATGCGTCGAATACACACATGCTCAGGCCGAGGCCAGACGGGCCTGCCTCTCCGACAGACGCCATTGTCAACGTTTCGTAGCTGGCGCTGGTGGCTAACGTCTTCGTCGTACAGTGCGTTGCGCGATTTGCCGTGCCTTTCACCGAGTGATGTGGCATTAAAATCTTTTCCCCCAGAAATGGCACGAACTTCTTGGAGTCAGAATCACATTTATTTTGTGTGCTCCTTGGAACTGTGCTGGATATCCCGTTTTAGGCCGGCGGCTTATTTTTGGACGGTCATTTCAAAGTGCTGTCCATCTGGCAATTTCCATTCAGGACAATATCCCACCAGGATGTCAGCAGCAGTCGCCCTAGCTATGCAAAAATGTGCCATTTACCGTCTAAGGGGAAAATAAACAGGAGTAAAGTTAGTGATTTTGCCATCTTGTGATTCATGAGTATTTATATGCGTATTTGAAAACTTTCTGGGCGTCAATGGAAACCTACATATCGGTGGGCGAAAAAACAGACGCTTGTAGAGCTTGAGTCGTACATGCAAAGGTGCTATTCATTGGCAAATATACCGCGCAGTAGACACCAAAATTATACCGACCAATTTTGGTCGCACGGGCGCCTGCGTCAAGTGCGGGTGTGGGCGGTCGCGCGGAGCTGGGGTGGGGGACGGCTATGGAATGCAGAGGAGAGACGGGACGAGCACCGGAAACAGTGACGGTGGTCAGTGATTAACCGTGGGTATCACTCGTGTCTTCTTCTGCGGTCAGCGAAATACCCCACCATGCCGCGTGTTCAGTGCGTTACAATGCAAGAAGCGGCTGAGCTGATAATGAACGATGATGAGCTGTGTGATGACGAGAACTGGTGAATATTGCCCCGACGGTGCAGAATGACCGAAGTGACGAGGATAAGGCTGATGATGACGGAACTGGACCAGCCGTCGTGGAAGATGCACCTAGTACAGTGGGAAGAGCACTTTAGCCGCGAGGAAGTGGGCGACAAGCCCGCCGCCCCAGCGAAGAAAAAGCGAAAATTCGAAAAATCAGCACCGGTTTGCAAGCCAATGAATCAGAAGCATTCTGAATGAGGTGCTATGTCGGAAGAGGCTACCAAAAATCGCCAGGCCCTGGCCAATCAGCTGGGCCCAGAAACCGCAGTGGAAATTTTTGAGCAGCTTTTCAACGACGTCGTTATCCAGCACATGCTCATCGGAACGCCAAGGTGTGCCCATGAAATCAAGAACGACCCTCAGTTCCAACTGGGAGAGAACGAACTGAAAGCGTTCCTCGATGTGCTCCTGTACTCAGGATACTGCAAGACGCAAGATGCCAAACGAAAGGATGTACTGGTCCGAAGCAATGGACATCCAGCACACAGCATCCGGAACGCCATGCCTCGGAGCCAGTTCATGAAGATAAAGTCGTATCTCCATGTACAGGATGACTCCAGGCTACCTGGGCCGCAGCCCTAGCTTCAAGACCGAGCTTTCAGGTGCGTCCACTGCTGGACCTCCTGAACGCGTCGTTTCAGCAGTTCAACGTGTTTGAGGAAGATCTGACAGTGTACGAGATGATGGGGCGGTATTGCGGCCACCACGACCTCATACAGTTTAGCGAGGCAAACCGATCAGATTCGGTTATGAACTGTGGGCGCTGAGTGGCAGTGAAGGGTACTGCTACAAGACTGACATGTACTGTGGCAAGGAGCAGCGGCCGGAACTGCAGGATCTTACCCAGGGAACTCGTGTGGTGATCGACACGATCGGCGCAGTCACCGACACCGGCGCCCACAGGCTGTTCTTCGACAACCTGTTCACATCGCGGGCGCTGCTGACGGTGCTGGAGGGTCGTGGCCTGCACGCCACTAGCATTGCTCGGGAGAACAGGCTGGATGAGCGCGCCGTCACATCGTTCAAGGCCATGATTAAGAAAAGGCGCGGGACCCACAAACAACACTTCGACACGACATACGAGGTGCTGCTGGTGAGGCGGAAGGACAATAAAGTGTTTTACGTCATGATTAACTTTGATAAGGTGGATCCGGTGGCTCCGACGTACCGTTATGATGGGACAAAAAGAAGTGTGTGGAAGTGCCGCAGCCCAAGCTGCTTAACCCTATTCCCGGAGGGCTAGACGGTATGGTCGATTCCCGGCAGGGGGGGTGGATTCGGCCCCCCTGAGATCTCGAGAACTACTGGTCCGATTTCATCGCAACAAACGGCAATCGATTTGCCATGACATGAGCTACATTTTTATAAAAACAAATTTTCAAAATTTTTGAAAGGTGTGGATACAGGGGGACAAAAATTTCAAAATGGGGATACTTTTGGACTTCTTATAACTCCGTTGTTTATCGACCGATTTCAATGAAATTGGCATGAATCGAGAGATTATGGATAGGGCTTTTACCACGGGTGCACAAATCCGAAATTTTGAGAAAATTCGTGGGCGTTCACAGGGTTTCAAAAATAGGAGGATTAGTTTTCTAACAAATAGAATGAACAAAAAATCCAAAAGCACTTTTTTGGCTTCTGCTAGTCATGCTATGCTAAAGAAGTAAAAATCGCATAATAATGTTTGTATAATCTTAGCATAGGCAGTGCCAGGGACATGAAAAAGGGGGAACTATCATGGTCAAACGTTCTTCAGATCAACTTGTGACCTTTGACCTTAAATGACCTCCAGTGACCTTGTGGGTCAATTGGAATGATCTGGCGTGCATTTAATGTTATCAGTGAACATTTTCAATGGTTTGAATTCACTCTATTTCAAAAGTTTCATTTTATGGCTATTGCGATAGAGGGTACGCGCACTGACATTTTAGGTCATAGCTCCGTGACCTGACCTGATATCAGGCTGAAACTTGGTACGCAAGTAGAGGGCACCCTTCTACGTCATACATACTCCGGGTTTGGCATTTCAAAAAACGGCGCCGAAAAAAAATGGAAAAAAACAAATTTTGACTTTTGACCTTGACCTGACCTTGTAAAGTGACCTCAGATAAACGAAATTACATCTGCAAATTGCCCAACTATTTAACTATACATCCATTCACTTTTCCAAAATATTCGAAATAGCAGAATTGCTCCTTTTCTCAGTACTACGAACCTGGCAAGTTTCATACCAACCGACAAAGTCTACAAAAAGATATATCGTTTTTATTTCTGGGGACAGAGCCATTATTTTTCTGGCCTAGGTCAATGGCCTGAGGTGACCCTAGGTTTAGAAATCGACGCAAGGTGCAAAAATAATTCACAAAATGGTACTCCATGTTGCATGTCTCTGCACTTCTCTTTGTGTGTGTGGGTAAGAAGCAATCAGGTAGTGCGTAGTTGATAGGTATCACAAAGCTATGCAGCAGGATTATTACTTCATTTATGTACTGGCATGACATAAAGCAATTTAAACAGCAGGGTGTAATAGACTAAGTGCACTTTATTTAGTTCATTTCCTCATGACCTCAGATAAACGAAATTACATCTGCACATTGCCCAACTATTTAGCTATACATCCATTCAAAGTTTTAAGTTCTATCTTAAAAACTCTGTTTTTGGCAGTCATTTTTCTTTTACCCTCAACAAGGTCAAAAATTACATGAGGTGCCTCCCATAAAACGTTGCCTGGCTCCGCTCCTGAGGAAAGTAGAATTTTGAAATTTTGTCACGGCGCGTTGAAAAAATAGCTAGAAAAAGTGACCAAGTTTCGTGAGGCTGCGTTAAAAAGCCTGGAATTGGCAAGCAAAAAACCCGAGGGGGGGCGGATTTAGCCCCCCCTGCCGGGAATAGGGTTAAGGTGCACAGTGCTGGAATGGGCAGCGTGGATCTACACGATTTGTTGTTGGGCCAGTAAGAGGTGTCCATCCGGGGGAAGAAGTGGTACTGGTGCTCCATCACTCGCACTCTGGACATGGCAGTGCTCAACAGCTGGCTGCTACACCGCGCCGCATTGCCTCGGCAGCAGAAGCTGACGCTGCTCCAGTTCCGTCGTGGCATCGCTACCACCTAGCCGATGATAGCTACCAGTGCTAACACCGGAGGTGAAGCAAAAGCAGTTGTCCGAAAAACACACACGGGACGTGGATCCCAGCAGTGTCTGGTGCGACGGCCTGGGACACCTGCCACCACCCTGAGCCTCCGCTGCCAGCTGGAGAGCTACAAGCGGAGGTCCATCAAGAAGTGCGTGGAGTGTGATGTATAATGATCAATAAAGCGAGCCGAGTGGTCATGGGTTGTGTTGAGTTCCGTAGCACATCTTGCAGTTTGCAAATGCATGCCTTTAAATGCGTGTCGAGTACGTGTTGATATGTTCCATAGATATGCAACGCTAAATGAACACTTCTTTGTCACGGACTGTTAATTTGATATTGACCAAACGACAGCGGACAATGCCATCTGAATTATACAATAATGGCAACATATTTGCACTTCAAATGTATAGGCACCCAAAACAAGTAAACTCTTCTGTTAATTTGCTTATTGATGATCACGGTTACTGAGCAGCTGTAGGTACCGACGGCGACAGGGTCCACCGCTGCGCTGAGCCGCGACGCCTGCCACCTGCCTTCGCACGCCCACGCACCAGGCCGGCCACCCGGCCGGACGCCTGTCGCTGGCGCCCGTGAGGCCATTTTTGGTCGCACCCGTATCTCGAAAACGTTTAAGTCTGAAAGTGTGAAATTTTTGGTATTTCTTGGTTTGCTCATTCTTAGACTCTATGCAGAAAATTACGGCAAAAGTTTAACGTGAAGTAGGTCCGGGCTAAAGCGGTATAAATAACTTTCCCGTTATTTTTTTTCCAGTCGCACCAATAAAACTTAGATGAAAGTGTGGCTTAGCCTTCATTTTTCTCGCAAAATATGCGCGGCAAAGGTCATTTGAGAACTCTGGCTTAGGTCGCGTGAGCGTCATGCAATAAATTTATTTATGCCCTCCTGCTGTAACAATCCTCATAACCACCTCGCCTGACTGGTCGGTAGTTATTCAGATTATTACAGTACTATCGTATAAATACAAATTAAAGCAGTTTCCGCGATCTCAAGGTTAACTCTCCACATCTCAAAGCATAAATATATATTAAGACAGCTTCCGCGATCTCATGGCGATTCTCAAATCTCAGAAGATGACATCGGATGTCACAACAGCCTTCTAAAGCACTTGACGAAACACATAAATAAGATAAAAGTGTCAGCATCCGAAAAATTGGCCTGAGACTAAAGAGCCATCACCATCATCATCATCACTACCTCCACGATGACCTTCATCACGTTTTCCCTTGAGATCATCCGCGTAATAATGAGAGTAAAAAGGTCTCGTGTCAATGATAATAGTGTCAAAGGAGGTGCTGACATCCACGCGGCCGCAAAATCAAAAAACAGATGATAAACTCCGTGAACGGTAAACGCTTGCAAAAAATGACAGATTTCAAGGATGGGATGCGGAAGATAATGTCTGGGGCAGGTTATTGGAGGACAGCATATTGAAGCAGCGACGAACGAGAATAGAAATATGTCTGTCTCATTGTGTGGTTACGGTCGAAGTCGAGTCCTAAGTTTTTGGCACTGGCGCTTGGGTCTGCTGTTCCTTTCAATTTATTCTTTATTTCATTTATTTTTCTTCTGTTTATTATTAATATTTGTTGTGTGGAGTGGCCTAAGTTTATCCCGGTTTTGTCAGAAGCGATGCCGCGAAGATTTTAATGGCTGCCAAAAAGTATGCTCTGCATTTTCTTTTTTTGGATTCTACTTGATACCAGTTACGTTGAACCATGAACCATCGAACTATGTACCGGATATGCTCGAAGAATTTTCTTTCTACGCGTAAAATCGGATTAGCAATAGCTGGCTTTTTACCGCTTACGAACATGCGGGTGTCGTCAGTGAACTGAATTATTGTCGGTACAAAGGAAAGCTCCGGGAGGATCTTTCGAAAACTCCAAACTGTTTAAAAGCGATATTGAAGGATGCTTTTTGACCTACTTGTCAATGAAGGCGATTTCTAGAGAGAAGTAAACGAAGTGAACCAAGAAGTGCCAGTTTCATAGATCCGCATTTTTGTCAAAAGAATAGAGTGGTCTATGATGACAGAACATTTCGAAAGGTCCATGAGGTATCACAAGGAGATGTCGCCACGATCAGTACTGCCAGGGTGCGGTCGGTGACTGTAAGGACATTGGTCTCACAGGAATGATTAGGATCGAAGCCGTGCTGGGGACTGAGACAGGTGATGCGAGACGAAAGGAAATGGTTGATCTGGCATTGCCCGACTTCCTCGGTGCCATGGCCAATGACACGATACGATACCATGGGCCTGTACCATACGATTCCTCGATCATACTTGTATCATACGATACGTGGTACAGGGACGACTGAGGCAGGCCAGGCTCAGGACGGGTGGGAAAGGTTACTGGACTTGAAGATAGGGTGAATAACTGAAGGCTTCCATGAGCTGCAGGAATCCGAAAGGGCTGTACCTGACTTGACTGTACATGAAGGAGGACATGATCGGTAGCATCGAAGGCAACATTGAAGACATGATTGCAGAAGCTGAAACTGAAGATTTTGGCAATGAAGAAATATTGCGATGAAGAGTGGTTGCGTCAATAGGTCGAACAATCAAGCGTTGAGTGCCTACACGAGGGAGTCGGCAGTTGATCACTGACCCTGACCCTGTCGCCACTTTTGGCATTTCCTGAGCCACGTGCGGACCCACTCCGACAGAGTGGGCGCTCAACGCACGGCAGAAGCGGGCCGTAGCCTATCTGGTGGCTGACGTGGCATGTGGCGAGAAGGGATTTCTGGTTTTGATGTGGGAGAAGAGTGTATGGTGATCCAGTGCATACTCGCATAGATTGCAGAAAACAGAAAAATTGTGGTTTTCTGGTCCGGTTAGATGCATTCGTGACGTCAAATAGTCTCGCAAGTGACAGTGCCCCGAGGTTCCAGATGGGACCTTGAACCTGAAAACAAATTTCGTAGGCGCTAAAGCGGTCCTGGGCTCATTGCCTTTTCATTCCTGATATTCATCCCAACGATTCATCAGTAAATTTTCTGTTTGACTCCGGGACTCAAATGCTCCGACAAACTATCTGGCACGATCCAGGACCAAATGTCACCATTCAGCAGAACCTGATTTTTACACACGCTCGGTGACTGTCCATCTCTTGGTGTTTTGCTGTACGTGAAGTTATAAACTGGCTCGAATTGTGTTATGCTGAATGTCGCAAACTTTGTTTTTTTAACACATTAACCCGCCCCTTACCAGTGGTCATATCCACCTTCCCCGTACCAGGGCGATGTTTGAACACCTTTCTCTAACTCTTGAACCAGGCATCGAAGGAAAATAAAGAATACCTTATTGGAAAGCACTTAGGGAGAAGAGTTTGAAACCGGTGACATTTTTTAAAATTACTCAACATTTACAGGAAATAAAGCCAGAAATTTCACAATTTGTTTTTTTGTTTGTTCCTTAATGGGCCAGCAAATAGTCCGTATTTTTCCCCCAGTTATGCCTAAAACGATAGCTAATAACACGCCGTACAATCTTCTTCAAGTAAACTCACCTCTTTTTTACCTTCAGTGTGAGTCAGATCAGGTCACGTCATCTGACCTGATCTGTTCCAGAGTGGTGCATTTGTAAAATGCACGTCCTCTCTTTCTTCTTACTGATGATCTTGTTTTTGGTTAATTTGCATTTAAGAGGGTGCTGAAGACATATCCAAGCACAATATAGATATCTAAGCACGATTTCAGGTTGAACCAAAGGTCACCTGAGGCCAACTAAGGTTAGATTTTCAGATGATGGGAGCCGAAAAATTTAAAGTTTTAGCGGGATCTACGTGGCAAGTGGAATATTTTCAGGGTTGAGGAAGAATCAGTGGAGGCCAAAAGAGGTCATATGAGGTCACCGGCCGACACTCTCCAATGCCACTTGATGCGCCTACCGTGAGGAGGAATAAGTAAGGTGCACATGGCCGTGCACAAATTTTCCTTAAATGGAACCTTCTTGTCGCATTTTATTTCTAGCATTGTTTTACACAATGCAGTGACCCATTTAAGACCTCAACAAATTCTTAAGTGCATTGCTCAAGTCCGAAAGGATGTGACAAAATTAGTTTCCTAACCCAAAAAATTATTCGGTTCTAAAGTAGTCTGAAGCAAAATTCTAAATCATTCCCGTAAATAGAACGATTCCACTGTTCAGGCTTTCAAGGCCGAGTTCGACGTCACAGACAAAGACGTCTGGGATGGCCAAGGTCTTCTCGCCTTCAGCAATGGAAGTGTTACGCTTAATGGCATCCTTTATGCAAGCGAATAACAATGCAGACTAGTATCTGGTGTTTCTTCGGATCGCTACACAAGGCCGCTAACTCCAATTGGTGTAGAACTCCTCACGCCACTGGCTTACGCTCCTCGTTTGATGACGTTACCCTCTCTCATTGGTTGACATCATATCAATTTTGTACCTCCTGGCCCAGATCGTTTCCGTTTGTAGAGAGCATAAATAGTGCCCCGCTCGTCGTCACGTAGACTCTTGTGGTTTTGAAGCCATAGTGGAAGGATCTCTGTGTCGTGTGGGTGACGGTGTTTGGTGGGTGACTGAAGTGAATAAAAGTTGGACTTAGAAGATTTTCTCTGTGATTGACTCGCGAGAAAGACTTGCACGAGCGAGGTCGTCACTAGTTCAACTATCACGCAGGCAGTTAGAAATCTGCTACAAAGGGTCACTGACTTCGGATGACCTCTAGCGACCTCTTTTGCCCTACAGTGAGATAAGATTACTTTGGGCCATAAATTCGAATTTATCGTCTATTTTAACCCTGAGAAGCTGCAAATTACTAATTCTGGGCAAAAAGGTTGGATCTATAAATGCACACATATAAGTGGGTCATGACCTGAGACAAGGTCACGGATGCTTTGGCGACATGATGGTAGCGCATGTGAGGGGACATACTATCCGTTCCAGTTTAGATAAAATATGAAAAAGAGGCCAAATTTGACCTGACTTCAGGTCACTGACCTGCAATTTTGCGAAAAATTTGAAATATGCAAATTATACCTTCTGTCACATGCCATAGCCTCCTGTAAGTTTAAGCGAACTCGGTTCAACCCTTCGAAAAAGTTATAGGGGTCAAAGTTTTTTTTGGAGACTGACCGCTTTGGCCAGACCTAAGTCAGTGACCTGACTTGATCCGGGGTGAAAATTTCGATAGAATATGTGCAGTGAATAATAGAAAAGGTTCTGAAAATGTGACGGTTCTGTTCAAACACCCTCCCGGTACGTTTAGGGTGAAAGGGAGATTGGTTGAAACGTCGTGTAGGTCTGGTTAGACTGACATTTCTTGCTACATTACTGGCATATGGGTCATTCCACGTCAAAGCGCATAAGTACTGAGCCGACGCCTTTCAATTTCGGTAAAAATCGCCAACCGCAAATTTTTAGCCCTGGGTGACCTCTCGGGTCAAAGTTACACGTCATGAAACGTCGCCGATTTTTACAGAAATCTCATGATTTAACACGCGCACTGGAAGGGCGTAGTCTTTTTGTGCCCCCACCTGTTGTTCTTGAATATCTCGAGAACGGATCGGAGCTGGTTGCTGCTACCTTGGGAAATTTATGGCAATTGAATAACTCGTCGAATGACGCAGAAAAATCGGAAATCGACCGGACAAGTTTGAAGTTTTAAGCATTTAAAGTCAGGCAAACATAACGAAAACGACGGTTGTCTCTGACAAATAGGAACTTTGTGAAGGCACTAGCGTTATACTTAAGACTACCGTTTGAACACAATCACGTGATGTCATTCGGGCATAAGTGATGGATGTACCAAGACCACAGCCAGGGTCAATAAGGGTCAAGGTCATCAAAGTTCAAGGTCAAACAGCTTGTGACCTGATCCAGATTTGCTTTGCAACATGTCAGTTTGTATGAAATATGTATTCAAAGACCCTAATAAAAACACGTGTGCACACACTGATACACTTACATATACCACGGTCAGCGAAAGTCGAGGTCATTAAAGGTAAAGGTCAAATATCTTGTGACTTGGCCCAGGTTTGTTCTGCGGCATGTCGGTTTGTATGAACTTTGCATTTAAAGACCATCATAAAAACACTTGCGTGCACATGGATACGCATACATATATACCAGAGTCATTTCAGGTTAAAGTCATCAAAGGTCAAGGACAACTTTTTTGTCACTTGGTCCAGATTTGCTTTGCAATATGTCGATTTGTATAAAATATGCATTCAAAGATCCTACTAAAACACGTTTGGCACACTGATACATGTATATATACGTATATATATAAATATATATATATATACAATATAAACATACATAAATAAATATATAAACATACATAAATAAAACGCTGGAAGTGACCAAATGTACCGATGTAAGCTACCTTCGCTGAAAATACGCCAAAAGATACATGTTGCTTTTGATACAAAATACGCCAAAAGATCATTGACGCTCAAACTGCCCCGTGTTGTTCGAAATCTGATCTGCAAAAGATGAAAAAATGACGCCATAGGTCAATGGCCTGGCGTGACCTCGACCCAAAAACCTCAGTCAAGACGCCAAATGAATGGAAGTTGTCGTATTCCACGTTTTAACGGCCAAACAAACACCCTTTTTCATGTCAGCTAGAGGGCGTTGCGCCATACCCTGAATATTGGTATAGTTACAAATGAAATGACAGATTCGTATAGAAGCAGATAGATAGACTAAACATACATGACTCGAAGCTTGCAAAATGGATGCGAAATTCGAAACCAGTGCCCAAAAATCCATAAATCACCCTATTTCAAAACAGGCATCCAAGGTCATCCGATGCCAATGACCTCAGATAAATTTTCAAAGCTCCCGATGCACGAATGGAATTGTCTCAGTTGGTTTAGGGCCTAAAGGCACCCAACAGACTCGCTTTCGTGGAAATGTGAACAATAGGGTATGCCAGATCTGGATGGTAGGGGTCGATTGGTGGTGGAATGTCATAGCCTTTGACCTTTCTGGTCAAGGAATTCAAAATTTAGCTGATGTGTAGTAGTCACACATGACATTGCGCACGCCAAATAGTAGAATCGATCAGAAGAAAAGCATGAAAACAAGCAATATGCGTCAGATCGCCTCAAGTTTGATTTCTCAAGCACCACTTGGAAATACTTCAGTCAAGATATGTGGTATATTGATATTGGTATTGTCAAGATATTGGTATGTGTGACATGTTTCAGTTTTCCCGAAAATGTTTTTTGCCATGCTTGTTGTAAATATTTGGAGACATATTGTGCTATATTCTCGCGAAGATCACGGTGAAGAAACACTATTAAAACAGAAAATGTTCCACGTGACCGAGCCACGCCAAAAGGTCATCTCACGGTCGTCGAAAAAATTAGCTTATATATGAAAGCTGGAACACTTCCCTTTCGAATAGCGTTAATTGCATTTTTCTGTGACAGACTGTCACCGAACTACAGGCGTTTGAATCATGCAATGTCTGTAAAAATCGATGACCCTCCATGACCTCTACCTTTGGCCTCAGGGGTCACCCAGGGCTAAGAATTTGTGATTGGTCATCTTTTGATAAGTTCTGTGATTGTACCAAATTTCACCCAAATCGAAATGGGTAGGGCCAGTTCTTATGCGATTTGACGTAGAATGGCCCATATCTGAGGCATTTTTGCAATAAGCAATAAGATCAGTAATATCAATTATAATAATTCATATTAATTAGTAATAATTTTGCAATAAGATCGATCGAGCGTGTATAGTTGAACACAAAAACACACGGATATAATGAATATCTGATCACACGGAGTTTAGAGCACATTGAGAGGTTTCTGACAATGATGACATTTCTGCTCCAACTGCTGGGTTACCCCGTGCCTTGCTGGTAGTCGGCGCCATCCACGCCCGACAGGGGGATGGTTAACCGCCCAGCGACGTAGCCAAGGGGGTCATGGGGGCCCTGGCCCCCCTGAGCCAAGCGGTCCTCACTAGATATATGGCGATTTCGCATGAATACGGAAGAGTGAACATGTATATGTTGCAAAGCAAGTATTATATGTTTTCCCGAATGTTAAACATGAGGTAAATTACATAAAACTGCTGTTTTTTCTTATAAATTTCGCCATATGTCAGTGCCTTATGGCGAAAATTGACATTTGCCCCTTCCCCCACTGAGGAAAATCCTGGCTACGTGCATGTAACTTCTCCCCTCTAACTCGCGAGCGGTTTGTCGCACATTAAAAAAAGCGTACCGTTGGAAAGCTCGGGACGAGTAGAGCTCGAAACCGGCATCATTTGTATTTTGAATATTATATAAGCCAATTCCTCTTGTTTAGTTTTTGTTTCAATCCTCATGTTTACAACACAAATCCTCATGTTTACAACTCACATGTTTACTCATAGCTCAATCCATGAAACCGAAAAACGGCCTACATCTCAAGGGCTGTGATCAATGAAGCCTAGGTAAAGGCATCAACGAATAGGTAAAAGACCGCACATGCCGATACACATCTAATTTCCCTCCTTTGTGTGACATTTACATGGAAACGTTGGTTAAAGACACAACAACATTCGCAGGTGCGGGTCCCGAACGCGGGGTTGAATTAACGGAAACTTATTTTAGCGTTCCTTTGTTTTGGCAACATTTGCTTTGACCAATGATGTATCTTAATGCCAGTGGTTCTTGTAATGGTTTTCCACACTTAAATAAAAAAAAAAAAAACATTAGGCACCAATCTACACAACTGGAGGAGTTTCATTCGCGGAAGCCTGTATGCTTCCAAACTATGCATTCTTTTGAAACGTTTTGAACTTTTTGATACTACTCGCAGCTGGTAGACTCAATTTTGTTATTTTCGATCCGTTCCAAGTCATTCATCGCCGATTTTGATGGTGGTACACTCCGGCTCACCACGGTTATTGGTGATCAGACATTAGGTCATGGGTTCAAGGTCATTTATACTTTGGCAAATGGCGATCATGAGATGACTGCATCACCTCACATTCAAAATGCTACGAAACATTCCGTCAATAAAAAAAAACGACGGCACATCTTTTAAATGGGGTTGACCTGTGGCCAATGACTCGGTAGTATCCGAAAATTCTGAGATGGCATATCTGTTACATCTATGAGCATTTTCAATGCCTAAACGTCTCATTGAAATATCTTGTTTTCGAAAAAGAAACTCGCAAGGCGCTAAACGTTTTTGGACATAGGTTCACTTTACCTGATCTAGGTCAGACACGTGACCTGCCCTGAGGTCAAAACTTGGACGCAAGATGTAAAAATAATCAAGAGAAAGGGTCCACAGAATTTCGTGGCGCTACGCTCGTTTGTTCTCTTGCAATCCCTGAAAGACCTCGGGTGGGAGGTCAGCCACCCCCAGTCGGGGCCGGGTTAGTGGCCGTTGTATTAATGTGTCCATTCATATCTGGTGCAGTTGTTACGTCTAAGACGTCTCCTATTAATGTCACTCAAAGGGACGCATGCCTGTACGGAGGGCATCCAGTAGGAGCTGGAAGCTTTTGTCGGTTGGGAGTGGGAGGCCGCAGAACGTTGACAGTCTGTGGGAAAAAGCAGCTTGGGTAAACGCTACTAAGCAGCGCCGTTTCCACCGCGTGTAGAAGCGTCATCGAAACACACGATTAGAGGGGCAAAAACTGATTGCGCCAGAAGCAATTTCGTGAGTGATGTGGCATTTATACCTGACATGGGGCATGTCGTTTGTCGTCTCTAGTTGATCACCAATGTCCAACTGTGTCGGCATTTCGTTCACGGCACGTTTTTTTTGACGCTGTTGAGGAGGATAAATATTGCAACTTTAGCAGCGGTTGGAGTTTGGACTTCTGAAGCACAAGCTGGTTCTTTAGATGCAGCCCCCGGGGAAGCAGTGGAGTGAAAGCGTCATTTAATCATTTCTTGTCACACTCAACGCCACAGGTTAACGCCATTAACGTCAACGTCACTTCCCTAATTAAAAGACATCTACCCTTCCTCTTTCCATTCCTGAATGAAATTTCATTTGGTCAGTCATATCACAAACAACAGTTGTGGCTAATGGTCGGTCCGATCACTTAGTTCCTACACATTTGCCGCCTGGTAAGTAAATTCGCTTCACTCCGTGTTTTCGTATCATGACTCCAGAAGACGCCATGCCTGATCATGGTCAAAGTTGTTAGATCTCCTGATATGGTGGATCCATCAGGTTCGATGTAAATGCCCGTGGACGCCATGGTGGTAGGACCATCATGAGAAAGCATACGCGTGATATTGCCGCTGTCAATTCACCAACGCTCCTTGCGAATTTCTTTTTTCGCGCTCCGGGACCAGCAGCGCCGTAGCAGATAGACTAACCCGACGCACCGTCAAGCAGATACACGTGACCCTCGAACAACACCAACGGCCGATAACTGCTGTGTGCGGCGCTCTATTTGGCCAGAGTCCCTGAGGCCACATCGCCCTGCGCTGAGCGGCCGCGACCGCCCAGGGCTGCGCCGCGTCACTCCAGGCCGGGCCCATTATCCTTATGAACCCCAGGTCAGGCGAGGGCTAAAAGGTTTGGCCAAAATCGGGATCGAAATAAAGGTTCTTGCCACAGACAGTCAATGTAAAAGCATGACCTAACACCCAGATCTGAGTTCACAGAGGCGGGACGTCATTCAGCCAGCATTAGACCTACACCACTAAAGGGGACCACCTGACTGAGCGTCAGTTCGTTTCTGTCGGCGCCTCCGAACGTGGAGAGTGGCGCATCATGTCATACCTAAACCCCTCTGCTAAAGAAAAGCAAATGGACGTGAAACCAAACAGTGGCAATCAAGGCCGTGTATAGGAGGTAACGTCAACACGCCATTTGTTTACGCCTGCTCAAAGCCGCCGATGAGGTTATCGGTCGTCTCTATCCATATTGGTCCGACCGGACTCAGCGTTGTCAAAGATTTTCAATGCCGCGATAATTGACGAACCGACTGCAAGTTCGCAATCTTGTACGTGACACGTACACAATTATTTACCTGTTGAAAAGTAACATTTGCTGATAAAAAGACTTCATTTGCCATTTGGTTTTAAGGCTGATCCTACAGGTTTCAGACATTCCTACAGGTTTCACTGAAATGGCTTCACACGTAACGTACCGTCGGCCCTACCCCGGATTGGCGTTTAATCTCGTCAACGACGGCGGTACACTCACGGCGGTGGTCAACCGTCCCCCCCCTTGCCCATGTTTCCATGCGGCAGCCCGACGCCCCACGCGACAGCCCGGCATCAGCAGTCACAGCGGCGGCCAGCTGACCCGACGTTAAGGATTGGGCCAAAGGACAAGCCGGGGTTAAGGACTGGGATATGAATTATGTACCAATCATACCACCATCAGTTGGAAAGCTCCACGCTCCCAAGTGTCACCATAGCTTTTATGAAAACTTCATAGTGCGTGCGTCAAGGAATGTAGGCATCACAATTATCTCCCTACTTCCCACCTGTCCAGCACAAAGCGGATGATCTGCGTACACGTACACAATGCCCACCAGCCGGTAATTAAGACCACTCTGCAGACCAAGCCGGGCCAAGATACCTGTCTTGCTAAACAAGCATCTTGCAGACCTGTAGCTCGGTGTCGAATCCAACCTACGTTGATTTTGACAAGCTGCAGTTATCTTCCAGACATTGGCCTCTTTCTTAAAAACTAATGTTAAGTATTCCACGTGAAACAAAACAACCCAAAAACCCCACATATGACATGCAATACATGCCCTCATCAACTCACGCTACGGAGACGACGACAAAATGTCTCTATGCCCGCGTGAGTCGGCGTTTCCATGGCGATCGAGACCAGTTGACCGCTGACATCATATGGCAGCATTTGACAGCAATTGGCTTCCCTTTGACCTACGGTACGGTACGGTAATGAACCATTCCCCGCTGTAAGCAATGTTGATTGCGGATTATTAGGTAGTGATTAACCCGCCCGGACTGGGGGGGGGCGGTTGACCGCCCTCCCCCCGAGGAGGCTCTAGGATTGCGATTAGAATTAGGCTCTAAGATTGCGAGAGAACAAACAAATACAGCGCCTTCGTGCACCTTTTGCTTGATCATTTTTTACACCTTGTGTCAAAATTTTGACCTCAGGTCAAGTCAGGTGTCTGACTTAGGTCAGGTCATACGGACCTATGTCCAAAAAAGTTTAACGCCCTGCAACTTTTTCTCAAAACAAGATATCACAACAATACTTTCAGGGATTAGTAATCTTGATAGATGCAACAAATCTGCTATCTCAGATTTTTCGTAATTTTCCGGTCAATTAGGGTCATTGACCTAAGGTCAAGCCCATTTTTAAGACGTGTTCGTTTTTCGGGCATTAGTAGAATTTTTCGTAACATTTTTAGTGTGGAGTGAAGCAAACACCTAGTTGCCGTAATTGGGCAAAGTATCAATGACTTCCAGCCATTGACCTGAGGTTAGGTCACGAATAACTGTAGTGAGCCAAAATGTACCACCGTCAAAATCGGCGATGAATTACTTAGAATTGGTAGAATATGGCAGAACTGGCTTGCACAGACGTAAGTAATACCAAGAACATCAAAAAGTTTGAAAAAATAGCATATTTTGGAAATAAACGGGCTCTCGCGAATAAAGCTCCGCCAATTGTGTAGACTGGTAACTAATGAATTTCTACAAAATTTAAGCATGATAAACCATTAAAAAACCATTAAGATCAGATAAAATTTACATGGATGGGCTTATGTCGCGAAAATAAATGGAATGCCAAAATTAGTTCCCGTTAATTTCTTACTGTGTACGGCTGCGGTGCCCGCCGACTACCGGCGTGAAAATTGCCGTGTCTTTAACTCAACGTTTCCGCGTATATATTGAAGAAATTTGAGAAATTAGACGTGTATCGGCATCTGCGGACCTTTACTTGTGCGTTGGTGCCTTTACCCATGCGGTATTAGTCACAGCCCTTTGAGATTCAGGCCGTTTCTCGGTCTCATACAGTCGGCTATGAGAAAACGTATATAGGACGTAAATTGCTTACATATTATCTAAAACTAAAAAATGAGACTAGTTTCGAGCTCTACTCGTCACAAGCTTTCCAACTGTGTGCTTATTTTTATCGTGCGACCAACCGTTCGTGAGTTAGAGGGGAGACGGTCAACCGCCCCCCCCCCCCTAGTCGGGCGTGATCGTCGCCGACCGACGGTCGTGCGCGGGTTAATGGCCGAGCTGCGAACAATCAACGCTACCGGAAGGAGACGTGCCTTCCCGGCACGGAAGATGGCGTGCCAGAATACCGCATGTCCGACTCACTCAATATTTGTTTCATCTCGGTTCAAGCGGTACAAGTACGTAATGCACGACCCCTAACCAGGTGCCGGTTGGAATAGTTTTGGAATGTTAAAAAAATGGGCACAAGACTTCTAAGCCTCAAGTTCCTTGTAAAATAAAGCAGACAAAACGAGTCAAAAGAACATATGGAAAGGGGGCAGCAGTCACAATCCATGGTTTCAGTTCCTCGCAAAAGAAAACTAACTAAATGAGACAGAAGAACACTGAAAGAGAGGTAAAGGTCACTGAACCTTTGGCCTCAGTGACAGTGAGGAAAACGGTGCACCATTTTCCTTGGTAGCTCTCGCTGACATCTCGATTGCCGGTGTCATTCGATATAATGCAATGTCATCATTTAACATCATATATCATAATGATGTAGACTCAACCAATGAATACTTTACCAGGCTTCATCTCAGTTTTGACCAAACGTTTCATTATTAAAACTCGACGAAACAAATTGTTTTTAGATAGATGCAACCAGCGTACTGTGACACGTGCATGCCTGTCAGCTGACCCGTGCAGCGTACTACTCGGCACCCTTGGGTCAGGATTGCAGCCATGTGCATGACATCATAGAATAATGGTGAACTATGAACATATCACCTGATGATAATATAACCAGGAAAATAACTACGAAATAACTTACGTCTGACATACGTTTTTACCATTCTGACCGACGACCTAAGAAATCCGCGGCACCTCTTCTTGAATACGTTCAGGGAGGATGCCACTGAGATAGCGTCGCCCGCCATGGTGACGGATTCCGCTCCAAGTGGATGCGAATGTGACGCCCCTATCAGGAGCCTTGAGCCACTTGAGTCTGATTCAGTGTTGACGCCCCGCGGTAGTGCAGGCGACTTATGCGGCTACCGAGCCACTTTGATGTCGTGTGATCACTGACGAAGACGAAAAGGACGACGACCTCTCGCCTTGAGGTTGACCTTGAAACCGCCAGGGACAGTGCGGGATGATCAAGGCCCATGGGAGGGCCATGAGTCTGAAACAGTCGGGTCCGTGGGATAGTCAGGGGCCGTGAGGAAACCAAGGGCCCTGAGACAGTCAGGGGTTGTGGTATAGTCATGAGCCTGGGACGGCCAAAGGCCCTGGGATGGCCGGAGACAGTGAGACAGCCAGTCAGGGGTCCTGAAACAGTCAGGGTTGACGGTGAAGTCGCGAGTCTCAATAATGGTAATCAGCCCAAGATCTTAGGATGGGCAGGGGCCATTTGAAAGTCAGGGGTCCTGAGACAGTAAAGGGCCCTGAAAGAGTCAGGAGCCTGAGACAGCCATGGGGTTTGGGACTGCCATGGACACCATGGGACGGTTAGGGACCCTGGGATGAAGAAGGGCTATAGAACGGCTGTGAATCTGAAACAGTCGGAGGGCCATGGGATAGTTAGGGACCATGAGACGCTTAGGAGTCCTGAGACAGTCAGGGGCTGCGTTGCAGCTATGAGTCTGAGACAGTTAAAGGTCCTGGGATGGTCTGGCCCTAAGACCCCAAGGCCCCTGGTCGTCCCAGGCCAGGGGCCTTGGGATTGTCAGGAACATTGGCACTGTCAGGGGTCCTGCAACAGTCAAGGGCCTTGGGATGGTCAGAAGTCCTGAAACAGCCGGGGCCCCTGCGGTGGTCAGTAGGCCCAGGGTGATCCAGCACCCTAGAAAGTTCAAGGGCTTTTGGACGGTCAGGGATCCTGGGACGGCCAGTGGCCCTGAAACTGTTACAAGCATACATCATTCAGGGGCCCTCGGACGGTCAGGGATCCTGGAACGGTCGGGACCTGGGACGTCCATGAATTCGGCGACGGACAGAAACCCTGAGACGGCCAGATGCCGTGAGAGTCAGGGGTCCTGCAGGAACGGTCCAAGACTTGAGACGGGCAAGGGTCCCGTGGCAGTCAAGGGCTTGCGGATGGTCACGGGCTCTGGGACGGTCAGCGCGACGCCCTGGGACGGCCTGGGACGCCCATAGGGTCCTGGGATGACCAGGGGCCGTGGGACAATCGGGGTCCACCGCCGCCCGTCAGACTGCTCTCGTCGTAAGTAGTCGCATAGTCCAAGGCCGTATGATCCGTCCCTTGCAGTATTGGCTCGTCGCGGCTTGGCGCTGTGCCACCAAACGTTGCACGCTGTACGGCAATTGGCTCACTAATGACGTTACAATAGCTGCCTGCGCAGCATCACAGAAAGCTGCACGTGACTTTACCTCGTAATACGGCCTTGGATACACCTATACCTTGGGTAACAGGAGTTTAAGGTTCGAAACCGGTAACTGTAACCCAATACCTTGAGGGCCAAATTTCGGGTCAAAGCGCATGCATTGGTACAACGCACGCACTAACCGCCAAACAAAATGCTTTCGTCTACCTAATATTCATTGTGACCACAGAGCCACCATAAAATTTGCCATAGCGTGGAAATGTGGTACAAATGCAGCGAACGGCGGGAACATGTAACTTTAGACCCTCTGTGACAACGGCTTAGAGCAGACTTCATCGAGGCCACTCAGGGATTTCCCAGTAAGAATTTGAACTCATGTCATAATGCAAAATACATTCTTTAATACTTTCATGGACGTGCACTATTGTGTTGTTTACGCTTCTACATGGGAATCGTCCTGCATTGTTATACTATTTTTATGCCACTATCCGAATCAGCATAAATGCCCAAAGGGCGGAGATCGTACTTGCCATCGCCCGAAATTTCGTGACGGATTTTTGCCCCATAATTTTACCGCTGTTTTAATGCCCGAACATTGTATTTCGGTTTATTGGTTCCAGATTAATTTTGCTGCACACAGCGGAATTGATGGTGTTTAATGGAATTGATTCCCCAACAGACTGGCCGTATAATGGAGTCCAATGCACTCGTGAGCTTAACTGGCTGACGCAAACTGCAGGAAATCTAAAGTCACTAAAAAGCAGGGTAAACAAATGTGTTTTGACATCGTTGTCTGTGGCAAAGTACGCCCTTTGGGAATTAGGTGCGCAAAACAACAATAATCACTCTATTTATGAGTTCGGCAAATTGCCGATTTCCTGCTTGACGACGGGACTGGCGAATGACAAAGCGGGCTGCCTCCCCCGGGTGCTGATACAATTACGCAAACAGTCGTGAGGCCGAAATGTTAAGCCCGCAGACCCTCGCCACGTCGCTGGTTCGATTCGATGACGGCCGGCCGGCGCCGTCTGTCTCCGGCAGACGATGAGCGGCTGGCAGAGCTGGCGGCGGATGCCCTGGTGGCGGCCGACCTGCCGCCGCCGGTTGGAGTATCCGATGTAGCCGGCGACGCACTGCGGGACAGCCTGAGCCGCGCCCTCTGGAGCCGGAACGTGCCGGTCTTGGCGCAGGCGCTGCTGCTGCCGCCGACCGGCCGGCTGACGCTGCTGCTGGCCGGCTCCGTCCAGCACGTGACCGAGGCGTACCGGCGGCTGGGCCAGCAGCCGGGCGCCCGCTCGCGCCACGTCAGCTGGCTGCTGGCGGTGCGCGCTTCCGACGGGCCGGCCCGGCTGCCACTCGAGGCCGTGCTGCGCGAGAACGAGCGGGCGCTGGTGGTGTCCTGCGCCAACACGTCCTGCGTCCGGCTGGCGGCCACGTCGCCCGGCGCGGGCGGAGTCCGGCTGGCGACCTGGCCGCCGGACCGGCCGCCGCCCGACTGGCGGCTCCGGCAGCTGGGCGGCCGTCCGCTGCGGGTGCTGGCCCCCATCAAGAAAACGTTGCCAGACTCCTGCACGTCGGCGGTCATCGGCGCCTACGTGACGGCCGACAACGGGACCAGGCTGTGTGGTTACGTTGGCGAGATGCTGGCGCTGCTCGCTGACAAGCTCAACTTTCAGCCGGTGCTGATCAAGAAAAACGGCTGCGGTGTCAGAAAGGTGAGGGGGTGACGATTCAGGGGCGCAGTCACGGAGGCTGCTGTATTTACCGTGATGGACGTTGGGCTGATTCTGTCGGTAGGGATTTAGGGAAACTTTCTCACTGTCGCCAGGTGAGTGGCGCGAAATAGAACCCCTGATACCCTTTTCTCTTCGCTCCTTTGTCCTCTAGGCCAATGAACATGGGACGTATGCAAGTGTTTAAAGGCGCCTGGCGCCCAGATGAACAATGTTTTATGTGGTCGCTCTTTTAAGCAGTCACCGCTCAACTCTGAGAATGTGAACTCATAAGGCCGCAATCCTGGGTGTGTCTATATCACAGTGCCTGATGTGGCCTGTCTTCGTTACGAGATCTCTGCTGGTATTCTGTCTCTGTCTCTGTCTGGTATTCTGACGGCGTGCTTGTGTGACCTGCTGGCTCCGGTCGCCAGGCAGACGGCTCGCTGAGCGGGCGCCCCTCGTGGCTAATCGCCGGCCGCGGCGACCTCGGTGCCGGCACGTGCACCGTGGACGTGGCGCGCAGCCAGGCCGTCCACATGGGCGAGTGGTTCTGGAGCGACACCACCTCGATCGGCACCGCCCAGCCCGGCCACGAGCACTCCGACTTCCAGGTGTTTGGCGTGCTGACAAGTCGGCTGTGGGCGCTCACCGGGCTTTACGTGCTGCTGTACGCCGGCTTGCTGTGGCTGGCCGAGCTGGCCGGCGGCCGGGTGCGCGGCTGGCGGTGCGGCCGCCGCCAGGGCGCCTGCTCGGCCCGCGCGGCAGGCGCCGGATGCCCTGGCAGCACCGAGGACGTGCCGCCGCTGGTGGACTATGTTCAACAGTCGGTGCGCATGTTTCTCGGCCAAGGCGATGACGTCACCAGCGCGCAGACGGCCACGCGCCTGCTGATGATCTTCATTTACATGGTGGGTGTTGGCTTGGATCAACCACATGCGCTTGGGTCAGTCAACGCCCAGTTTGTCCCAGACGGCACCTCCAGACTTGCTCTATCCCATGGAGTTAATATTATCTATTCCGGAATTATTATCTATTCCGGAATTAATCGTACGCCCAGTCCTTTTCCTCATCTTTGTGAACCCTGCTTCATACTCCATGGTCGGCTCATTTTGGGACAGGAATGTCTTATAATGTGAGATATGTTTTATATGCTTGCATTATACTGACTGGGCCCTAATAGCC
The DNA here is from genome assembly GCA_030062745.1 of Capitulum mitella. Classification (NCBI taxonomy): domain Eukaryota; kingdom Metazoa; phylum Arthropoda; class Thecostraca; order Pollicipedomorpha; family Pollicipedidae; genus Capitulum; species Capitulum mitella. The sequence continues at coordinate 675,900 of CP099841.1, read as the reverse complement.
GCTGTGGAAGAGCCCTTACGAACCATTTCCAATGCAATACAATACCTGGAGGTAGTGGCGGACTAAGGGAGAGGCCACAGACTCTAAGGCGTTCCCAAATGAAAAAAGTGGTCACGGAGCGGCTTATTCTTCACTCATTTTGTAAGAAATTATTTCTGATGTTTTAGAACGGAAGGCATAACGTTGTAATCTGCCCCGTCTTCCGGAAAAAGGTGTGTCCCGGATCTGTGCAACCGCATCCAGAGGAGGAATAGGTTTCACGAACGAAAATGAATCGTATAAGCTGCCCTGTAATCAACTCGGCATAGGACAGGATTCGAATAGTATCACAAGAATCGTAATTGACCTTGTAATGCTGTAATTGACCGTAACTGACTTGTAATAATAATGCCGCATTGACCGGCGGCTTGCACAGCTGTGAGGCCCCGGAAATTACGTTCAGGCCCGACGGTCGCCCGGAGTCAATGCGATGAGTGCCTGAGAACGTGAGGTCCACATCTCACTGCGTTTTCGTGTCGCACTGAACAGCTCCGTTCCCAGACGACGGTGACACTGATGTCGATCTACGCCGGGAATCTGACGGCGTTCTTCTCGATCCGGCGCGAGGCGGCGGCGATCGAGTCGCTGGAGGAGCTGGCCGCCTCCAGCCTGGAGCCGCACGTCACCTACGGCCAGAGCCACTACTACATCTTCGAGAACGCCACCAGCGGACCGCGCGGCCGCATCTGGCGCAAGATGCAGGCCTGCAGCGGCTGCGTGCACGCCCACTACCGGACCACGGACACGGCCGAATTTGTGGCGGCGCTGGTGGCTGGCCGGCGCTCGCTGTTCCAGAGTCAGCGGGCGCTGTTGTCGCGGGCTGACAGACACCTGCGCCGCACCGGCCAGCCGTCCCGGTCGCTCTGCCCGGTCCGGTTGGCGCGCCAGGCGCTGCGGCGCGACTTCTACAGCCTGATGTTCCCGCACTTCAGCCAGTACAGTCCGCTGCTGGACGACGCCGTGCGTCGGCTGCGCTACTTCGGCGTCATCAGCCACCTCTTCAGCCAGGTGGCGGCCAACAAGTGCTCGCGCCACCTGCCACCCACCTACGACGCCGCCCGGCTGGACCTGCACCAGCTGATGGGCGCCTTCATTGTCTGGGCAGCCGGGCTGGCGGCGGCGTTTCTCCTGTTCCTGGCCGAGTGCTGCCTGGCCTGGGCCCGGCGGCGCTGCTGGGCGCCCGGCCAGACCCGGCTGATCCATGTGGTCAGGGTGCAGCTGCGCTCGGCCGCAGTCCACCTCAAGACGACGCCCGAGCGGCCGTGAAATGAGCGCAGCGTACAAATCCGGGTATGGGATCACAACCGTGGTGCACAATTGTAGTTTGAAATGAGAGCTGATGCTGAGTACATCGATTTCATTAAATTGTTTGATGTTGATGTCCTCAAATAGGAAAAAAACAAAAAAAAAAAAACGATGCATGTATGAACCCTGTAATTTGAGGCCGCCAGAGATATAGTCCTATAACCATCTACATGTCATGCACAAAACTGTGAAATAAGAATTTCGCACTTTTCACAATCATGCATCTGTCCTTAGTTACATAGGATGTCAGTGAATTGTGCACGTGGAAACGTCCAGCCTCTATCTGTGCTGAAATACATTTGTGCATTGGCCTGCGGTGGAACTGTGTATGACTTTTTTCGATTTCCGGAGTGCATTGGACATAAACATGGTCATACAGACACAGAACACTAGACCATATTATATGTTAGTAATGCTACAGCAAGAACATGTTAGTTGTAGTTTGGTATACAGTCAGTAGGTCAAGAAATCGATGAAAATGCTATAGTGGCAGTTGCGAGTCCAGCCGGTGCGGCCGGGCTCGGTCACGCAGAGCCGTCACCGACCGGCTCAGATCGAGAGTGGCCGAGCCGTCCAGCAGACGGAGCGGCCGGTCACGGGCCGCCTGGCCGGAAGCTGCAGGCCCGCTACCGGCCGGCCGGCCAGTTCGCAGAGGCCGGCTTGCAGCGGGCAATAGGAAGATACCGAGTTCTATTAGATATCGAGTATATGTCGACATGCACCTAAACCCGACCGAACACGAGACGGTTCATCACACAGAACTACCACGCCCCCTGACGGTGGTCAACAAATGACGGTTTGCAGTGGCCGAGTATGTTCGGCGGTTAAATCGGGTCGTATCATGCCCACGCAGCCGAGGGATTCAGCCTCAGCCCACGAGCCTGAGGGTGGACTGACTGAGGGTGGATGACTGACGGAACCAGCTTCGTTCTAGAACCATCATAGAGAGAAAGCGGCCAGTCAGTCGCTTCTTTCCCAGCCGTTTCACGCTACCACTGGACATCGCGACGTAGGTTTTCAAGACGCAATGTGCTCGACAGATACGCGTCCCAGTCGACTGGAGAAGCATGCCTGTTACCGTCAGCACTGGACGAGCCAAGTATACCGCCGGCGGAGTCACAAGAAAAGCCCGTATAAACTCTTATCCTGACCGAACGCCAGCAGGACCGGCTGCTGTATGGACCGGCAGCTATACGGACCGGCCGCTGGTTGGACTGGCCGCTGAACGAACCGGTTGCTGGTAAGACCGGCTAGCTAGACTGGCCGCTGCAGCGACTAGTCTAACCAGCCGGCTTAACTAAATCTAACCAGCCGGTCTTACCAGCCAGTCCAAGGTCTAACCAAGCAGTCTAACCGCCGTTTTAACCAGCTCGCGGGTTGAACTGGCCGCTGGTCGAATTGGGCTGGTCGGGACGGCCGCTGCTACTAGGGCGGTCCCATGCCTGCGGTCCGTGGTCGTCGTTGCCTTGTTGTACAGCGGACCTGCGATCACCAACGGCCCTGTCGTCTTCGCCATATTGATTTAATGCAACGCGGCGCATTAAATACCTCGCACAGCAATGGACTCTTGTTAATGCACTGGCACAGCAAATTTCCTCCCCAAGGAGTGGAGTAATTTCCCGCGTTTACGACCGCCGCCGTTTACGCTGTAACGTAATGGCGCCAACTACGGAGGCCTAATGTCTGGGCCTGTCCTCGTCCGTCCCACGCCTGCCGCTGTTTGCCAATACCGACCAATCATCCGAGTGGAAGCATTTCTTACTATTCCGCCGGCTAACGGAGAGCGCGGCTGCACTTTCGCGCACCTCTTCGCTGGTGCGGTGCTAAGTGTGCTGTCATCGCCCGGGGAGACGTGAGTCGTGAGTCAAGTCGCTCCCCACCGCAGATCCTATAAAAACGATCTCTCAGTGCACACGGATGATGTGCAGCATAAATGCGTGAAGGCAGAGCCAAAGCTTGATATCTACGTCACGCTGTAGTGACTGCGGCATGAATTGGGAATTGTCAAAGCAGCAACACTTCGGATATAAAGCATTGTCCACGAAGCATTTTACGTCACACAGAGGGTTTTGCGGTGTACTTAGCATTGAGCCGACTACATGATAAACGGACAATCCATGATTTTGATGCAAGATGATTAGGAAATGATTCGTCTTCGGCTGCTACAAAAATTTGACTGATGCGTAGTGGTTATGTTACGTTGTATAGTGTTGAGCCATGCGAGGTTTTACCATGGTTTGGTGCGTACCACTGTATAAAGCTATGTGTGATATTGTGCATGCCGCTGTTTCAAGTTCCGCCGACTTCTCTCGAGCCAACAGGCGGCATATTTACATCATATATTTGTCGTCGTTCCATTCCAGCGTTCGAGAGCGCGCTACCAGAAACTAGGATATAAAATGGTAAGAATTAGTATATATTTTACAGTAGAGAGTGTACATGATGTACATCAATACAAAGTTGGGCGCGACGAGAGCCGCTCATGGTCGCTGGCGGCCAGCAGGCGGCCCCAGCGCCGCCTGGCGCTGCGTCCGACCCGACGGTGGCGCCACCTGCGCCGGACGCCGCCGGCGCCCGTTTTGATTGGTCGAGTCGTCGGCGCGGTGTCCGGCGCGCCGGCAGCGGAGGCCGGGGCGGGGACGGCCGCCAGCGGCGGGGCGGCGGGGGCCGGGCGGCGGCCGGGGGAGAGCAGCCGCCGTCCGGCCGGCCGGCGCCGCCGGCGGCCGCCGTGCCCGGCCGGCGCTCGGCCGGGGCTCCTCGGCGGACCCCGTGCGAAGAGCCCCGGCCTCGGTGCCGTGCCTCGACGGTCGGCCGCCGCCAGCCGGCGGCCGACCGCCGGCCGAACAACAGAGATGCACAACTCAGACAGGAGGGAACATACAAAACCAACCAAATGAACGGCCGAGCGCAGGCGGAATATTTTATATATAGGTGTGTGTGTGTGTGTGTGTGTGTGTGTGTGTCATGCTGCCGGCATGTGTGTTTGAGCGCGTCCGCGTTACCTCGTTAAAGCTATGACCAGGGGCGGTGTGTGTGTGTGTGTGTGTGTGTCATGCTGTCGGCATGTGTTTTGAGCGCGTCCGCGTTACATCGTTAAAGCTATGACCAGGGGCGGTGTGTGTGCTTGTGTGTGTGTGTGTGTGTGTGTCGGTGTCTTGGGCGTGCCGTGTGTGTCAGGGGCCGGGTCGGGCCGGGCTCGGGCGCGGCGCTCGCGGCCGCTCGCCGCTCCTGCCGCCGCCATCACAGACGCTGCGCGGCGCGCTGCCTTAGCTGAAGGCCGGCTCGGCCGACTTCTGTGCCGTCGCCGGCACGCTGACCAGCGAGCTCGTGGCGAACAGTTTGTACCAACCGATCGCGATGTTGGACAGATCAAGGTCGTCCAGCATGATCTGCGCCACGCCCATGAAGATCTTCTTACCCTCCATGCGTCCGTAGTCGCCCCACACTGTAACCTGAGGACGAGGACGCTGTGCCGGTCAGAAACACGCTGACGATGCACCGAACGGCCGAAGGAGATCCACTTGACATCATTACGGCGCGCATTGAGATGTTGCCATTGGGTTTACAGACGAAAATTCACAGCAGTAAAAGGGCGATTTTCCTGGATGTGAGTGGGTGGAGTTTGTGATGAAACATTTCAGGCTTTGTCAGACATCTGTCCCATTTTTTACGAAGGAATTGTCCTGTGTGGGATGATAGCTATTTACACATTGCACGTGCTTGGCAACCGCTGGCGCTTGCGCACCATCAGACAGAGACAGCCCTGACATGCCCAACAGCCCTAACACTTTCAGGGTGCACCGAGTTCGCGGGTCCACCTTTACACCAACAAAACACACACAGAGGAACACGGAGACCGGCAACAAAACACACACAGAGGAAAACGGAGACCGGCAACAAAACACACACAGAGGAACACGGAGACCGGCAACAAAACAAACACAGAGGAACACGGAGACCAGCAACAAAACACACACAGAGGAACACGGAGACCGGCTTCCGCCGAGCCCTGCGTCATCGAAAAATGCCGGCGTGTCGGGCTCCGGCAGGCAGCGGGGAGGGGGGGGGGACAGTTCAGCGGCTCACGCGACTGCAGTCACGCCACGCAGTCGCCGCCATGTCAGCCGGGTCACGTCAGCCTCACGTTCAGGCGCCCAGCATCATTACGACGCCAATCGAAAGACCGCGGGATATTAGTCTCCTCCGGTTACAGTACTGTTCGCAACACCAGTCGAAAGCCGGGGTTTTCGCTTCGGGAAATGAGGCTTCAAAGACTCAGCTCACGTTGCGGAGAAAAGATGAAGAGCTGAGGCCAGAACCATAGGAACCAAACGCAGAGGCCGTACTGAAGCATACATCAGGAACCGGACAGACATGGCAGCTAGCATATTAGGCGAGTGGTGACAGTCGGACACACATGGCGGCCAGCGTGTCAGGCGAGTGGTGGCAGTGCAGGAATGCGGGGTATCCAGGCTGGCCCGCGGCCGGCCGGCGAACGCACCTGCAGCACACACCCTGCGTACTTCTCGGTGAAAACCAGGGTCTGCTGATACAGCGGGTCCAGCGTGCGTCGTGCTGTCGTCGTTTTGGCCTTGGACAAACACCGCTTGCCGTCCACCAGGTACACCTTGACGTAAGGAGCTACCGGACAGAGTCACCAGGTGATCGCAACAGTTAAAATGCGCTCTTGAAGGATCATAATTATTTTCCTCGCCAAAGCGGTACCACAGCGTGCCACAACATCCATATGACGCATATTGGGAGATAAATATTAATTATCACCCAGGTATTTATCACCTGCCATGACTCAATGTTAAAAATTTCGACGTTCTGAACGGACGAAAACGACCTGAATGTCGCATAATTACAAAACAGGAGGAAAAGGATGGAAATGACTGTTGCTGAGCGATGCAGTCCGCCTCATGAAACGCTCGGCAATCCCGTGGCGTACGCGGCGCACCTGGAAGAATTCTAGAGCCGGGCTTGGACTGCAGTCCTCGGGCCCGTATCACCTCCACCTCCAGGTTACCCTTGCGGTCGCACATGGAGAGCTGAATGTCACCCAGGGAGGGGCTGGCCAGCATCTGGCGTCCCACCAGCTGGCCTGGGGACGACACGGTCAATCGCGTCAGTGCTGGCACCCACGGAGTCTCTGCGCGAGTCAATGCTGGCTGTGGCATCAACGCTGTGAGGCCAGTTCATAGCAGGTAGGAGAGACTAGGCCTCATTGCGTGAAGGGCGGGCTCAGCGCTACGCAGAAGTTTTTGGAGACCGCGACACGGGCAGAAATGACTATGGCGACGGGAGATTTATCCAGCGTCTCTCGTGGATCACCGCAAAACTGCACCAACGACGCCGGCTGTGACGCCGCATGTTTAAGAACAGCCGTCGGTTTGCAACACTGCAGGCTTCGATTCCACGACGCAGGCGACCTTGCAGTCCGCGAGGCGGTAACAGAGTCCCAGCCCCGCACACAGGTCAGACCGCGGGCCGCCCGGTTCAGCTCACTCACCAGGTCCCAGGCCCTCTATGAAGTCGGCTATGTGGCCCTCGGGCACCCGCATACATGGCACCAGGCTGCAACACGGCCGGAACAGCGCGTCACAAGAGGCCGGGGTCAAACGGCCACCCGGCCGCTGGCGTCAGGGAGCAGAGCGATCAGCGACGTCATCTCGAGCTGTACAGCGAATGTGCAACCGTGGAAGAACAATGCACGCTCTAGCAAAAATGCAGATGGTCCAGACTATAAGCGACACTTAGGCGAGATCAACGATTTTTGGGTGTGCCAGCTGACAACGTATGCACACTGAGGACCTCTCATCTGGCAGCAAATACATGTCTATATCGGGTTTACCAAGAGCACGTGTCATTTGCGATTTCTCTGTAAATGTATCGTGCAAAATAGGCAGAACAGCTTGCCTTTAGAATTAAGAGGAAAATATTAGCAAAGCGTCGATAGCTGTATCATAGTCGGCTGCACAGAGGAGCAGGGCGGCACGCTGGCGATTGGACATATTTACAGAATTATCGTTTAAAAATTACTGAACGATGCTGGACAGCACTCTACTTCTTTGTAGTTTTAAAGTGCACACTGCATCGTCCACCAGTTGACTGCAAGATTCATGCACATGCCATGTGGCAGCGGAAGTGCTGTAGAAAAAGCTAGATGAAATACGAGTGCAGGCTGCGGTTCCCGTTTTCGTCGACCAGCACGCAATGCATTCACTAACAAATGAATTAGTTTTCATTCATGGCGGACGTAACAAGTTTTACTCGAAAGTGAAAAGCCCTGAAATTCACAAAGCATGCATATGTGAGCTGCATTGTAGTTACCTACCTCATTTAGTCGTTTCGCCATAGGAATGAAGGTAGACGTTCCCTTTGTAATACCCAGGTCTGCTCTTTTTTTGGCAACCTCGGTTTGTTTGCATATGTGTTTCAGCTGCACCGCAGATACTTACCGACATGAGCAGTCCTATTTCTCACAAAAGATGGTACCAAGGTAGAGGTAGTTTTACGACTTGTCAGAGATTTCTGTGCCTTGGGCGACCAGTTTCAGATTGCAACAAATTTAAAACCGTCTGAGCACCAATTTTGCAGGCGCTTGCCTATGTGCATGTTGGGAAGACCAGGGAGCGTGTTGACGTACGCAACGCAATTTTACAGCACTGCAGTAAAATCCGAAAGAAGATGAGCCGATAAAAACGAAAACAACCAATTATGCATGAAAGGAAGTATAGGAAGTACTTTGCTTTTTAAAGTACTACGAAGTGAATTTTCCTGACGGACAACTTTTTTGTATTTTGTTTGTCAATAAATTTAGCCCGCTCATGTTGAAGTGGTTGACCGTAGGGTCAGACTTCAGCACATTCTCTAACAAAAAGAAAGCATAAATGTAAAATAAATGGAGAAATTGAGAACTCCCAGTTTACTGCACTGCAGTCTGAAGCAGCAGTGCAACAACAGCAATCAATAAGAAGACAGGCATTGGCACAAAAGTCAATATCAGGCGACCTTGCATGGTACATGAAATCGTCATGTGTACTGAGCCGTTCGTGCATAACTAAGCGTTAACTCAGTGACACAGGCGCGTGTCCATTAAACGCCGTGAGGAGACCACCAGCGTGCGTACGGTGTCGGTTTAGCGGGCCGCGGCGTTCAGTGTCGGTTTAGCGGCGTGCGTACGGTGTCGGTTTAGCGGGCAGTGGCGTTCAGTGTCGGCAGCCCTGCAGGCCGGGCTCCACTTTACCGAGGCAGGTATGTACAGACGCCCGACGGCATCCCGGCCGAGACCACACAGTGAGAGAGGCTCAGTCAGAGAGGGAAAGAGAGACAGAGACAGAGCGGGCCGGCAGCGGGAGCGGTGCAGGGGAGGCCGCCGGACCGGCGGGGACACACAGTCGGGCCGGGCTCACCTGCCGCCATCGCTACTGGCAGAATTGCTGGCGTCCGAGTCCCGCGACTTTTGCCGCACCAGGCGGCCGGCTGGCGGCGCCGCCGGCGCCGGCGACGGCACCACCTCGTGCGACCTCTGAATGCCACTACTACGCTTTCTACTCACATCGGCTGCAAAATACAGATGCCATGCATCAAAACGCCGGCCAGGCCGTCCGGCGGGCGGCGGCCGAGGCCGGGCAGCGTCCTCGCTACCTACGACCGGTCAGGCCGGGCGCGGCCAGCCACACAGACCCAGAGAGAAGAGTGAGTGACTACCGGGCCGAGGTGGCGCTGCTGACGTCCGACCTGTCCGACAGCTCCTCCAACTCGCCGTCCGAGCTGTGCGAGCTCTGCTGCTTGTTCACCAGGTGCACCACCTCCTCGCTGCGGTGCACCGTGAACGAGTTCTTGCCGCGCGAGCCGAACTTAAGCCGCTTCTTTCGACCTGGCGGAGCGGCGCTGTCAGAGCGGCGCCGGCGGCCCACGCGGCCCACTGACGTCTGTCCGCTTGTCGGTCTGTCCGTCCGGCCATCTGGCTCGTGTGTCTGTCTGCACGACACCTTCTCGCTCTCTCATTCCGCGCCTTTCTCATCCATTGCTGAATGACTCTAGTACCCATGCGACTACGGTAGCAATGTGAGACGTCTCTCTTGCACTCATTTCCACCTACATCCATCCCCTATCCTGTTCATTTATCTCTTATATTTCCATCTCTCTCTCTCGCTCATTCTCTCTCTCTCGCTCACTCTCTCTCTCCCTCTCTCTCTCTTCCCCTCTCTCTCCTCTCTCTTTCTCTCTCTCACGTCTTCGCACAGCGGCACCACGCGCGTAACCCACTCCATGCCTTATGCTTAAGCTGCGCGCACAGTGCCACTGGAAGCACGGCAGCGAGGCCTCTGACGTCGCACACTCACAGCACTCACAGGCCTCTAGCTTTTTTCCGCATTGCCAAGCGCTGCCTTGAGACACCCAGAGCGCTGAGCTTCCAGCTCGCGAATACCCCCGGGGACTTCGAACGCCACCCTAAGAAGCACAGCGCGCCGAGGCTCAGCTCTTTACGACAGGCGGCGTGGCAGGTAGACCCTATTCTGTGACATCCAGGACGCTGAACGCTCAGCTGTGTATGACAGGCGGCGGAAAAGATGGACGCTACTCTGTGACAGCCAGGGCGCTGAACGCTCCGCTGTGTATGACAGGCGACAGGACAGGTAGACGCGCAGCCCTGTAGGACGGACGGCAGGGGGGTGGACGCTACTCTGTGACGGACTGTGACGCCAGCGAGCCGCGGCGGAGACCGTGCATCACCTGCTGTCGAGAGCTGCGACGTTGAGCTGCTCTTCTTGCCCATGCCGCCGGCGCCGGCGGTTTTGCCGGGGGGCAAGAGGTCACCTCGGTTCACGGCAGTATCACTCAGACTCTCTGCGCACCCACAAACACGCTTAGGTCACTATCGACCCGGCCCGGCGCGACGACTTCGGCTGGCCGACAACGGGACTAAGCAGCCATGGCGCGCGCTCATGGCTCACGGCAGCCTAGACACGAGCGGCCAGCACACGCGGGTCTGGAGACTGCAGCCTAGACACGAGCGGCCAGCACACGCAGGTCTGGAGACTGCAGCCTAGACACGAGCGGCCAGCACACGCAGGTCTGGAGACTGCAGCCTAGACACGTGCGCCGGTCAGGTGCGCAAAACAACGCCAGAACAACACAGCACAGGACCAAGCGCTACCGACAACAGGGCACGAGCTTTGTACATACCATGACACCCTAGTTATAAGGGCGTCAAGGTATATTCGCAAAGGGAGCCTTGCACTCTCGAAAAGGGCCTTTTCGAACACTTCTAGGATTGCCCGATAAACAAATGAAACGGCTAGGCTGATCAGGTTCATGGGCTAGTACAAGGGCACGTTTCGAAATAAAGCTTCCATAACCCAAGCATATGTACAGAGAGAGAGAGAGTGCACAAACACCACATACACATATTCGTAAGCCAGGAGCGAAAATTTGCATTGCATTTTTGGGACAATGATGACATGAAACAATAATGTCTTGATAAAACTTTTCAAAACACAATGATCGGAAATATTTTGAGATCGAACAACAGGTTGTTAATTCATGGCTTCTGCGTTTTATGTAGCAATATATTTCCTGGCTTTTTGTTGAACGCTTCGGTAAACCACATCAAATGCTACCTAAATCGCTTTTTGTTTTTGAAATTTACCGCAAACAGGAATACTTGATTTTTGATACTTAAACTGTTGAAACTTTAACAATTGCAATGACTATGGGCGTACAAACGGGGGGAAGCGGAACAAGGGCCATAGTCCCTAATTTTTGGGAAATAAACATTGGCCTTTTGACAAAAAGTCGTCCCCATTTTGGGAGGATGCTCCTACGCTCCTCACAAGAGTGCAAAATGTGTCTAAAAATTCTCGTAGAGATAATAACTTGCTTCAGTTATCTTAAAGATGACAAACAAACTGAACTAACCGTCGCCAGTTTTGGGCATCCAGATAATTTCAGTGGTAATGAAGGAATGGGGGTACGACCTTCCCGCCACTTATGAACTTAAACTGATATAGCAAACATGCAAACATGAGCGGGCAGATTGGTTCGTAGGCTACATGAGTACGTCCAGTTTGATTCGTCCGTCGTACAGTGACCTTATAGGCGACCTCAAAGGAGGTCATGTCAATGGACCCTGGGCTCTCGAGAAATGTGTCGTGACTTCGTGATCTGAAACACCACAGAGGTGCTTATCTCGAATTTTGCGAGAGTATGTACCTAACAATATTTCAAACTCAGCTGTGGAAAATTGCAGAGCGACCAGGACAGTCCGCAGGGCTGCTTGAAAAACCTCAGGTGGGACGGTTGCAAAACCAATGTCTAAAGATGCATAATTTTGTCGAACACCAATTACCACCACTTAAAACCGATGAAATATCTTTCACAATGAAACTGAGTACTTCAGAGAACAGCTAATACACGCAAAATGCAAGGTGCGGGACATATGATAATATACATAAACCAAAAAACCAGAGTCAAAATCGGGTATAAAAACAAGCGCATATGGGCTTATGTCCACGTCCGTACATTAAGGACATGTGCCATCAGTTATATCTTTCCCCAAGTCCTATCTTTTTACATTACAAATCTAAAGAGATCCTTAGGAATTTCAGCTTTTTTCATTGCATGCCAAACTTTGCGTTGTTAACAATTTTACGTTATAGCGGTATACACCGTAGTGATGTTATCTCAATGAAAATCTCCCGGAGGGTATGCACCTTAACCAAATCACCTGGGCCTTTTGAAATAAAATTGCATTACATGTTCTAGCTTGAAGAAATGCAGCCGTTTTTGGGTGTTAACGACCACGCTTTTACATTCTTTGTGAAGTAGGTATTCAAAACGACGCGCGACATGTAGTGTTCAATCTAAACTCGTTGTGATATCCGTATTGTGACCTTACATTTCGTAGATCTTAGAAAAATGTTTTGATTACGATAGATATGAAGCAGCTAGAAGATTGTATACATCAACGGAAAGTCGTGGCGGTGTGACAAGAGGTGCATCGCACGGTCCAATGTCCGTGACAAAGAGTAACAGCGCGACACGAAGTCCTCTGGCCGACCGACTGACCTGTTTTCTCGGGCACGTCGGCCGACGCGCTGCGTCCCAGCTTGCCTCGCTTGGAGCCGCCGCCACCGCGGTCGCTAGGGGAAGGGGAAACATCGTTATCGGCGCCGCCGTCCCCGTCGGGCCCGATGAAGTCGGACAGGTCGAACAGGTCGTCGTCCTTGAACGCATCGCCGAAGTCGTCCGAGTTCTGCTTGACCAGCGGCGGCTTGGCCGGCGCACTGTTCACGCCGCCGCTGGCGGCGGCGGCCGGCGCTGTCCGGCCCCGCGCCGCGCCCGCACTACCACTGCACGCCGCACTGGGGCCGGCCGCCGCGGCCGCCGTCACCCGGCCGTCCGCGCTCACAGCCGGCGCCGGCCGGCCGCGCCCGCCGGCCGGTTGAGCACTGCTGGTCACTGGGCGCGCCGCGGCGCCGGCCTCGGGCGGCGGCGCCGGCCCGCGTCGCGCGCTGCGCGGACCCGCCGGCGGCAGGCAGCGGCGCGGCTGTGGCTGGCGGCGCGGCCGGCGAGCCGAACTCGGGCACCGAGCTGTACTGGCGGAGCGACTTCCGGCGCTCCCGCTTGAAGTCGCGCTCGACGCCGGCGCGGCGGCCGAGCGGGTCGGCGGGCGGCGGACGGCGCTCGCGGCCGGACTCGGCCGGGCGACGCTCGGTGGCCGGCCGGCCGTCCAGCGATCTGCCGCGCGGGTAACGGCCCACTGTGCGGTTAGACGGTGGCGGAAGGTTGGACGGGGCGTGCGAAGAAAAGGAAGAATGCTGCCAAGCGGTGTGAGCCAACCTAAAAACGAAGAAGCAAAGGAAAGTCAGAGAATACCAGCGATTGAGGGGTCAGCGTACACGTATCTGTGAGATTGAAGTGAAACACCGAAATTGGTTGGAGAGTTGACACCGATTCGTGCGATGCACAGATACAGAGGGGACGCTTCATAAAAAGCCATTCAAGCCTGCTACGAAATGTCAACCACTACCAGATCGGTGACAGCAAGATAGGAGAGGTCCCCTCCGCGGGAGCCCACACAGAGAATGCCAACACCTGGGTGTCGCCACAGAGATCATCGCATGTGGGCGGTAGAACATGGTGATACGCAGGGAGCGACAACACAGACCGTGGCAGAGTGGGCCAGACAGACAGCGAGACAGAGAAAGGGAGAGCGGGAGAGAGACAGAGACAGAGAGAGGGCCAGAGAGGCGCGACAGGCGGCCCAGCGCCGTACCTGCTCTTGCGCGTGCCGAACGGCTGTTCGCTCTGACTGCTGAAGGCACTGGTGACGCTCTCCAGGTCGCTGGCGCTGTCTGCCTCCAGCTCCGGCGAGAAGAGGCTGCCGCCGCGGCTGAGCGAGCGGCGAGCCGGCCGCTCCGTCACCGGCTCAGCCAGCTCGGAGTCGCTGTGGTTGCCGTACTGGCGGCCAGCCGGCCGGCGGCCGCTGCCCTGCTGCAGCCGCAGCAGCTGACGCGCCCGCTGCTCCACGTCCTGCGGCTGCGGCACACGACGGCGCCGCAGCGGCGTCAGCATACCGCCGCCGCCGGGTGCGCGGTGAAGACGCAGATGTGCTATTGTGAGATACGAGGACAGGTCGAGATTGCTCCAGAGACGATGCTTTGAATAAATGAGCTAAAACACAAAGCATTTGGTGACCAGAATATGGTATGACTCAGGTGACATTTTAGAGAATGGAGTGCAATGTTAAAAATGCTAATTCTGCTTATATACTGGAATTAAGCTGGCTTCATTTCCGTCAGTAATGATTCCAAGCCGTAGTCAACGCGCTGCTATTCTCTAATGTGAGCGGAAGAGGGCGGAGTCCACGACCGCCTGACCGGAGCGGACGGCGCGATTACCATGTGGTCCCTGCCGAACGGCCTAGCGCTGGTGGGAATCTGCGGCAGCTGGCGCTTCTTGGGACTACCGCCTGACGTCTCGGGCGCGCCCTGGGGCGACGGGCCCAGCTGGTACGGCCGACCGCCCATCCTGAACGCAGGAAGGCCGCCGGTCAGCGCGCCCGCGGCGCCACGCTCGCCGTCGGACCCTGCCGTCCAGGCCACGCCGGGTATTGAGCGGCTCAGGCGCGGAGACGCCGATCAGATCGATATGCGACACCGGACGAGAGCCTCCTGACCAGCGCGGCGACCGACCTGTCGACCAGCCAGCAGTGTCCCGGCTGGACACCGAGGAACTGAGGTGGCCGTCGCTCCTGCGCGGATACACCCCAGCCCGCCATGCGAGGCAATGAACCAGGCGTTGAGCATCGACAGGGCGCCCGCCGCCTGCGCGCCGCCGGAGACCCGGCCGAAGGAAGCCGGGTGTCCGACTGACCGTTTCGGCGGGGAGGTGCTCCGTTCCCGGTCCGGTTTGTCCATGTTTGTGTACGGAGCGGCCGAGTGGGAGCGGCTCCTGCCCGGGTCGCCATATGAGAGCGGCTCCTGAGGGGAGGCACAGCGCGCTCAGTGAGGGCCGTCCGGACCGGATGTCCAACCGCCACTGACGAACACGCGGCGCGCCGGGTCGGACTCGGCCAGCGGCCTCAGACTGTTGGTCTCTGTAACCGTTGTTTACATGATCGCAGCTCCAAACATACAATAGCGGAAAGGACTTGTGGTGTCATCGAACGTTCAGGCAATGCGAAACTAAAAAATATTTTTTAAAACATGCAAACCACGGCAACTAGTTTGATTGGTATGCACCACGTAGCCCAAGACAATTTTATGCCAGTGTATTAATGCATCAGTGCATGAAACATCCCGTAGGCTATAATGCACCTGACTCCCACCAGCTCGCATTACCTCCCCGGACCTGAATCTCCCTCCTCCGTCCCTCTCCATCCTGAAGGCCGCCTGACCTGTCGGCCCGGGCCGCGGTGATAGAGCATCTCGTCGCGGGTGACCACGGTGCCGGAGCGGACGCGGTAGACGCCGCCGGCGCCGTAGTCGCGCCGCGCTCGCCGCTCGCTCCGCTCCGAGACGGGCGGGCTGCACGAGCTGCTGTCGGCGCCGCCGGCGCCGCGCCGGCCGTCCTCGGCGTCCGCGTCCGACGTGTCCGACTCGGAGAGCCGCGACGTGGTGCTCGGCGGCGATAGGTGGTCAGTGGACGCCGTGGTTGACGCCCGGTCAAAGTCTATGTACATTCCGTGCCGCTGCGGCGGGAGCGAGCGCTTCAGATTAGGACGAGGTCGGCGGTCATGAAGAAACAACAATTCAAGTTACATTAAGTTCAGTTCTATTTCATTTTCAGCGCGCATTTTCTCAGCAGAGTGATGATGAGACTGCTGTCGCCCTGCGTAAACAAATTTGGTCCTGTGATGTATGTGCGTTGTGACAATGTAACTGTTTGTTTTGAGCAAACCCCTTACAAGGCTTAAAAGCTACATTAACCATCGACGACCGGTTCCTGGATCTACCTTCGCTGGACTGCGGGCCCACGACATCCCCTCCCCAAATCTTGAGAGCTTTAACCCTATTCCCGGCAGGGGGGCTGAATCCGCCCCCCTCGGGTTTTTTGCTTGCCAGTTCCAGGCTTTTTAACGCAGCCTCACGAAAATTGGTGACTTTTCCTAGCCATTCTTTCTACGCGCCGTGACAAAACTTCAAAATTCCATTTTGCTCAGGGGCGGAGCTAGGGAACGTTTTTGGGAGGCACCTCAGGCCATTTTTGGCAATGTTGAGGGTAAAAGGAAAATGCCTTCCAAAAACAGAGCTTTTAAGATAGAACCTAAAACTTTATATTGATGTATAGCTAAATAGTTCGGCAACGTGCAGATGCAATTTTGTTTATCTGAGGTCACTTTACAAGGTGAGGTCAAGGTCATAAGTCAAAATTTGTTTTTTTGCAATAATTTCGACACCGTTTTCTCAAATGCCAAACCCGGAGTATACATGACGTAGAACGGTGCCCTCTACTTGTGTACCAAGTTTTAGCTTGATATCAGGTCAGGTTACGGAGCTATGACCTAAAACGTCAGTGCGCATAACCTATATCGCAATAGCCAGAGAATGATTTTTTTTAAATAGAGTGAATTCAAATGATTAAAAACGTTTACGGATAACATTAAATGCACACGACGTCATTCCAAGTGACCCCAAGGTCACTGGAAGTCACTGAATGTCAAAGGTCACAAGTTGATCTGAAGAACGTATGACCATGACAGTTTCTCATTTTTCATGTCCCTGGCACCGCCTATGCTAACATGATACTAACATTGTAATGCGATTTGTACTTCTTTAGCTTAGCATGACTAGCAGAAGCCAAAAAAGTGTTTTTGCCTCTTTTGTTCATTTAGCTGTTGGAAAACCAATCCTCCTATTTTTGAAACCTTGTGAACGCGTATGAATTTTCTCAAAATTTCAGATTTGTGTACCCATGGTAAAAGCCCTATCCATGATCTCTCGATTCATGCCAGTTGCATTGAAATCGGTCAATAAACAACGGTGTTATAGGAAGTCCAAAAGTGCCCCCCATTTTGACATTTTTGCCCCCTGTATCCACATTTTTCAAAATTTTGGAAATTTCTTTTCATAACAATGTAGTTCATGTCATGGCAAATCGATTGCCGTTTGTTGCGATGAAATCGGACCAGCAGTTCTCGAGATCTCAGGGGGGGGCCGAATCCGCCCCCCTGCCGGGAATCGACCATACCGTCTAGCCCTCCGGGAATAGGGTTAAGTCCCACCGAAAAAGTAAGAGCAATGTTGACAAGCCCTTGGCGAAACTAAAAGAAAGCAATCAGTTTTTCAATAGAAGAAATATGAAGGTAACCAGGGGTCATCTTAGGTCATACAACCTTTTCGAAATTTTGCCAGAAAACTTTATAACCAAAGACTGTACGTAACTCTGAAGGCTAATGCTAAAAAGAAGGCTTAGTTTACCCATTTTGAGTGGAAAAAGGTATCTGAGGCCAAAATTAGTGTTTTAAAACAAAGCTTAAAATGAAGGGAAAATTATCTCTTTGTGAGAGACAGAAAGCGCCTGAGTCAGGGAGAGGCGGAGTCAGGGAGGGTCAAAGTCAGGGAGGGCAGGGCAGAAGACGCGTTTTTTTCTCAATGTATACGAACGTTTCTTTCGTTTTTTTCGTCCTTTTTTGGTTTGAACATGCTGCAAATGTATCTGACACGCACACGAAATCTGCAGCTAACATATAGTGCATTGTGCACTCGTATAGCAAACAAACATAACATTTCAAAAGATCATATCAAGTCAACCTGGGCCAAATAGGACTTGATTACCCTTGGCAAGTACGTTTTTGCCCTAATTTAGTGGTTCCGACATATGACAACCAATAAACATTCTAAGACTGTAAACCGATAAATTTATCGGTATAAAACGTGACTTGACCCTAGGTCACGGGTCAAGAGATTACAAGGCCACCCATGAACTACGTATCCAAAGGACGTGAAAAGCACCAGGGCGTATATTTAAGCTTCAAAAATGCTTCGAAAATGATGTATGAAAAAGTGCGCCAAATTTCATGTCTCTATGCCTTTCGTTTTTGGTCATCCTCAGGAAAAGGGGTGGGAGTTCGATAAACCCCCAGCCCGGCGAAGGTTAGAAAAATATGGACGACAGTCTGTGATATCACCAAAATAATTGCTTGATCCGTTTCGCATCAAATGATATGTGGCGTCGACAGCACGCAGAATGTACCTCAACGAAATCGTGAGGGGAACCCATCTGGCACACTGGGCTCACCGTGTGCAGGTTGAAGTCCTCGGGGATGGTGAGAGGAAACCACTCGGGCTCGTCGTGCAGCGGGTGGTTGGCGAGCTCCACGAGCACCTCGCCCAGGAAATCGTTGACGCCGAACCGGTCGTAGTCCCAGACAGTGACCTCCAGGTGGCGGGCCCGCAGCTCGGACCGGCGCACAGTCGAGTAGATCAACGACTGGCCCCAGCGTGGCTCCAAGGTGTTGGCCAACGTCTTGGTGCGCCGTTTTGATTTCTCACTGAGGGCCGAGTGCTCGTGTCAGGGGACGCAGGGTCGGAGGAGGTGATGGTGTCGGAGAGTGGTGGACTCAGCAGGAGGCAGCGTCAGGGAGCGACATGTTCAAGAGCAGCAGCACCGGGGAAAGGGGGGGGGTCCAGGATCAGCCAAGTCAGGAAGCGCCAGAGATAAGGCGCGGCAGAAACGGAAAGTAGCGAGATCATAAAGCAGCATCGTCACAAATAAAGCCAGCGTAGTCAGGGAGCGGCAACATGGAAGTGCAGCAGAGATAGAAAGCGTCTGCGTCAGGGAGAAGCGGAGTCAAGGAGGGTTGAAGTCAGGGAGAGGGAGGGTAAAGGAGCGACGAAGTCAGGGACCGTAAGTTTTGGTAGTCGTAAGCAGACTTTCTGCCCGCGTGATATCTTAATAGCACTATGAAAAGTGTCGTCGTCACCTGACGACTTCGTTCGTGTCAGTCTTTCTTATCAAGTTCCACCGTCAGCCACCAAAGATATAGCTTCACCGTTGCGGTGTACATCGTCTACCACATAACCACCTAGCAGTCGCATGTACTTGCACACTTGTACCAGAGAAGTCTTCAGACAGCGGAAAGGAGATCAGAAGGAGCATAGATCAGGACAGACTCGCTTTATTTACACATTCGGACATGATCCAGGGAAGCTGATGCAATGATTCAATGGTGGCCAACAAAATGAGGCTTTGTAGTATTATGAGGGACTGTAAGCTCTGCTCTGGACCAGCCAGAGAAAGAGGCATTGTCTAGCAATTCCTAGAAGTCCTGGATGTAAGAGGTGCGTAAATTGCTGCTGCAGGTGACTTTTCAAAGGAGGCATCGCTTCACATTGCTAGCAAAGAATGTTAAGTCGCGTCATAATCCTACTGGAATAAGTGAGTCTCTAATGGTATTCTACCGACATCTTTGCCTTGAACGCGGCCTGGGGGAGCGAAAGCTAGATAATTTCACTTCCAGATTTATTTGTAGCATATCTTAAAAATTGTTGTTTACGCTGCTTCAGACCTGGCGATTTTTGCATCAGTAAAGTGATCCTTGTAACAGGCTGTCACAGCCCTTGTCGGAAGAGCTAGGGAGCTGCAGAGTCGAGGACCATCAGAGCCGGGAAGCGACAGAGCTAGGGATTGGCAGAGTCAGGAAACAGAGGAGTGGGAAATTCAGAGTCAGAAAACAGTTAAGCCGGGAGTGTCAAAGTCAGGAAGCGGCCGTCGCGGAGCAGCAGAGTCAGGAGCATCAGAGTCGGAGAGCAGCAGCGCTGTGCAGCCGCAGAGTCGGCGGCCTTCCTCGTCCGTGGCAGCCGACAGGCGGTTTCCAGCCGCGGCGCAGGGCCTGGCCGCGGTATCGACCAGCATGCATGTTTAAGCAGTCGCTGCGTGCTTTTCAGCAGAGGTGCATCGCGGCCGGAGCGGGCCTTGGCCGCCCTGCCCGACGATCCCGATGTCTGGTGACCCGGTCCCGAACCGCGGCACCAGGCAGGAGGGGGCTCACCTACGGTCCGGCAGCAGAAACACCTTGGCGTACGGATTCCTGAGGTGGCCCGATTCGCGAGGTACCAGGTCGACGGCGCAGAGCAACGTCACGATCAGCTTCAGCGTCCGAGAGTCGTACCAAAGTTTGGCCTGCGGGTGAGATGGGTGTGGCAGGAACTGGCTCAGGCCGATGATGTACCGTCAGATGAGTTGTCTACACCAATAACAAAACGTTACACCGCCCTGAAAAATAGCATTTACTTGCATTGCTATTGCATTACCGCAGTTACAGAAATACATTCGTCCTCTGTGGAATACGATATACAATTTCCAGACATGGTATACCCATTTTGAGCAACACAAATAGCCATTCAGCTAAAAACAGGCAACGTTTTTTCTAGCATTTTCAGTTAAGTATACAAAACGTTCCCTTATCAAATGCTGATTTTGTGTGATGCTGAGCAGTTGAGTATATTATTTGCGATGCACTTAATACACACTACGATACATATAACAAAACTTAACTCAGAACTGGAAGTCATCGCACGGTGCCACGTATGTACAATAAGTCAGTCTCACGTGCCGATGCATCAACGGCTCTGCCATCTGCAGAGATCTCTCCTGCGGCCGTCACTGGCCCGGTGCGTCATTGTGCGATCCTTTTTCGGCAACAATTTCAGCTGGCCAGACCAACCCCCGTAGCCCGGTCTGCGCTACCGACCGTTATCCCTACCGGAATCGATTTCTAAATGTGTCGCAGTGTCGCAAGCCGTGGCCGACCGTCCGCCCATCCGCTACCACCGCCTCCGCCGCCGGCGCCGGTTCGGCCGGTGCCGGGTCGTCCCCGCCCCACCCCCCCCGCCAGCGACGGGCGTCAATATGCTGCAGACGCGTGCCCCAGTCGCTCGCGGCCACTCCGCCCGCAGGCGATGGTCACGTGACCGGGCCAATGCGGCGCGGAAGAGATCCTCCCCTCCCCGTTGGCCCCGCCTGGTGGGAGATGCAGATGCACGAGACGTGCTCTGAGACCGGCTCGGGAGGCCTGAGCTGGTCGACTGCCAGGGACGGACGGACTCGGCGGGGCCGGCTCTGAAGTTGCCCGCTCAGCATTTTACTGCCGTAGAGAGAGGGATAGAGCAGGCCCTTGACGGCTGAACTAGCAATTGTGGAAGCTCCAGCTTTGTAATTTTCCAATGAAATTATAAGACGTTATGACGCAATGCTCTGCCCGAGGAAATGAGGCTTTACTTGTGAAGCACATACATTTAATTTGTAAGCTTAGATAATTTGCCACAATGAATTTGTGAAGAATGCTGGTAATATCTAAGCTCATGTTCCAATCAAATCGGTAGCTGTTGGTATGTGTGCTCAGCGTCTCCCTTCTAAGCTTAAGACAAGGAACTCGAAGATAACATGAGTTTACCAATAAATATGACAAGCAGGATGACGTAAATGAAGCCTAACTGCCACTGTGCGAAGTCCCGAAAATCTGTCGTCACGGCGCAGAATCCAGTTGAACGCATCAAGACCGGATTTAGGTCCAGTCATCACTGTAACTGCGCAGGACTGCGTGCCGAGTCGGAACCAGGGACGTAGCCAAAGGGGAGGGTATGGGGCCATGCCCTCCGCCCTGAGCCAAGCGGTCTACACAAAATATATTATGATTTCGCAACAATGCGAAATAATAATCATATAGATGCTGCAAAAGCAAACATTATACGTATTTCTCTGCATTAAGTATGAGGCCAATTACATAGAACTGGCGTTTTTCCTGTAAATTTCGTCATATGTCAGTGGCCTATGAGAAAACTTGACATCTCCCCCCCTCCCGAGGGAAATCCTGGCTACGTGCCCGGTCGGAAGGAACCCCCGCCAATTGGCTCCCAGACAGCGGTCCGGCGCCGCAGCCGCGCCGCCGCGCCGCCGTTAAACAATGCGCCGCATCGTGTCAGCCTCCGTCGCCCGGCGGTCGGACGCGCTATTTATAGCAGCCGCCGGCCAGAAGCCACAGACTGAAATAGCCGCTGGCCGCGGCGGCGGTGGCAGGCCGGCCCTCATAGCTCCGGCAGCCGGCCGACGTTCATAAATAACGTCCGGGCGGCCGGTCGGCCGAGCTCCTCTCCGGCTAATGCCTGGCCGCCGGCTTAATTAAAAGTTGCTCGGCCGGGACAGCGCCCCGGGCGGGGCGGCGCGCATGTGACGCACGCCAGCTCACACTGCGCCGACGCCGCCTCACTCGCGCTGACCAGAGCAGACCGCTTTATAGCCAACTGGACAAACTTGGCAGCGGCTATTTCACGCAGGTTTGGACTTACGCGCAGTGTCCTAAGACTACCGTAACAGTCCGTCCACAATTTACGTGAGGAATTTGTTGTTTTTTGTCTTTTAACTCCCCATCCCCTTGTGACGCTTCGCAACGGTCAGCCATCCCCCTTCCACCAAATTACATAACGCCAAGCCAACATTCCCCCTGTTTGTCTGTCCTGGCATTTTGAATGGAGCAGTGTGTGTCATCTGTTTTAGTTAAATATCACACCATCAACATACATTAGCCAACATTTTGTGAATAGCTAAAGATGACTCTTTTTAGTCCTTTTAGGTTCTCAGTCTCTTGTCCTCTTTGATGTTGACAGCGTTATACGGAGTTCTGTTAAGCCCCTACCCTCCCCGCTGTAGCGTTTCGCCACTTATTGACCAGCTTCTCCCCTACTTATCCCTAGCGTTACCTAGTTTATGGACTACCCCTAATGTTGTTCTCTGTACGTAAATGAAGTCCCATTTCAAATCAATTTCTTTAAATGGTTCATTAGGGAAATGTTTATATGAAATAGTTATATATTATATCTGTATATTGAATACATGTATTACATGGCTAGTTCATTGCATAAAATATTTTATATCTAGAAAAAAACTTAATCCAAGGGCAAAGGAAAAGTTCATGAGTAATGCATAAGAACTAGAATTATATGAAACATCGAATCGAAGCTTTTTAGGTCTCAGGAGGTATGGCAATTGGTGCGATTCCATCAGGTGGTCGCAGTTAGCCAGTATAATGGAAATCATCAGCACATCTGCTTATGACTCTGATTACTCAGGGTAAAAAAACTGAAGAGGCCATAAAGTGATGATCCTGCAAAAAGTGCTCGCGAGGCGCGAACGAAATACAGGATTTCAAGATTGATCCCTTCTGGTGAGTATCCAAATGGCCTGAAGTAAAAGCCGGTTATAGGACTTTGTGGGACTTCCTAGGTTTTAATGTACATTTCATTTTTAGATACGTATAGATCTACGCAGTGCGTGCTTTTGAACCACGGACCTAAACTACATCGTTACACATTCATCCGCTAGATGTCGCGCACCCAACAAAAGTTAGGCTGACCCGCAAGACGCAAAGTCAATGCGGGAAGCCTATCACAAGCCGCTTTCGACTTGCTAAGACGGTAACAGGAAACGGATGTAAACGTAAACTGAATCAGAGACAATATCATGATAGCAGAGGTGGACAGAGTGATCATTTTGACTGAAAATCTTTTGATGTGAAACTGCAGGGTTCTGAGGGCTTTAGGAGACTATGATCGTCATTTCTTTCTGTTGTCCCTAGACATGAACTTTTGAGCTAAACTGAAATATTTTGGTTCACAACGGGGACCGTTTTTATTTTCGTGGACTCCGATATTGCGCCATCCGGTCTAATATCGAGCATGGAACCGCAATGAGACAGCCTACTGATGGTACTTCCAAGGCAAATAATGTGATAGGCTCGTACTAATTTCACATGGTTTTGCCCTGTTGAAGTAAGGTACGTATTTATAAAGGTTATAAAAACAAACCACTTTAAAAATAAAATCGTTTCCCCCAATGGACCTGACACACTACTCAAGTTCCTTGCCGGCGCTTAATCAGCTCGCAAGGCAGTGACCATCCACAGGCTAGACAAGCGTACAGCAGGCAGTTGCCCCGCTCCCCATGAGCTGACGACAGGAGCGAGAGGCAGGCCTGCAGTTACCTGCAGTTTTCCGCCGATGTTCTCCACGCTGGGCCGATGGTGGCCCCGGCTGTCGGGCGACCCCGGAGAGGTGACGGTCACGCTGGGTCGGCGCTCCGAGCGGCCCGGCTCGCTCCGTTTGGGTCGCGGATCGACTGCGTCGAAACCTGAAAACCAGACGCCGGACAGCCAAATAAAAACCGCACGGATAACGTCTTTACGAACCACTGTTAGGCTGCATGAACAAAAAAGGTGGAGAAGAATGGCAAGGTTTTCCTGCCGACTGTGATCGCCCCGGTAAGAAACAATGGGTGGCAAAAAAACGGTGAGTCAACATTTGATAAAAAGGGCTCATTTAGGCCCGCCTTAAGTAAAAGCTACTTGTTAAGTGCGTGTCCGAAAACCAACATTTATTAGCCGGCCGCAAACCTGAAGCAAGACCAGTTATCTGACTGATTTTCCTAGATGGTAAGAAATTGTGGAGGACTGCGGGTTTCCGCACTCGAGTGCTAGAGAGTGCAGAGGTTTCAGCCAAATCATCTTCATAACCCACAAGTTATGGGTACGTTTTGCCCCTCAAATCAGTTCTTCGGCACATATCCCAACAGACTATGACAGATGACGCAAAGACCAATCATTAGGTCGTGTAAGTTATAAGTGGCCTTACGTAGTGTCAACAGCGGTCAGTTGCTAGCTCTGCAACACCAGTTTAGCCTCTTTTCTGTGACAAATCTATCTGTCGCGGCCAAAAGATTACAGACACAAAGAAACCATTGCTATTTTGGGCTTCTCATGTCTACATCATCAAAATGCAAGTTAAAGTTCAGGCCATGAATTGATGGAGTTCAAAATCTTGACCTGATCTGTGCCGACATCGATGTTTTGATGTCAACAAAAAGGATAAATCTGGGCCCAGCTTGACGGCCTATTAAACGCCTGTTGAATTATAAGAATCGGATCATTAGTTTTCGAAATGAGCGAGGTAAAAATACTCCCCCGGTAACCGGAAGATGGCAAAATACCACAGTAAGTACCGGATTAACTAATAAACATGCTGAGTGGCACATTTGCATGACCTGAAGCTATTAAATACACAGGACAGCAGAACGGCAAAAAAGAGCCCTTTGAACAATGAATTACTAAGGCTAAACTTGCATGTTCAGGCATGTTGCATTAAATGCGCCTTCTTTGGCAGGTGTATTTACACAAATGGGAGAGTGGGGGCTTACCGTGAATACCTAGCTCTAGTTTTTCTTTCTGAACTGACTGGTGAACACAAGTTTGCGTGAATGATCTTTGCAGTCATTGCTGATTACCGAGCGGTGGTCAGACCGAATTTCCCACATCCGAGACGCACTGCGACTGGCACATTCTGGCCAGTCGTGGGACAGAGTACCGGCGCCCCGGGCTCTCCCCCACTAACGCAGCCGAAACGGCCCGAGCGGGGCTGATGGTCCGGCAGAGGAGATCCAGGAACCCCACCTCGCCGGCCGGGTCCGCCGCGATATCGGAGCATCCTTTTAGCGGCCGCCGGCTGGTTAGCTAATGGCTGGCCGCTCCGGGGCACCGGGTTTCGTCCGACACTGCCAGGCGCCGGGGCCGTCCGCCCAGGGCCACCGCCTGGGGCTGCCCGCTCAGGGCCATCTCCCGAGGCTACCTATTCAGGGCCACCGCCAGGGGCCGCCCGCTCAGGGTCATCTCCTGGGGTTGTCCGCCCAAGGTCACCGTCTGGGGCTGTGAGCTCGGACATCTCCTGTGGCCCATTGTGAATGGGACTGAAATGTTTCGCACGATGTTAAGTGTATGTTATAAAAGGCGTTTCATTGGATGACATAAATATGGTTCAAAGGAGTTAAACTTGTTTTAAACCGCCCATTTCACCGATTCAGGTTGAAGTTCCCAGAAGTGAGCCCGTCTGTGTCATGTGCATTGGCTATATCATGGATGTTGTGTGATAATGTAGGCAATCAAACTTAGCGTAATTTTCCTATGTTCCTATTCATGGAGAGCGGGAAAAATCGTGTTCAAAAAGCGCTTAACCTTACGATGATGTATAAAAAATGAAGCTGAGCACCTTAGATGTGGCAACTGGCGGAGCGGCTACCAATCGAGTCAGTCTGATCAGGAGATGAACGTGCGGTCGGAACCTGAACGATCAGAGAACATAAACTCCATCACCGGCGCTCTGCGGGGGTGTGACTCGATCGGAACCGTATGACCGCACGACTGCGACTCACTTCAGGGCCGTGCGACGGCGCGACTATGATTCACCCTGGGAAGGTATGCCGGCGTGGGTGTGACTCACGCTGGGACAATGTGACGGCGGGACTGCGACTCACCCTGGGACGGTATGCCGGCGTGGGTGTGCCGTCGCCGACCGCCGTCGGCCAAGTTTCGGTACACGATCAGTTCAACTTGGGGCTCCTGGCGCGACTCAGCGATGATGTCGTACACCTCTTCGAACGTTTTGCCCTGCAGCGACCTGCCGTTCCACTCTATCACCTCGTCTCCTGCGGGACACAGGCAGAGGCGTGCCATTAGAACAACCGAGAACTGTTTGCGCTGGTTATACAGCTACACTGTGCCCGAGTGGATTACTGACCACATGAGATTAACCTCGATGATGGCTGCGTTTATCAAGCCTGATTGTTCCACAAGTGGTTCCGTGGTATAAGCTGCAAACTTAAAGGCAAGAGGCATGACACCGAAGTGCTTAGACAAAATCAAAGGGGCATACAGCGTAGAATGGAAATAGCCGGGGTGAGTTGAGCTCTAGCGTTTTGCCGGTGCAGCGTGACGCCTGGGCTGGGGCGGCGGCCGGCGGCAGCCGCGGCAGCAGGGACCACCTGCGTCTGTCGCGGCGGCCGTTAATAATGGAGATGCCCACCTCCATTAGATGGCCGACATCAATAAACGGTACGGCGACCGGCGTGAATAATTGAATCCGGGCCAGACACCAACCTCTGTCCCCGCGCCGCCCGGCCGGCGCGCGCTCACCCCCGGTTTGCGACCCTGCTCATAATTACATAACGCTGTTCCGTTCAGACGTGGGGATCTAAACAGTGCAAATATGTGAATACATGAGATCAAGTAGCGCATCTGACTGACGTGCCAGCGCAGCGCCTTGTTTAATGTTTTTTTATGGAATGCAGCTGACGACCAATCAGATGAAAACTCCCTGCTCGTAATTAAAGGAAAATGTGCACCAACACGCCCATGCACTATAAATTAAGTCAGTGTCTGGTTTGCACTATAAATTAAGTCAATGGCTGGCATCTTCAAGTAAAGCGTTTTCTGTGAATATCCCAAATCTCAAGAAAGAATAATGTCAATCTCAGTCTTGAATCCCACTAATAAAACAAACGGCTCAAATCTGACCCACGTATGTGTAGTATTTCGTGAAAGTGTAACTGATACCATAACCTGATAACGTCTCCCAGGAATGGGAAGGGTTGCTCCAAGGACACATAGTCCTTCAAAAATTTTGCGAAGCTACCATCCAAGTTCCGCGAACGGACAAAAATCCATCTCTCCTCGTTGTCAGATTTCGAGAACAAAGTGGCTTCCGTAAACGCTACCGTGAAAAGTCTGAAACGTTGATTTGCAATCTTGACACCAACATGGGTCTTTCCGAGTAGACAAGGCAAACCGTAGGAGAACAACCATGAAAACAGGCAAGACAACGCCGTTTAGGAACTTACATATTTAGCAATTCTTCCTCGACACTGCAAGCAATTTCAGTCTTTTCCCGCGTTCTTGTTAAATGACTGAAACGTCTTTCTACCAGACGTCCGCTGGCCTGTGAATAAACACATCGTCCAGCTAGCCGATACACCGGACCATCCTGCCAGGCTCCGCTGCTGCTGGCCGGCGCCATTTACCTGACCGCCCTGAGCACTCACCGGGTCTCAGGTGTCCCACACTGTCGGCGATGCTTCCCTTCTTGACGCGCTCGATGGCGGCGCCTAGCCTGTCGCCGCTCAGCCGCTTGCCTCCGACCACCCTGAGTCCGAGGATGGCCGCGCTAGAGGCGGCGTGGCCGCTGGCCTCCTTGGCAGCCTTCTTGAGGATCATGTGGCCCACCAGGCGGGAGCCGTCCGCGCTCGGCTGCCATGTCACCGGGTGCTGCCGGTTCAGGTTGGCGTCAAACAACAGGAAAGCACGGTTGTGCACGGCGGCCATTGCGGTCGTGCCGGCCGCAACGACGGGCGGCGGCGAGGACGCCTGTGAAGGCGGCGGACAGTGACGAGGCCGCGCCTCCGAGGTTGGCCGGAGACGGGATCTGGCCGGCGCGTGGGACACGTGCCGCAGGAACGCCGTAGCCCGCACTGAGTGGCCGCGGCCGGCTTGAGTTATAGCTGAGCCAGAAGCCGACGGAGCGCCGCCCCCCCCCCCCCCCCCAGCCGACCCACTGGTTACGTGTCCACACGAAATCCAGCATGAAAATCAATAGTCGGCGCGCGGACACCGCAGTCAACCCGGCGGCGACTCTGTATTTCATTGGGCCTATGGTCGACCCACACGGCACCAGCACACCCGGTCCGAGGCATTCGACAGCGCAAGCAGCACGTCAGGTATCCAAAGTGCCCAACCATGCCCGGCGTGCAAGCAAAGTTAACGGCTATGAGTGGCAACCATGCTCCTTATGCCAAAGTCGCCAAAGAAGCGAGTAAAGCAGGAAGAGACCGTGCTAAGGGCATTTGTGAAGTACCACAAAAGAGGTAGCACTCCTTGCGCATAAAACATCTGCATTTTGGGCGAAGGCACAAAGAAACCTACCGGCTCTAAAATTGGCGATCTTTCTAGATTCTCAGTCTGCCAACTAAAGCCCGGGATCAAACAGGTCCTCGGAAAAATATGGCAATCAGATTGCTCTAGGAACGCAAAAAATCCAAGGGCGTGTAAACGAATGCACATTATACCTTGGGACTATCGGTTTTCTGCGACTCTTCGCTGGACGTGAGGTTACTTCCCACGTCGATGCCTGAGTCTCTAGTCTGCGATTCCTGAGAGGTTTGGGCCTCAAAGTCGCCAGGCCCGGGGCCCGAGTATCCGTCAAATCGGACGACTTTCTTTCGTCTCTCGGTGAGGGCTCGCGAGTCGAACATGCCAGAGCCGCGGGCTCTGCGCGGCCGCTCATAGTAGTCCAAATCCCCTAAAGCGAACGGAAAACACCCAGCGTGAACGGAAAGGGCGACTCAGGCAGGCAGATGGACAGACAGACAGACAGACGACGCCGGAGAGCGCGGCGACCCGGCCGACACCGGCAGAAGCCGAAAGCTGTGAAGAGTGCATGCTGTACGGCAGTTAGCGTGAGGTGACAGGGTCTCACCGCAAGGAAATTCTTTATTTTGGCGTCTATCATCTCCTCCTTTCTCCATCTTGTCAGCGGCTCCTGATCCCCGGACCCTGCAACACAACAGTTTGTTGACCTGCCGGCAGTGTGCAAGGTTTGCTCATGCTCACCTGGAGGGTAAAAGGTTATTTGGTGGGGGTTTGCCCGGCGTGGTAAATCCCCCATCGAAATCAAGACATCCTCGGCTTAGCGCTGCCATCGGCGATGACAGCGCTGCCAGTTCCTCGGCTGGGTCCAAAATATCTGAGCCCTGTCGCCACTGCCCGCAGATCTTTCGATCTCGTTGCAACGTCGCCACGTGACGTCACCGGTGCTGGATGACGGGAATAACAAACCCATCTCCCGGCGAGCGTGACAGAAATGTCAGACAAAGGCACGAGGAAGAAACGGGACCGGGAAAGCCGAGCAGCGCTCCAGACAACACACTGCGTGCGTCGGCGACGAAGGGGGCACTATTCAGCTTCATCATTAATGTGGTCGGCATCCCGTTCAAACTCTGACAGGACGAGTCTGTCACAGCGCGCCACGGCGCGTCGCAGCACGTCACGACGCGTCTGATACGGCGGCCGGGCGGCGCGCGTCACTCACCGTCTATCGCCGAGAGGGTCCGCGGCCGCGGCGGCCGCGCACTGCCCGTCGCAGGGCCGCACACAGCTCGCTCACGTCATGCCCGGCCGGCGAGCCAAGCCGCCACACTGCGCCGCACGCGCTCGCTCGTTCGCAGACGGCCGGCAGCGGCGCGGCGCGATGGGCCGCCGAAACACACGGCCGGACCGGGCGGCCGGCGCAAAAATCGGCGACTGGGTGCCGGCCGGAGGAGGCGGGCGGCCGCTGCCGCGATCAATACCGGCCCAGCCGCGTGTCGGCCGGCGTGCCAGCGGCGCCCGGCCGCCGGCCGGCGCAGCCTCGCCGCTGACGTCGGCCCGCTGCCGCCGCCTCCACGGCCGCGCCGCCGCGCCGCCGCCGCCGCCCTCCGAACGTCGGGACCGGGTAGGCGGGAGTGGGACGATGGGACGCCGACGTGGCCGCGACCCACCGGAATGGAACGTTTGCAGTCGGCGCCACGGCAGCACCATCCGCCCTCACTGCTCGTAGAGTTTCAAGCGTTTTGCTATTACGTAACCACCTCGCTGCGATTTGTGACCACAGACCACGTGTGTGACGCTGCCATTTGTGACCACGCTCTCCGCGACCAGCACGGCGCAGGAAAGCACAGAATAGCACAGCACGACAGCACTGCTGCTGTTCCGCGCTGGCCGCGCCTTCCGACACCTGGCGGCCTGGAGACGCAGGCAGAGGCGCCTGTAGTTGAACGACATAGCGATCGAAGCTCCGCCGAGGCCGCCCTCGCCATCCGCAGCGTGGAGGACGTGACGGGTCGGGGGAGGGGAGGGGACACTGCGGCACGGTGCAGCAGCCCGTGCGTCGCCGCTCCAGCGACATTGAATGCAAACGGCCGCCCATTCGGACGGCCAGACTAATTCTGCGACACCGGACGGCAGGAAGCGGCGGCCCCGTCTCCGCAGACGACGAAGCGACGGCAGAGGCGCGGCCGCTTCCAGCGCGACTCCGCCCAGCTAACGGCGACCGAGGGGGCTGGAGTTCGCGCCGCTCGGCGCGACACGGTGCAGCGGAGGTCAAGCACGGCTCTCGGGAAGAAAAGCTGCTCCGACCCGAAAAGGACGCCATGGTACTGCTTGGTGACCATATCCATCGGCGGCGTTCGGCTTAGTGAATTACGGACGCTGGCCTCAAGTTACAAAGGTACCTGCCCGTCCTGAAAATGCCTGGAGGAGCAATTCTAATGACCCTAATTATGACGTTAATTTTTTACGCATGGCTGTTATTTATTCATTTGTCGGCGATGCTCGTCCCGCTGTCCATTTCGCTTTTTATATTCCGTCGCATTTGTTAACTATCATTCCCTGTATTTTCCAGTGCAGCAGCCGCAGGTTTGCTTGGGTCGCATGTGACGACCGTGTGAAATAGAGAACAGCATGCACGACCGATTGAAATAAATGTCTTCAAACTCGAATGGCCTGGAAATCCTTTTCTACCTCCGCAAACTCTTCCAAAATTTAAATTCTTTCACAAGCAAGTCTACTTTGTATGATATTTTACTTAGACATCAATACCTCAACCCTATTCCCGGAGGGCTAGACGGTATGGTCAATTCCCGGCAGGGGGGCGGATTCGGCCCCCCCCCTGAGATCTCGAGAACTACTGGTCCGATTTCACCGCAACAAACGGCAATCGATTTGCCATGACGTGAACTACATTTTTATAAAAAGAAATTCTCAAAATTTTAAGATGTGTGGATACAGAGGAGCAAAAATGTCAGAATGGGGGTACTTTTGGACTTCTTATAACTCCGTTGATTATCGACCGATTTCAATGAAACTGGCATAAATCGAGAGATTATGGATAGGGCTTTTACCATGGGTACCCAAATCTGAAATTTTGAGAAAATTCATGGGCGTTCACAGGGTTTCAAAAATAGGAGGATTAGTTCTCCAACATCTGAATGAACAAAAGAGGCAAAAACACTTTTTTGGCTTCTGCTAATCATGTTATGCTAAAGAAGTACAAATCGCATCACAATGTTGGCATAATGTTAGCGTAGGCGGTGCCAGGGACATGAAAAAGGGGAAACTGTCATGGTCACACGTTCTTCAGATCAATTTGTGACCTTTGACCTTAATTGACCTCCAGTGACCTTGGGGTCATTTGGAATGATATCGTGTGCATTTAATATTATCTGTAAACGTTTTCAATCATTTAAATTCACTCTATTTCAAAAGTTCCATTTTATGGCTATTGCGATATAGGTTACGCGCACTGACATTTTAGGTCATAGCTCCGTGACCCGACCTGATATCAAGCTGGAACTTGGTACACAAGTAGAAGGCATCCTTCTACGTCATTATATTCCGGGTTTGGCATTTGAAAAAACGGCGCCGAAATTATAGCGAAAAACAAATTATAACTTTTGACCTTGACCTGACCTTGTAAAATGACCTCAGATAAACAAAATTACATATACACATTGCCCAACTATTTAGCTATACATCCATATAAAGGTTTAAGTTCTCGCTTTAAAACTCTGTTTTTGGCAGACATTTTCCTTTTACCCTCAGCATGGCCAAAAATGGCATGAGGTGCCTCCCAAAAAAGTTGCCTGACTCCGCCCCTGAGCAAAATAGAATTTTGAAATTTTGTCACAGCGCGTAGAAAGAATAGCTAGGAACAGTGACCAAGTTTCGTGACGGTGCGTTAAAAAGCCTGGAATTGGCAAGCAAAAAATCCAAGGGGGGTGGATTCCGCCCCCCCCCCCTGCCAGGAATAGGGTTAAGCTTCAAATCTTGGAAACTTTCTGGTTGCGCGTCTGGCAATCACCCCACCCATCTACGGTAGAAAACCATTGCTGTCGGCAGTCAGATGAGGCGTCCGTGGCCGAAATCGTATGCCACGTTTTCAGAACTGGAAACGAGGAACCAGGCACCATCACAATAAAGAAAAACAGTTTACGTTGATTTTGGAGCGAGTTATCTTTAAATAGTTAGGTAGACGATAAATGCAAGGAAAACGAAGATCTAAATTAAATGGATAGCGGAAGTTTTACTGAACTAACGCGAGATTAGAAAAAAAGAGAAAACATAGAACGTTTTCTGCTTATGATTTTCAGTGCCACGTTTAGATGTCATAAATCACCTTAATATAATCGTTATTTCGTTTTCGCACCATTCAAGATTTCTGAACGCACTGAGCATGTAACAGAAAAAAATGTACCTCTTAATACTCCGAAGAACGAAATAGTCATTTTTGGCACGAAAGAAGAAAGTTTTAGTAAACACATCTGACAACTGGTGATGACTGAGGGTTGTAATTAAGATGGTGCGTCTATTTGCAGTTCATAGACTTCTAGAATGTTGAAAACTCGTGAAGCGTCTTACATTTCAGAGAATAGTCATTGCACTCGGACCTACGTCAACTGATGGTGACAATGCATTCCTTTTTAGAGGCAGTGCCCCCTGGGACAACGCTCCAGAACAAAAAAGAAACAGTTAATGAAAGACTACGGTGTTAGTGCATATTTGTTGGGGTGGAAAGAGGACACCGTTGGTTGTATTTCATAGCCTTTAAACTCGTTTGTCTGTGGCTTATGATCCGCAAAGAGCGAATCCAAAAATCTCCCGAGGAGAACATGAACTTGATGGAACGCTAGGAAATCAGCGTTCCTGTGTGGTGTGTCTTCTTTATTACCGTCTTCATTCGGATATTTGTCTGCTTTTATTATATTTTTTGCACGCATCAAAGAAGCCCATGACCACCGTTGGCTCTCTTTTCTTTCGATTTGCGCCAGTCGACCCGGTAGTTATTGGCTGGCTATCTTTCTGATACTTCCTCTACAAGTGTAACATGTAGTCGTGTTTAACACACTTGTGCCTTTCTTTGTGATCAAGAACTGCAATGGACCGAGAAGAAGTCAGCAGCTGTCCTCATCATTTTGATGTACACGACTCATTTTGCCATTCCATAAAGTATTACGCAAACGTGTTGTGTGATCAGATGTCATAGTCCTTCAACGCCACACTTAATTGAGAAGAATAAGTTTATAAGCATCCGTTATCACAGCAAAACTAGCGTTTTCTTTCTCAGGCCCCGACGACCAGATTCCAAAAGCTACATCAGTCTGGCAGCAGCGTTTATCTCGAGTGCCATTTCACCCGCCAGATACGGCGCAATCAAATTATGATAGCCTGCGACGACGTCCTCGGCTCAGCGGACAGTCTATATTTAGAATAAATCTAGTCACGAACACCAGGCATGAATATCAACAAAGCGGGCGCGTTCTGCGCGCTGCCTGCCTAGAGAGAGGCGTGGCGGCTCATCACCATCAGAACGAGCCACACAACCCGTCCTCACACGACCCAGGCCGGAGGGCGTTTTTTTGCCATGAGCCGGTTCCCGGGTTGACCAATGACGTCAGAGAGAAGCCGGACCCAGGCCGATTTCGCAGAACTGGACGCCCTGCGCCGAGGCCCTGCGAGGCGTCCTTGGAACGGTGCAGAGGCCGGGCAAAACCGGGCAGGCGTGTCGGCTCGTCTGGGCCAAGGCGAACGCCAAAAGGCAGGCTTAATGGATTCGATTTCGGCGCCTGGCCTAGCTGGCAGCTGGGCTTTTGACGGGTGAAGCTGGGACGCAGTCGCCTGTTAGAAGTCTTCATTTCATCTCAGGGAAATCGCGCGCAAAGGAAGCATAGGTGTTATGGAGCTGTCTGTCAATCCGAGGGGCGGATGCAGATTAAGGTATTTACGTAAAAATGCAAAACAACTGCAGTAATGGCTCATAGAAAAATATCGGACGGACCGATAAAAAGAGAAGGAGATGAAGACAGAGAATGAAATGATGGCATACATGAGTGTAAAAACTGGGCACTGGAACCGTTAACCCTGTTGTTGCTAGTACTTTGCAGCAGAAGCCTTAGTCAAGCTGAAATAAATTCAAGACTTGTAGTCAAGATTCCAGAAATGAACACTGCGGATGTTTGCATTATTCTGACACGCCAGCTGTGGCAGACTACGAGAAAGATCCGTCCAGTGATGTTCGTTGCCGGCAGGGGGCGAAGCCGGCGCCGGGGACGACGGACCCACCTTTCTCGGAGATGCTTTCGGTGCTCTCGACCTCCTCCTCGCCGCAGCTGGTGCACTCGGGCGTGGAGCGGATCTCGTCGTCGCTCGAGCTGACCGAGTGCTGACGCTGGCGGCGCCGGTGCTTGTGCGGCTTCGGCGGCGGCGGCCGCACCGATTCGGACTGGTCCGAGCTGAGCGAGTCAGTCCGTACCTCCATCTTGCGCGGCCGGCCGGCCTGCGGGTCCAGGTGGCCGCGCCGCAACTCGTCGCTCGGGTAGAGCGGCCGCAGCTCGTCGGCGCTCTCCGGCAGCTGACGGCGCGGGTAGCGCTCGGCGGCCGGGTCAGTCCGCTCGACCGGCGGCCGGCCCCGTGCCGCGGTGGCCGCTGCCGCGGTGACCGCGGCGGCCGGCGGCCGCGGCCCGCGCGCCGGCTCGGCGGCCGTCCGCTCCTGCGAGAATTGGCGGCGCAGCTCGCGGCCCTGCAGGCTGCTGGCGCGCGCCAGCTCGCGGCCCTGCAGGCTGCCGGCACGCTGCAGACCGCCGCGCGGCCGCTCCGTCTCCGAGGTGGGCGTGGCGGCCTCCGACCTGAGGTCAGCCTCCATCTGGCGGCGAATGTCGTCACCGTGGGGCCCCATACCGCCCTGGATCCACTTGCCAGTCTTGATTAACAGTTCCTGCTTCTTGCGACAGAGGATGCACACCCAAATGACCTGTCCGATGAGGAAAACGGTCAGCTGCACGAGGCAATCATGTGATGATCCCTGCCACTCAGAGCTAATTGGAGCGAGATCGTGTAAAAATGAAACAAAGTTTTTAAAGTCCCGCAGGGCCATCAGGGCAAGAATGCATGACACGTCGCAGAACTTCATCTCATCACGGAAGATGGCGCCACTTCACTAGCCAGCGGCCGGCCGGCTGAGCGTCGACACGTGACTGCTGGTCAGGCCCGGAGCAGCGCCACACGGCCGCCGGAGCCGGCTCACGACCCCGCTGCCGGCAGATGGCGCTGGCACGGATCGAAGCCGGCACGGCCGCCCGCGTCCGCCCTATATCGGCGGGCGTCGCCGGCCGGCAGAGGTGAAAATATGAGCGGCAGAATGAGTTCCTCGCACCAACTAATGGTGACACTTGGGCCGTGCCCAAGGCTCCGCTAAATGGATGTGACGCGGCAGGATGGCGGCGCCAGGCGGGCCGCCGAAGGGACGCCGTGGGTCCCGATACGGCTGCCGGACCGGCCAGAAAAGGGGGCAGGAGTACCACTGGCTATCACCTCTGTGATCTCTGTAATAGTCACGCGGAGTGGAGACACTGGGCGCCCACACATGCTGCCAGGACATAAATGAAGAGAACGAGGCCGGACTGAGGAGTGAGAGGTCGGATTATGGCGTGTGGGGCCGGACTGAGAAGTGTGAGGTCGGACTGAGAAGTGTGGGGTCGGACTGATGACTGAATAGTTGGACAGAAGGGGGCGAGAAAATCATTGTCCTCCATCCATGCGTTGGTCAGTTGGAACAACGTAGCCGGACGGCGGAGAGGATGTTGCCCTTATGCATACGGGGCAGTAGATTCGAGCGGGAGGGGTACGAGGGCGGGAGTTCACGGACTCCATGCATGATACCAGTGAGAGGTGTTATGAAATGTGTTTCCGCGGCCGGTCGCGGAAGCTTCAGCATCGTTCCAGAGACGTAAACAAATTGTCAGTTACGAAGAGCTCATAAGGAAAAAATGGCCATTGAAAAGAACAGTTATTGTCAGCTTAACGGGTTCTATTTACGCTGCGCAGTTTTTGACCACCGCCTAGCTGTTTTGCTGCCCTTACTCTTTTTCTTATAATGTCACTAAAAGTACTTCTACCCATCCTTTTTCAGATATTTTGGCCTTTTTCAATCGGCTTTGAAATGTTGAGGATAATCTAAAGCGTACTTCCAAATTCTGGTATAAATAATGGCGTACATTGAGTAATGATGTAAGAGGTTGAAGCTTGATATTTACCACCAGCCATTTACTTTCATTCGCATTTATTTCTTTTCACAAAGTATTTAAGCTACGAGTTATAATGACTGTCGGTATTAGCGAAGTCATAGCCGTAGGCCAACGGGAAGAAAGCAACTTTTCGAGTCCTTTCTTTGTCTCCGCCCCCTCGAGGACAATGATAAGTTTTCTCATTCTAGGGGTAATTGCCCATGATGTACCGCTCCTTCCCAGGTGACGCCGACGAAAGGGCGACAATATGTACAACACAAAAATGTTTTGTGGCAGGCTCGACGCGTAACACATGACAAGATATCTTAACCCGTGCCGTACTCAGAAATGTCGCTATTTATCACTGTACCAACTAAGGCAACCTGCAAAATCTGATGTTCTGAGTCGTGAAGTCCATAGTCCAATGGCACGATTGTACAGAAAAGCCGAGGAAATGCCTTAAGTAGGCGTAAGACCATGTTGCCGTTTATCGAATCGTCATGTGAATCACATGAGCATTGGCTGTGGCTTTTTACAAATTTTTGAATGGGTTAAGTTGGGACCATTTGCTCAAAAAGATTGCATTAAAAAACCCAAAGCTCGCTCCGCTTCAGTTTAAAACATAGAGAAACTAAGCGCAACTTGCAATGTTCTTTGTCTCTGCCTGTTTGTTTCATGTTAGTTCCAGGAGAAATTCATCTAGAGCTTGTCTTAAATAACAGCTATACTTTCAGTCTACAGGTGCCACTGCGGCCCTTTGTGCATATTTTGAACGGCTTATCAAGTCCCTTGAAATGCGGTTCGCTTTAGGGAAAAACAATCATATGACCGTCTGTTAGCCTGCATACACCGTCATCACTTGTGCCAAAAATACAACGTTGTTTTGATGTCCTGCGGTCCAACATCGACAGTTCGGTCACATTTGTACTGCCTCGGCTTTATTTTTAACCGCAGGCCGCGACTGGTGACGTCATCCGTGACGTGTAACGGCTGCAATCAATAGATGTCCGAGGAGAGGTGTGGTAACCGGTTGCTATGACGACAATGCTAGAAATATTTCTACGATCGTTGCAGGTCACAAGGATTTCCAAGAGTTTATAAAAACCTTCAATCAAAAGCAAAAAGGATTCTCACTATAATTTTCCTCCGAAACTGTTTTCTAGTGATACAAGCATCTATGCAACTGTATTGTGACCTCTAAAAGACAGGAATAGACGACAAACAGAGAACAAAAACACATTGTGTCGGAATATGACTGCCGGGCATCTACAGCGGCATTTGGTACGCTCCGCGATTAATTAAAATTAAGTGGGGTTGTCAGACTCATATGTGAAAAAAATCTTGTGAGGGTTGGAAAAAAAGCACATTTATGACATTATTTTGAGCACGGCCGTAGGATACATGTTTTTTTTGTGAATTCCTTCCACTAGTAGGAAAATAAAATGGAGACGTTTAGAGAGGCCCAGCTGTAACGTCTTTTGTAGGCTTACAACTTTCTAACCACTGGGCAGCAAATCGTGAAATTTTCACAGTAAAACAGCTCTTTCTCAAAACGTGGTGCATTTTCATTTGTAATGTGTTATCCAGTAGCACGCCTCACTAGTACGGATATTATTGCTTTCGGCGTTTTTTTCGAGTTATTTTTGCACCGCTCTGTAATGGCAGCCGTGCCAGCGAACAATGCCCTGGTCACGGGTGATATTTAACCTTGTAATTCTTCAGGTGCAAAACGCTGAAATAGATAAAAACATATCATGCTGTGTTTTGAAATACACCCTGAGGTGTGCTTTCCAGTTTCAAGACAAAAATGCGCTTCTCTCGCCGCACGCCCCACAGGGCGTCTCACGTCCCACTGTTAGCAAATTTCTCAGAATTCCATCCCGGTGTATTTCATGTACTGTCCTGGTGGACCAAGCACGACACTCTTTGAAGGTCTCTGCTTCCGTCTTAATTTCCGTGTCCATATTTGGCAGATTCTCAAACATTTCTCATCTTTATGATAAATTCGTGCCAGGATATTATTGCAACATTAGGCATTCCTCACAGAAAAAAGTCCCAAATATAACGCTAGTGGTCTTACAGTACACATTTTAATGCATTTGATAGATTAAATAAGGCGTTTCCGGGACAATTCTTACCTGGCAGTAAAGCTGCCGGTCAAATTTTTACCAACGGAACCATTTTAAAGCATCTCGGTCCCAGAATAAGCGGGCGAACTTCTCAGATTTGTGAAAAAAATTGCTGAGACGACCACAGAGCCCATATTTTTCCGTCGAATTATAATTCAGTTGCATACATAGCTTAATTATGGCATCTAAAAAGCAAAGCCGTGACAAGCAAAGCATCATAAAACGAAATTAAGCAAGAGGATATCTTGTCTCGATTAGTCACATCTGTATACGCCACAGGTGAAAGACATTTTTGAAACATGGTAGCATCGTATTCACTAGAACATTTTTTCACAAAACACAGTAAGACTGAAGTTTTACAATTGGCCTAAAATAGCAGGGCTATCCGTTTTCTGGCCCGCACTGCAGGCGATCATCACGACTGGAGCCGTCGGCCGCTGCGTCAGCGGACTACGACAATATGGCCGCCATGTTGTTGTGCACCGGACGGACGGCGCCTCCGGTGAGCGTCCGGCGACCTCTGACCTTTGCCGCCGCCCACCGGTCGGGCCGGAGTGAGTCCTCGCTGAGGCGGCCAACGTTAGCCGGCGATCGGCATACGATTGCAGGGCGCATGAGACAGGACAACTCGAACCTAACTGGAGGACACACGGGCAAGACGCGCTCACGTGCCAATGTGAACAAATGATTAAAAAAAACATGTACGCGTGTGTGTATGTAAGTATCTATGCATATATATATATATATATATATATATATATATATATATGCATACGCCCGTACATATGTCTGTGCAGTCTTATCAAAACTTGGCTGTTTTAATATAACCCAATGTTTGCAATTTTTCAATGTGCAGTGTGTTTGCAGTTTCGGAGTCGAAAAATCACGCTCTGCGCAGAATATTTTTTGGCCTAGATGGTACAATTCCTGTGGTAGTGGAACTCTCGTAGATTTAAGCCTTTGCTATGGAAAATATGCATGCTTTCATTGCATGCGTTTCGATTAATAAATAGCCACGACAGGTAT
The DNA here is from genome assembly GCA_030062745.1 of Capitulum mitella. Lineage (NCBI taxonomy): Eukaryota > Metazoa > Arthropoda > Thecostraca > Pollicipedomorpha > Pollicipedidae > Capitulum > Capitulum mitella. The sequence continues at coordinate 635,980 of CP099841.1, read as the reverse complement.
GACATTGTCCATGAAAACAGGCAAGAAACAAATGACCACAAAAAAGAGCAAGGGAAGAACTTCTTGACCTGAATTCGGAAACTGGGATTACGTATACGTATGCACCCGGTATGCTGCGCTAATTGTCATACTCAAAAAGGCCACTGGGATGAATTCATGGAATTCTGAGAAAGGTAGGATTATCTTTTCATCCCAGACTCATCGCCATATCACCAGTTTTGTTTGGCTACATGTGGATTTCATGGGTCAGCACGAACGAAGCCTGATGTCTGCATGTCAACAACTCCGTGGATATCATAAATGTATTGTAGTTAGAGACCATTATTTATGTCGTGCCGGAGCGTACTCCATGTGCCCGTGGCAAGAGGATCATATCTTTTGTGCCTCTTTTGTGATCTTAGAACAGAAAACATTTCATGCGAAACCTGATGCATCAAACATCAGAGGGAAAGGCACGGGTAGAAGAGAGAGAGAGAGAGAGAGAGAGAGAGAGAGAGAGAGAGAGAGAGAGAGAGAGAGCAGCGATGATCGGCATCCCGGTCGGATCGATGGTGAGTCGATGGGTGGCGGCGAGGTGTACTTCAGCAATTGATTGGCGGTCGACTCGGGGTCGCTGTGGAGACGGCCGTCGATCCGACGTGTCGGCCGCACACAAAGCCCGCACACAGCCCGCACACACGTACAAAGAGCCCGTACACAGCCCGCACACACGTACAGAGAGCCCGCACACAGCCCGCAAATACGTACAGAGAGCCCGCACACAGCCTGCACACACGTACAGAGAGTCCGCACACAGCCCGTATATGGCTCGCACACAGCCTGCAGATAGTCCGCCCTCGCGTCACAGAGTCCGCACAGGTACACATAGTAAGCACTCCTACACATAGCCGGAACACGTACACAGAGTCCATACACGTGTACAGAGCCCGCACATGTACGCAAAGTTCACGCAAGGAGCCTGCAAACAGCCTGCACGCACGTACACAGACCACGCACACACACACAACGTCCGCGCACACAGCCCATATACACATATACAGAGCCCGCGCACAGCTCGCAAACACTGACGCAGAGCCGACAAACGCTGATAGGGCAATGCGGCCTCTAGGGGATGCCGCGACAGGGAGAAAGAACCTTGTCGGCAAGACGTCGCACGGCTTAGCTTGGAAACTTCTGTCAAACACGAAAACCTCGGCCCGCAGCGCGCAGATGCGGAAGCGAGTTGCTTCCCACTGACTCTGTGGCCCTGACCAGTGGCCACTGAGTCACAGGCCGCACTGGCCGGAAGTTGGCGCGAGTTTGTTCCACAGTGCAGGATGGGTGCACGGGTGGAGCATGGCCCCGCGACACGACGGAACGGAACCGTGACGCCCGCTCTGTGTGACCGACGGCGCGTGCGTGACCTTTTGGACCAGTGGGCGCCGCCGGACACCCACCTTGCCGGAGCGCAGTGTGACCTTTCCACCGCACTTGGCGCAGCAGCGGATCGAGCAGTAGTTGCAGGTGTGGCCGATGCCGTCGGCGAACTTGGTCTTGAGGCAGATCTGGCAGGTGGCGTCCAGCTCGACGCCTGCCTTGCGCTGCTGCTCGCCGCGCTGGCGGATTCTGTCCTCCAGCATGCGGACCTCGTCCTGCTTCCTCCTGAAAGCGCGACACGGCCGTCAGGCGGGCCGCGGACTGACGACGCTGTAACAACTTTATCTCAGCTCTGAACACCTAAAAAAGGCCAAAATCCTCGGGAATGACGTTCCTGGTGCTTTCCTAGTGCATGACACCGGTAAGAATCAGGATGAACTGTAACGTGTCAACACAACTCTCGAAGCAGACTTCAGTCATGCTGGAAAACGTGGTGTAATAAATACCATGGCAAAGCAAAATATAGAACGCCCAATGTAACCGGAGGATATCTGCATCATCAACGTGCAGTTCTTAGCATTAGGACATCACTGTATTCCAAGCACATTTCCAGATGTTGTGGTGCCCAGCTGTTGGCCTTGAGGTAGTCAAGTTGAGACCAGTTTGTCCGGTTGCCATTTGATGTCACTTTCAAGATGCGCTGCACAAGAGTCTGTGTGATTCTGTAAAAGACTCAGTTACCTAAATGAACTGACTAAACTGGCCACCATCCCTTGCTAAACATCGCTTTACTGGTTACCTTTCATCGTGGCAGGCCATGCGCTCAACGGACGGTATAAGGCGACTTATTTATGGTCTTTCCGCCGACGGCCAATGCACGGAAACGCTTGTCATCCAAGTAAAATTCACAGCACTGCAGAATATGTTAGATTCTTCAAAAGAAGACTTGCTATTCAGCCCTGGAAGCGACAGATATGCTTGCCGGAGGAAGAAAACTCAGACGACAGCAATCGTTTTTGTTCTCTTCACTCCTGGTGCCGAAATCCTGGCAATGCCGCGGAGGGTAACTCAAAGGAAGAGTGAGTGCCAAAAAATCATGAGGTATTGGTTGAAAGTGGGAAATGCACCAATACAGTTTGGGGCATTGGCAGCGGGGCATCAGGAAGGGAGAGGGAGAGCAGGCGAGGGAGGTGGGTGTATTGTGCTGTTTAAGTATTTTTCATCATCAATGCCGTAAAATTAATATCAAATTCTAGTGCTGAAGGGGTCACCGGCCCCGGTTCCTCCGCCCCTGCCTGCAGACAGCAAAGAAACACCATGCGTATCTATGCTATCATGCGACTGTATGCCTTGTACCGTGCAGCCAAACGCTAGCTGCCATAAGATGCCCCAAATCACAACAAAATTTAAGAATGTGTGTACGTGACTATATGTTTCATATTTTGCTTTTTGGTGTGAATGGTTATGATGTTTGTTGATACGTAGCATTCGCATCTATTGATTTTTCAAGTTCTAAATATGGCCAGAAGGTAAAACCACAACGTCCAGTCTATATAACGAAAATTAGTATCATAAAAGTCCAGCCTCTTTCAGAAAACAATTCTTTAAGTATTTGCAACCATCGAAGCACATTTACCAAGCACAAGAGAAATTCTGTTTGTAATGAAAACTTGTGCTTTGGGGAAATGATGGCAGTCAATGAAAGCCAAGACCTGTCACTGGCTTGCTCGTTGGAGCTATGCGCATCGTGACAACTTCTCCACATATCTCCACATTCTAGGCCTTCAGCCTGGTTACTCAAACTGACGCCACGGTCTCTGCCTGCCGCCGACTCCTGGCCAGGCAGTGCCCCCTCCACCCCCTTTCCCCCACCGTCCCCTCACTGCCCTGGTACAGGGCAGAGGCGTCCCCCCGCCGCCCTGGGGCAGGACAGAGGCGTCCTCCCGCCACCCTGGGGCAGGACAGAGGCGTCCTCCCACCGCCCTGGGGCAGGACAGAGGCGTCCTCCCGCCGCCCGGGGGCAGGATAGAGGCGTCCTCCCGCCACCCTGGGGCAGGACAGAGGCGTCCTCCCGCCACCCTGGGGCAGGACAGAGGCGTCCTCCCACCGCCCTGGGGCAGGACAGAGGCGTCCTCCCGCCGCCCGGGGGCAGGATAGAGGCGTCCTCCCCGCCACCCTGGGGGCAGGACAGAGGCGTCCCTCCGCCGCCCTGGGGCAGGACAGAGGCGTCCTCCCCGCCACCCTGGGGCAGGACAGAGGCGTCCTCCCGCCACCCTGGGGCAGGACAGAGGCGTCCTCCCGCCACCCTGGGGCAGGACAGAGGCGTCCTCCCGCCGCCCTGGGGCAGGACAGAGGCGTCCCTCCGCCGCCCGGGGGCAGGACAGAGGCGTCCTCCCGCCGCCCTGGGGCTGGACACGCCGGCCTGGGTCCGGACGGTGGTGTCCTCCCCGACCGGCTGGCCGCCGGCCCGCTGTCCCTAGGTCAGCACCGTGCTGATGTATGGCGCGGCCGAGCGGGTATTATTCAGTCGTAGCGCACCCCAACACCGGCAGTCGCTGTATAATCCATCTCATAAATGCGTTATTATGCCGGGACGGCGGAAGGGATGCGCGTATCCTCTCAAGGTTTTTCCATCCTGCCTTAGTCGCCTTAGTCGTCAGTTCTCTTCGAGGTGTTAATTTTGTACTCGATTGTTTGTCTGCTGCTTCAGCGCACAACTAGTGGCATCGTGAATGTGGGCAAATGTGACGCAGAGGATTAGTCCATAAATCAAACTGAGGCTCGTAACAGTAAAGCACCAGCTACATCATGCAAAAGTATATATACATATATATATATATATATATATATATATATATATATATATATATATATATATATATATATATATATATATTATAGGGGTCTGGGACTCCTCTTCAGTCGGATGGGGGGAGGGAAACATTTGGGGTTAATTCTGTCCAGTCAACACCCATAGGGTCAATGTTAGGTTTAAAAAATTCGGGGGCTGAAGCCTCCTGGCCCTATAGTTCCCGCGCCTATGTCTATGGTATATTCTACCTTCCTTTCTCCAATTATCACCATCCATTCTTTCACTGCTTTTCCCTTATTGCCTTGCATCCTCTATGTCTTTCTCTCTTTCCCTGCCGCTCCCCCTTTCTGTCTTTCGCTCGCCTTTATTTTTGTCCCTTTCTCAGCACCTCTTTCTCCCTGTTGTCCATTCCTTCATTCTGTTCAGGTGGTTGCACAGGACCAAGTTGCGACTGTAGCTATGCGCCAATAAAGGACACGTATAGACAGGCACGTAGCCAGGATTTTCCCCAAGGGGGACCAAGTGTCAAATTTTCTCGTATGCCACGGGCATACAACAAAATTCATAGGGAAAAGCGGCAAGTTTATGCGATATACCCCATAATTAACCCGTCCACGACTGGGGGGGCCGTTGACTGCCCCCCCTGAGGTTTTTCTGGGAGAACCAGCAAGCACAGAGTCACGAAACTTTGTGTACCTCTTGCTCCATCAATTTTACGTCTCGTGTCAAAATTTTGACCTCAGGTCAGGTCAGATGCCTGACCTAGGTCAGGTCAAACAGACCTATGTCTATAAAAGTTTAGCGCCCTATAACTTTTTTGCAAAACAAAATATCTCAACAGTACTTTCAGGGATTAGTGATCGTAGTAGATGCAACAAATCTGCTATCTCAGACTTTTCGAAATATTCCGGGTCATTGACCTAAGGTCAAGCCCAATTTCAAGACATATGGCCGTTTTTTTCGGAAATTGGCGGAATATTCCATAACATTTTTAGTGTGGAGTGAAGCAGACATCTAGTTAAAGACATTGGGCAAAGTATCAGTGACTTCCAGCCATTGACCTGAGGTCAGGTCACGAATAACTGTAGTGATCCAAAATGTACCACCGTCAAAATCGACGATGAATTACTCAGAATGGGTAGAAAAAGGCAGAACTAGCTTGCACAGACGTAATTAATACCAGGAACCTCAAAAAGTTTGGAAAAGTAGCATATTTTGGAAATAAACAGCCTCTCGCGAATAAAGCTCCGCCAACTTTGTAGATTGGCAGCTAATCAATTTTTCCAAAATTCAATCATGAGAAACCATCACAAGAACCACAAAGATCAATAAAATTGACACAGATCGTCTTTTTTCGTGAAAATAAAGGAACGCTAAACTTAGTTCCCGTCAATTTGGTACCGCATACGGCAGCGGCGCACACTGACGGCTGACGGGAGAATTACGGTGTCTTTAACTCAACGTTTCGGCGTATATATTGAACAAATCTGAGGAAATTAGACGTGTATCGGCATCCGCGGACATTTACTTGTGCGCTGGTGCCTTTACCTATGCGTTATTAGTCACAGTCCTTGAGATTCAGGCCATTTCTCGGTCTTATGCAGTCGGCTATGAGAAAACATATATAGGGCGTAAATTGGCTTACATATTATCTAAAACTAAAAATGAGACCAGTTTCGAGCTCTACTCGTCACAAGCTTTCCAACGGTATGCTTATTTTTATCGTGCGACCAACCGTTCGTGAGTTAGAGGGGGACAGTCAACTGCCCCCCCCAGTCGCCGATGTTCGGGACGGACCGACGGTCGTGCGCGGGTTAATGCATAGGAAAACATATAATGTTTGCTTTTGCAGCATATATATGATCATTATTCCGTATTCGTGCGAAATCGCCATATATTTAGCGAAGACCGCTCGGCTCAGGGGGCCATGGTCCCCATGCCCCCCCTTGGCTAAGTCCCTGCGTATAGATGAAATGTTTCTTGGTGCGTAAGCCAGACGAATCACTTCCCGCAACCAAAACGATCTGGAACACGATTGTTGTCTGATGTCTGTCGTGCTATACTGCACCGCACTGCATGGGAGTTGTCCGGGAAGGTCTATGTTCCAGTGAGGCTCGGTTTGGCTCGATTATGGCGGAATCGCTTTGACCATAGTTTGACTATGGTCAAACTATGGTAATCCAATTTTCATCAGTGAAGGACGTTTTCAAACTCGGTAGGCACAGGGCCACTTCTAGGTAATTTCTCCCCCTAAAATATAATGGAGTTAATGCTAAAATTGTTCAAAGTTTAAAGGGCCGCCGACCTACCTGCCCTGCGTGTTGCTGTACACAGCCGGTCAGCATGTGTACAGCACTGTAGCCGAACTCGGCATGTGTGCGTGTACGAATTATGTATGTGTATCTGCATGTACGCAGATACGCATTTACATGTATTACTTTCTGCATGTAAAGAAAGTTCTTCCATTACAAAGAGATCTCGTAATGAATATTGCAACAAAATCTTGCCCATTTCACAACGTCCAAAAGAAGCTTTTCTTTTTAACCGATATTCTGTTTTACGTCTGGCGATACCCACTGTTTAGAGGGGCACGCGATGTCTTGGCTTCTCGCATCTAGTCTGGATTCTGGCGGCCTCCAACGGACTGGAACACTTCCAAGCTAGTATCTTGTCCTGGAATCTGCTATTGCAAGACCACGACTTTATTTCCAGCCACTTTATAGAGACCAAAGCGTGCAAAAAGACCGCCAGTCGCCACCAGATACAGGGCAGAATACGTGAGGAGCAGGCCAAACGATGGTTGAGTGGAAAGGCTCCCTACCATCGGAACGGAGCAGGAGAACAAAACAAGCTTACAAATTCATAGTCGCCAGCGCGCTAGACACGGCATATTGCTGTTGGACAGCGTATCACGCCCACTACCAGCCAATTCGCAGTGAAACGTTATAATTATAGAAATCAAAACATCGCAAAAGAGATTTTAGAAGACGGCATGACGTTCGAAATTCTTTCAGAAACCATCACAAATGGTGAGTTGATTGAAATGGATAAATAGGGTTTGCCGCTTACATTGTGCAACGGCCTTTATGAACACTAAACTGCCTGGTTTTCAAAAGCATTGTTTTCCAAGAAGTCTGACCCTTGGAATCTTTGGCTTCGGGCTTTGGAACGCGGCTTGTCATAAATGACGGTAAAGTGCTCCTTGCTGGATGTTCCTGGGCATGACAGACCCGTTTCTAAAGGCACTTGATTTTGTGTTGCATTTCGCTTTCATGATCCGATCCTGGTGACGGCCTCTACGTCCGACACAAAAGGTGAAAAACATGCGAAATAGTCATTTTTTTCTTTGCCCATGAACGGCATACCCACATTCTTCTTAAGCACACGCAGTGTGCTGTGCTATGTCATGTTCAATTTCTTTTAAGAGGACATCCATTTCGGGCTACGATCCCTGGGTGGCCAAGACAGGCTTCTGAAACCAAGACTACTTGGCAAAGAAATGTGCTGAATTTTGGACTACGCGGATCCTAGGTTCTCAATCGCGCGTGCACTATTCATTTCATTTAGTTGCGAATGGAGTCCGCGACTGCAGCCGACGTGGTAGGCCCGGTTTACACAGGGTACTAGACATAGGGTGGAACAAAGTTTAGTCGTAACATTTTGGTATAATATTAGAAATGTACCAAATCGCCTCTTTGCTGGTGCAATTTATGGTTTCGTCTAGAATTTGGCATCTCTACTTTCAAGGGAAGATGACGCAGATGTTTCGATTATGGTGGATCTTTTAGCCGCGGTATATTTGATACTGGCGACATGATTTCATGGAACGCTCTAGTCTTGCGGCCGTCGTGCAGAAGTTTTGCATTGGGCACCTTGTATAAAGGACATTTTTAGTTTTGCTCCTGTGCTTGCCATATTATGGTCTTGTTACTTGTCACGGAGCAGTTTTACAGTGAGTACCATATACACAGGATATTGTACTCTAGTTTTTACCATATATTTACCTTTTGCTGCGTTTTGGTCTTGATATCACTGTTCCCTGGAGTATGTTTGTAGTGAGTGTCTTATATATATGATTGACACGTTATCTTAAACCTGTTCATTGCTAGGCTGAAGCTTGGTTAGATAAATAGCAGGAATTGTCAGTATTATTTCGTTTGCCGTATCATCATTGCTATTGTTTTTCGTATTACTCTCTCGCTCCATGCTCTCTATTTCATGCCATTCTAAATGTTTCCCACTTTAATTTATTTCATCTCTCATCTGTGACTGCTTTTGAGACCTTCTTGCGATTGCTGTTGTTACTGTTATATTTATATGTTGTATGATATTAAATTGCACATCTAATATGGCAAAAATTACATTATATTAATATGTTGCTGAATATTGCTATTGTTACAAAACCAGTCAAAAAGCAGCCAAAAAAAGAGATGCTTAACAATAAACTTCAGTCACTTTCACTTCATAGCTTTTTTAAACAATCCCAGAGGCAAAAAAACGGTGTGTAGGCATTCAAGGAATACTAGCATCCCTTCATGCATTATCATGCACGGAAACAAGAAAATCGAAATTAAATCATGAGAAGACTCGAGCGTGGTAAAAGACGGTTTGAAAAAGTTCGTTCTGAATGGAAGGCCGTTGTAAATCATTATGCGGCCAAACGATGATCAGTATCCGAAAACTCTGAAAAATCTTTGTTAGCATCCTGGCAACAACCTCGCAATTGCGGTTATATTGCACTATTAAGGAAATGTAGAAAGGAATGCGCAGCTGGGTTGACAACCACCGAAATCCGTGAAAAGGCGCTTCATGCACAGTGTGAAAAGGATGCCTTGCCTGGTATTCGATCCTGCAATCTTACGCTCCGAAGTCGAAGCATTTACGGACTGCGCTATCGCGGCCGGCCAGTCATGCTGCAAATCTCAGAAAATCGGGAATGCGGTGTAGGCATGTTTTTACCCAATGCGCCATAGGAGTCTGGCTCGTGTGACGAAAAAGTTACAAAGATCACCAAAAGGCAATGAAGCGAGCTATCATACGGTGTGACAATGACTGCAGTCTACCGATGGAGAGCTGAGATATAACTGCGAAAATGGGGCATTTAACATGCAAACCCTGCGGGCTAGCAGGAAAAGTACGCCATGGAGCGCTATTGCTGCCAACTAACTTCGCTGGGGGCCGCGGTTTACACTGGCGTTTTTGACGCGTCGTCGCCGCCAGGTCCATAGATACAGAAAGGGAGATCGGTTGCTGCCATTGGCTAGTAATGGGCAGTGCGGTGTGAGCGCCGCCATCTTTGTGGTTGGTATGTGGGTTTGTTTACCATTACGGCCTATGGGAAAGACTCTTTTTTTGCGAGGTGATAATTCGGTGGCTATTGGAAGGAGAATGCGTAGGTGCGTGTTACCGCGTTCATTCAGGATTTTCTGCAAGCAATCCGCTTGGCTTATATGGATCTAATCCGGTTCGGAAATAAAAGCTGGTGGCAAATGAGCAAGTACGAGCATTACCGGCACTGGCTCCTTGAACCATTGATATAATGATGGTAGCATAACATGGTGAAAAATGGTATTGTGGAGACAGGTCTACATTTTTGCTGCTCACCTAGCATATGTTGTATATGTATTTCATTGAAATGAAAAATGGGTTTGAAAAAGGCATGCATTTTCATCTGGCAAACTGATTGTTAGAACATTTGATTGATCCTCTTGAATAAATGTAAAAAGATATCATTCTCAAGCAAGAAGTATGAGTAACATTATATCATGCAATCTGTCTGTCTCATGTGAGGAACTGAACTTCCCAGGCCTAACAAAGTATATTTTGTACAGTGAACTGCTTATGGGTAGGTCCAGACCAAGTGTTAAGGAAGCATTAAATCTGTCCATGTAGCCTAACCTACCCCGTAATTCTCATTTATCTTCAGATTTTGGCCTCTGTCTTTGCCATTTTCAAAAATCTAAGCATATGGGCAAAGGTTTGTTTTAAAAATAAATGCATGCAGTTTCTACCCAAATAGGGAGCAGAAAGGTATGGTGGTCCCAGATTTTGCACCAAATGGTTGGCCATGGTCCAGATGACCCACAGGGTCTGCAAGAGACGCTGATGGTTCAATGCACCATTCTGCATGTTATGTGTCTTTACAGGTTCCAGGATTATGTTCACTTTTACAAGTCTTGCATTGCAAGTCTGTTGTACATATAAACGGTATTTTAATATCAGCTTTATGTGAGAAACGGAATTCTGATTCACAGAATATTTATCTCAAAGCTGCTGCAATAATAGTTTTATTTCATACACCAGATTTGAATGTGGCAATCCACCATCATGCCACATTGATGATGTTGTGATATGTGTTGTTTGCTATGCTGGATGCATCAGCAAAATGAGATCATAGTTCTCTTTTTCGTTTTGCATTTGTAAATTGACCTAACTGAATTGTCTCAATGTGGATGAAACTTTGCAGGTTATTACAAATAATGGTCAGATTCAGAAAGAATAAGTGGTCTGAAACGAAAATGATACATTTCGATCCCATACTGAAAGACAAAGTCTGCAGACAAAATAAAAATGGCACAGTTATTTATCATTTGTGATTGGGATCTCGAACAACAACATCTGTGTTATTTGTGTATATTATTTAGGCTTCTATTGGGAGGTGCTGCAGCCAGCATTAACAATGACATAATCACTTCACAAACAAAAAGCTATGTGTATACTTAAGTCTCGTCTGAATCATACACATTGTCATAGGCCACAAATCCAGCACAGTGATTCCTTTTTTTGAAGTCCAGCAATGGTTCTCCATGCATTATAGGCTAAATGCCAGGCATTCTGTCAGGCATCAACTGCCAGTTTCATTTCGTATCTTGTTCCTGCCAGGATGAATGATCTGGACTGCCACACTCATATCCAGTGGATTTAGATTCCCAAGCTTCAGATAAATGCCCCCAAAAAACCACTCAGCAGCACATTCTTCAGATTCACTGCCGTCATAGTTATCTTAGGACGCATTACTGCACATCATTGCAGTTTCATATGTTTTTGAAACGAACGAGTAGTAATTTTGCACATTCGAAGTATTTGGAAAGCTGCAGCAGACTATTTAGTGCATCACAACTTTTATTATATCTTGCTGGACTTTTGAAAGTCAAGCTCTCCCTTATGACATAAAATGATTACTACAGTTTTGCCTTATATTTTTCCTTCATATTAAAACGTAATTTTGTGTTTGCTTTCCAGAATGGTATTCTGTATTCGCATATACCTACTGTATACTGTTTGTACAGCTTTGCTATATTTCCTAAATATACCTTACTCCTTCACCATACTGCAACCAAGAGGGCTATAATACAGGCCTTTTCTGAACACATTTTTTATTTCAGTAAAAGGCATACATATCATAGGTTAGGTGACGAGCAAAAAAAGCCCACCAATCTCCATATGGCCATTTTCCACCGCGCAATGCTGCATTCTGTGTTAATAAGTCAAGGTGCTAATGCCGGTGATGATCGTACTTGCTCACTTGCCACCATCTTTTATTTCCGAACCGGGTTGGATCCATATAAGCCAAGCGGATTGCTTGCAGAAAAATGTTGAATGAACGTGGTTACACGCACCTGCACATTCTCTTTCCAATAGCTACTGAATTATCACCTCGCAAAAAAAACTAGTTTTCCCCATAGGCCGTAATGGTAAACAAACCCACATGCCAACCACTAAGATGGTTGCGCTCATACCGTGCCGGCCAATGACAGCAGCCTATCTCCCCTTCTATATATATGGTCAGGCCGACGTTTGGCCGACGTTTGCCGGCGTTTGCCTGATTCTGCGGATGTCATATTTTTACGATGACGTCACTGTTCACCCAATCAACTTGGCGATTGTCGCCTCACCTGTTCGCATTGTTTTGGGGACGTCGAAGGCGAGCTGTTTACATTTCAATCATGCATGTTTATATCCAAGTTTAGTTATGTAAATGCCTTGTGTTGTCAACACGACCATATCTTAAACGACCCTGCAGTCTAAGTAGTTACGCTGACAATGCTGACTGCATTTTTTCCGTTGAAAATATGGCAATTTCGAAAAGTCGGTACGGCTGATGGAAATGGCTGGCTGGTGGAGAACCGCGTCAGAATCTTCCATGCGTTTTTTTTTTTTGAAAGAGGCCTTTGAAGTTGACTGGAAAGAAGTGGTCTAAACTCATTCACACATATTCAGTCAGTGGCGCTGATGCATACCTAAATAGATAGGGTATGCAGTGATTTTAGCATATGCACAATGCAGCAGGTGTTCTGATATTGTGTCAATGGCCCAGGGATGACCTGAACAATACTTGTTAGAACTAAAAAGATCTTAAAAAAAACTGTGAGGATTCAGTGGCTGTAAAGTTTCTGGTGCTCGTCATTTGGTACTGCCATGACCTCTCTAGACATCCATAAACCAGAATGATGTACCGCGTAACTTAGCGGTAACCATGACGAAAACTGTTGGTTGCCCAGAGGATTTTTCATATGTTATAACCAGCAGTCCTTGGTTTCCAGATACTCTGTGCCGTTCAACTTGAAGCATTTTCAGTTTCTTTACTAAACTATAAAAAATATGTGTGATTACAAACATAGCCACAAGATATGCTTGTTCCTTAAGTCTCGTTCAGTTTGGTGGGAACATAGGCACAGATGAAGGAGACAAAAGTTTGTGGGGTTGACAGTACTCACCATGGAGAATCTGAGCACCAGGTGAGGGCAAATCACGTGTTATCATCTTAACAGACTTTGCAGTGATGATTACAAATGTAAAAGTTCAGGAAAATGAATTCCCAGCTGTATTTGCAAATGACGAAACCAAATGCACATACAAGTGCATGCAACAGTATATGTGAAGCTTATGCTGCAATGTGTGTCATCACAGCCACAAACATTTTGATCAAATTAATCAGATATATTGATCGGAGATTGAATGTTGATCAGATTGATGGAATAAAAAATGGGATAACAAAACAAAAAGCAATCTTGGTACAGAACCATGTGACAATTGGTGCTTTCAAAAAAATGACAATGTGATGCTCCAGATTGAAAATGTACTCCACACTGTTGCAAAATATGTCACCCTCTTGCCCCATCCCATAAAAACACAATGTCCCTTGTTTTCAAGCTGACGAAGAAGTTGATGTAGGCAGAACAATCACTTAATGTTTGTCAAAAATGCATACTACCATTAAATATTTATCCGGAATGCGTCATGAATATTAATGAATATTTAGCCAAAATGTATGACGGAAAGAACTCATCTTGGTTGTCAACTTTTCTGTTTGCCACTGGCATTGAACACCATTCGTTGCACATTGTAAAAGTTGCGATGTTTTTTCAGTTGAGGGAGGCCAAGCATTAAAGCTTTTTCTTGTTCAACACCTTGGTGTCAATGTTTTTCTTCATGGCTTTCTGATTGGGTGGCAGCTATATTTATGTGCCTACCATCCCTGGACTTACCTTGTCTGCTATACAAGGAGAATAATCGGATTTGTGAAGCGCATGTGTCATGTACAGATTGATAATGCACATAGTTACAGAATGCTATAAACAAATTAAACTGCCAGCTGGTATGTCCTATACAATAATGGTATGTCTTCAGGTCCAAGGTTGTTCAATGTTCGATAATGTTCCATTTTTACCATATTATTATCAGATTCCGCCTTACTGTAAACAGTTAAAGGTCTGACGTTCATGCAGCGAAAACATTGCAAGGTGACATCATGGCAAACATCGCAAGATGTTGCCTTGCTTTTTAAAGGCCGTCGTTATTTTGTTCGGACGCGTTACTTAAATACATATTTCAGATCACTGGCACAGCCAAGCGTGGAGGGGGGAGACCCCCCGCGCCCCATTTTTTGTGAAAACCATTGCACACTGTCTTCCCAGGAGGCATTTTTCACATGACTTCAGTGCACACTGAGCTCCGCCCTCCGCATTAAGAAAACCCTGGCTGCGCTCCTCTTTTAGTTACACATGGTGAAACAGACTTCAGTAATCTTCGGATCTGGAGCACCCTCGCCGTAGCGACCCCTGCAACGTTGGAGCTGACGCCGGCGTCATCAACGGAGTTGCCCCTCTCCCCGCCCCGCAACGTCATCGGCGGAGCGACGTGTGGCAATCTGGCGAGAGCTGCCCTGGCGCCTTCCCCTCGTCCCCACCGGAGCGACGGGCCGGTGGGACCGGGACGAACGTGCAATTTGTGGGCAAAAAATTGCATGTTCATCCGTGAGCAGCTAATGAACAGGTGCGTAGGCGGTACTGTTACCGATCGATAAATCACGTCGCCATGGCCATATCTCAGTTGGTTCACATCACCCCTGGTCGCTGTGCTTGTGCGGGGTCGCGCCAAGCTACGCAGTTCTTGAACCGTTTTGTTGTATGTTTAATACAAACCGTTGTGTAATAATCGTATGTTCTTTCATTGAGTGGCGGAGTTCACGATTGAATTAGAGATGTCTTATTATTATGATTATGTTATTATAATTAGGCTACAACCAGCTTCTAATACATTACGGCTCGCTGTTGGCACCAGACCGGCTGGCCAGGGCGGGGTACTGTCAAACTCCTTGTCTTTATTTAAGTTCTTTTGTAGGACCACCCGCTCCCCTCATCGTGTGCCTCAGCAGCTCGCATATATTTTTCTTCGCGTTTTATTGGTCATACAGCACGAATACATAGTTTCATCACCATCACGTGAATGACTCAGTCAGCACCACGCACGATGGACGGAGCTTCCAGGTCGTCACGGCACAATGGACAGTTCCAGGGTCGCTGGGGCCACGCCGGAAGCAACCAAGTATGACCCCACGCGAACGACCATTACGAAATTTATTGCAGGCTTCTCAAAGAAACTGTCATCCAGTGTTGCGGGCGAAGAAATGGGAGTACTTGCTCCTCTTGCGACGTTCGACATAATCACGTGAAGACCACAAAATCGGAATTCTATCCCGTAAATCACGAATACTGCTTGTAATAAAGCTTAAATATCAGCTATCAAAGCCCAGCGCGCAATATTATTAAATTATTAGAAACTACAATAATTATGTTGATATGGATCACAAAAACGGCTATACGTCGATGTGATTTTCATCGCGAAAAGTCAAGAGCCGAAAACGAAATGAAATCGATGAGGGGTTCGAGAATGAGTGCATCGCCTGCTTCCATGCGGCGTGGCACCCGAACCGCGAGCCGGGGATGTCTGGCTGCCGGTACGAACGAAAGACGGTGCATTGAAATACACCATGGTGCATCTCCCTGATCGCTGCGATCTCTGGATCGCCAGCTCTACATCGAATCCTCGAAAACGTTCAGAAACAGTTTTTCTCATATTGCCATCGCTTGCGCGTGGCACGTGCTGCGCGCATTGAAACGTGCTGTGTGCCATGCGATTGCCCATTCACCTGACGTTTCAAACTGACGCGTCTCGTGGCCATCCAACCGATGGGTGCCGAGAAAACCTGCCGTAACCGAGACGATGTTTGCTGCAGTTTGTGTTTCCCGTTTTACGCGTTATTCCTACGGACAGAAAAAATCGCCCTTGATGCGCGCAGCGCGCACCAACGACCGGTCGCAGCGCGACGAAAGTTATCAGATGTACTGGTGGTGCACGAGGCCCTTTGAACGCTCGCGACACATGCCGATCCGCTAACCCGTTTGGGCACCGGGCAGGAGCGAGGATTTCCCGACAGAAAGATAGACAGAAGGAAAGACAGAAAGACAAAAAGACACACTGTTCAGGTTGTATACAGACCAGGCCTCAAGGCTTGCTCCTTAACCAAGGTTACTGCCCCACCCCCTGTCTGCAACTCATGCTTAGCATTGATACCAGTTTGGAGACACTCAGATTTCTGGATCTAACCATAAGTTCTCCGGAACAAAAACATGTATTCCGTTATGCACTCCTGCGCGAGCCGGGTACCAAGAACACTGCATGACCTATGCCGCAAGGCAATGCCGTTGCAAATTCCTTGTCGACGACAGGCGAAATTGGCCTCTAGATCTGATGCTACAAATAAAATCCTTACAAAAGTCCCTTTGGATTGAAATTCCATGAAGGTGACGCATGCTGTCGACTGCTGCACGTGCTTGATGCCTTACGATTGGGCATTCGGTTCCTTTCGAGGCGATATCCATTTTGAGTCGCGCTGACCTTGGGTTGTCGAAACGGCTAGTTGGAACGACGACCGTTTTGGTAGTAAAAAGTGGCCAATTTGTTTTTATGCAGCGGATCTCAGCCATTGGGTCGTGCATGTATCAGTGCATCTATTTGACTGTAAATTTAGTAAAATACTTCAACCAGTAAGCGCTTTTTTCCCCAAAAAATTCTGCATTTGGACGTACTGGACTTTACAGACAGATGGACTGTAACTGAACGACGGTGAAACAGGATCATGTTTTGCAATGATATGGGACACAAAGGAACGAGTTACACGTTGGTGCAATTTTCGATGCAAAAAGCCAACGGCCCCATTGCGACGTAGAAGTGAAATCAATACGAGGTTCGAGAATGAATGCGTGGTCCCCTTCTAGGTGGTGAGGCACCCAAACCGTGGACCGGAGGCAATTGGCTGTAGGTACAAACGAAAGACGGTACGCGGAGATATACCATGACGTTCTTTCAATATATCATGGTGCTTTTTCCAAGTCGCTGCGGTCTCTGGATCACCAGCACCACACTTAATCCCTAACAACGCTTACAAACGGCTTTTTTAATTGCAACCGCTTGCGCATGGCAAGTGCAGCGAACCAACCAAAACGTGGTGCGCACCACGCGATTACCCGTTCAATTCTCGTTCTTGCTTAACCCTATTCCCGGCAGCGGGGACTGAATTCGTCCCCTCTCGGGTTTTTGCTTGCCGATTCCAGGCTTTTTGACGCAGCTTCACGAAACCTGGTCACTTTTCCTAACTATTCTTTCTACGTGATGTGACAAAATTTCAAAATTCTATTTTGCTGAGGGGCGGAGTCAGACAACGTTTTTGGGGGGCACCTCAGGCCATTTTGGCGATGTTGAGGGAAAAAGGAAAATGTCTGCCAAAAACGGTATTTTTAAAATAAAACTTAAAACTTTATATGGATGAATAGCTAAATAGCTGGGCAATGCGCAGTCATAATTTTGTTTGTCTGAGGTCACTGTGCAAGGTCAAGTCAAGGCCAAAAGCCAAAATTTGTTGTTTTGCAATAATTTTTGCGCTGTTTTTTTTTTTCAAATGCCAAACCCGGAATATGGATGACGTAACAAGGCGACCTCTACTTGTGTATGAAGTTTCAGCTTGATATCAGGTCGGGTCAACGGAGCTATGACCTAAAATGTCAGTGCGCGTAACCTATATCGCAATAGCCATAAAATGGAATTTTTGAAATAGAGTGAATTCAAATGATAAAAAAACGTTTACAAATAACATTAAATGCACACGAGATCATTTCAAGTGATTCCAGGGTTATTGGAGGTCATTTAAGGTCAAAGGTCACAAGTTGATCTGAAGAACGTGTGACCATGATCGTTCCCTCTTTTTTCATGTCCCTGGCACCGCCTATGCTAACATTATACAAGCATTGTAATGCGATTTGCGCTTCTTCAGCATAACATGACTAACAGAAGCCAGAAAAGTGTTTTTGCCTTTTTTGTTCATTTAGTGGTTAAAAAACTAATCCTCCTATTTTTAAAACCTTGTGAACGCCCATGAATTTTCCCGAAATCTCAGATGTGTGTAACAATGGTAAAAGTCCTATCCATAATTTCTCGATTCATGCCAGTTTGATCGAAATCGGTCGATAAACAATGGAGTTATAAGAAGTCCAAAAATACCCCCATTTTGACATTTTTGCCCCCTGTATCCACACATTTCAAAATTTTGAAAATTTGTTTTTGTGAAAATGTAGTTCACGTCATGGCCAATCGATTGTCGTTTGTTGCGATGAAATCGGATGTGTAGTTCTCGAGATCTCAGGGGGGGGGGGGTTCAAATCCACTCCCCGTGCCGGGAATCGACCATACCGTCTAGCCCTCCGGGAATAGGGTTAACGCGTTTTGGGCCGATTTGGCCTGTGGTTCTCGAGCAAACTCGCTGAGACCGAAACGATGTTTGACGCTGTTGGTGATTCTCATTTGAGGTACTATTTCTATGGGCTGAAAATCCTCCTTGAAGCGAGCATCACGCGCCAGCGACGGGCCGCAGCGCAATGAAGGTTAGCCCATATAAAGGCAGAGCGCAGGGCCTTTCAAACGGTGCGCGGCGCTTGCGCAGCCATCAGCAGGTTCGGGTCCTGGATCGGAGTACAGATTTTTCGACGGGCAGACAGACATTCGTTACTAAAGCAGTACATAAATTGTTATTTGTATGTTTATAATAAAATAAAGACTGACCAGTTAAAATGTAATACCTCCTTTCCCAACAATGACTGTGGTGAAAGAGGGCTGGGGCGTCTCTGGTTATACCGACGGCAAAACGTTGTCAAAATAGGAAGACAAAATCCATTTTCAGTCCGTTTTCTGAACTCCATAGAGACAATGTTAAATTATCAAAGCTGTAGGTGAAGAAACTGCTCTATGAACCTCGCGGTTTTGTCGTCCCTGCTTTTGTCATCTTTCTCTTTTTTTCTTGTTATGAAATCACCATTTAACGGGCGACAGAGCGTGTGCTAAATACCATGACAACCGTTCCGAAGTACCGTACCCGTCTTTTATATAGACACTTTTGCCCGGACTAATCCTTGACTATCCTCGTCACTATTCTGGTTTTGAATGCCTGTACCGCACTTTTGGTCCTCACTGTTCCCACCACTTTCAGGATCCTGACTGCCCTCACCGCGCTCCTCCGACTGACTGCTCCAGATGTCGGTCTGCTCCCGCCACACTCCGATCTCTGACTGGCTGCACAACACTCCCCGATGCTGCCCTCTCTCACCACCCTCCTCTGCCTGACTGGCTGCATCTCACTCGGCCTGCCGGGTCGCTCCCGGCTGCTGATGGTCGCTGCCTGGGCGCCGGTTCCGGCCGCGGAGCCGGCCTGGCAGACGGCTGCGGCACCCAATCTCCTGGGCGGGGCAGCCGCGCTGGTCCGGTGCCCAGCGGACGTGACGGCAGCCAGGGCGGCTCTCTCCACTGCCGACCGGCTCCGGCTGTGGCCTTGCAGCTGAGGCAGCGTCCGAGCCCCGGTCCGACCCGACGGCTGAGGCAGCGTCCGAGTCTCGGTCTGACCCGACAGCTGAGGCAGCATCCGAGTCTCGGTCTGACCCGACAGCTGAGGCAGCGTCCGAGCCCCGGTCCGACCCGACAGCTGAGGCAGCGTCCGAGTCTCGGTCTGACCCGACAGTTGAGGCAGCGTCCGAGCCCCGGTCCGACCCGACAGCTGAGGCAGCGTCCGAGCCCCGGTCCGACCCGACAGTTGAGGCAGCGTCCGAGCACCGACGAGCCCCGCACAGGCTGATCGGTTAATCGCGACATTCAGCCATCATGTATTTCCCGATTAGGAGGATCAGCAGCTGTCAGGTCGACTACACAAATGCCTAGAGTTGAGGAACTCAGGTCCCGTACTTCAGTTTTTCTCGTTCCGATACAGATTTTCAAGGCTCAGCGACCATGAAGTTTACTTCTGTGTTCTTGTAAAAGGCAAGGGGCTTACATTTATTTGAAGTGAAAACTCAATTTCGAAAACGCACATTTTGGCAAAAAAGCACTAACGCACAGATCTGTCATCCCACTGGGAAAAAGCATGGCACTTGTCTAGAGTACCAGCACCTCAACAAACTGGGCCTTATTTAAAACACAAGGCCAGCAAACACAGCTCACTATGTGTCTCGTAAATCCCGACATTTCAGCGGTCTATAACGCGGTCAAGATGTCTAGACGGGGCTGGCTCCAGACGGCGGACAATTCGGGCCACTGCCGCTGCCTGGCACGCCGCGACTGCTGGCGGCTAAGCTTCTTCAACAACAGCGGCAGCCTCGGGCGGGGAGGAAGGGGGACAGGGGGCTACGGCTGTTGACCTCATGACGTTGAGAATCAAATGTCGCCGTTTTGTGTTTGTTTTCTCAATGACGAGACATTTGATCACTCTCTTCCTTAGTAGAAATGGAATATGCACCTCTAGGATGTTTCCTAGAGACGTCTCTATCTACTCCAGCCATTGGGCAGCAAAGCATACCACCACTGGGCGATTGCAAGTCTGTAATAGTTCATTCCACCTGACGTCATCGTCGTGACTGGGTGTAAAATTTCTAACAGCTTTGTAGTGTCGTTTTTTTCCACGGCTGTCCAATGGTATCCTTCTCAGGGGCGTCTAAGAACGTCTGTCACATTATTCTACAATGTCATTCGTCACGCGGCCGTCGAATACCGACCGCCACTTTGTCGTCAAATACCGTCCGTCACACGGCTGTCCATTACCGCCCGTCACTTGCCCTCCTACACCGTCCGTCACATGGCCGTTATGTACCGTCCCTCACATGGTTGTTCTGTACCGTCCGCCACACGGCCATCCACTACCGTCCGTCACACATCTACCTGTACCGTCCGCACACGCCCCTCCAGTACCGTCCGTCACACGGTCGTCCAGAACCGTCCGTCACGAGGCCGTTAGTGTTGTCTGTCAGCCGGCGGCGGCGCGGTGGCGGGCGGCGTCGCTATGCTGTTGACAGGCGCGCCGCCCCCTGCCGACGACCCCTGCCAAGGTCGCTGGCCGGCCGCCATTGATTCCGGCTGCGTGGTGGGTCGCGCCGGTCCGGGCGCCGGCCGGCGAGCGGCCCGCCATCGCCCGGTCGATGCGACTTGTGTCATGAGAGGCCCCGCACACCGCTGGCGTAGCCAAAGGAGAGCCTACCCTGCCCCTTAGGCCTGCATTTCTGTGAAAATCGTTGCTCATCGACTTCGCGGCAGGCGGTTTTCGTATGATTTCAGTTCACACCGAACTCCGCCCCCATCCCCACTCCCTTTAAGGAAAGCCTGTCTGCGCCCCTGTCGCACACGGCCCGATTCCGCGCCGTGTGGAGCTGTCAGCCGGCAGACAGCGTGACTGGTGTCTGGAGACGGTCTGCCTGTGGTCGGGCGGCCCAGGGAACGGGGACGCGTGGGTTGACGACGAGTCAGATGGTCCAATGCGGCGATCCATATATCAAGCGCTGGTGGTCGGAGGACTCGTTCGAGGAAGGCAAGGAGAAGACTTAGGCGGAATGGGTCAACGGTCTACATTGAAAGAATACAAATATGCTAGAGGGCTTAAAACAACAGCCTAAATGATGAGGGGCAAGAATGACTATGAGCAACGACCAACGTGTCTGAAAAAATTTTCACCTGGCAAAAGACGATCCAGAAGGTTTCTTGGAAACGAGACAGTCGCAGTCAGCGATCCAGATTGCCCAAAACAACGATGCCCACAATCAGTCACTCGGACCCCCGAGCAGCCAAGACGATGGGAGCGACAGTTGGAGAAAGCACTCCTGATGGCAAGAAACTCCGCGCCGACCGCCGTCTCTCTCTCTCTCTCTCTCCCTCACTCTCTCTATCCCCTCCCTCTCTCCCTCTCTCTCCGCTCTCTCTCTCTCTCACTCTCTCTCTCTCTCTCTCTCTCTCTCTCTCTCTCTCTTCAACAGCCAACTATCCGTCCCGCCGGAGACTGTCGCCCAGATATCGGCCGACACGGTCTCCAGAGTCGGCAGACTCGGTCCAGACTGTCGGCGACCGAGGCTCCGGCATCGGAGGGCTCGGTCTCCGTCGAGAGACTCGCCCTCCCCTGCCCAGAGGCTAGCACTGCAGAACGTATCGGTCGCCAGGTCCGGACCTGCCGTCCCGCCTGCGAGGACAGCCCCGGAAATGTCCGGAAATTAGGCCTGCAGAGGCGCCCGTCCCGGTAATGACAGCTGCACCATGACGGGGATGACACGGAACGCTCCTGGATGAACCACAGTTAACCTCAGCCTTGTAACCACACATAGCCACAGCTTGTACCCCAAAACACTAAAAAAAAATGTTAATGCCCTCAGATGCAACAAAGATGCCGAAGATGAAGGAACACAAAGCGAGTCCAAAGGAATCTTCTGTGTTTATCGACTTTCCATAAATATATTCATTTGGAATGTAAAATATTTGCCATCGATTTCAACGCTCGCTTCTCAGAAATGCCTAGATGGACCAACAAATGAGATTAATAAAAAATATGTTTTGTGATCATCCGCTGATACTGACCAACACGGGTCTTCTGCATTTATAAACGGAGTTCCGATGCGCAATGTGGGATTTCTAGGACTACAAGGTACAGCTGTTAGATGTAAAATACTTCCTCCAAAGAATCGCAAAACTTCAGGTGAGGAGCCAGTAAAACAATGAAGATGAAGAAAACGTATGACAGGTAAGCTGGCCAAAGGAAGATGAAGGTTTTAAGGCACTAGAAAAAAACAGTTATGAGAAAGTAACTTTGTGTACAGGAGACGAATAAGGTCGCAAAAACAGACAGAAAATGAAAGAGGAAAAAACGAAAGCAGCAGAGGGAAAGCGAGCTAAAAAGAAAAAAAGGGAGAAAAGAGAGACAGAGGGAACAGGAAGAGGAAGTAGGCGACAATTAAAAGGGTGCGGAGTAAGAGAGCAAGATAGAGAGAGGGAGCGAGCAAAAATAGAGAGAGAGAGAGAGAGAGAGAGAGAGAGAATAACTGAGAGTAGGCGAGGAAGGGCCGAGAGCCGAGAGGAGAATGAGCCGGCGTTGGCAGAGAACAGGCCATTAGCGGGCTGGGATTGTTGGCGGCCGAGGCCATACATCGCGGCCGGCCGCGGCCGTGGCGGCGCCCCGGCCCGGCAGCAGTAATGAGACCGGCCGGGATATAACATTGTTTCATGAGGCGGCCGCGGGCCGACACGGCCGCCGGATCAGGGGCGAAGTCAGGCGCTGGAGGATCAGGGGCGGAACCAAGCGCTGGCGGATCAAGGGCAGGGTCAGGCGCCGGCGGATTAGGGACGGAGCCAGGCGCCGGCGTGTACATATACATATACATATACACATACATACAAATATAAACTCTGGAAGTGACCAGATACACCGATGTTGGCTACCTTCACTGAAATTCGTCAAAAGATACGTGTGGCGCCCTTATTTACACTCAGGCTATTCCGTGATGCTCGAAATCTGACCTGCAAAAGATGAAAAAGTGACGCCGTAGCTCAATGACTTGACATGACCTTGACCCGAAATTTTTAGACAAGACGTCAGATGAGTGGAACTTGTCGTATTCCACATTTTAAAAGTCAAACAAACACCATTTCCCCGTTTCGTTCAAAAAGTCGTACGGAATGCCCTGTACGGGCCAAGAAAGTGTCAAAAGTTCGGCTTTTCGACTCCATTTGGCGTTGAAGATATTCATCTAGGGTCATAAAAATTTCACGCAATGTAAATCGCTATAGCCCTATTCTGTCCATAAAATTTCATGTCTCTAGCTCTTTCCGTTGCCGAGATCGGAGGGGGGGACTTTTGTGTCCCCTTTCCAGTGAGCGTTATCGTGAAACCCCCTTCCACTGCGCGGGTTAACATCAGCGGCTACCACTATGTCACCATTGGCAACTTCTGGTGCTTCTAATTGCCCGCCATTTGTTCATTGTTGTCTGGCCGCAAGGAAAATCGCCTTTTATGCTAACACATTACATTCATTTTGCCCGAAATGCTTTTAATTTCAATAAAAAAATGCAAGGAACAGATGCCGAAAAAGCCGAGCCGAACAGGTGCCGAGCTACACTTCAGAATTACAACTAGGTCATTTCTCGAACATGCACACAAAACTTGAAATGAAATAACCAGTGTGAAATTCATTATTCATCGCGAATGAAAGTCATTGAACTCTCTTGGGGAGTGGCTTAACATTTCTTGATTAACGTTTTGACCGTGGAATTTTTTCTTCGTCCAGCGGACAAAACATTGCGACAAAACCTTCATCTAGGTTGCACTACATGGTACGTGTTCATGTTTTTTGCCGTCTTCGGCATGTGGTAATATATATCTGCCCGAGACCGAAGGCAAAGGGCAAAAAATTAACAGCATTCAAGGCCCAAATGTCCAAGGAAATTATTCCGGCCCTATTATGGTATGGCTTTTACCAAATGCTGCTGTATGCCAGAACACCGACAGAAAATTAAAACCACTCATCCCACCATGCTTGGATTATGGCATCGGGGACAAACACCATGAACACACAATCCTGCCGTAGCAAGGAGACCTCTTTCCGTTGTGTTTCTACAAATTCTAGTCGTATTTTTGTCCGAATAACTGTTGACGCGTGATTCGGTAAAACATTTCAGCCCATGGTCCAAGATGCTTTCCCAGACCAAAGAGCATTCAGGCGACAAGAAATTGCATTGCACAAGCTAATGCAAAAAGGGATATTCCAGTATTTGGTAAAACATTTCAGTAAGTTGGTTTGTAACACTTGTCCAGTTCAAGACTCAACCAGAACACGTGACTTACTCAGCCGGCCACGAGCGTGGGGGAAATCTTGTAAACAGGTAAATTCGTTTTTTATGCTCTTTAATATGAGCCAAAAATGAGTCACAACTTGGGAACCGGTAGCCCGCTTGGACTGGAAATTACTTTTGTCGTCAAATTGAAGCATTTTAACGGTACCTTGCTCAACGAAAAAAATGCGCCACTAAACGCCGTTTTTGCCGTTATGAAAACAAACAAACAAACATGTAGAAATCGGATCATGTTATTTTAAATCATGATGCTTTAATCATCCTTGCCTTAACACTAGCAAGAGTAGTGCATTGTTGCTGACGCCAAGCCACATCCGACGCGTAATTAGGTTGGACACATTCTGTCGAAGAACGCTACACGGACCAGCATCTTTCCGCCATCTGTTGGTTATCCATTATCAGAGGACCGCAAACCTAATCACAATGGCCTGGCTTTTGTGAGATTGAAGTGGGTTGCCACTTTGAAATCCCATCAGAAGAGATGAAAAAGCAACCAGATTGTCACAAGAAGAATATGTTTCGTATTGCTGACGTTAACACAGGTTTCGTATTCCCTTCCTGGGTTACCGTGATAAATTCCCGTGATACATTGCAAAATTTTTAGAAACACATTTTTTTTCAAATCTGCACCTCTGGTTCTTTGGCTGAGTATGGCGGGGGGGGGGGGGTGATGCATAAGGCGTGTTACTACATAACGTTTTAACTGCACAGTTGTTACTGTCTTGCTCGAATAAAAATACAATGATGGACAATATTGGTCGTCGCTGGACCTTAGTGACAGTGCCTATGAGACGAAACAATCCAGACAAGCACAGAATAACAATTGTGATTACCATTGGTGGGTGGATCCAGGGAGAGGAGCAATGGGACAATCGCACCACCTTTTCTAAAGCTAAATGGCCCACGATGTATAAGAGAAGAGCATTTAGTGTACAAAATACGGAAGAATACAACCAGTAAAGAAAACTACAGACCTCAGGGATTGCGGACCTTCGAAGTGACAAGCAACTCTTGAAAGCACTCGAACTGACCAATCCCAATACCAGAACAATCCTCTGGAGGTTTCCGGATCCGCCACTGGTGACCACCTTTTTCGTAGCCATGACGAGCCGAAAATGAGGCAAAGTGGTCTAAAATTAATGTTTACTTTACTACATACTTACTGTACTTCTAACTATAGTACTTACTATACTACTAACTTACTATACTACTGAAAACAGTGTGCCTACTCTGATTACTCATACATAACGTGAGACAGGAATATGCCGGAATGCCGATGGAATGCAAGTTATCCTCATTTTGCGTCAAATTCTAAGCTGACCAGGGTAAGTGTTGCATCACCTGGGCATCGCTTTACTTCGGAGGGACACTATCTTTCCGAGATTTAGCAATGACCCCTCCAGGTCAACGAGGGATTGAATACAATACTGCACTCCATCGAGACCCGGCACATGGCTGACGGGAAGGTTCATCAAAACACGGGTACTTTTAAAGGATAAACAATGTACACGGCGCCCTGTGTTGAACGCGGGTTCACAAAACTTGGTCACTTTTCCTAGCTATTCTTTCTTCGCATTTTGACAGAAATTTCAAAATTCAATTCTGCTCAGGGGCGTAGCCAGGCAACGTTTTTGGAAGGCACCTCAGGCCATTTTTGGCCCTATTGAGGGTAAAAGGAAAATGACTGCCAAAAACAGCATTTTTAAGATAGAACTTGAAACTTTATATAAATGTATAGCTAAATAGTTGGGCAACATACAAATACAATTTGGTTTGTCTGAGGACACTTTACATAAACGGGTCAAGGTCAAAAGTCAAAATTTGGTTTCATGATAATAATTTCGGTGCTATTTTTTAAATGCCAAACCCGAATATATGTGACGAACAACGTTGCCCTCTATTTGTGTACGAAGTTTCAGCTCGATATCAGCTCGGGTCACGGAGCTATGACCTAAAATGTCAGTGCTAAAATGTGGTATAGGTCACTGCATACCCTATACAACAATAGCCGTAACACGGAATGTTTTAAATAGAGTAAATTCAAATGATCGAAAACGTTTACGGATAATACTAAATGCACACGAGACCATTCCAAGTGACCCCAAGGTCACTGGAGATCATTTAAGGTCAAAGTTCACAAGTTGATCTGAAGAGCATGTGACCATGACAGTTCCCCTTTTTCATGTGCCTGGCACCGCCTATGCTAACGTTATACAAACATTGTAATACGCTTTGCACTTGTTTAGCATATCATGACTAGCAGAAGCCAAAAGAATGCTTTTGCGTTTTTTGTTCATGCCGTTTTTGAAAAACTAATCTTCCTATTTTCAAAAACCTGTGAGCGCCAATGAATTTTCTCAAAATTTCAAATGTTTGTACCAATGGCAAATGCTCTATACATAATCTTTCAATTCATGCCAATTTCATCGAAATCGTTATATAAACAACGGAGTTATAAGAAGTCCAAAAGTACCCCCATTTTGATATTTTTTCCCTGTACCCAGCCCTTTCAAAATTTTGAAAAAATTTCTTTTTTCAAAGTGAAGTTTACGTTATGGCAAACCGATTGCCGTTTGTTGCGATGAAATCGGATAAGTAGTTCTCGAGATCTCAGAGGGCCGAATCCGACCCCCGCCGGGAATCGGCCATATCGTTTAGCCCTCCGGGAATCGGGTTAAACGGAACTGGAGTCATTAATTGTGGTTTGTTCCTATATTTTTCTGTTCACAATGAAATTTAGCGCGCAGAGTCTCAGCCAACATGTCAGACGGATAAAACTGAAAATCGAAAATCGTTGTTCAAATATGCAGGTAACAGCAGCGCATTTCAGCTTCTCGGGGACGCGTGACGTGCATGGCGCACCCTGCTGTAAAACTACTTCCTCTCCAGTATGAGTAATGACCATATTTGCACTGCCTGTGCTTGCAATATGGCGCGGACACTTGGACAGGCGAGGAACTGCATCACCGCCACCTATGCCGAAGAAGGAGCGCCGCGGTTCCAGAGGCGGGACCAATCTGTGCCGGAGGCGGTACAGCCGGCAGGGCAGCCCGGCGTAAATGTCATCCGCCGTGACCTCCAGTGCTGGTCGCTCCGCTCATTTCCGACTGTGCCGGGAAACCCCCGCCGTCCGATACCGGGCCCGATACCGACTCTAATGGCGCACCGGAAACAGCAGGAATCGCGGCTGTGTCCGTTTCCCCGCCCCTGCACTAACAGAGGACAAAAAAACTCAAGGATGTTGCACTATTTTACTACTCATCCAAAGGAGGAAGGAGACCCTGGTTGTCCCCCAACTTTGAAAAGGGATGAAGCGCATGAAACAGATAACTTTTTAGCGTTAAGCAATCGTTCACTTTAGAGATCCGCGAATTTGTTTTTATGCCAATATGGTGAGAAAAACTTTTCGGAACCAATGAGTCTCTGTGTTTCATCGGTTCCACCATCCATGCGGATAAATGCGTATATTGTTATGGTCATGCATCGGAAGCCAACAATCAGCTGGCTGCTCGAATTCGCTCGGAAGTATTCGACGATCGTTTGCGTTACGATCCTTCGTAGCGTTAATAATGTTTGACATTCGAAATTGTCTGTCAGATACTTCAGACAAGAATGTGACGTATCTCCATGATGAAAAAGTCGTTTTGATGAAACAAGAAGAAAATTCCACACGGACTGGTTCGAAACAAGTGTTACGTTGCCTTGTATGTGTAACTGATTGAAAAATGGATAATCGGATTTGATATTTATCAGGCATTGTTCTGGCTAATCATTATTTCGTAAAATATCAAAACACCTTACTAAGTCCTGGGTTATTATGATGATCATAAATCTAATTTTTTTTTTAAATTTTTTAAAAAATTTAAAAATTTAAAAATTTCCCCCTCCTCCCCGGGGGGGGGGGGTTTGCCCCCCCCTTTTTTTTTTTTTTTTTTAGAAAAAAAAAAAAAAAAAAAAAAAAAAAAATTTTTTTTTTTTTTTTTTTTTTTTATTTTTTTTTTTTTTTAAAATTTTTTTTTTTTTTTTAGGGGGGGTGTTTCCTTAGTTTAGGAAAAAAAAAATTTTTTAAAAAAATTTTTTCCCCCTCTAACTTTTTCGCAAAGCAAGATGTCTCACTAATACTTTCAGGGATTAGTGATCATGATAGATGCAACATATCTGCTATCTCAGATTTTTTCGGAATTTTCCGGGTCATTGACCTATGGTTAATTAAGCTCATTTTTAAGACATTTCGTCGTTTTTTCGGAAATTAACGGAATATTTCGTAACATTTTTAGTGTGGAGTGAAGCAGACATCTAGTTACCGTCATGGGCAAAGTATCAAGGACTTCCAGCCATTGACCTGAGGTCAGGTCACGAATAACTGTAGTGAGCCAAAATGTACCACCGTCAAAATTGGCGATGAATTACTCAGAATGGGTAGAAAATGGCAGAACTAGCTTGCACAGACGTAAGTAATACTAGGAACCTCAAAAAGTTTGAAAAATTAGCATATTTTGGAAATAAACAGGCTCTCGCGATTAAAGCCCCGCCAATTGTGTGGAGTGGTAACTAAAAAAATCCCAAATTTAAGCACGAAATTCCATCACAAGAACCACAAAGATCAATAGAATTTACATAGATCATCTTTTTTTTCGCGAAAATAAAGGAATGCTAAAATTAGTTTTCGTCAGTTTGTTAGTGCATACGGGAGCAGCGCACGCCTAGCAGCTGCCGCGAGAATTGCCGTGTCTTTAACTCAACGTTTCGGCGTATGTATTGAACAAATTTTGGAAATTAGACGTGTATTGGCATCCGCGGACCCTTACTTGTGCGCTGTTAGTACCTATGCGTTATTAGTCACGGCCCTTGAGATTGAGGGAACATGACTAGAAGAAGCCAAAGAAGTGCTTTTAACTTTTTCTTAAATCAGTTTTTGCAAAACTAGTCCTTTTATTTTTAAAACCCTGTGAACGGCTATGGATTTTCTAAAAAAAATTGAAATGTATGGACCAATGGTAAAAGTCCCGTCCATAATCTCTGGATTCATGCTAATTTCATCAAAATCGGTCCATGAACCAGGGAGTTAAAAGAGGTGCAAAAATGTCCCCATTTTTGCTCTTTATTCCCTGCATCCGCCCCTATCAAAAGTTTAAAATTTCTTTTCATAGAAATGTAGTCCACGTCATGGTCAATCGATTACCGTTTGTTGCGATGAAATCGGACGAGTAGTTCTCGAGATCTCGGGGGGGACCGAATCCGTTCCCCTGCCGGAAATCGGCCATACCGCTAGCCCTATGGGAATGGGTTAAGTCTGAAGCGGGCTACTATTAATTATGACGAATAGTTTAACCCCATTGCAGGAGGGCTAGACGGTATGGTCGATTCCCGGCAAGGGGGCGGATTCGGCCCCACCCTGAGATCTCGAAAACTACTCGTCCGATTTCATCGCAACAAACGGCAATCGATTTGTGCCATGACATGAGCTACATTTCCGTAAAAACAAATTTTCAAAATTTTTGAAAGGTGTGGATACAGGGGAACAAAAATGTCAAAATGGGATACTTTTGGACTTCTTATAACTCCGTTGTTTATCGACCGATTTCAATGAAACTGGCATGAATCGAGAGATTATGGATAGGACTTTTACCATTGGTACACACATCTGAAATTTTGAGAAAATTCATTGGCGTTCACAGGGCTTCAAAAATAGGAGGATTAGTTTTCCAACAACTGAATGAACAAAAGATGCATAAACAGTTTTTTGGCTTCTGCTAGTCATGTTATGCTAAAGAAGTACAAATCGCATTACAATGTTTGTATAATGTTAGCATAGGCGATGCCAGGGACATGAAAAAGGGAAAACTGTCATGGTCACACGTTCTTCAGATCAACTTGTGACCTTTCACCTTAAATGACCTCCAGTGACCTTGGGGTCACTTGGAATGGTCTCGTGTGCATTCAATATTATCTGTAAACCTTTTTAATCATTTGAATTCACTCTATTTCAAAAATTTCATTTTATGGCTATTGCGATATAGAGGTTACGCGCACTGACATTTTAGGTCATAGCTCCGTGACCCGACTCGATATCAAGCTGAAACTTGATACACAAGTAGAGGGCACCCTTCTACGTGACATGCATTTCGGGTTTGACATAAAAAAAACGGCGCCGAAATTATTGCAAGAAAACAAATTTTGACTTTTGACCTTGACCTGACCTTGTAAAGTGACCTAAGATAAAAAAAAATTGCATCTGATCATTGCCCAACTGTCCAGCTATCCATATCAAGTTTTAAGTTCTATTTTAAAACTCTTACTCTGTTTTTGGCATACATTTTCCTTTACCCACAACATGGCCAAAAATGGCCTGAGGTGCCTCCCACAGACGTTGCCTGGTTCCGCCCGTGAGCAAAATAGAGCTTTGAAATTTTGTCACGACACGTAGACCGAATAGCTAGGAAAAGTGACCAAGTCTCGTGAAGCTGCGTTAAAACGCCTGGAATTGGCAAGCAAAAAACCCGAGGGAGGGGCGGATTCAGCCCCCCTGCCGGGAATAGGGTTAAAGAAAGGAATACTGCTGGACGTAAGCGACATTATTACTTATATCAGGGGCGGATGAAAATTGAAACGGTCTCTTCCTTTCAAGTGTGAGCACAGATGTTTCAAATTAAATGTGCCTCGTGGTAAACCGCCAACCAATTTATGCAAAAGTGGACAGGATTGTTTCATGAGGACAAATGTTATCAGAGAGGACAGATGAAAAGTTTCTAAGAGGAGGTACTCATGCAGTATTAACCTTCGCCGTGCCGGGGGCTTATGAGACCCCCTCCGGCTTCTGAGGGTGGCCTGAAAATCAAGAACGCAGGGACAAGAAACTTGGAGTACGTTTTCAAACATCCTTTGTATACGTTTCTCTAACTTCTTTTACTTTAGGCCACCTCAGGTCATTAACCCAGGACAGGTGAAGTAGGAACATCTTCTAAAAAATACAGTGTCACAATTTTTCGTCTTTTTGTAAAGGTTAACTTGAAACTTTCTGCATCGACAAAGTTGGGTCAGGTAAGTTTTCAGCCTTTTTTATGCTATCAGTTGAGACTGTGAGCCTAGTGTGGTAGTCTTGGACTCTGAACATACTACTATGTGCTTCGCACTTCTTCTACACTTGCACGTGTAGATTTTGACCGGCGACCTGGAGCAATATCACGTTTCATGCCAAATTTTGAGATCTGCGGCCGAATGTAATTCATCGGTTTACAGTTTTAAAATGCTTATCAGTAGCCATGTGTGCTTTAGAAGCACTGGTGTACAGTAAAAACTTTCTTGCCAAAATTGATCTAGTCTCATTTAGTCTAGGCTGACCTCATTTGATATTTTGAAAAATGATGCATGTTTTCAGTGCTTGGACACACTGTGTGGCCACAAATGGTAAGGATTACGCCCATTTGTACTTCCTACCAAGGGTTTACTATCCTAGTCTTCTTATTTTTGGCCGCCAAAATAAAAATCTTGCCCGTCGCTAAAATAATTCTGTCGAATATTGCGTTTTGACATTGCAGCCGCGCACGCTGCCCAATGTCCGTATGAAGAAAGTAAGTTGGGGCAAGGATTTCATGATGTAAAAGGGATGATGTATGTAACGATGTTGTAGGATCTTATACTGTGTTGTGTCGGATCAATGACAATGTGGCACGTGATATCACAGACACCAGGTACTCCCGACTTATCTGCGTCAAAAGCATGAACTAGTTTTACCCGTTTTACCTTGACATGGTGGTTTCAGACTTGACATGCATTCTCAACACATCTGCTGCGTGATTTAGCCCTATCACAGTCTTCTGTAATGAAAATACACCACTCCTAATTTTAGAAAAAATGGACATTCTTTTTTTCACTTTCATTTTCGCGTGAAATGGCGAAATATGGCCTCAGTTGCTTTTTTACCGCACGAAATAGTTAAAGAAAGCCTTCTATTTACGTGTCACGTCTTTGGAGTCACGTAGACGATGTTATTATCGACGTCGTCGTAGTCGTAGACGTCACCAGGTTATTCGACCCAAGATGGCCTCTTGCGACCACAGTGTTAACCTGATTGGACTAAATCTGGGTGCTTTCTTCCAGTTTCGCAAAGGCTTTCCTGACGGCGTTTTTGTGTTTTGTGCGATTTATAGTCCTCGAGATTTTGGGCGCTCTCATGAACCGCCTCCCGGCCAGCGAAGGTGGATCCGGAGGCCGGCCCGGCGAGGATTAACCTTGGCCGGGCCAGGCATTCGTGAGAACCACCTTCAATTTTCTGAAGACAGCCAAAAAAATTAAAAGGCACAGGAACATGGAGTTAGACGCACCTTTTGCATAATGTTCACACCTTATGTCAGTTTTTGAGTCTACTGTCACATCAGGTCATTGATCCACGTCAGGTCATTCGCAACTATGCTCCCAAAGAACAAAGTGGCATAACATTTTGTCAAATGTATTGACTGACATGAAATTCGGCACATTCGGAGAAAAGGGCGAACAAAAACATTCTGCCATGTACAATTCTGCAGGGATTCCCAGTTCGTTGACCGTGACTTACTAAACCTTCGGCTTTTTTAAGTTTTGCTATTCAAATTGTGGGTTTGTTGCGGCAGTTTCGAAGCTTGAAGACGCACTTTCGTGCCTTCCACGTCCTTTGCACAAGTAATTGCACTTCTTGACCTGTGTCTCCTCGGGCCAGGTCACACATTATACCGAATTTGCGTCCCCACAACCGAATATCGTTCATCTATTTACGGTTTTGAAATGTTTATTAGCAGACGTCTGTGCTTCGGAACCACTAATATAGAGCAAGAACATACTTTTGGAGGCTGACGAAGTCTCATTTGACCCAGGTTGACTTGCTTTGGCCTTTTGAAATGCTATGCTTGTTTGGATGGGTGTAATCTTTGCAGGGGCTGCGGGGAACATGTCCCCCGCAGTTTTCCAGAAGTGGCGATTTGTCCCCCTTAATTTTTAAGGTGTCAAATAGCTACGCCACACTGGCAAAAAGTTCTTGAACCTGGAAATCTAACAAAAGGGATTTTAATCGTTGTTTATCATACAACTCCTCCAAAAATGATTTTTTTTACCCCTGCTCTACCTATCCCTGGTGTATTGCCGTCAGTTTGGCCCTCTCCACCCATAATATCTGAACTGTGGCTACACCCATGCTTGCTTGCAAGGCGAAAGCACTTTACGTAACCACAACAGACAGGAAAAATACTCATGACTTCTTCGTATGCACTATGTATGCCTCTGTCCTATTGTTTTAGTCGTGAAAATAAAAACCCTTGAAAATGTGAAAATGACCTTTCATGTCATATATTGGCAAAATATTGGCAAAATATTGGCAAAATATTGGCCTTCGGCAACGCGGCCACGCCCGCCGACCAGGCATCTGAGCGATTTGCGTACAAACTGCTCTGTGGCACTGATTTCGTGATGTAGGAGGGATGTTACATGAGCCGATGCCATAGGATTTTATTCCATATCGTGTCTGATCAATAGTATTGCGGCAGATGGTGCGACCGAGACCAGAAACAACCGACGTATAGGCGTCAATGCCATGACCTAGGTTGACCTAGTTGGGTCTTCATATGATAGCTGCACACTTTATGTGCGTTCCAGACGCATTTGCGAGGTATTCAAACAAAAACACATGAGTATAGATTGGGAAAAAAGGCGACTCCTGCCCTTAACCCTATTCCCGGAGGGCTAGACGGTATGGTCGATTCCCGGCAGGGGGCGGATTTGGCCCCCCCTTGAGATCTCGATAACTACTCGTCCGATTTCATCGCAACAAACGGCAATCGATTTGCCATGACGTGAACTACATCTTTATAAAAAGACATTTTCAAAATTTCAAAATTCGTCGATACAGGGGGCAAAAATGTCAAAATGGGGATACTTTTGGACTTCTTATAACTCCGTTGTTTATCGACCGATTTCAATGAAACTGGCATGTATCGAGAGATTTTGGATAGGGTTTTTACCATTGGTACGCACATCCGAAATTTTGAGAAAATTCATAGGGGTTCACAGGGTTTCAGAAATAGGAGGATTAGTTTTTTAACAACTGAATGAACAAAAAAGATAAAAACACTTTTTTGGCTTCTGCTAGTCATGCTAGGCTAAAGAAGTAAAAATCGCATCACAATGTTTGCATAATGTTAGCATAGGCGGTGCCAGGGACATGAAAAAGGGAAAACTGTCATGGTCACATGTTCTTCAGATCAACTTGTGGCCTTTGACCTTAAATGACCTCCAGTGACCTTGGGGTTACCTGGAATGATCTCGTGTGCATTTGATATTATCTGTAAACGTTTCGAATCATTCGAATTCACTCTATTTCAAAAATTCCATTTTATGGCTATTGCGATATAGGGTATGCGCACTGACATTTCAGGTCATAGCTTCGTGACCCGACCTGATATCAAGCTGAAACTTGGTACACAAGTAGAGGACACCCTTCGGCGTCATATATATTCCTGGTTTGACATTTGAAAAAACGACGCCGAAATTATTGCAAAAAAAAAACAAATTTTGACTTTTGACCTTGACTTGGCCTCGTTAAGTGATCTCAGATAAACAAAATTTTGTCTGCACATTGCCCAACTATTTATCTATACATCCATATAAAATTTTAAGTTCTATCTTAAAACCCTGTTTTTGGCATACATTTTCCTTTACCCTCAACATGGCCAAAAATGGCATGAGGTGCCTCCCAAAAACGTTGCCTGGTTCCGCTCCTGAGCAAAGTAATATTGTAAAATTTTGTCACAGCGCGTAGAAAGAATAGCTAGGAAAAGTGACCAGGTTTCGTGAAGCTGCGTTAAAAAGCCTGGAATTGGCAAGCAAAAAACCCGAGGGAGGGCGGATTCAGCCCCCTGCCGGGAATAGGGTTAAACAGACGAATTTTCCTCCTCATTTCCAACTTTGTTTTTAATGATTAGTTCTGGTCTCAAACGTCTTTTTTCCACATGACATGGATAAATCTGGCCTTCTTTCTACTGTTAATTTGTTTGGAGTCACGTACAACCTTCGTTATCAATGTTTTTTTGACAAAATGTCAAAAAGGTAATGCAACCTGGTGACCCTAATACCGACTTTATTCAAAACAATGCAATTGTTGTCTTCTACTTTTGTCGAGGGTTTCCTAAAGGCGTTTTTACTTTCTCCGTGGAACATATAGTTTTCGGGACCTTGGGAAAGTCTCATCAAACAAGCCCAGCGGCCTGGCAAAGGTAGATCTGAAGGGCGGCCCTGCGAGGGTTAAACACAGTAAGAGATCCGACATGCAGTTCCACATGGACCCGTGCATCGCAAGCGTCAGCGCTGACGGTTCTGCAGTCGGTTCAGTTTGAAGGATTAATATGCATCTCACCACCATTCTGCCATGTGCTTGACGAGCCAGCTTCACCAACCGAATGCAGTTCAGGACGCCGCGTCGCAGCTGTGCGAACCCTGCCAATGCTCCATCACCTTCGCCGTGAATCTGACGTTTAATAGCAGCCGTGCTTGGCTAACGCGATGCACCACGGCTCTCGACGGAGCACGGTGCCTAATGCCGGCAAAGTGAAAATGACATATTTGGGTCGACGGCTTTGCGCCACCCCCATTTCCGCGAGCGGTGAATGCGGGCCAGGTCAGACCTTCCACATGTGGCAGTTGATGGCGGCATTTGATCGGGCGGAGTCTGAGTTTGCAGAGA
This sequence comes from Capitulum mitella, assembly GCA_030062745.1. Lineage (NCBI taxonomy): Eukaryota > Metazoa > Arthropoda > Thecostraca > Pollicipedomorpha > Pollicipedidae > Capitulum > Capitulum mitella. The sequence goes on along the minus strand of CP099841.1, from coordinate 599,624 downwards.
AGTCGCGCACGAACACATCAGGGATGGCCACCCAGTTACCAGTCTGTTTAACTGGGCATCAGGATTTAGCGGAACCATGCTACATCTGATTATTCTGTCGTTAACTCGGCAGCTGCTGCAGTATGTCGCCACGTTGCACTTGCTCGGGATGGGGCATCAGGCATCCCCATTCATGAATTCCCTAACCAGTGAACCAATCGACTGATTCAAGCAGCAATCGATTGTCGTCAATGATCCAACGCCGGCCGCGTCACATTTCGAATTTCATTATTGTAGTTTGGATGTCAGACCACGTCAAACGTCAAAATTTGACAGATTTTGGTCGTGCGTTTTTTTACACAAATCAGGGATTACAGACATTACCAGGCCAACATAATCCAACGAAGCATGCACAAGAAGCCAATAAACGTCCACCCGCGGAATATGGTGACAAAAGCCAGCCTAAATGAAGAGAGAGGAGAAAGGTTGGCTGTCACAGCTGGTTTACGGCGTAGATTGACTCCATATTCGGAAAATGGCAGTCACATAAACTGGACCTAAGGAGGCGTTGGATGAGATTGTGGGTGCTTATTATTGACGTCTCACGACGTTATGACGCGTGCTGGACATAATCGGCGACCTTTCACGACTGGTACACCGAAAACGATCAAGCAGGCTCGAAAAACGTCAACATTCTTAAAGCACTGTCGTCGTTGTGGCCGCATGTTGACGTGACAGTGACAGCTGGTCTTGACAACATGTACCCGACGAAAATTTGCACAAGTGATGCATCAAAGAAACGTTGAACACTTTAATGGCGTTGCGCCGTTTGGCAACAGTTATGCGACAGAGACAAACGGAGAGCGTCAGACGCTTCTATCATTCGCGAGTTAAGTCGTATTAAAGAAATTCGCTGGTTACGCACTAATAGAGGAAAACGGGGAATAATGGGGACACATGACACAAAGGGGGAAAATCGCTATGTTAGCATATGCTGGTGCTGCCTGTCGATGATTCACTGATCCCACTGCGGTCAGTTTCCGGAGCGACCAATCAGATCAGACACAGAATCAAATCGGCTCGTTGTGAGCGGCTGTGCAAGGGTTTTCTCTCTTAACCCTATTCCCGGAGGGCTACACGATATGGTTGATTCCCGGCAGGGGAGCGCATTCGGCCCCCCATGAGATCTCGAGAACTACGCATCCGATTTCATCGCAACAAACGGCAATCGATTTGCCATGACGTGAACTACATTTTCATAAAAAGAAAGTTTCAAAATTTTTAAAGGCGTGGATAAGGGGGCAAGAATGTCAAAATTAGGCGTATTTTTGGACTTCTTATAACTCCATTGTTTATCGACCGATTTCAATCAAACTGGCATGAATCGAGAGATTATGGATAGGACTTTTACCATTGGTACACACATCTGAAATTTTAAGGAAATTCATGGGCGTTCACAGGGCCTCAAAAATAGCAGGACTAGTTTTCCAACAACTGAACGAACAAAAAAAGGCAACAACATTGTTATGTGATGCTAAAGAAGTACAAATCGCATTACAATGTTTGTATAATGTTAGCATAGGCGGTGCCAGGGACATGACAAAGGGGGAACTGTCATGGTCACATGTTCTTCAGATCAACTTGTGACCTTTGGCCTTAAATGACCTCCAGTGACCTTGGCGTTACTTGGAATGATCTTGTGTGCATTTAATATTACCTGTAAATGTTTTGAGTCATTTGAATTCACTCCTTCAAAAATTCCACTTTATGGCTATTGCGATATAGGGTACGCGCACTGACATTTAAGGCCAAATGCTCCGTGACCCGACCTGATATCAAATTGAAACTTGATGCACAAACAGAGGGCACCTTTCTACGTCATATATGATCCGGGTTTGGCATTTGAAAAAATAACACTGAGATTATTGCAATAAAACCAAATTTTGACTTCTCATCTTGACCTGACCTTGTAAAGTAACCTCAGATAAACAAAATTATATCTGCACATTGCCCAGCTATTTAGCTATACATCCATACAAAGTTTTAAGCCCTATCTTAAAAGCGCTGTTTTTGGCAGACATTTTCCTTTTATCCTCAACATGGCCAAAAGTGGCCTGAGGCGCCTCCCAAAAACGTTGCCTGGTTCCGCCCCTGAGCAAAATGGAATTTTGAAATTTTGTCACGGCACGTAGAAAAAATAGCTAGGAAAAGGCACCAAGTTTCGTGAAGCTGCGTTAAAAAAACCTGAAATTGGCAAGCAAAAAACCCGAGGGGGGCGGATTTAGCCCTTCTGCCGGGAATAGGGTTAAGCTATCTTATGTTATTGTCTTTGGTGGAAAGCTTCCGTGTCTGCAGCCTGCTTGGGAAATTATGTTTGTGATAAGCTTTCATACTCGATGTCGGTAAGGAGAATTGATTCTGTGCAGTGTCCCTTTCTTTGTGGAATCATGCGTTCTGTATGGCCAGAGGTGATACGTGAATGCGTTTTTTTTTTATCCGCGGCTGGTTTTCTCGTGGTAAAGCCACTGCCCCTTTTGCGCCACCATTTGCCGGGCGTTATCGCACCAGTGGCACAATCGGGGTAGGACTAGGTAGCAGTGTGCTGATGGTTGTTATAGTGTTTCGTATGTGTCTGGGACCCATTCAACCCGCCTTTTACTCCACGGACGCCAGGGGTGTTTAACGCTTCCCCGTGGCATATTTCTTAGATATCTCCCAAAGGCATAAACGCTGCGTCTTGAAACTTTAGTACCTTCTCTTAAATCAACTGCTCACATACTGACGGGAATTTGGAAACGAGGTCATCTTAGGCCACGTCTAAATGACGTCAGATAGATAGCCATCGTTTGCGATAAGACTTTCAATTTTTTGCCGCAATATTGTCGATGTTTTTACAACATTGGTCACTGTGGCTTACATTACATATCAGCATGACCTGAATATTCAATATGAAGCATCCCGACCTCATGCAAGGTCATCCTAGCTCAGATATGTATTTTGCACTTACCGGTGCTGTTAGAATGCAATTTAGAGAAGGAGCTAAGTAAGCTGACTTTTGGATACGGCCAGATAGACCATGGAGTTTTCTTGCAACATAATGGACGCACGATTTACACAGCGCCTCTTGCAATAGTGCAGCATTATTTTGCAATTTCAGCTTTGGCGGTTTTATGCATATTTCAACTAAGCGAGTAAACTGATGGTGTACGTTTGACGTTCTGGAAGACCGGTGTGGAGATATCCTTTGCAATGTTGTGCAGCGGTCCGTGAAAATACGCATTATGGGACAAATGACATGTGGGGTCATCCAGAAGTGCCAGATAAAGGTCACTAGCGTGCTCGTGCTACCCAGAGCTTGGAACAACAAAATGTGTCAGCATTGCATGTGCACGGTAACTAAGAACATTTCAAGGCTTTTCTTGTGCCTAACATTCCTTCTAGATGTCTTTTTTAGAATCCCCGTGTCAAAGCGGTCAGAATTCATGCATTGCATGGCCCGTTGTAACGGACGTCAAGTTTGACCCATCCTGTTACCCTGGCGTTTTATGTCTTTGGGTCAGGTGGCACTTAGAATATGAGATTAAGTTGCCATGGACATATTGCCACGCCAAATTCTATCTTGGTCTGCTTAGTTGGTGATTACGCGACTCTGAGAGAAATTGACACTTTTTCGTGTTTAAAGTGGTCTGCAGAGACGTTACCAAGAGGGGCCATAGGGGCCATGGCCCCCTGAGCCAAGCGGTTTGCGCTGGACATATAGCGATTTCACAGAAGTACTGATCATACATGTATTGCAAAAGCAAACATTATATGTATTTCTGTGGGTTATATGTATTTCTGCGATTTCACAGAAGCAGTGATCATACATGAATTACAAAAGCAAACATTATATGTATTTCTGTGGGCTAAATACGAGGCCATTTGCATAAAGTTGTTGCTTTTTCCTATAAATTTTGTCACATACCAGTGGCATATGACAAAATTTGGCATTTGGAGGAAAATCCTCGCTGCGTGCCAGGTGACCTGTAACGGCATCTGCCGCCCAAAAGTAGAGATATGTACGTCACAGGATCGCAATTTTCGACACTATCGATTACCGTTTGAATCAGCTAAATTGGACGATCGGTTCTCGAGATAGTGTGCGGGCGTTAAACGCCCCCTCCCCTTGGTCAGTGGAAGATGGCGAAATACCCCAGTCAGTGCTGGGTTAGAGACAGAATCACGGGAGGGGGGCTTCGGCTGCACAGGGTGGGGCAGAGGCTTTGCCTTCGCGTTCGCCTTCGTCAGACATTTTTCGGTTTCGGAGTGAGGCAGGAGCTTTACCAGAGCCTCCTTGGCAAGGCCGCAGCCATACGGGCTACGGGAACTCATGTGCGAGTAAAGCATCTTTTTCCCACTCACCATGTTATCAACGCTCTCAGGTATACTAAGCAGCCATCAGGCCGAGATGAATTCTCGCGACACCTTTGGAGCGAGGACTTCCCATCAATCTGACCAGTTTATTTATAGAAGGTAGCTCACCGCCGACCACACTTACTGGGCCCTCCGGAGCAGATGACCTCGCTGTGTCTATTGGGAACCCAAAAATCTTCCCACTGGAGATCTAGTTGTCACTGCAAGAATTTGCTCCTTAGTTGACATGCTAAAACAGAGTCTGGAAGGGGAAAGTAGACCTTTTTCGAGTGTCAAAACTCTAATGATTCGTTTACTTTACTTCGACGTTTATGAAACGTAAAACTGTCTTATTTCCAGGGCTAAGACCGAAACACTTTCGGATTACAAAAGGAGGATCGACCCCCAAGCCCATCGGATGCGCCTACGCAGCCCGCCTCCAGGGGTCTGCCTAGCCAAGGGCGCGGAGGGAGGGAGGGGCAGAGCAGCTTTTCCAGAACTTTCCTGAAATTTAACATTGACCCTATTGGCGTCCAGTGAAAAGAATTGGCCCAAAATGCCTCTTTGCCCCCATCCCCCCCCCCCGATCGTGGAGTTCCCGCGTCCCTGTGTCCAGCTTCCTGTCGAAGTCCGAGCACCTCTTCCCCGGACAGTACCCCTTTTTCGAAACGGTGACGAAAAGTGGGTAACTTCCCTTAAACTACAATATAAAAAATATTTAGCACCATAGGTGCTAATGGGTGCTTACCTGAACCTGATATAAAACGGCAAGTAGCCCTGATGCGGTTCTTTTAGCGTAAAGTGCAAGTGACTTGTTAGTCCAGTAACGTTTATTTAATCAAGATGCTTAATTTACCTTCAGCTGCATATTTGTGCGACTTTCTAGCACGCTGCGATCAGGCCGACATCGCAAGAGCTCACAGGTATGAGCACCGTGTGCGCTGTTGGCAAAGGATTGAAAATGAAACCGATTCTAGAAAGAGCACCATCACTGCTACCTTGGATCTTCAGGAAAGACAGAAAGGATGTCCACAAAACTGGCGGGACTTTACGCTCTGATATCCTTCTTGCGCTACGCGAAGGGCTCTGCAGAAAGAAGTCGCTTGATGAACGTGCTTATGTTAGCAGCCCTTCGCGTAGCGCAAGAAGGATATCAGAGCGTAAAGTCCCGCCAGTTTTGTGGACATCCTTTCTGTCTTTCCTGAAGATCCAAGGTAGCAGTGATGGTGCTCTTTCTAGAATCGGTTTCATTTTCAATCCTTTGCCAACAGCGCACACGGTGCTCATACCTGTGAGCTCTTGCGATGTCGGCCTGATCGCAGCGTGCTAGAAAGTCGCACAAATATGCAGCTGAAGGTAAATTAAGCATCTTGATTAAATAAACGTTACTGGACTAACAAGTCACTTGCACTTTACGCTAAAAGAACCGCATCAGGGCTACTTGCCGTTTTATATCAGGTTCAGGTAAGCACCCATTAGCACCTATGGTGCTAAATATTTTTTATATTGTAGTTTAAGGGAAGTTACCCACTTTTCGTCACCGTTTCGAAAAAGGGGTACTGTCCGGGGAAGAGGTGCTCGGACTTCGACAGGAAGCTGGACACAGGGACGCGGGAAGTCCACGATCGGGGGGGGATGGGGGCAAAGAGGCATTTTGGGCCAGTTCTTTTCACTGGACGCCAATAGGGTCAATGTTAAATTTCAGGAAAGTTCTGGTACTTGTCAGATGCGTGGTGATGTTGCAAAAGCCTCAAGCTCTTCGGGTTTAAACCTATTCCCGGAGGGCTAGACGGTATGGTCCATTCCCGGCAGGGGGACGGATTCGGCCCCCCCCGAGATCTCGATAACTACTAGTCCGATTTCATCGCAACAAACGGAAATCGATTTGCCGTCACGTGAACTACATCTTTATAAAAAGACATTTTCAAAATTTCGAAATTTAGGGACACAGGGTGGCAAAAATGTCAAAATTATGGGTACTTTTGGACATCTTATAACTCCGTTGTTTATAGACCGATTTCAGTGAAACTGGCATGAATCGAGAGATTATGGATAGGGCTTTTACCATGGGTCCACAAATCTGAAGTTTTGAGAAAATTCATGGGCGTTCACAGGGTTTCAAAAATAGGAGGTTTATTTCTTTATCAACTGAATGAGCAGAAAAGGTAAAAACAATTTTTTGGCTACTGATAGCCATGCTATGCTAAAGAAGTAAAAATCGCATTACAATGTTTGTATAATGTTAGCATAGGCGGTGCCAGGGACATGAAAAAGGGGGAACTGTCATGGTCACACGTTCTGCAGATCAACTTGTGACCATTTGAAATTAAATGACCTCCAGTGACCTTGGGGTCACTTGGAATGATCTCGTGTGCATTTGGTATTATCTGTAAACGTTTTGAATCATTTGAATTCACTCTATTTCAAAAATTTCATTTCATGGCTGTTGCGATATAGGGTATGCGCAGTGACATTTTAGGTCATAGCTCCGTGACCCGACCCGATATCAAGCTGAAACTTGATACACAAGTAGAGGGCACCCTTCTACGTAACATGTATTTCGGGTTTAACATTAAAAAAGACGGCGCCGAAATTATTGCAAAAAAAACAAATTTTGACTTTTGACCTTGACCTGACCTTGTAAAGTGACCTCAGATGAACAAAATTACATCTGAGCATTGCCCAACTATCCAGCTATCCATATAAAGTTTTAAGTTCTATCTTAAAAATTCTGTTTTGGGCGGACATTTTCCATTTACCCTCAACATGGCCAAAAATTGCCTGAGGCGCCTCCCAAAAACGTTGCCTGGCTCCGCTCCTGAGCAAAGTAGAATTGTGAAATTTTGTCACAGCGCGTAGAAAGAATATCTAGGAAAAGTGACTAAGTTTCGTGAAGCTGCGTTAAAAAGCCTGGAATTGGCAAGCAAAAACCCAAGGGGGCGGATTTAGCCCCCCTGCCGGGAATAGGGTTAAAGGAAAGCTATTTAAAAAAACGTCCTGGCCGCGAAAAAATGGGCATTTTCTTGTAAAGGATATTTTCATGGTGCTTTTGCTCATTCAGAGCCGAAGAAGCTGAAAGCGTGTTTTGCACGCTGTTAGCGAATGAGACTTCATACATGGCAGTCGCTCGAAGAAAGCTCATATCGAGATTTTTGTTATTCAGTCCAAGTTTCCGGGCGTCTAGCGACCGAACGCACCAGCCAATCGCGACATTAGTGACACCTTCGGGTGCTCCGACTCGGCGGACGGATTGCGGTGTAGGTTTCGAAGCGATTCGTGGGGCGTGGCACGTGTCACGGGGCGCGAGCTGGACTCCTGCAGAGTCCAGTCAATCAAGGGTACAGGTCAAACGGCGGGTTCTGTTAACTCAGTATCTGGTGACAATATGGACGTACTTCCCGGTGCGTGCTTTTGTGGTTGGCCCAATCTGCAGGCATTCAAAGGCCGTGAGAATTGACCTAAGGCAGCTGATTTTGGTGGGTAGATAGACCAGCACTAGAGTTATCCAACGATACCCCACATGATAGGCATGGTTTAACGGGCCACGTGCAGCTCGCGTTTGCCTCTTTTACAGCCCTGTTTTTCTTGTGGGCCAATTGCCGGGACACAAACGGCGCAGTTCGGTGCCATGATGATGGTTTGGCAAGGCGCGCGGGCAGCTGGGTGATTGATCAGTTTTGATGGATTCAGGTCGATATGGGGGTGCCTTGCACGTCAAGCAAGAGGTGCCCAAAATTAATACTCCTCCTTTATTGCAGCAAGCCTACAACCGCTGGGATGCTGAAAATTGGCAAGCAGGAACACGTGATCCGTGACAGCTAACAGAATGGATGTTTAGCACGCCAATAGTTTCTTCCTGGTGCGTGCCGGACGTGCGGGACGCACGTGCTGAGGTATACCCCTTTGCCATTCGGGCCTTTGGTTTGGGAACCATTGACGTTGGTGGCGGCAAATTTTGTGGTAGGCTGCAAAGTCACAAACGCTGTTAAAGATGACGGGTACAGGTCAAACGGCGGATGATGTTAACTCAAGACTTCGTGATAACACGGGCCCCATTTGCGGGTGCGTGCTTTTGTGGTCGGCATGCACGTGAAATTGACGTCCAATTGACGTGTGAAGGTTGCTCAGTATTCTGTTACTTAGTACTCCAATTCACTTAGTATTCCAATGTAACGTTTGAGAATGGCATTAGGATTTCTTTGTTTCGTCTAGATATAGTCAGAGCGCTATTTGTTCTAGATATTTTATGACAGCACTGGGATCAGATCAGGGGCGACACCAGCTATTTTTCTTTTGCTTCTTTGTTTTTTGTTTGCCTTTTGTTCCTGTTGTTTTGTGTTTAGAGGAGGCTTGCCCACTGGAAGGCCCCTTCTCTCTAGATGGTCTCTCATACCACCGGTGCAGCCAAGGGGGCCCGGCCCCCTTAGGCCCGAATTATTGTGAAAATCATTGGACATTATCCTCCCAGCGGGCGGTTTTCGTACGGTTTTAGTTTACACTGAGCTCCGGCCCCCTTTAAGAAAATTCTTGCTGTACCCCTGTCCCATACCGAAATGTCCACCCCCAATTCTAAGGCAATGTGTGGGGTTTTCGGTCGCCTTTGACTCGCGGATGTAAACGAGAACTTTGGAAATGCGGTGTCATATCTGCATAACTCTACTGCGTTCTGGATTTTGTCTGGCGTTTGCCTTAAATAAGAGCAAAACTGACGTTTCCGTGCCAAATGGCGGGTTCTCTACAGTCTGCCAAAATGCTCTGAAATTCGGCCTGCTGCGTGCCGGGGAAGCGGATACAAATTCATGCTACTGGGATCCTGCGTCAGACTCTCCTGCTGGGTTGTTCCTTTTCTGTCTATACCGACCATTAGCATAACCCGGCATTGAATGGGATATTTCGACACCTTCCACTTACTGGGGGGGGGGGGAAGGGGCGCATTCAACGCGCCCCCCGTCCATCTCAAGAGCCAGTCGTCCGATTCTTTCACGTTTCTCTCTTCCGATTTTCTCCGTTTGAATCAGATTCAAACGGAGCTGATTCAAACGGCAATCGATAGCGCTGAGCCTTGCGGTCCGGTGACATATCGGTCATTCTACGTCAAGCCGCACAAGAACTGACCCGACCCACTTCGATTTCGATGGAATTTGGTAAGCTCATAGTGACCATCGAAAATGGCCAGCCATGAATTTTTAGTCTTGGGTGGCCTCTGAGGTACAAGTTTAAGGTACGGGTCATGAATGGTCTAAAATTTCTGCAGACATTGCACGATTCCAATGCCCATAGCTCGGTGACTGCTTGTCACAGACAGGTGCCAGTCGAAAGATAAATGTGGCCTCGGGATGACCTTTGACATGCCTGGATCACATGGAACATTTTTAGTTTTAACCATGTTTGACTTCCGTAATCATGACAAAAATGTAGCACAGTATGTCCTGAAGCATCTGCAATAAGTGTGACAAAAAATAGTCCTGGGAAAACTCAAGCTTTTTTAGATATCTTGATTTAAGTTCTACATGGTGGCGCGTGACGCATACGCCCTGAGGCTATCTGAAGAATATTTCTTGATCTCTTGCTCTTCATTTGTCCGATTGTTCTACGATTCGGTGTGCGCAATGCCCTGCGTTCCTTCTACACATCAGCTTAGTTTTAGCCATCTAAATCTAGCTTATCCGTTCTTTACATTTCTACGAAAATGAGTCTGTCGGGTGTTTTTAGGCCCTAAAACCAAGTGAGTGAATCCTGATCGAGCATCGGCGCCATCGTGTTATCTTGGATTATCTGTCTTTATCTCTAGTCATCTAAAGTTTTCGGTGGGGGCACTGATTTTGCATTGCACATTTATTTTGCACTCATCGAGTCATTTATGTTCATTCCATGTCATTAGATAAAAGTTAATTTTCCGATTTTTTTTTTGGGGGGGGGGGGCACGTAAACGTATCTTAATCATTACATCTATCTGCTTCTATACGAACCTGTCACTTTGTTCGTAGGTATTCTAACATTCAGGGGAGGACTTCATGACAAAAAATAAACGCCATCTAACAACATAGAAACTTCGATGCGCATAAACTGCGACACGTTAACAGTATATTTGAGATCGTATCAGTGTCCTGAAAAGCTCTGAATGATCCGAAACCTACAGGTTGTCTAAGGTCAGTCGAGCTCAGCGACCTGGTCTGACCTTAAAAAGACCCCAATGCACAACTAAGGTTGTCTTGGTTGGCTTAAATCATTAAGAACGCCCAATAGATTCACTTCCGTGGAAGTGTGAAGAACGGGCATATCACGTCTGGATGGCAGGGGTCGATTGGTGGTTGGGTGTCGTAATCTTTGACCTTTCTGGTCAATCAATTTAAAACTAGAGTGCTGTGTAGCATGCACGCATGACATTGTGCACACGAAATTGCAGAACAATCGGACAAACGAAAAACACGAAATCAAGCACTATTCGTCAGATAGTCTCAGGGCCTACATCTCAAGCGCCACTCGACAGCACTGAAGTCGAGATACGTGTATCTAAAAAGTTTCACTTTGCCCAGAAATGTTTTTATGGAACGCTTATTGCAGATACTTGGAGACATGTTGTGCTTTATTTTTGCGCAGATCGCGGTGGGAAAACACGGATAAATCAAAAATTTTCCCTGCGACCTGCTTAGGTCAAAGGTCATTCCCAGGTCACCGAAAATGTGAACCTGTGATGTGATGTGAATGTGAAAAATGTGAAATGTGAAAAAGTTGATACCTTTCCCTTCCTACTGGCGCTAATCACACTTTTTTTTGGCAAGCTGTCACTGAGTTATGGATATTTGAGTCATGAAATGTCTGTAAAAATCGGTGACCTTTCATGACCTGTAACTCTGGCCTCAGAGGCCAACCAGAGCTAAAAGTTTCTGGTTGGCCACGTTTCGATAGATGCTGTGAGTGCACCAAATTTAATTGAAACGGAATGCGGTCGGGTTAATTCTTTTGCAAGTTGACGTGGTATGCCCCATATGCATTTTTTAGTTTTGGGTCACTGATGACGTCGCAAATCAGGTCGCAAAAAACTGGTCATTTTTCCCAGAGTCGTCTAATCGCAATGGAACGCAGAATGAGACTGATGTTTTACGTGGTATTATGTTCATAGCAGAGCAGTCTTATATTCAAAGAGCCGCCTGACTATACTGATATGGCTCTATATATTAAGACCATACTAGGTCAAGCTCGCAGGTTGGGTCAAATTTAACCTCGGTTAACCCTTTCCCGGCAGGGGGGGCGGAATCCGCCCCTCCCTCGGGTTTTTTGCTTGCAAATTCCAGGCTTTTTGACGCAGCTTCACGAAACTTAGTGACTTTTCCTAGCTGTGCTTTCTACGCGCTGTGACAAAATCTCACAATTCTACTTTGCTCAGGAGCGGAGCTAGGCAACGTTTTTGGGAGGAACCTCAGGCCATTTTTGGCCATGTTCAGGGTAAAAAAAATGTCTGCCAAAAAAAGAGTTTTGAAGATAGAACTTAAAGCTTTATATGGATGTATAGTTAAACAGTTAGGCAATGTGCACACAAAATGTTGTTTATCGGAGGTCACTTTACAAGGTCAGGTCAAGGTCAAAAGTCGTAATTTATTTTTTTGCAATAATTTCGGCGTCGTTTTTTCAAATGCCAAACTCGGAATATATATGATGTAGAACGGTACCCTTGACTTGTGTGTCAAGTTTCAGCTTGATATCAGGTCGGGTCACGGAGCTATGACCTAAAATGTCAGTGCGCTTACCTTATATCGCAATAGCCATAAAATGAAATTTTTGGAATAGAGTGAATTCAGATGATTCAAAGCGTTTACAGATAGTATCAAATGCACACGAGATCATTCCAGGTGACCCCAAGGTCACTGAAGGTCATTTAAGGTCAAAGGTCACAAGTTGATCTGAGAAACGTGTGACCATGACAGTTCCCCCTTTTTCATGTCCCTGGCATCGCCTATGCTAACATTATACCAACAATGCAATACGATTTTTACTTCTTTAGCATAGCATGACTAGCAGAAGCCAAAAAAGTGTTTTTGCATTTTTTGTTCATTCAGTTGTTGGAAAATTAATCCTCCTATTTTTGAAACCCTGTGAACGCCCATGAATTTTCTCAAAATTTCAGATTTGTGGAATCATGGTAAAAGCCCTATCCATAATCTCTCGATTCATGCCAGTTTCATTGAAATCAGTCCATAAACGACGGAGTTACAAAAGGTCCAAAAGTACCCGCCATTTTGACATTTCCCCCCCTCTATACACAAATTTCGAAATTTTGGAAATTTCTTTTTATAAAAATGTGGTTCACGTCCCGGCAAATCAATTGCCGTTTGTTGCGATGAAATCGGACGAGTAGTTCTCGAGATCTCAGGGGGGGACCGAATCCGCCCCCCCCGCCGGGAATCGACCATACCGTCTAGCCCTCCGGGAATAGGGTTAAAACGTGTCATGTGATGTATGTTTCCTGGCTCATTTCACAGGGGATTCTAAAAAAAGACACTTTCAAAGAGCCTTGGGCGCAAAAAAGTAAATGGACCTAATCATCGTGCACGTGCAACAGTGCAATATTTCAAAGCATCAAACTCGGAGCGCCACGAGCACGCGTTTTACTTCCAATATTACATCTGCGGATGACTCTGCAAGTCAGTTTGTATCACATCGCACATTTCTACGGAATGTTGCACAACTTTGCAAAGGCCGATATCTGCACACCGGTCATTCACATCAAACAGGTGCCACCAGTTCATTCGCCAAGTTGAAATCTGCACAAAACCACCAAAGATCAAACTAAGAAAACATTGCAGTGTTGCGAAAGACCGTTGTGTAAGCTTCACCTGCACTTTGTTGCAAGAAAATTCCAAACTCTATCTGGCCGTATCCAGGAGTGAATTTCGTCCCCCTGTTTAAGATGTGCTCTCACTCGAACCGGAACTGGAAAATACATAGCTGGCCTACGATGACCAAGGATGAGGTCAGACGTTCTCCATATTGAATTCTCAGGCCACGCTGATGTGCAATGCAAGACACAGCCACCAAACATTTTAAAAGCACAGATGATACAGCGGTGAAGTAAAATTAAATGTAAAATCTCAAAACATGGTCTTAAAATTAAACTTCAAATTCCCAAAACATGGTCTTCTTTATGACGTCACTGACGGGACCAAAGATGACCTGGTTCCCAAACTTTTGTCAGCATGTGCACGGTTGATGTAAGAAAAGTCATGGCAAGTTTAAGGACGCTGCGTTTATTCGTTTGGGAGATATCTAAGAAATGCGCAAGGGGGGGGGGGAGGTCGTTAAACGTCCCCTCCCAGTCATTGGCGGAATAAAGCGAAGGACGTGGCCAGGCTGGTATCTAAGCTCCCCAGCTATACAAATCGGGCAGGCAGGTCAAAATGTGAGTAAGGATAAATGTCAGCGGTCAGTTTGTGACAATGTTATTATGGCTTTATTATTATTATGGCTTCTGACAAACTTATGACCATGTGGTGGGCAAGACCAATAGTCCCGGGGACACGTGAATGCATACTCGCGACCTCGACTCGCGCAACTAGCACCTTCGTTTCACCCTCGGTTTTACCATTTCTTTGTTTTTTGGGGGGTTATTTTTATTCTTGTACATGATTTTTGTCACTATTAACTTTCTTGTTACCTTACGAAAATGTGTCAGATTATTCCAGTTGTGTGAAAGCTCCACTTTTGTGTAGATCTGAATTACGATTATCAAATTGACATAGTGATGAAGCAATTCTGTGCGATCGCAAGGAATGGCCTCGCTCGTGCACTGACCAAGATTGCGATGCTCTTTCCCGTTTTTTGGTCTTTGAATGAGCGAGGTTAACCTAAGTGGGACAGAAGTCCTGCCACATCACTGTGGCCCACTCAAGGTCAGCAAGAAGCCTTCGTGACAGATCAGCGTTTGCGCTTGAAATCAAATAATCTCCCAGCAATCAACATTGGAGTGGAACTTGCTGTTAGGTATATCACTAGTTAGGTATATAGCATGTAACGCACTTCGTTAGTCGCATTAAGTTGCATGAATATGTTTTCGTCAAAAACCATGCAAAGTATAATTTGTATTTTATATGTTGAAATGTAAGTCTCACAGTGCTGGAGCCGAGCACTTCACCGTGTGAGATAGAGATGAGGGTCGTGTGTCATTGTCATTCCTTCCCCTACAGGGAATGGGATATTCCGGGTGCAAAATAAATCCACATTTCTTAGTTGGGGTTTAGTTTTTTCGTAACCTTAAAGGCCGTTTTCTGGAATGACTGTTACCGTTCATTGTGCCTTAATTTGATGCACCACCCCAAAAATGCAGTGCTTCAAAACCGTTAATGTCAGGTACCAATGCGCGATGTCAGTGCGCTTCATCTGCTGGAGGGGTTCCGTCCAGGGTTGTTTGGACACTATTTTGCGACCGCCATATATTTTCCTATTAATTCACTTATTCATTCATTTTCCCATGTTATTTCGCAAGCATCCCTGTTTGCAAGCTTGCCTGTGTTTGCAAGCTGTTTGCAAAGACTGGGGATTTTTCTGAAGTCTCGACCATATTGCCGTTCCCATCATCTTTGCACGATACCTTCGTTGATGAAGAATTCTGGAACAGATGTAGGCTATTCTTAACTGTTGGTAAATGTGGCTTACATTAATGCAGTTGCCCTGTTCGGTTTCCGGACGGGTAATGCACCTTCTTCAGCCAGAGGTAATTTTTTCTTGAATCGCAGAACTTTTCCCGTAACTTCTATGCATGATACATGGAGGGGACCTCCCGTCGCCGGAGGATGCAGACCGCCTGCAGTTTATCGTCCGTAAAAATCCGATCACACCAAAAATAGTTCCACATCCCATTTTTTACGATTCACTTATTTTGCTTTTAACCCAGAAAAAAACGTGCGACAGACGGCACGACAGCTCGGAGTTGACAATTTTGACACGCTTCCGACGCTCCATGGACTCGAGGTGATGGCCGGTGGGATGACGCTGATCAGTGCTGCGACGAAGAGGAGGTAGTTTTGGCGCTCCGCTTTGTGCACTCTGTCCTAAACGTAAAGTTTAGCAGGAAGAACTCCTCGTTCCTCTTCTGCATTCAGCGACACGTGCTGGCCATAGACGACGGCCTCCCGCCGCCGCTGAAGTGCCTGCGATTTGTGAAGCAAAATTATTGCTCTGTAGTCTGCGTTACGTTGCGTCAAGTGTGCTCGTAAAAAATAAACGTTAACAACAGCAAAGAAGCACATTCAAACCGGCATGAACCGTGCTCCGTGTCTAGACGCGTTGCCTACTCATGCGTCATTGGTTGCTTTTGTGTTATTTGGTTCTTGGTTCGTCGGTTTTTGCTGACGTTTCTAGTTGTGTGTTTGCAAACTGTAGGCAACACTCATAGTTTAACATGTCTTGTTAGTCATTTATTAGAATGAACAGTTCATGTGAACAATATCGCTTTTGCTACCGAATGTGCTTTGGCCTTAGAATAAACCGAACAGTACCTTGTGTAAAGTCTTGACGAGCGAAGCGTATGCTGTTCGTGTATTTTCCTAGGCTATGTTTGAATAACAGCGCACGAAAACCCCGAAGAGTAAAACGTATCCGTTGCTGTCACCGGACTTCAAGAGGTTTTCTCGTGTCCCGCAACTATGGATTGGTGTTGGTGTTGACGCATTGCGCTCTGAACGGTGTGCATAAGCAGCAATGAGTCATGATCGGCAGGTGCTACACCTAGAACCAGTCAGAATATATTGAGTACTTTCGAAGCCACAAATGCTCTCAGAGAAGCACCTAAAAAAATAGCAGCACAAGGGTGCTACTGTTAGCAACACCACGTGCGTGGACCAAGCATGATGGTGCTACGATGGAATCAATGCTAGTGAAACACCATACAAGAGTTGAAGTATGGTTAACGAACGTACAGGATGTTAGATCAAAGATGCTTACGCTAGCGTCTAGATTATCATCGTGGTAGCAGCTTTAGGAGCTTGCAGTGATGATTAAGCACAGACACGCGTTTATCTTAAGCACCATGTAGGGGTTAAAATATCGTAAACGAATAAACACCTCTATGGGACTAAAAATATTTTTTACAGTGTAGGGCTGCCCCGCATTTCAAATCAATTTAGTGTAATGTTTTATTCTGGATTACGGCCCTGTGGGGCAAAATATCGTTCCATCAACGATATCACAGTGTTCTTTGCTGCTAACGTTCGCTGTGCAGTGCTTACTAAGAACGTCATTTGCTCGTCATGCAAAAGTTCTATGTAAATGGTACACAAACAGCTCTAAGTCTATCCCTGATGTGGCAAGGGCCTTCAGGACCCTTCCTTTTTTTACTCACCTTTTCCAGGATTTGTGAAGCAGTTTCACATAACAAGGCAGCTTTGTCTGCATATTCTTTCTACGTATTATGCCAAATTTCCATAATTTATTTTCTTCAAGGGAGGAGACAAACCAGGTTTTTGGAACGTACTTTAGGCCACATTTCATGATTCATCACAGTCGAAGTAAAACGAAAAATGGCTTCCAAAAAAGGTTTTCAAGATATAACTTAGAACTTTACATGACCGAATAGGCTAATAGCCGGGCAAACATACACAGTATTTTGTGGATCTGAGGCTGATTTAAGAGGTCAGGTGAAGATCAAAAGTCAAAATTTGTTTTGATTTATACTTTTAAGCTGATATTTTTGAAATTCATTTCCAATCTTCCAACATCCGGAACATATATGACTCATAACGGTGCCCTCTATTTGTGTTTCAAGTTTCAGGTCGATGTCAGGTCGGGTCGCGGAGCTATGACCTAAAATGCCGGCATACATACTTTATATCACGTGCGATTTACACAGAGCTTCTAGAAATATAGTGAATTCAAATGATTGGAAGCATTTTCAAACACCGTGTAATGAACTCAAGGCCATTCGATGTGACTAGGAGGTCATTTGAGGTCAATAAAGGTCAGACGTCGTGAGTTGGCGTGAGGAATATGCAACCATGGCAGTTCCCCATTTTCATGTCTCCAGCGCCGCCTGTGCCAATATTATGTACACCGTATGACACGATTTGTATTTTTTAAGTAAAATGCGACAATTAAAGCTTAAAATATCTCAGCCTTTATTTTAAATCAGTTTTCAAAAAAAAATATTCTTCCTATTTCCCAAGCCGTTTGAACGCAAACGATTTTTCTAAAAACACGGAACGTAAGGACCAATGAGAGTACTGGCATCAATTAGCTTTCGATTCATGCCCGTAGCACCCAAAATTGGTTCGAAAACATCGGGGTTATAACAATTTAAAATATATCCTTTTCTGACTCGTCGCCATGTTTCCACCCTTTTCAGAATTTTCAAAACCTCTTTTTACAAAGAATGCAGTTTGCATCATGGCAAATCCATTTTCGTTCACTGCAATAAAACCGTACTGGTAGTTTCCGAGGTCTCGGGGGTGGTGGCGAAATAAACTCCTACCCCCTTTCGAGAATGCGCCCCAGCATTCTCGACAGCATTATGAGTGCGGGAAGTGCTCCACAGGGATCGCTTCGAAAACTGGAAATCACATTAAACTGAACAACCATGTGATTTTTAGACGGGGTCTTTCTTTCATATCAGTGTGAACTTCCAGGATATACAGATTGGCTGCCTCAGTTCAAACAAACGCCCAAAGGGGAATACCCCCTATGAAACAAATGCTTCGTACAACCAAAACAGGTCTGCACTGAATGCCCGCTCTTCTGCTCCATACCCTGACCCAGTGCTTTAGACAAACGCTTCATGCAGCCCGCACATGTCGGCCCTTGAGACCTACTGCGTCAGCAGAGCATACCAATATCGCAAGTAAAAAAACAACATATTCTTAGAAAAAGCAAACGCAGAACTGAAAGGGGGAAATATAAAACCAACGTTTTCATTATCAGAATGCTTATTTGGAAACACAGCTTAGTGGACCAGATGCTCGGAAGTCTCGAAAAAGACATTCTAATGACTGCTGTAGACATCCATGTGTAACGACATTTGTGGCCAACTTAGGATATGCCTGATATGAGGAACGAGTTGCAATATGTTTGTTGCATAAGCGGAGTCAAGAAGTGAACGAACTGCGCAATACCAACTATCATTTACGCTAAAAGCAGCCGCAAACCATGCAACATTTCCCATTTTTCTCGATACTGCATCGTCCGGAGTTATCGATGTATCCGACGCATTGGGACTGCCCGTGTCAGTATTGTCACGTATAGCAGCCAGCTGCAGGTAAAGAAAAAGTCCACATCAGATGGTACAACAGAAAACACTTCGTTGCCGCAATGCTGATGACGGTGAGGGATACGAGAAACAATGCCGGACGGAGAGCGTCAAACCATCTGTCACAATAAAAAAACAGGATGTTGTGGTTTGTGGATGAAGCAATCCCTTGGTCAGGCGTTGTGCGAGACTGACGTTATTGAGGAGTTATGTATAGCGTTATAGCACAGGCAAGCTGTGAGGAAACTTGCCATATTTCCGCACATCACGTCTCAAGCTTTAAACACAATCGTATCACGATCTAAACGTGCTAGATTACTCTGCCGAGTGACGATTTTCTTTGCGTGGACGGGAAAACCGTCGAGCCTCTTCATGTTATCATTTTTCCTATCGCTTGGGCGGCAGCAAACAACAGGCACCCACAGAAAAAGCACGCAGTGCAAGAGAGGGCGGCGTCGGAGACAGAGCGAAGGAACGAGCTGGGTAAAAGCCGAGGAAGACCAGCAGGACCACGGAGCCGCCGGAGACCATCGGCAGACCGCGGCGGACCGGACCGGACCGCGCGGGGACCGGCGCCGGCCGCGGATCGCGCCGGCCGCGTCCTGTCGGAAAATTATCTTCCCACGTGTTCTATTTCGGTCCGGCGGCCGGCTGTTTGAAAGAGCCGGCGCAGAGCGAGCGCTGGCGGCATTGATCGGCCGGCCGGCGGCGGCGGCGGCGACGGCCTGCAGGGGGCGGCAGCGGCGCGACGCTGGCCGCCGCCGCCGCCACCGCCGCCGCCGCCGCCGCCTGAGGCACCCATTCATGAGAGTGCCGGCCGAGCCCGGCCCAAATCTGAATGGCGGTTCGTTGTTGGGCCGGGCCGAGCCAGTCGGCTCCGGTTCAGCCAGGCAGCACCAGCAATGACTCATCAACACGGAAGGCAGCAAGGAAACCGCTGTACATTGTCGCAGATGATCAGATGCTAGACACATTTCCAGGCTTTTCTTATTTTTGTTTAGAACCTCTATATTATTCAGCTGCATTTTTGTGTCATCTGAGCATCAGGAAATTACACGACTTCTAAACTCCGATTCGCAGTTCTATGTTCTTTGTTATGCTTGACAGAGATGAGAGAAAGGGAAAGGAGGGGAGGGACCCAGAGAAAAAGAAGAGGAGGAGAGATTGAGAAAAGGATGGGAAGAAAGAGAGTGGAAGGAAAGGAGAAAGAGACGGGCGGAGTAGGAGATACAAGGAAGAGACAAAGGAAAAAAGTTGAAAAAGGCGGACATTCGTATCGATTCCACGATTTCTGCAACTGCCGCTCGGTGTACCGTCGTGACATTTTGCGCAAGCCTCAACCCATGTACCGGGAGTTTTGGTTTTCATTTTCGTCTATATCCGTCAGGCGGTCGGTTCAGGGTGGGTCAGCTTTAAGCCACGTAGGTCAAGAACTAATCACATTCAGATTTGCAATCGATCGCCATTTCTGGACAAAACGTGAAAGAAAACTACTAAGAAGCATGGTGTGCTCTTTTTCGTTCGGGCTCCTCTAGCCATCTTCCAACCCTTGCTCCAACCTACATGTGATATCACTTTTGAATTTCCCCTGATGCGGTATTTGCCAAGGCTGAATTTCAAGAAGAAATGGGACATAGAACATGGCCTGGGAAATAACAAGTTAGTATTCGTGTTGAGAATCAGGATAAAGTCCCTTTTCAAAATCTGGTTGTAACCACTTTTGCGTCCGGCTATTGATGTAAGCATACACAGACAACAAGCAGCAGGAACAACCTCAGGAAGGATTCTAAGGCACAATCAGCTAGCGCGACATCTCGGAGCCGTCTCGCTGTTTGACGGGACAGGATCCTGCGGAAAGCGCTTTTAGTGATGGAGACCCCACCAGTAGCTCACTATATCTAGAAAATGGTAAGCTAGAAATAACGCTATGTTTCTGGCGGCGAGACAGATTGAAGGACTCAATTAATCATATCGAGCGAAATGAAAATGAAATGCAATTAAGTCGGACAAATACTCCATAAAAGGCCTACAAGATTCCGGAGGTTTTCGTTGTCCGAATACCTCTTTCGTTTCAGTACTCTGTGCACGTTGTTTTGTATGTTTCAAAGCAAAACGGCAGTGTTTTTCTTGCGATTCCCATGACGATCCGTAAAAAATCAAAGAATATTTTCGTGCAACCAAAAAAATCAATCAGCCGCAGAGTACAGCTTTGTTTGGTGTTACCCATACGAGTCGTTTACTTTTTGCATCTTTTAGGCTTCAAACGCGGTCAACATAGTGATTCAGCTGGGTAACTCATAAAATGGTTTTGTCTGATGCTGTATGCATGAAGCGCTGATTATTGTTCTATTTCTTCCAGAAAAAAACTCCGAATCCATTGTACGACTGAACTGAGTAATACATAATAAAGTTTTTATTTCACACCATTCACAGCCAAAGGTTCTTTTTTCGTTTTCCATGAAGATATTTATTCAATTTCTGATCTAAATAGCATGATAGTTTATTTTAAACATTGCCTAATGCATGCGCGACCATTGAAATGGTTTAATATCAAGACTTCATCCCAAAATTTCTTCAGTTAATAAAAGCATTTTATCATTTCAAAAAAATGCAAACTCGGGTTCGGAAATCGGTGTCACTATCATAGTATGAGCCAAAGCAAAACTTTAAAAGAAATTTATAAGTACCACTGTTCCCTGGTTTGAAGTGGAATCCAAAAGATGTCGGTGTGAATAAAAATGACTTGCCTTGCAGCTAAAAATTGAATGCCTGTGCGGCCCACCATTCTTTAAGTGGGGTAACAAAGTTTCGAAGGATATGAGATCAAAGTAGGCGTGGTCGTCCTTACGGCGAGAGGCTCCTCGCAGACACCCAAGGGGCGAATGTCTGGCCGGGAACGGCCGGGAATCTCTGCTACGCAGGCGTCTTTCCAACCCCAGGGCGCCTGGCGGATGGTGGGGCTCTGGACGGCCGGAGCCAACAGTCCTCAAAGGCAGGGGCTTCTCCAAGGGGCGCCAACTCTCGCCTTTCGCCCTCTTTATGTCCTGGCAACAGACGTTTGGGAAAGCCGGTCTAGGCTTGACGAAAATGTTTTTGAAAGCCTGAAGTAAAGAAACGTCTCCGTTCGTGATCTCATGCTCATGTCAAATGGCTTACGACTTTAATGCGACGTTTCGGGTCTCCTGCCTCGCTACCTCTGCAAAGAAATCGTGTCCCCTGCTCCCCTTGGGTTCGCTCTTGCCTCGCCCCAGGCTTGGGTCTCGGGCCGGCGGGCGGCCTGAACGATTCGGTCTTTGTCGGCCTCGTTCTGAGGCCGGGCCGGCGAGTAGTGTGTGTGGTGCGATCTTTGTTGGCCTCGTTTTGAGGCCGGGCCGGCGAGTAGTGTGGGTGGTGCGATCTTTGTTGGCCTCGCTCTGCGGCCGGGCCGACGGAGTCGGTCGTGCTACGGCGCGGCCCGACCGTGATCGAGCGGCCGCCGACGGGGAATTATCCGCCGGCCGGCGCCGGGAACCCGTGATGAGATTACGTGTTGCCACCAAGGCAACGAGAAGCATTCGCCTTCGGTGTGGAGCGGCCGCATTCCACGAGTCAGACGTTCGGACTGTTCGGACTGTTCGGACTGTGTAGCCACACCAGGTCACGGCATGCTTTCTGCCAGCAGAACTGTAATGGTGTGCAGATTTAAGTGTTGTGGAGGGCCCGTAATGACCTAGGCTGCTGCATAAAACGTAATGGACCTCATATAACTGCGTGACGCTGCAACTAATGCGCTGCAGGCGCAGTGCGCACAACTATCGGCACATGGACACGGGTCTACACCTCACTGTGCGCCTGCGCACTGGCAGCGCCGGCCGGATCCGGCGGAGTTCAGTGCGGCTCACGGGTCAGCTGGAGTCCGTACTGGCCGACCCAGCACCTGATGGCTCCGTCCCGGTTGGCCTGCGGGTCGTTTGGAGCGAAACTCGCCCCGACGCGCCGAGAACGCGTCCGACGCCGAGTTCACTGCTTGGCTGAGCGGGTCGCCGGCCGACCAGGGCTGCCGGGGCGGCGCGGCCGGTGCCCGCCGTCCTGACGTCGCTCAGACTCTCCGGCAGACAGACTGAGGCAGCCGTCACAGCGGGGACGAGGCGCATATTGTCACGGATGCAGCAGCCATAGGGCTTGCATGGAGGGGGGGGGGGGGGTGCCGGCAGGAACAAAATCAATTAAGCTGAACATAGGCCCCATGGTGCTGCAAGGAAAGGAACTATATGCATCAAAATAGCGTTTGTCCCACCAATCTCAAAACAGTTTTGCGTCAGTTGCGCTTATTGGACGGATGGCGGACAGCTGGACCGGACATATTTGTGACGATGGGACGGGCAATGGCAGCGCGGATACGCGAGCGCCGCCTGCTGCGCCTGTGCTTCCTGTGATGGCGTCTTTCTGCTGATCTAGGCTGGACCGTACACGTCGGCACGATGGCGAAAGATCAGCCGCTCGTGACGAGGCAGCCAGCAATAGCTGGCACCGAGCCAGCCGGCCGGACGAGACGCCCTGGGTCTCCAGGAGCCGGGCCAGCGACGTATGCACCGCTCTCCCGTCTCAAGCATCCGGACTCGTGCTTCCAGAACGACAGGTCGATAACGCAGTTCCCGTCTTCAGGAATTGCGCTGACAGAAAATGCTGCTCCTTAGTCTCGGTGATAAGACTAGCGGTGGCCGTCTGGCGAACAAAGACCAGCGCCGAGCTCCACCCTCCCGCTCCCCGGAGACGTCCGTCCCGTCCCGGAGACACGCCGGCGCCGCCAGCTGAGCGGACCCTTGCACAATCGACCCGGCTGGCTGTGAACGCCTGTTGTGGGCGCCGCCGGCGCGGCGACGGCGCGCTGGCGGCGGTGGCGGCGCAACGGCGGCGGCGAGTTCGGCTCCTCGTAACGTGCATCCCGCCCGGCCAGCACTCACCTGACCACCTCGTTCTCCTTGTCCTCCTCGCAGCGCTGGCGCATCATCACCGACTCGATGATCTGGCGCTCCTCCTCGGTGAGGTGCGACAGGTCGGGCGCGGCCGGCGCGGCCATGCTGCCGCCGCTCAGGCTGGCCGCCCTCCTCTCTCGCGTCCTGCCAGTCTCACCGCATGGCCGCGGCACGCGCTATCCGGCCACCACGGACGCGCTCATGGCGGCGGCGTGCCGGGCGTCGCTGGCGCTGCTCGGCCGCCGGCGGCGCCGGTCCCGTCTGGCGCGGCCGCGGCCGACGCGGCGCAGCGCAGCTCGCCATATCGATCCGGCCACATGCACAAGTAGTTCGGGCAACGCGGCGCGGGACAAATCACCGCCGCGGCGGCCTTCGGGCCCGCGACGCCCTTTATTGATCGGGCTAATGAGCCTGTGTGTGCCCCGGCGCACCTCCGCCCCCGCCCGTGACCCGGGCCGGCCCGCCGCCGCCGCTGCCGCCGCCGTCCAGCCGGAGCAGGCGGGAGTCCGGCGCCGGGCGGCCGGCCGTGTCGGGCCCGCCGGCGGCCGAGGCCGGCCAGACGGCGGCAGCGGCGACGGCGGGCCGGAGAAGGCCGCTCCGGTCCGGCCAGCACGCCATGCGGCCCGGCTCGGCTGGCGTTCAGACATTCACGCGATACCGCGTCCCGGGTCAGATTAGGGCGCCCCTGCACGGGGAGGGGCAGCCCGCTTCGTCAGCCGGCTATATCACATCCTTCTCCTCGCCCTCTTTGTTCCCCGGATCCAATTGTGACGCAAGGCAGCAAATGGCACGTCCTACCAAACACTCATATCTACTGTCCACTTGGCGCCCGTGCAGCGCGCTATCACGGTCAGGGGACTGCCGGTACTTGCCCGTCAGTCATATCTACCCATCTCGGCCACCTGCGTGGCGCAGATATCCACAGGTGCCGTCTGCCCACAAACGATCCATGCCCATCAAATGGCGCGAATTTCACGCCACAAATCGCTGTTCTGGTCCGAATATCCCCAAACGGCGATCTCTGGCAATCTGAGCCGGTCGCCTGCTCAGCTGGCCTTCCACTGAGCCTCGAATTAATGATCCTGGCCGCCATTGCGTCATTCTGCGGCGCTCCACTGACCTAATTATTCCTGCAGGGAAAGCCTGCGCTCCACTTTCCCGTTTGGCCGGCCACAAAGAGCAGTCGAGCAGCGTACACGGCACGCTCGAGGGAGAAGAGGTACGCTCCGAATGCATCTGGCGGTCAGCTGCTGGGTCCAGAATGCGCCATGTGCCGGTGAAATATAAGGAACTACTCGTTTATGGTTTTGCACAAGCACCGCGCCTGATGTCCTGGCTTTTGCGCAGTTACTATTACATTGGACAGCAAAGCCAGCCATTGTGAGGCTTGTCCGTTCCCGCACCAGTTTCTGGACACGGTTTGTGGAGCGTCCCAAACATGTCAGCTATAACCCAAGGAATAAAGTCAAGGTCGAACCGAAAAGACCTAACGAAAGGTCAAATCAGCCCGAAAGAAAGGCCAATTTTCCTTTTGACATGTTTTCATTCCCGACATCCAAAGGTTTTCTTAGAGCTCGTGCTAACTTATGAAGTACGTAAGAACGCTATTTGCTTTCTTTTGTGAACCCGCCATACACCAACCCACCGTGTCCTCCATGTAAAAACGCCGTTGCACCACGGCAGAGTGCGAACCGCTGCCCGGAACTGTGTCGTTCAGTGCTGCAGACAACGACAGGTTTATGACCGACGGAGATCAACAGCTCAGATGAAGGCTGGCAGCAGAGCCAGGTTTGCCACCGGCCGGCAGCGAACCCGCGGCAGACCCGCGAACACGGCTTTTCGCGGGTCCGCCGCGGACACACCCGCGAAAAGCCGTGGGCCCGAGTCCTGCCAGACCAGGGCTCTCTGACATCCTGCTCTGCTCTTGGCCCGGGCACGGGTGCTGCCCGACCAGGGCTCTCCTGACTGCCCGACCGTGGCTCCTGACGTCACATCAGGAGAGCTGTCTCCTCCCGACGACGGCTCTCCTGTTGTGCCCCTGATCAGCCTCATCAGCGGCAGAAGTCATCTCTGGTGGTCAATCAGGGAGGCCGTGCGAAAGCCTAAGGAGGATCCAGAATCCTCTCGAACACAGCCGGAAGCTACACAAGGACGTACGCATTGATAACGAATATTTTAAATTATGTTTTATCCGTTATTTTTAATGGTCACTGATGTACTTACATTAGCACGTTGGAGTGCCTCAGAAATAAGAGCGATGAGCGGTCATTAGCGCCCGTTAACGCCCAGGCATAGAATAAATTTCGAATGACGCAAGTTCTTCACGGTCGTCTCCAGTCTGATTCTCCGGAACTCTTACTTTTTTCGCAAAAATTCCGAGAGGTCAGCCAGCAGCCGCCGCTCGTTATCTGGGCCAGTACAGCGGTTTCCGTTTTCCAAAACCTTGCTCATGCCGCAAAAGTGGTTTCTACTTGTCTTACATATAGGACCATGGGCTTTAACGGATTAAGGTTTTACTGCCTCCACGCACCAGGTGTCTTCACACCCCATTCAGGGGAACGCTTCACCTTGGTCGACTTGCAGATTTGGTCTGGAAAATAAAAAAGAAAAAAAACAGACGTGGACTAACGAATGCCGCCTGTTTTCCTAGTACGCGTCAGTCTTAAAAAAATACATAGAGGCATCAGAAACTCACACTGATTTCTTGTGATACAACTATATCGCGCACTATGGGCCTGCACAATCCAATAAACGTAAGCGTTCAATGGCCTGTACCCTTTCGAGAAGTCACGCTACAGCTATAGTTAGAACACGGGCGAACAAAACACAGTGGAAAACCTACGGGAATCGATTTGAACTTCCATGAATGTAGAGTTTCCAGTGACAGTATACGTCCGGACTGATTTTTAAGGCTAAAGGCTACAATCTGGCTATCTCAATTCAAAACACATATTCAGGTGGAATATCCCGTTCAATCCATTTCAAGTCGTACTACGAAAACAAAGTATGTACATAATTACATATTAACGTGTAGTTTGCATGAAAACAACCTCGACGACTGTCCCCAAACACAGCAAAAGGGAATCCTTGGTCGTTTCGGTTCATACCACTGAAAGTTCGCACATCGGGAATGGTCGGGCAGGAGCTCTCCCATCAGATGTCAAATGGCATCCGTCAAACGATAACACGGTTTATGCCTCTGGCAGAGACAGCGGTAGATCTGGCACACTGACTGCTCTCCTCGGTCCCGTCGGTGGACACGCCTGCTCGCTCAGGCGACAGAGGACGTCTCAGAGGCCGTCTCCCGGCCCCGAGAGCCCAGCCAGTCGTCCACCTCGGCCACCGTGACCAGCACGCGCTCCAGCCGGACCACCCGGCCGCCCAGGATCGTGAACGGACAGCGGATACCGCCGGCGGCCGGCGGCGGGCTGCCCACCGGCCGGGCCGACCGGCGCCGCCGCAGCCTGCTGATCGGCGTCAGGGGCAGGACCGGCAGCGCCCTCCGGCCGGGCAGCCGCCGCCAGCCAGCTCGGCGCCTCGCCGTCTCCGTCAGAGCCGGGCTGCCCGCCTGAGGACTGGGCGGCGCCGGAGGACCCGGCCGCGGAGCCCTCGTCGGAGCTGGGCGGGCGGCTCCGGCGGCCAGGGCGGCGACGTCGCCTGCTGCCACCGAGGCCGGCGGCGGCGACGGCGGCGGCAGCCGTGGTTCTGTGGTCAGGTACGTCCGGAACATGGCCATGTCGCTGCGGCCCTTCATGTCGCGCCGGGAGAACCAGCCGCGCGACACCCAGCGCTGCACCACGGGCACCACCCGGCGGGGCCGCACGCACCGCACCAGCTCGCACAGTTCCGGGAACGACGAGTGGTCGCCGTACGGAAACACCTGGCGACAGAGGGCACAACAGTCGGCAAAGGGCAGCAGCACCAGTGGAACTGGTGCCACGGGGAGATGGTGTTGGCGTCATACCCAATACTCATCTGCTCACTGAGTGGGTAGAGTAGATAGAACATGCACCACCATTCAAACCGGAATGTAACTTCACCTGTCTCGCAGCAGTCAGACATACCTTCAGCCCCGCTTCACGGCAGTCCGGATGAAACCCGAACTGGGCCGACTAATCCCGCCGCTTCGCGTGCGGGCGCGACCTCGTCACGGACCGAACCTGGGACGGTCCCAGGACACCTGAACAGAGCCGCCGGTGAACGGCTCACCTGGACAGAGCCGCCGGTATACGGCTCACCTGGACAGAGCCGCCGGTGAAAGGTTCACCTGGACAAAACCACCGGTGAACGGTTCACCTGGACAGAGCCGCCGGTGAACGGCTCACCTGGACAGAACCGCCGGTGAAGGGTTCACCTGGACAGAGCCGTCGCTGTACGGCTCACCTGGACAGAGCCGCCGGTGAACGGTTCACCTGGACAGAGCCGCCGGTGAACGGCTCACCTGGACAGAGCCGCCGGTGAACGGCTCACCTGGACAGAACCGCCGGTGTACGGCTCACCTGGACAGAGCCGTCGCTGTACGGTGCCGGGCCGGGACAGCCGACGAACAGTGCGGTCAGCAGGAGCGCCACAGAGCGGGCGGCCGGCTCGGCTCCGGGCGGCCGCGCGTGTCGAGAGATGCTGCGAAACGGCACCAGGTGGATCCGCGCCTCCGCCGGCTCCAGCGTGAACACCTCCGAGTCGGTGAACAGCCGCAGCAGCTGGAGCCGCTCCCGACTGACGGACACCCGCGCCTGACGGAGGACCGGACCCGGTCACAGACGGCGTCACTCGGTGGTCATACGCCACCAGGAGGCTGCCGGTTCCCACTGGATACGCGGGGAATGCGGCACCTGAGCTGGGGTCGGATAGCCGCCGGCTCCCGGCCTAACTGCGCGTGCAGACTTCGAGTGCCTGTCCGGGACCAGGCGGCGCCGGACTGACCGATGCCGCACTCGTGGCCCGCAGGCACCAGATCACTGCTGTAGCGTGCTGTCAAACCTGAGGGGGTCCGTGCGCCGGAGAACATTCTCCCGGTCTTTCGGGGGACTGCAGGTGCCGGCAGGTGTATGCGACTCACGTTCAGGGCTTCGGCGATGGCTATAACGGCGTCTTCCTTGCCCAGGTCCCTCATTCCGATGTAGATCTGGTGGTCATCGAAGTGTCTGAAAGCCATCCCGTTGTGTGAGATCTGTACATCTGCGCGTATGGCGTGTATCCAAGTCTTACGAAAAACTGCATCCAGAGTTGTTCCGTTGGCGGATCTCATTGTAGTCTGAAAAAAGAGCATATGACGAGGCACTCTAGCAGATTCATAAACGACTTCAATTAAGAGTTACCAAGAAGAAATAACTCGAGGAGTTCGCCCCATGTAAGAGTGCGATGTCGGCAAATGGTTTGATCATTTGCCAGCAAATGTATTTCCATAAATGCTGGCAAATACACAATACAAATTCTGAGACATAATTTGTATTATTGAAGATATACCGCATTTGGAAAAGTGCACATTGTTGATCAACAAAGGAGAGGCCATATAAACATTAGGTTTCTGCCCCACATGAAAGACAAGAATAACAAGAGAGACAAGTCCAGTTAGTGGCCTAGAACAGCAAAAACAATGCTGAGCTATGATTTGTTAGAACTGGAAACCTGGAACCTGGAAATAAATAAATGAAAATAAATTATAACTTATTTTTTTTAATTTTTTTTTTTTTTATAAAAAAAAATATTATATATATAATATTTTATATTTTTTTTTTTAAAATTTTTTATAAGTTATAAAAAAAATAAAACAAAAGACAAAATAAAGCTGGAAATCGAAGCCATAAAACATGTGCAGATGACAAGCCGTCATTTTCAAAATACCCCAAAACGCGTGCCGTTTTCCTTCAAACGGCGCCCACCCGGGGAAGGGCACCGCACTAAATCTCAGGCCTCTTTTCGCGCACCATCAGCACATACAGACCCACCGGAGGTACTTGATGACGTCACGCAGGACGACGTCCCGCGGCGGAAAGACACACTCCGGAGAGCAGTAGGTGTTGTCCAGGTACAGCGTGTCCACGCCGCCGCCGGCCGTGACGTGGCTCAGCACGGGGTCGTCCAGCAGTTCCGGGTAGAGCCGGAAATCGCCAGTGTACAGGACGGTCCCGAATCGGCCTGCAATGGACCACCGAGACGTCTCACCTGGTCCCGCCTGACATCACCATCACCATCACCGTCTGCAGCAATCACACCCTGAGGATGTAATCACCCAAACAAAAAATGTGCCATGTAACTCCGATTCCATGTTGGTTCCAAACCGTACAAACACTGCACACATGACGCCCCCGTTCAACCCAACTGCCGCTGATCTACGGCTAACTCGGCCTCCGGCGAATTTTTGTCTTCGCGACTTAGAATGGAGCCACAACAGCAGCCGCGTCCAGAGGGAACTAAGTCCAGCCATTTATGACGGCCTTCAGCACCACGCACCGCCTGAGCACACACAGACGATGTGGAGGGATGGAAGAAAACCCAGGGCCTTCCAACACAGCCCAGTCATTGCGGCCGTGACGCAGGACGGGCGACGTCACGGTCGCCGTGACGCTGCCGTGACGGGACGAGTTCGGTCACCAGCCTTGGAAGAGCAGGATGATGCTGCCGGGGCAGTGTCGGGCGTCCAGCGGCGTCACCTGGAAACTGCTACTGCCCTCTCCCAGGCAGAGCGTGTCACCCAGCTGCAGCGGCACAAGCAGCCGGTCTGGCACCTGTGGCCAAGAGCGAGGACCATCACATCACCAGCAGCAAACGTCACATCACCAGCGGGAGACTATCGCATTACCAGCTGCAGTAGTACCAGCAGCTGGTCTGGGAGCTGTGGCCCAGAAGGCAGACTGTCTCTTCACCAGCTGCAAGGACAATCAGATCACCAGCCCAGCAGCTACCAGTAACAGCAACAAACCATGCACATCTACAAATCACACATAATCAACAAGTGATGTACACAGTGCTGCTGACAGTCCAAAAATATCATAAATAATGATATCCCACTCCATATGAAAAGCAAAATTACATGAATCTATGAATGTTGTGTCAACTTACATTGTACTTGAGTTGGACAATGCGACAGTTGAGCTCTGAAGTGTAGATTTGTTGACACCATCTTCTCAACTTTGGGCTGACATGGTCACCATGACAGTGAGAGAGGAAACAATAACTCTGTACAAAACAGCAGATGTTATGGACAAGTTTCTGTTCAACATATGTCAGGTAAACATCTGATTTTATCACACACAGTAGTATTGTAACATAGAGTGTACTAAATAATGGCCAGGCTGCAAACCCAGGCACCAGTGTGCCTGGCTGTGTCAAGGCCACAACAATGCCTGCCTATGCCTTGTGGTAGCAAGTGCCTTTCCCAGCAATCTTGCTGGGGCATTTACTGAGCATCCCTTCTGGCATGCACTGGTATATGCCATAATCATGGTATGCATCACAGAAATGCACCAAACTGGTGAGACAGTGCCTGATGCTGAACTTGGCTGTGCTAACAAAATCTCACCAAAACCTGCCATAATTTGCAGGTTGGATCAACATGGTACAAAAAGTAAATATGAAACAAATATATATGATGAAAAGTTGCCTATGACTTTGAATTTAGCAACAAAAGCACTGCATTATTTGGCAAATTCAACATTTTTCAGGGAAAAAATTCAACATGGAAACAAATGGGGCCCAAAAAAGCCGAAAGTGGTGTTTGATTCCAACACACATTACTGATAAACTACAGAAAGTTCAATAAACTTAGAATCAGGCAAAATGGACTTCATACCACAGTAGATTCCTTCCAATAGTCAACAGCAATCAGACCAGGCACAATGATATGGCCATTCATCTTCTAAAATGCCTGGAACACAACAGCACAGATATGACAGAATCTATGTGGTAAGGACAATATCCAAGATGGAGAAGACAAGACAGACTGGCAAAATATCACCAGTCAACATGCAACAGCTAGTCACACTACCAGTCATGGATTATGAACAGTAAACCACCCATTACACATTTCTTATCTTTATCCATGCATAGTAATCACAACTCACAATTCACACATATCCAAAAGGTTTGTATGAAGTGGAGAGAGCTGCCAGTCCCACTGATGGCACACTGCCTATATTCAAATGGGCAAAAACTGGTCTTTAGAATTTCTTCATGCTGTGCCATATAACAAATGCTTTTCTGTTTATATAGGGCAGGATGCAGTGCCCCAGCCCCTAAATAGTTTCACATCATTTTTATCTACCATTTGAATTAGTTTCATCTGTTTGATGCTCTTCACATGCCAGCAAAATGTCATGCTCAGTGTGAGTATATATAACAGTTAATGTCTCGTAATGGCATCCAGACGTCTGAATTCAAAAACAGTGTTTTGCATCTGTTCTCCTAATCCTTTCCACCTATGTCCCGCTGTAAACTTACACAGGACAGCAGTCCCTCTCCTCGTCAGCACATATAAGGCGTATTCGCAGCGCGCGCTCGTAGAACATTCTATTCTGCGTGACGTCACGCAGATCAACCCATTCGTCGCAAGGGTATCTTGATTCGTCGCTACCACAACCTGATCCCCATTATTATTTAAAAGCCTTGGTCCACTTGTACTCTGCATGCGCCGTAACCCCTTACAACTGATTGTTCGTTTGTTTGTGAGCTAAGACACACAGCTTCCTCCAAAGAGTTGGGTCAGGTCTTGTGTCTCGTCGGGCGCCAGTCAGTCGTCCGATTAGAACTGATCTTGTGCTTGTCCTTGCAGGGTCAGGGCGCACAGCCGCTCGGGCTCAAGCGTCCGCGTGGAATCTTGCTTGGAGGGTCTGGTGGTATGATAATTTATTTAACAGGAACCTTGGTTGCTGAACAGGGCATATTTTAAACTAAAGGGTTGGGGAGAAAAATATGTGGGGAAATGTGTCGTCAGAGTTGAGAAAATAAGTGAATTTGTTTCAGGAAACATATCAGGGCTTCTATAACTGGTTCCTTGTTTCCTTTTATACTGTGTAATGAGAATGATAGGTTTAAGTTTCGACAGTCAGTCTTGTTCTTTCCCCTCTGGTAACTCTTGCAGTCAAAGAGTACGTGCCGTACTGAAAGGTATGAGTGGCACGGGTCACAAAGAGGTCTGTCTGATTTATTATGTGTGAATGAGCCAGTCTTGTGTGTCCTAGTCGTAAGGGTGCCAAAAACGTTTCTTCCCGGCGGTTTAAGCGGTGGCTGGTATCCCATTCAGCAACCGAATTTTTGATGTTTTAAGTGTTGGACGGGGTGGCTGCGCCAATATGCATTGAAGTATTGATGTATTAGTTCCCTTGTTTCCGTAAAAAATCATCGGTGACCAACTGGGACCGGGGTGACTGCTGTTATCCATAAGGCTTCCTTTGCTGGCGTATCTGCTTTTTCGTTTCCACGTATGCCTGGGTGACTGGGAATCCATGAAAATTTAACGGTCATGCCTTTCTCTGTGATATCCACAATACAAGTCGAATATAAGGACAGTGAGGGGGTCCGTCTTGCCCAACGACTGTAGGGCCTGAAGAGCGGAGAATGAGTCAGAGTAGATAACCGATTGCTGGATGCCTTGCGCCTGAATAAATTCCATGCTTTGATAAATTACGCTAAGTTTTGCAGTGAAAATGAAAATAAGAAAAAATAAAAAGGAATTTAGGCAGACTGTCTCTGTCTTTGTCTTTCTGCCTCTCAATTTCCATCACTACCTGTCATGCTTTGCCTCTGCATCTACTGCTGTCTCTGTACCCATCTTGGGTTTTCCATCTACCTCTTCATCTTCCTCATCCTTTGTTGATCTTTGCTACTTAGGTCTGTTGCTACCTCTGCCTCTGTCCCTTCCTGCATCTGTCTCCTGTAATTCTGAATGCATGTCTGTCTATGTGTATGTCTGGATGTGTCTGCGTGTGTGTGTGTCTGGAGGCATCTTTGTTTTCATGTCTGAATGTGTTTTGTTCATAAGTATGTGTGGGTGTTAGTCCTTGTGTATGCCTGGATGTGTTTTACGTATATCTGGATGTACTTTATCTATGTCTAGACGTGTCTATGTGTGTCTGTGTATCTGTCTGTGTCTTTGTCTGTCTGTCTGTCTGTCCATATTTGTTTATTCACTTGTTCCTCGGTGTTGCTGCCTCTGCACGTACCTTCCCATCAGTCCCTCTGCTTGTGTTCTGTCTTTATATCCCTATCTGTCCATCCCCATCTTCGTCCAACCTAGTTCATGCCAGCATTAACGTTGTGCTGTACCTGCTTTACAGTAGGCGTCGACGAGCACTTCTTTGAAAAGGTTTCTTCATCATTTCCGGCTAGCCGATGTTCAAGGCGGTGTGGTGTTCAGTTCACCACCATGCGTGTCTATGTTCAGCGTTTTCGGCACGGTTTTCATTGTGCTGCTGGCGCCGCCCGGACGCATTCATTTTTTTATTCTATTTTGTTTTGGTTATTTGTTTTTTGTTAGGACTGTTGACGCGATGCTGTTTTTAAATGTTTCTGTGTGCGTTTGCTCATGTGGTACACAGAACATTTACATTTTATTGTTTCGCATTGTACGTCATTTGTATATTTAGCAGTTGTATTGTAAAGTCATGTAACAACATTTTATCTAGTGTTCCTAAGCCAACGAAACTATGATATTTTCAAACGATAAAGCTGAATATGGTGATTATGATTGTGATTGTCCTGATGTGTTTCTTAGAGATAGGAAGTGGTGATGTTGGCTAATGAAGTGCCACCTTGATAAAACTTTACAAATGTACGCCAGCACGCTGCCTGGGAAGGCGCCGATGAAATAATGACATTTGTAATTTCGGGTCTGTGAGTATATTCCTGTCTCGCACGGGAGGAAAAGCCAGGCAAAAAATAGCACGTTACAAGTCAATGCGGAAGACCGTTTCTTTCTCCATCTCACTTTCACTCGCTCAGCCATTTCTTGCTGAAGGTGCGATGGAGATTCGGAACTGTAGGTAAAGAATAAAATGAATGCGCAACGAGCGTGATAACAGGAATATCATTTGTGACTGTGATGTACTTCAGTCTGCGATGGCAAAGTCTGATTGGAGTATTGAGAGGGAAGAGGGCGCTACGCACATATATAGGGGGCAGTACAATCGCGGATGTCGCAGCGCAGGATTGCGGTTTCTGTGTTCAAGCCTACGCGGGAAGTTTTAGTGCAGCTTTTAGTCGCAGAATGGCGCATGCACGATAAGCTTGGGAACCAGTAGCGTACAAGGTAGCAGAAATGATAAGGCCTGCGCCTGGCACCACAAGATCTCCGTCGCCGTCGCGCCTCGTGGGCGAGAACGTCCGACTCGATATTGTTGATTGGCCGCGCCATGGTTTTGTGGAAATTTGGACGGTGGCGCAAGACCGTTAAAGAGGGAAGAATAATACATTTACATTTTGCTGGGGCAGTCATGTATGTATACATAGCTGGAGATTTTCGAAAATTATTGGGCGGGTCCCATGTGGTTTCTGACAGTTTCTTTCCAGCTACTGCCAAAGATCTAATGCTAAAATTCCTGAATATTGCGCGGGGTTCCGAACCTCCCCCCACATCCCCATAGGATTGCCAGCCATGGCTTTTCTCTTTAACGGCCATACCAACAACAAGTCTACGCCTCGACACAACCTGGACAACGAAAGCGAAAAGAGGGATTGTCGCGACAGTCAGTTTTCAAAGTATCGACAGTTCGGTAGACTGACAGAGCGGTCCCAGCCAGTAATTTCGGTGTGCAGCCACATGGGCCAGGGTAAAGTTAACCCGCGCAGCCTGCTTGGAGTAACTCGCGTCGCGTTGTGGCTCTGCTCGGCGCCTGGCACAATACACGTTGACTCACAAACGGAGTCACAGTTCATCCGTGCATGCAAGAGTACTGCGCGGGCTTGCCGCAGATATCTCGGGCAGAGATATTCCTTAACCCTATTCCCGGAGGGCTGGACGGTATGGTCGATTCCCGGCAGGGGGGCGAATCCGGCCCCCCCTGAGATCTCGAGAACTACTCGTCCGATTTCATCGCAACAAACGGCAATCGATTTGCCGTCACGTGAACTACATCTTTATAAAAAGTAATTTTAAAAAAATTGAAATTTGTGGATACAGGGGGGTAAAAATGTCAAAATGGGGTACTTTTGGACTTCTTATAACTCCGTTGTTTATCGACCGATTTCGATGAAACTGGCATGAATCGAGAGATTATGGATAGGGCTTTTACCATGGGTCCGCAAATCTAAAATTTTGAGAAAATTCATGGGCGTTCACAGGGTTTCAAAAATAGGACGATTAGTTTTCTAACAAGTGAATGAACAAAAGAGGCAAACACCCTTTTTGGCTTCTGCTACTCATGTTATACTAAAGGAGTACAAATCGCATTACAATGTTTGTATAATACTAGCATAGGCGGTGCCAGGGACATGAAAAAGGGGGAACTGTCATGGTCACGCGTTTCTCAGATCAACTTGTGACCTTTGACCTTAAATGACCTCCAGTGACCTTGGGGTCACTTGGGATGATCTCATGTGCATTTAATATTGTCTATAAACGTTTTCAATCATTTGAATTCACTCTATTTCAAAAATTTCATTTTATGGCTATTGCGATATAGAGTACGCGCACGGACATTTTAGGTCATAGCTCCGTGACCCGACCTGATATCAAGCTGAAACTTGGTACACAAGTAGAAGGCACCCTTCTACGTCATTTGTATTCCGGGTTTGGCATTTGAAAAAACCGCGCCGAAATTATTGCGAAAAAAACAAGTTTTGAAATTTGACCTTGACCTGACCTTGTAAAATGACCTCAGGTGAACAAAATTACGTCTGCACATTGCCCAACTATTTAGCTATACATCCATATAAAGTTTTAAGTTCTATTTTTAAAACTCTGTTTTTGGCAGACATTTTCCTGCTACCCTCAACATGGCCAAAAATGGCATGAGGTGCCTCCCAAAAACGTTGCCTAGCTCCGCCCCGAGCAAAAAAGAATTTTGAAATTTTGTCACAGCACGTAGAAAGAACAGATAGGAAAAGTCACCAAGTTTCGTGAAGCTGCATCAAAAAGC
This sequence comes from Capitulum mitella, assembly GCA_030062745.1. NCBI lineage: Eukaryota > Metazoa > Arthropoda > Thecostraca > Pollicipedomorpha > Pollicipedidae > Capitulum > Capitulum mitella. Next base: position 562,995 of record CP099841.1, on the reverse strand, counting down.
CTGGAATTTGCAAGCAAAAAACCCGAGGGGGGCGGATTCAGCCCCCCTGCCGGGAATAGGGTCAACTCAGCAGAAATAGTGTGGGCCCGAGCGGGATGTGCATGGGCAGACCCGCCTTACTCTGGATATCTCAACCTGGGAGCGGACACCCAATCGAATGGACCGCTGACTGTGGGCCCGCGCAGGCTGTCTGAGGGGAATCCACAGAGCGGTACTTGGTCTAACCCGAATTTAAATACAGCTCTACGCCTAGCAAATAGATTGTTGCTGGGGTCCGATCGGGCGGGCCCTGGCTGCAGGCCAAATACATTTATGTATGCATACATTACTCGTGTATTATTATAAATAACGTGTGTTCTTGGAACCATATTAACTATGATAACACGATGTGCATTGCAACCAGCAAGCTTATTTTCTTGTTCAAAGATGCATAACTAGCGGACTTGCACTTCCACGCGCAAACACAGCTAGACACCAGCTAAAAAGACAATTGTTGCCGCTAAGTGCTGAAGCTGCAGCTGAGCAAACTGAAGCGACAGGTGAATGCACACTCTCCCTCGACCATTGTAGCAGTCCTCGAACATCACTTCATGCTTTAGTTCATGCTCAAAGCCCCCTGAGTTGCTGGCGCTGCCTGCGTCAGCGCTCCTGGACAGGCCGGCCGCGGCATCGCGTGCGGCCGGCTCTGCTGACGCCTGTACACTGCTGGCTCTGCTGTCGCCGACTGAGCACGTTAGGCGAGCAAGCGGCTACATTCTTCGACCGTCCCGATCCTTGATGCGTGACAGCCATTTAGCGATGTACCGTCCTACGGCCGCCGTCATCGCTCTGTGTCCGTTCGACGAAAGCCGCGTTTTTGGGAAAAATGGTATGTTTTTGCCTTTTGGAACACTTTTCTCCGAAAACAACAACTTTGGCTCGAATTGTACATTAAGTTGGGTAGTTACGAAATCAGATGAGCACCAAGCCGTAAGTTTCCCTCTTTTCTGACCAATCAAGAAGAAAAGTGGACTACGGATTCTTCCACAAAAGGTGGAGGCGAAACGTGAGCCACAAAAAATAGGCAGGATGTCAACTCATCCTCTCCCCGTCCGAATAGCCCTCGGCTTACTGGAGAGAGGGGGTCTCGAGAACCCCTCCCATGAGTTCGAGAACCTCCCCTCCTATGAGTTCGAGATTGGAAGAGCAATGGAAGTGAGAGAAACGCCGATCCAAAGCTCGTCAAATTTTGTGAAAAAAAATTATTCACACTTATTTAATTCACACTTGTTTAAATCGTCAAGAGCTGGTACGAAATATACCACAGATTTCCTCTGTCCTCCCAGCAAACGTCCTACGTTGGTACAACATTGTCAGGACGTCGTATTCTCGTCGTATCTTCACGTTACGTCCTGGGCACGTCATGACGACGTGATGACACCTCAGCGAATGTCGTGGTCAGTCGCGGTACAACGTAAAACGCACGTTGTTACGCAATTTTACGACGACGTTCACGAGCTACATGCATGGCACGTGCGGACTACGTTGACCGAAGAGACTGCAGGTCCGAGAATTGTGCCGTTTAACATGTGATTAATGTATGTACACAGAACACAGATAAAACAACAAGGACGTTGCGACGACACCTTTCAGCGAATGTCGTAGCATGATCTCCGTGCGAAGTACAACGCACGTTGTCGTGCATCTTTATGATGAAGTTCGTGTTCTTAGTGCATGGGACTCATGTTCTTAACACGCACTAAGAACTGCATTTTCTTAGTGCCGCCTACGGTGGTCGAAGAGGCTGCGTGCCCAGGAATACCACTGCATTGTCCTTTAATTTGTCGCTTAATGGATATAAGCGCAGATGAAACACTTCGTAATTCCACTCATGTGATGTCCATGGAGAAATAAAACGAAGAGCTTGAGACTTTGACAGAGACTTAACGGACCTATGGTGCTCCTCACCAATAGCGCAGCCAAGGGGAAAGGGCTTAGCCCCTTTACCCCTTAGATTAGGTGTTTTTAAGACATTTAAAACCGAGCCGACATCTCTTTCATTTGTTTGAAAATTATAGGACAGCCGTGCAAATATTCATTGTCCAGCCGTTGTCATGACCGGGGCAGACCAGGTAATGACCGGCAGAAAGTTAAAAAAAAAATCATTTGGCCCCCCCTCCATATTTGTCATGGCTGCGCGCCTCCGCTCCATCCAAGGTACCCAAACCTCGGCCCCTACACACAGAGAAAAATTCAGCATACAATGGGTACTAAACCATCTGCAGGAAACCACACCGCACAGGGTACTATTTTAACCCGCGCACGACCGTCGGTCGGTTTCGGACATGCGCGACTGTGGGGGGGGGGGCAGTAAGCCGCCCCACTCTAACTCACGAACGGTTGGTCGCACGATAAAAATAAGCATGCCGTTGAAAAGTTTGTGACGAGTAGAGCTCGAAACTGGTCTTATTTTTAGTTTTAGATAATACCATTATCTAAACATATATAGGGCGTAAATTGGTTACATGATGTAAGCAATTTACGCCCCATATATGTTTTCTCATAGCCGACTGCATGAGACCGAGAAATGGCCTGAATCTAAAGGGCTGTGACTAATAACGCACAGGCAAAGGCACCAGCGCACAAGTAAAGGTCCGCGGATGCCGATACACGTCTAATTTCCAAGATTTGTTCAATATATACGCCGAAACGTTGAGTTAAAGATACGGCAAATCTCACGCCGGCTGTCGGCGTGCGCCGCAGCCGTATGCAGTAACAAATTGACGGAAACTAATTTTAGCGTTCCTTTTTTTTCGCGGAAAAAGTCTATCCATGTAAATCTTATTGATCTTTGTGGTTCTTGTGATGTTTTTTTCATGCTTAACCCTATTCCCGGCAGGAGGGGCGAAATCCGCCCCCCCTCGGGTTTTTTGCTTGCCAATTCTAGGCTTTTCAACGCAGCTTCACGAAACTTGATGACTTTTCCTAGCTATTTCTTCTACGCGCCGTGACAAAATTTCGAAATTCTATTTTGCTCAGGGGCGGAGCCAACCAACGTTTTTGGGAGGCACCTCAGGTCATTTTTGGCCATGTTGAGGGTAAAAGGAAAATGTCTGCCAAAAACAGAGTTTTTAAGATAGAACTTAAAACTTTATATGAATGTATAGCTAAATAGTTGGGCAATGTGCATATGTAATTTTGTTTATCTGAGGTCACTTTACAAGGTCAGGTCAAGGTCAAAATTCAAAATTTGTTTTTTCACAATAATTTCGGCGCCGTTTTTTCAAATGCCAAACCCGGAATATATATGACGTAGAAAGGTGCCCTCTACTTGTGTACCAAGTTTCAGGTTGATATCAGGTCGGGTCACGGAGCTATGACCTAAAATGTCAAGGCGCGTACCCTATATCGCAAAAGCCAAAAAGTGAATTTTTTGGAATAGAGTGAATTCAATCGATTAAAAACGTTTACAGATAATATTGAATGTACATGACATCATTCCAGGTGACCCCAAGGTCACTGGAGGTCATTTAAGGTCAAAGGTCACAAGTTGATCTGAAGAACGTGTGACCATGACAGTTCCCCCTTTTTTATGTCCCTGGCACCGCCTATGCTAACATTATACAAACATTGTAATGCGATTTGTACTTCTTTAGCATAACATGACTAGCAGAAGCTAAAAAAGTGTTTTGGCCTTTTTTGTTCATTCCGTTGTTAGAAAACTAATCCCCCTATTTTTGAAACCCTGTGAACGCCCATGAATTTTCCCAAAATTTCAAATTTGCATACCCATGGTAAACGCCCTATCCATAATCTCTCGATTCATGCCAGTTTCATCGAAATCGGTCCATAAACAACGGAGTTATAAGAAGTCAAAAAGTACCCCCCTTTTTGACATTTTTTCCCCCCTGTATCCACCAATTTTAAAATTTTGAAAATTTCTTTTTATAAAAATGTAGTTCACGTCACGGCAAATCGATTGCCGTTTGTTGCAATGAAATCGGATAAGTAGTTCTCGAGATCTCAGGGGGGGCCGAATCCGCCCCCCCTGCCGGGAATCGGCCATACCGTCTAGCCCTCCGGGAATAGGGTTAAATTTTGCAAAAAACTCATTAGTTACCAATCTACACAATTGGCGGAGCTTTATTCGCGAGAGCCTGTTTGTTTCCAAAATATGCTATTTTTCCAAACTTTTTGAGGTTTCTGGTATTACTTACGCCTGTGCAAGCTAGTTCTGCCATTTCGTACCCATTCTGAGTAATTCATTGTCGATTTTGACGGTGGCAAATTTTAGCTCACTACAGTTATTCGTGACCTGACCTCAAGTCAATGGCTGGAAGTCATTGGTACTTTGCCCAATGGCGGTAACTAGATGTCTGCTTGACTCCACACTAAAAATGTTATGAGATATTCCGTCAATTTCCGAAAAAACGACATGTGTTAAAAATGGGCTTAACCTTTGGTCAATGATCCGGAAAATTCCGAAAAATCTGAGATAGCAGATATGTTGCATCTATCACGATCACTAATCCCTGAACGTATTATTGAGATCTTGTATTCCGACAAAGTTACAGGGCGCTAAACTTATCTGGGCATAGGTCTGTTTGACCTGACTTAGGTCAGGCATCTGACCTGACCTGAGGTCAAAATTTTGACACGAAATGTAAAATTGATGAAGCAAAAAGGTACACAAAGGTTCGTGACTCTATGTTTGTTCGTTCTCTCGCAATCCCAGAAAAACCTAAGGGGGGCGGTCAACTGCCCCCCAGTCGGGGACGGGTTAATTTCCTTTTTGGTTCTTACTGGCGACATGCCCTCTCTTAGGCACTTTGTGAAACATTCAAAAACACCCCGAGGGTTAGCGGCGAGAATACTAACTGTGCAACCCCAGGTTCCACACGGATGTAAACTGGGTGCTAATGTAAAAATACCAAAATGGGCGTGTGCAGGAAACCACGCCCCACAACCTACTAAACGAAGATGAGACTTTTCGTACTACCAAAAAAACACCCAAATACTCTAATTTGCGCCACAGGATGTTTTTCGTAGTACCGACGAAGTACTCAGTTGCCCACGTAGAGGGCTGGCCTACACCATAATAGCCGTCAGCTGCATGGCAAACTGGACACCAATTGCAACCGCTGAATGGGCAATAAAAGAAATAAGCTGGACAATGCAACGAAGCATCTATTTCTTTTAAGCTCCGCACGATACACATCAGGCACATACAAAGCACTCCGTGCTTTTTCCTCCCGTATGCGGGAGTCGAACGCTCATCAACCGAATGCTCGTCTGCATAAACCCTATTCCCGGAGGGCTAGACGGTATGGTCGATTCCCGGCAGGGGGGGGGGGAGCGGATTCGGCCCCCCGAGATCTCCAGAACTACTCGTCCGATTTCATCGCAACAAACGGCAATCGATATACCGTGACGTGAACTGCACTTTTATAAAAAGAAATTTTCAAAATGTCGAAATTTGTAGATACAGGGGGGCAAAAATGGCAAAATGGGGGTGCTTTTGGGCTTCTTATAACTCCGTTGTTTGTCGACCGATTTCAATGAAACTGGCATGAATCGAGAGATTATGGATAGGGCTTTTACCATTGATACACAAATCTGAAATTTTGTGAAAATTCATTGGCGTTCACAGGGTTTCAAAAATAGAAGGATTAGTTTTCTAACAACTGAATCAAAAAAAGGTAAAAACACTTTTTTGGCTTCTGCTAGTCATGCTATGCTAAAGAAGTAAAAATCGCATAACAATGTTTGTATAATGTTAGCATAGGCGGTGCCAGGGACATGAAAAAGGGGGAACTATCATGGTCACACGTTCTTCAGATCAACTTGTGACCTTTGACCTCAAATGACTTCCAGTGACCTTGGGGTCACTTGGAATGATCTGGCGTGCATTTAATATTATCTGTGAACATTTTCAATCATTTGAATTCACTCTATTTCAAAAGTTTCATTTTATGGCTATTGCGATAGAGGTTACGCGCACTGACATTTTAGGTCATAGCTCCGTGACCTGACCTGATATCAGGCTGAAACTTGGTACACAAGTAGAGGGCACCCTTCTACGTCATATGTACTCCGGATTTTGGCATTTGAAAAAACGGCGCCGAAAAAAATTGCAAAAAAACAAATTTTGACTTTTGACCTTGACCTGACCTTGTAAAGTGACCTTAGATAAGCAAAATTTTGTATACACATTACCCAGCTATTTAGCTATATATCCATATAAAGTTTTAAGTTCTATCTTAAAAACTCCGTTTTTGACAAACATTTTTCTTTTACCCTCACGTGGGCAAAAATGGCCTGAGGTGCCTCCCAAAAACGTTGCCTGGCTCCGATCCTGAGCAAAGTAGAATTGTGAAATTTTGTCACAGCGCGTAGAAAGAATAGCTAGGAAAAGTCAGCAAGTTTCATGAAGCTGCGTTAAAAAGCCTGGAAGTGGCAAGCAAAAAACCCAAGGGGGGTGGATTCGGCCCCCCCCCCCCTGCCGGGAATAGGGTAATCACGAATAGTATATTTTTGGGCTCTCATACATACGTATGTACCTACCTACTCGCCTGCACTGTCAAAAAGAGGCCATGTATGTTGGTATGCCACAACAAAACCAATCATTGCAAGTGACTCCATCACAGCAATCAAACCACTGAAAAACAATTTACTTTAGCGATAATTCATGTTCATACAACCTGTCGCCAAATGGAACGGCTTGCTTCCCCGTCTGGAGCTGGGTTGTGACTGGCTGAAACATCTACCTGGTGGCGTTCTTGCCACCTTGGAAGTTAGGGATCTTAAGGCGTATGCTATGTTATATTTCTTATCTAGCCAAATGCATAAGTTCACCCAACACAAAAAAGGACTCACAGAATAATCACGCACATATAACTGAGTCCAAAAGCCTCACCACCATAAAAAATCATCCTCAGGGTGCGCTGCCAACATTCCTGTTCACGCACTGCACGAAAATGGCGTATTGTCGCGGCGTCTGCGCGCGAAAAAGATGCACCACGATAAGTATCCGAGCGGGGTTTACGTTATCCTGCGGGGGTTACTTCATTTAGCAGTGAACTGCAAAACTATTTGCGCAATCCTCCTCAGTCTCTCGCGCGCCCGTTTTGAGCGACCGAAGCGGTGTGCTTACAAAATACTTGGCTGTTTGAGGAGTAATTTTGGCACCCATATCATGCTTCTGGGCGCTCAAGTAGTATAACTGCTTCTAAACTGGTTGACAGTCTGCCACGTTTCCAGGAAAGGTATTTTTAGTATCGCCCTATTGGGACTAACTAAAGAAATTAGTACCAGGGGTACTGAATTTTTCTCTGTGTGTACCGATCGTCCGGCACCCCTTCCCAAACAGTGACCACGACCCCATCAGCTGCTCATGCGGCCCTGTCTGTCCGCATTCCTTGTCACCTTGGTAAACATCATTTATCAATGCTCCGTCCTGACAGGGCCGCCCGCCTCGGAAGCGCGCCGGCAGTCCAGACAATGCGACGCGTCGCCGGCCTTTCACCTCCCCACTTCCCCTTGCCCGTCTAGACTCTGGTCTGACCGTCCAGCCAAATTTCTGCACTACTCGCGTCTGCTGAGTTGGCCTATGCATTGGGGACAGGCTCAGGAACAGGCAACCACAAAAATGCGCACGCATGCGTTTGCCCATACCTCATCAGGAACGACGTGAGATGAATCGGAGATAGGAGAAAGATTTCACTTGAGCCTTCGTTTGGCTATCTTTGAAGAAATCTGGGTTCGAAAGATAGAGTCCTTAATCAATGCCCAGATTAATGCCGGAGGCACCCTGCAGCTGTAGGAGGGGAAGCACCGACACCCAAGATACAGTAGGGAAAGGAAGCTGTGTGTGTGGGGGTGAGGGGTAGTTCTTATCATAAGAACTCTACCCTATTTCCCGTTTTCCCCCTTTTTCCTTTTCTCATCTTTTCTCATCCCGTGGATTTCACTGATAACCTTTGCACGAATTCAGTCACGCATTACGCATGTTCTTTGTCTCGTGATTTGTATTTTCATGCCTCCATGTTGTACCTATGGCTGATTTTGCAATGTGACTCAAACTAACCCGTCCCTACTAGGGGGCTGTTGACAGCCCCTCCGTGAGGTTTTTCTGGGATTGCGAGAAAACGAACAAACACAGAGCCACGAAACTTCGTGTACCTTTTCCATCATCATTTTTACATCTTGTGTCAAAATTTTGACCTCAGGTGAGATCAGGTGCTGGACCTAGGTCAGGTCAAACGGACCTATGTCAAAAAAGTTTAGCGCCCTCTAACTTTTTCGCAAAACAAGATGTCTCAAGAATACTTTCAGGGATTAGTGATCCTGAGGGATGCAACAAATCTGCTTTCTTTGATTTTTTGGAATTTTCTGAGTAATTGACCTAAGGTTAAGCCCATTTTTAAGACATATCGTCGTTTTTTCGGAAATTGACGGAATATTCCATAACATTTTTAGTGTGGAGTGAAGCAGACATCTAGTTACCGTCATTGGACAAAGTATCAGTGACTTCCAGCCATTGACCTGAGGTCAGGCCACGAATAACTGTAGTGATCCAAAATGTACCACCGTCAAAATCGACGATGAATTACTCAGAATGGGTAGAAAATGGCAGAACTAACTTGCAGAGACGTAAGTAATACCAGGAACCTCAAAAGGTTTGAAAATAATAGAACATTTTGGATATCAACAGGCTCTCGCGAATAAAGCTCCGCCAGTTGTGTAAACTGGTAACTAACGAATTTTTTCCAAAATTTAAGCATGAGAAACCGTCACAAGAACCACAAAGACCAATAAAAATGACATAGATCGTCTTTTTTTGCGAAAATAAAGGAACGCCAAAATTAGTTCCCGTCAATTTGGTACCGCATATGGCAGCGGCGCACACTGACAGCTGGCGGGAGAATTAGCGTGTCTTTAACTCAACGTTTCGGAGTATATATTGAGCAAATCTGGGGAAATTAGACATGTATCGGCATCCGCGGACCTTTACTTGTGCGCTGGTAATTTTATCTATGCGTTATTAGTCACAGCCCTTTAGATTCAGGCCATTTCTCGGTCTCATGCAGTCGGCTATGAGAAAACATATATAGGGCGTAAATTGGCTTACATATTATCTAAAACTAAAAATGAGACCAGTTTCGAGTTCTACTTGTCACGGGCTTTCCAACGGCATGCTTATTTTTATCGTGCGACCAACCGTTCGTGAGTTAGAGGGGGGGCAGTCAACTGCCCCCCAGTCGCCCATGTTCGAGACGGACCGACGGTCGTGGGCGGGTTAATTCACTCTAGCTCTAAAATTTCATTTCATGGGCGTTGTGATATAGGGTACGCGCACTGACATTTTAGGTCATAGCTTCGTGACCCGACTTGATATCAATCTGAAACGTGATACACAAGTAGAGGGCACCCTTCTACGTGATTGATATTCCTTGTTTGGTATTTTGAAAAGTAGCACCAAAACTATTACTACAAAACAAAATTTTGATTTTGCCCCTGACCAAACCTTGTGAATTGACCTCAGATTACCAAAATGATATTTTTGTGCGCGCCCAGCTATTTACCTATGCATCCAAATCAAGTTTTAAGTTTTATCTCAAAAACCATATTTTTGGCACTCATTTTCCTTTTACACTCAACAGGGCCAAAAATGGCCTAAGATGTTCCCAAAAATGCTGCCTGCCTCCGCCCCTGAGGAAAATTAAATTACGAAATTTTGTTAGTGCAAAGAAAGAACAGGTGGGGAGGACGAAGTTTCGTGAAACTGCGTCAAAAGCCCTGAAATTGGCAAGCAAAAAAAACAAGAGGGAGCGGATTCAGCCATCTCTGCCTGGAATAGGTTTAAGAAAAGTGTCATTTTCTGGGGGGGACACCCTGTACATGGATCAAGTCTAAGCCTGCACAGCAGTAAGAAAATCCCAGGGCTGAGTTAAGCCTTGCTAATAAAAGACAAATGCACAAGTTTAACAACACAAGATTTAAAAAAAAAAATGCCCAGGAGCCTGGGTTACAACGCACCTGTCATACATGAGACCTCCTCGGCACTCACCCTTCATTGCAAAATCTTGACTGCACTTCTGTTATATAACTGTAACTGCCATCACTCATGCATCTTGAACTTCGAACATGCACCTCTATAGGCGTACTAACCTTTTAGCTTGCTTAAACATCAATTGCAGAGCAGCAGATGAAGCTGTGCATGTGGTGTAAAGGCGGGCCGCTGCCGCTGCTTGAAATGTATGAAATGAAAAACCATCGTGGCGGCTGTCATGGCCGTGGAACTAAAATATTCTTTCTACGGGCGAAACTATGCATACCAATTCAAAACAGCTAAAGCTACCAGCAAACTCAGTTTGTACACTCACTAACACAGCTAACAACTGACAGTTCCAATACCTGAGCCAAGCCAGCTCACTATGGCCAGATCCATGACAAAACTAAGGCCAAGACGGTAAAACTGGTAACATTGTTTGGTGTCTTTAGTTGGTTGAGCTTAGTAACCAAGGAACGTACCAACTATACCACCTCAGCATTAGTTGCCTATAATGGTTGCCTTAGTTTGTCATAACTACATAGTGGCAGGGAACTAATGCAATAACAAATGCATATACGCCGCATTAGTTGAATGAACTTATTCTGGTGGTCAGTCTTCTGGTAGAGTTGATTAATGTTCGCAGTTTTTTTTTGTTAGCATTTTTATTAACAATCGCCATAGCTAGTCAAAAAAATCATAGCTGAGATTGCGCAAAAAGGACCAAAAGTTCCAGCGTCCTTCATTGTCAGCTGCGCTTCCGAGCACTGCACAACAAGCATAAAAAGTGTATTGCAACGAAATACTGGTCGAGTCTGGCGTCCTCCAGACAAGGACACAGCAATAAGAACCTGTCCACAATCCCTCAGACCGAACCCGGTCTAGAGCACGCGAGCTTATTCCGATTCAGCGACTCGCTGAGCTGGCCTCCCACGGCTGCCGGCTGACCGGACCCGGGGGGACGGGGCGGCGCACCTGGGCTTCGGGCCAGCCAGCTGCCTCGGCGGCCGGCGCGCTTCCTATTACGCTCCACTCCTGACTGTGACACTTCCACTTCCTGCTCGCCGGCGCTGGCGGGACTCCAGCCAACGCTGCAGTCGTGCCTCGTTTGCCACGCCAGATAACAATGCAGAAGACAGGCCGACGCAGTTGAGACTGTCTTTGTTGGCGTGCCGCGCGGTCTGGCAGCGTTCCGCGGGTTCCAAAAGCCAGCAGAACGGACAGGCCCACCGAGACACGGTCATGTTGCACAGCGTTGGGGCAGTCCTCGGCGATGTGCGCTTGCCTCGCATCACTAACGGGACTGCGCATTTCAAACATCCGCGACCTCATATGTGGCTCAACTCAGTACGGAGACGCCTCTGGAATCAGAAACGTTACAATGCGAAAATGGCAATGGTACGCAACAGATGCTACGAAACGAGATAAATGCGTCTTGGGCCTCTTCGGTTCACGCAGTCTGCGACAGTGTCGAGTACATGTCGACACCGCGGGGGAGGACGAGCAGAAGCGAACAAGATGAAAACGTTACAGTAATTACTCCTAAAAGTAAGTTGATGTAGCCAGGTCACGCGGCACCCAAGCACAACCGAAGCGTTTCTCGTTGTTGTCAAATGATTGTCTGACGTTTGGCACTTGGCACTGTACACAACGGTCGTCTCCATAAAAATCGTTTCGCCTAAGTTATAGCACCCGGTCTCGGGCCCGCGGCTTATTCGTCGCAGTCCGGACAGTTCTGCTACAGACCCATCACCAGCGAGAGGCGCCTCCACCACTCTGCCCTCTCGGCTTGTCCACGAGCGGAGCTCAGGCCGCAGCTCCCGCCAATCACGCTGCCCAAAAATGCACTTTAACGGCGGTCGCCCGCTCAGCTGACGGCGGCGGCGCTCCTCGCAGCCAGCTGACCAGATTCCGTCGCGCCGGACCGGTCGACTGCGCCACAGCGGGCCGGTAGATCGGGCCCGGTCGAGGCCACCCTAAAGCGGCGCGGCCCTGTGGTGGTCCACGGGGCTCCTCTCTCAGCTGCCAGTCCGGGCGACGAGTTCACGGCTCTGCCGCCAAATCCGTCTGCCTCGGAGGCCGGCGCCAGGGCCGCTACAGAGTCGGCCATGAATTCGTCTTCGAATTCCGCCTCAGAAAGCCCTGCCGAGTCCACCGTGAAGGCCGTCGTCTCCCCGGTCTGGAGCAGTGGCCTGCGCGTCGCATCAGTGGGTGGCCCGCGGCTTGGTGGCGCCGTCCCGCCGCGGCGTCACGTATCCGTACACCTTGTGGTAGTAGGCATAGGCGGTAGCGCCGGCCGTGGCCGACACGATCAGCTGGAGTCCGCGGCTGGCAGCACCCGGCACGGCCGTCTGCAGCGGCCGCGCCCCGTAGCCCCACGGCCGGCACGGACAGCCGGACGGGTGCACAGCCCGCCACGGCACTGCCCCGCCCCGTACAGACATCTCGCCCGGCATCGTCCGACGCACCGCGCTCTGCCGGCCGGCGTCCGACGGCACGTCGCACTGCCGACCGCACCGCCGCACGCTGCTCCCTTGGCGGGCTTCACGCACGGCGTGCACCGGCGTCCGCCGCGTCTCAACGTTGCACTGCGGCTGCAACCGGCGGCGGGGCCGGCCGGTCAGTGGTCGACTGCTGACGTCAGAGATGGGCCGTCCGCCAGGCGGCGCTATCGGCGGCCGCTGAACTCCGCAGAGCGGACGCAGCCGACCGGCTGCAACTTCCAGGGCGTAGGCACTGTCAGGGTGCAAACGCCATGTTCGTCGCCGCCCCCAAAGCGCTGGCGTCGTGCGCTTGAAGGACTTCCTGAATCAAACGACTTGACGCATTTCACACTGTCAAATTCATCCGGTCACACTGACTACCCTAAAGTCCAAACTAATGGCAACAGTAGATTACTGAAAGTGAAACCATTGGATAGCCTATTCCTTTAACTTTTTACAACGACCCCATCTGGCCTACTTCGCGCGTTTCATCTCTGTTCAGGTAAGGTCAAATGGACGTAAGTTAAAAAGCTCTGACGACGGTCGCTTTTTTGTTGGTGTGAGGGCTTCGAGTCCTTAGAAACTCCCATGTAGTTGAGATATTATGTTCACGAGTATGTGATACGATGTTTAGGATGCCAGAAAGTTGTCCGAGGTCAGGTCAAGTCCGCCTTGTCGTTTTGCGGCGGGCCGTGGACTGTGTTTATTTTTTCCAGTTTATTCTTGTTTTTATTCCAGTTTAAAATGTCTGCTCGTTTCTTGTTTCTTGTAAAATGTTTCTCGTTTCGTTAATAATGACTATCTGCTGTCATGTGTGTGCATCTATGCGTGCATATTTTCAGAATATTCTGGACATGTGTAACCCAAGATGATGCATGACACATGTACCTTTGTGTGTCTACACAGTATGAGTCAGTGCACGGTCAATTGCTTGTTCCAAATGTTTCAAGAGTGTATTCTTCGCATGTCTGTTGCCGCCTAGATTTGTATTTGCGTACTGTGTGCGTGCATACGTGCATGCGTGGGTGTCTGTGTCTACCTATAAGTGTATCCGAGTGTCTGTGTGTTTGTGCGTCCGCTTGTCTGTGAATGTGTAAGAGTCTGTGAGTTTGTTTTCTTTTTCATCTACGAGTCGTCTGAATGGGTGCTGCGTGTCCGTTTTTTTCTATTTTTAGGCCACCGCTATCGACTGGCCAGCGCTGACAACAAGACTTGCTTTGTCCTGGTGGGCTGCCCCAGTGGTCGATCTGTGATGAATAGGAGTCTCCGAGTGTTCCCGCCCACCTCAAGAAGTAACTAATATTTTGTCTACACTAATACTGAACTTCAGTTTATGTGACTTGCTGAGCGCACAGTCGGAAACTTCTTGGCTGAGACTTCTCTCTCTCATGTTGATTAACACATACTAATACGTTAGCTGGGAGTGTGATGGTTCTGTTATATTTCGTTATATTTCCTTATATTCTCTTTGGTTTACAACTTTCTCCGGGAGTTAACATAATGTGATTTGCGGTTGTGGTGGACTGTGGCGGGAGCGCTCCTGGCCACCAGATAATAGGCGTCGGATAGAAAAAAGTCATGGGTCTCGCTATGGTTAGGCTCCGGGGCAGTGACCACCGGAAATGTATTATTCATGCCTTAACACCTCCATATTTCAATACGTCTCGGCCACATCGACCCTCGCTGGGCCGGCCTCTGGATCCACCTTCGCCTGGTCGGGGTTGGGGATGGAGGTCGTGAGGCTCCCAAGATCTTGAGAACTATCTGTCCCACAGAAAAGTAAAAACACAGCTGGAAAGTTCTTGGCAAAACTAGCCAAAAGCAGCTACGTTTATTATTACCAGAATACGATCCACATTAAGGCCAGCCCAGGTCATCTAAGGTCGAATTACCCTGTTCACCCTACTCCGTGCCGGGGAAAATTATACCCCTACCTTCAGCTTTTTGCCGGCCATTCTCGGGCTTTTGAGAGTTACGTCACGAGACCTGGTGACTTTTTCTAAATGTGCTTTTCACATTCTGTGAGAAACTAAAAAAGAACGCCTGCTCGAAGGCGAGCACACACAGTCGAAGGCGGCGAAATATTCCAGTCAATGCAGGAATATTGCATGGTTGCAGCAGGCTCTTCCAACGATGCAACATTTGTTTGCAGTTTGACTTTCCGTAGTAAAGTTCAACATGATTCAAACCAACTTAACAGACTGTCAGAAATTGTCCAGAAACTGTCGAAGCCAATAGCGCGCTCGCGTTACTGCATGTTTCAAAGAACAAAATGTTGCAGTGTTACATGTGCACGACTATCATGGCCACTTCAAGCCTTAACTTGTGTTCAGAGCGTTTTGAAAGTGCCTCTTTAACGCTTACCGTGCCAAATGAGCCAGGTGACATGTATGGCATGATCCGTTAGCGCGGACACCACATGTTACCTAGCCCGTGACCTTGGCCTTTGATGACCGTGGATCCGGTAGCACTCAGAAAAACAGACCAATCCTTTGCGATAAATTACCAGCCAAACGTCACTCTTGGTCTGTTTCCCATTGTGATTATTGGTTATTGGATTATTTAACGACGCTCTCGATTACCAGGGTCATTTCGCGTGGCAATCTCTCACGCTTGTTGTTGCGAGGGACGACGAAATGTCGCTATTACCCGGACTCGAACCGGGGACCTTTCGGCCACAAGGCGAGCATGGTAACCACTACAGTACTCCGCCTTCTGTTTCTTATCGTGATCAGGTGACTCTAAAGAAAAAGGTCATTTTTGGGTGTCTGACCTGACCTGTGACGTCAACAATGACCTTAAAGTAAAATATGTATATATCACAAGACCTCAAGGCCAGGTGCTATCGATTACCGTTTAAATCATCCAAATCGTACCAGAGATAGGCGGGCGTTAAACGCCCCACCCCAGTCCATGCAGGTTGGCGAAATACCGGGCTGTTAATGCGGGGTTAACAGCCAAGACAAAGCGTGGTTTGTTGCAAAGCGTGCAAGAAAGCATGGGTCGGAAAAGGCACCTGAGTCCGACTTTGGCCATTTCAAGGAAAGCGTAAAATGAAGGCGAAAACTTTTTTAGGGTAGGGATCTGATATTTTTATAGATGTGTTAGTCTTGGCTGGAATAAGCTGGAAATGTGTCTGGTATGTATACGAAGCCTGAAACTATCGTACAAATACCACACAAAGTTAATTTAGATTAAGGAATTGACGCCAAAACGTAAGGGGTTTCTGGTGCCTGTCGTATCATCTACAACATAATCATTGATCATGGTCGGTACAACACAGAATTCGTGTCATGTAATATCCCAACGTCATAATAAAATCCGTCCCCTGAAGCGTTTTCACGTGGCACTCAGACACAGCGCAGCGTGCACAGCCGGAATGCAGACGCGCAATATTTGCTGGGAAGGTATTTTCACGACGCCACAGATTCTCATTTGGTGAGCGACAGTAAGAGAAGTAGGACAGTACAAACTGCATAGAAGTAAGGCATAAATAGTTGTTATCATTCTGTGCATACAAGGCGTGGTCATGTTAAAAACAAGCATAATATTTCAAAAGATCAAATCAGGTCAGCCTGAGTGAAATGGGATTGGGTCACGTTTGGCATGTAAGTCCTTATCATACATTAGTGCTTTTGAAGCACATATGAATGCCAATGCTCCTCTCAAGATTGTAAATCATTGGGATGTACTCGTGAACGAGTCTAAAAATTCGTTACGCAACGTAACTTGACCACAGGTCACGGTTCAAGGGACATAGTTACATGTGGAAAGGAACTGAGACCCACCAGGGTATACATCTGAACTTCGGAACCATCGGACCAGTCCAACAACCTCAATAGCAAACGTAAAAAAGACCGAAAGTTCACTTATGCCACTGGCCCTGAAATTTCGTAAAATTTCGACGTAGGAGAATTGCTCTAATTGCCATTTCCTATCAGTTTACGAAGTCCATGCCAAACAAAGCATTTCGCAAAATGTCATGCCCCTTTAGTTTGTTGGAACATGGTCTTACTTGACCTATCCTCGGTCAGTGACCGTAGTTGGCCCCGAGTTCAAAAAGTGAGACAAGGTGGAAAAACTGTATAAGAAAAGGCACCTCATGTTGCGTATTTCTGCTTCCTTTTCTTTTTGGCTATCCTTAGGGTACCAGAGGAGGGGATTCTCATTAACTCTGACATGGCGAAGGTTAAAAAAGAAATCAGACAGTTTTAGAGTTGCTTCTTATTTTTGAAACAGTGCTGTGAGTTTCAAAAACTTAAGATAAACTGTCAAAATACTGTTGAAGAAAAACTAACTGTGGTGGTCAAAGTGACCCCCATGATGGGGTGGCTAAAGTCATTCCTATAGCAGGGAAGGGAGTGGAGTCTGCTCTGCTTTGAGGTTTTACACTTGCTGATTGCGAACCGCGTGAGCTACAATTCTGAGACCTTGTTACTTTTTCTAATTGTATTTTTCCACTATGCGTGAGCTTTTGATATTGTTAGCGGACTAGATGCCGTTCATGAGAAGGTTTTACGAAGACACGTTTAACAATTTCTTTGCAGGCCTTGGTCAGTCATGCAGCCCACTTATGTATATATATATATATGACGTGGTATGACATGAGGCGGTGATTTTGGATAGTGAGTGGCTGGAACATCCTTAATAATGTAAAAAATGATCTGAGAGTGCCGAGAACGTACCGTTATTTTTGGGAGATATTTTGCAGCATTTTCATACATTTCGTTCTTTACATGCAACAGATTTACAAACAGTGCGACACTATTCGATCGTAAGCAGCGTTCAGAATTTCTAGTGAGGCACACAAATGAAAAAATGTAACGAAGTGCCATGAGTAGATACAAGGTGAGTTTCGAGAAGTATATTTTGTGAACTTTTCGTGTCTTAGTCCCCGCATCTAGGACGTTGCTGTTCGGTGGTAGGTAGGTAACAATGTCCAGGATAACAGCCACATGTGAGTGAAATGTTCCATGTGCAGATAGAGACAGAGATTTTATTTTTGAAGGTATGTTTGAAATTTTCATTTCTCTTCCCATATGTTTGTCTTTCCTCTGCGAATCATTTCTCTTTCCATATGCTTATCCTATGGACTTTTATCTTGTTTTATCCCCCGTCCCATGCGTGCGTTTGATTTTCAGTTTCTTTGTCGGAAAACGATGAACACGAAGGCTCTTGGGCAGCCTGTACGAAATAAGCACACGGTTTTTAGCCACCTGGAATAGTTCCGTAACCTAGGCGCACTACGCAGCTGTGAATCGCCCCGATCACAAGAAATTGAACCGTATTTCCGGCAGGAGGGGGAGGGGGGCTGAATCCGCCCCCTCGGCATTTTTGCTCGTCAATTACAGGTTTTTTATGCAGATTCACGACACTTGGTGACTTTTCCTAGCTATCCTTTTTACATATTGTGACAAAATCTCGTCATTCAATTTTGCGCAGGGGCGGAGCTAGGCAACGTTTTTGGGAGGCACCTCAGGCCATTTTTGGCCCTGTTGAGGGTAAAAAGGAAAGTGTCTGCCAAAAATAGCGTTCTTAAGGCAGAACTTAAAACTTCACATGAATATATACCTAAATAGCTCGGCAACTACAAATGCAATTTTGTTCGTCTGAAGCCACTTCAAAGTGTCAGGTCAAGATCAAAACTCAAAATTTGGTTTTATAGTAATATTTTTTGTGCTACCTTTTAAAATGCAAAACCAGAAATACATATGACGTAGAAGGGTGCCCTCTACTTGTGTACCAAGTTTCAGGTTGATATCAGGTCAGGTAAGGGAGCTATGACCTAGAATGTCAGTGCGCGCATCTAATATCGCAACAGCCGTGAAATGGAATTTTAGAAATAGAGTAAAGGTAAATGATTGGAAAAGTTTTCAAATAATATGAAATGCACACTAGATCATTCCAAGTAACTCTAAGGTAGCTGGAGGTCATTTAAGGCCAAAGGTCGTAAGCTGATCTGAAGAACATATGACCATGACAGTTCCCCTTTTTTATGTCCCTATCACTGTCTATACTAACATTACACAAACATTATAATACGGCTTGTGCTCCTTCACCATAACATGACTATTGGAAGCTAAATAAGTGTCCTTTAGCTTTTTTAGTCAGTTTTTGAAAAATTAGTCATCACGTTTTTGAAAACCGGTGAACGCCTACGAATTTTCTCAAAATTTCAAATGTATGAACCAACGGTAAAAGTCCCATTCACAATCTCTCGATTCATGCCAGTTTCATCAAAATCGGTCCATAAACAACAGAGTTATAGCAAGTCGGAAAATGTCCCCCCTTTGACTTTTTTGCCCACCCCCTGTATGCACTTCTTTGAAAATCTTCAAAAATTCTTTCTGTAAAAATGTAGCTTACTTAATGGCAAAGCGGTCGCCGTTTGTTGCGATGAAATCGGATTTCTGGTTTTCGAGATCTCAAGGGGGCCGAATCCTCCCCCTGCCGGGAATCGGCCATATCGTCTAGCCCTCCGGGAAACGGGTTAGTGCCCCTGTGTTATAGATGGGATATATGAACATTCATGTAGTCACCATTTTTATGACCATGCTATCGCTCAGCTTGAAACTAGTCATCTCATCCCCTTCCCCATTTCCCTGCATACAGTCTGATTTTTAATTTGGCGTCGGAAAATGTACTTGCGACTTCAGGGCATTCTTCAACAACCATACGCATGCTTGGTAGCCACTGGAATAATTCCGTAACTTAAACCACTCGATGTCCAATTTCTACTATGCGTAAGGAAATAAAGTCACCTGTGCTATGCTATCATACTCGACATTGCACATACAAGTACATTCTACGACAAAACACCTCAAGTGCATACGTTCAATCTGGCAAACACTTCGACACAAGAGACTGACACATTTTGGGGTTCCTGACTCCGTCTCTGATGAGGTTCTGGACGTCTGAAGATACTGAAATATAGCTCAGACTCCATGGACTTGTTCGCGTGCCCATACAAGTAAATCTGGTGGCAAAATTTCGAGATATCGGGGGTCTTCACCTCTCCATCACAGATTCAGGTCCGGAAGAGCGTCACAGGTTGAGCTGAAAAAGAACCTGAAGTTACTTGTACAAAATGATAATGACAATACACGTTTTACAGCAGGAAGAATAGTCCCTTGGTCTTCGGATGACGAGGCAGTTCGAGGTTCTTCATTCCATTCCGCAAATCGATGTCTATGTCGAGGTTCGTGCGTAAGCCAAAGACGTATTCACTGACCAAAGACACACACACATTACGTTATTCGACCCAAAAATGCAAGAGCTGTAGTTCCATCATACGTTATCATCATACCTTATCAGATTGACATGTCGGTCAGTCAAAACTGTGTGCTAACTTGGCTATTTGTAAGCGTACCGCTGACTGTTGACAAGCAAGTGTCGCCAGCTTGTCATTTTCTGATATTCTGTGTGCCGTAACTTTGAACCACAAATGTCACAGTTTGCAGAAGAGCCCGTTCAAATATAAGTTGGCACGCATACACACACATTTCCAGGGTGGAACTTTGTATCTCTTCCGGGGGTATCCCCCAATGTTCAGGTGACCCCCCAACGTTAAGCTGCCACCCGCAATGCTGGGCTGGGCCAATCGCAGTGTGGGATTTGGCCCCCAATACTCTATCATATCAATCAATTCTCTATTATATTATATATATTACATATATATATTATATATATCAAAACTCTATCTATCATATCAATGATAAGAACTTAACCCTCGCTGGACGAAAGAGTCGTAGATGCCACCCCCAGGCAGTGTTAACGGGACCACAGCAGAACGACGCACGACAGCGCCGTGAAATTTGGCATGGCTGACGACATGTTCATTGCGCATGTTCTGGAAAGTGACCCCAGGTAATCTGAGGGCACCGAGCTATGACGTCATTTCTGAAGGCTTACAAGACGATTCTCGCGCCGTTTTCTTTCTGTTTTAGGGTAAAAGTTATAAATAAACGGCAGATGACGGGCATGAAATTGATTCAGAATGATAATCAACATGAGAGCAGGTCACTTTAGATATTTCAGT
Source organism: Capitulum mitella (assembly GCA_030062745.1). Taxonomy (NCBI): domain Eukaryota; kingdom Metazoa; phylum Arthropoda; class Thecostraca; order Pollicipedomorpha; family Pollicipedidae; genus Capitulum; species Capitulum mitella. The sequence goes on along the minus strand of CP099841.1, from coordinate 542,444 downwards.
GGCGCTTTAAAGGTCAGACAAGGCTAATAACCTTAGATAACTTTTTTGACCTTATACTAATTTTTGGCGAGACGATTTTAGGCCTAACTGGCTCCAAATGTGTTGTTTTTAACTGAGGGAAATCCATTCACAGTCCCAAACACTAACCCTATCCCTCACAAGGGGGCCGAATCCGCCCGCCCTCGGTTTTTTGCTTGCCAGTTCTAGGGTTTTGACGCAGCTTCACGAAACTTGGCGACTTGTCCTAAATATTCCTTCTATGTACTGCAACAAGATTTCGTAATTCTATTTCGTTCAGGGACGGAACCAGGCAACGTTTTTCGGAGGCATCTCACGTCATTTTTGGCCCTGCTGCGAGTAAAGGAAAAATGTATAGGTAAATAGATGGAAATGCATACAAATGCGATTTCATTAATCTGAGGTGGCTTCTCAGGTCAGAACAAGGCCAAAAGGTCATTTGGTTTCATTGTGATAATTTTAGTGCTATTTTTCTAAATGCCAAACATGGGAACTATATCACGTAGAGGGGCGCCTGCTACTTCTGTACCATGTTTCAAATGGAATAAGGTCGGGTCACGGAGCTATAGCCTAAAATGTCAGTACGCGTACCTTAAATCAAAACAGCCGTAACATGGGATTTTAGAAATAGCGTGAATTCAAATGATTGGAAGCGTTTCCAAACAATACCAAATGCACGCAAGATCATTCCAAGTGACATTAAGGTCATTGGACGTCATTTAAGGTTAAAGGTCGTAAGTTGGCCTGAAGAGCACCGTGACAGTTCTCCCTTTTCATGTTCCTGGCACCGCCTATGCTAATATTATGCACTGTAATGCGATTTGTACTTCTTCAGCATAACATGACCAGAAGAAGCAAAAAAAGGCGTTTCGAACTTTTTTGTTACTTCAGTTTTTAAAACCATTCCATCCTACTTTTGAAACTCTGTGAGCGCCTATGAATTTTCTCAAAACTTCTAATGTATGAACCAATGGTAGAAATACGGTCCATAATCTCTCGACTCATGCCAATTTCGTCAAAATTGGCCCATAAACAACAGAGTTTTAGCAAGTCCAAAAATATCCCCCATTTTCGATTTTTTGCCCGCTGTATCTACCCCTTTTAAAACTATGAAAATTTCCTTCTTTAAAAATGTAGTTTACATCATGGCAAATCGATTGCCGTTTGCTGCGATGAAATCGAATGTGTTGTTCTCTGGATCTCAGGGGGGCCGAATCGGCCATATCGTCTGGCCCTCTGAGAATAGGCTTAAGTTTGGCCTTACTTAGGAGGTTATTGGCCGACCTAGGTGGAGTCGACGTGGCAACCGTTGGATTGCTTGAGCATACAGCTATCAATTTCTTTTTGTCCGAAGGCGCTAATTTAATCTGGGGCCAAATGGCGAGGAGGTACTTATTTCCCCTTTCCGCCATTGGTGCGAGTGAAAATCCTTCCCGTTTGGCGAGGATTAAACAAGCGAACGCATTAGTGCTGTGAATGTTGGAAAACATGGATATTCATACCCTACCCATATCGGATATTTCCAAAGGCGTCAAGGAAACATGAAGAGTAATAGTGGTAAATGGTAGGTCAGCTATCCGTTCCCGGTCCGATGAGCCCGGTATGACCAGTCGGAGCTTTGACACTACTAGGAAGGATCTATTTATGTCGCCGATGTCTTTCATTGGAGGGTTTTACGTAACTGCAGCTTCTGTTTGACTTGGCTGAAGCTTGGTAATGTTCACGCAGATTACCAGTGGGCCATAATATGCATGCCTTCGTATATACATCATTTCAACGAAACGGATGAAACAGATGACCATGTAATACTGTCGTGAAAACAGTAGTAGTATCTGATATGACCGCAGGAACGAAGGATCGTTCCTGGGGGGGGAGGGGGGCAGACAGTGGTCAAATTATTTTTGCCGGCCAGGGATCAAGGGTAGGGGTGGTTAAGTGTGACAGAAATGTTTCGTTTGATGTAGCGTAAATGTATATTTGGTATAGCGTAAAATATTGATCATTCTTTGCAATAGCGACAATGTACAATGTTCCTGGAGAGGTTAGCCTAAAATGAGACTTGGTTCTGAAAAGGCTTAACGCTGGAAATCTCCGGTCAGAATCCAGAAGAGGGGGAGGGTGAAATCCATTCTGGAACCCGACCTGATTCCCGTTCCTCGCGGATTGCCCATTTTTACATACTTTAAATTGATACCTAGTGCATCGTCAAAAACGAAAAGAGAAACAGGAAAATCAGCCGGACGCTTTTGGAGATATTGTCCTGTAAAGTCAAACGTGAAACGGCAAAATCAGTCCCCCCTTCATGCGTTACCAACGGCGGTATTAGATGATGTACGAACGACCTGAAGTAAAATGCTGTGTTCTTTGCAAGCCATCGTGAATAACACTTGAAATGGGGATACGTCTGGTTTTGGCATGCTTTTGATGAACTATTGCAATTATCTGGGAAAAGTCACAAAAACTGCCAAGTCGACGAAATTTTGAACATCGGACCCAGTATGACCTCTAAGATGTTGCATTAAGGTCACGAAATTTAGACAAATGTAATCGTACACAGCCTCCCACTAACCCCGAAAGTTTGGTGTCACAGGCTAGTTTCTGTGGTCATAGGGCGGGGAGGGGAATTTCGCACCTTTCCTCCACTGCGTGCAATTTTCAGAGGCCCTCCACTGCGCGTGTCAAAAACATAAATGCAAGATAGACATCAAGCATAATTACACATACAGGTAATACAAAAAAGGATGCATGACGGGTGTGCCCAGCATTTTTACTTTTACGAACACTTTGCAAGAAAAGAGTGCATTATTTTTAACCACCTGCTAGGAATTAGAGCTCAGTCTCATCTGACGGAGTCTAAATGCCGTTTAATGACATCTTAGCTGAAAATATCGCTGACTATGACAATGACTTTTCGGGTATAAATACTGAATGCCACATTGAGCAGTGATTGGGGGTATAATCCCCCAGTCAGATGGTTGGAGAGCATGCATATCCCCATCCCCCAGTGGTGCAGTCTATGAACGCATGTGTTCCCGTGTGCTTCCAGTATGAATCACAAAGCCTACAATCCCAATGTTTCTATGCAGTCCATGTGCTCAGAAATGAGAAGAGAAAAGAGAAAAGAAACAAAACGGCTATCCATAGACGCGAATTCCCGGTTCCGTTTCCATTCCACCCATTTCAGGTTAAACGATAATATCACCTGGCCAACCGAGAGCGCTGTGCGGTGCACGGCTGTGTTGGCAAAGTTACTCGGAATCTGTCCGTTATGCCAATCAATGGAAAGTCGGTTCTCTCCTTCATCTTACGACGCACAAAACACATCCGCTCATTGGTCGGCGTACTAACAGCCGCCCGATCTTCTACGAAAGGCAGCCTCTAAACATGTCCCCTAGACAACCAGCCACCTATCAGCAAAGGGTGGTAACTGGCAAGGACGCACCCGGGAGGAGACGATGAAGACTGGCGAATGAAGCAAAAATCATTATTTGGATAATTTAGCAGTCCTGAGACAAAGCATATGAGCGCATCTATATAGAATGATGCGAAGCACTGTAATCTACCTTACTGCGTTTTTCTGACGATGTGTTACCTACGGTTCAGGAAGCATGCCCCATATTGTCACGGAGCTTAACCCTATTCCCGGAGGGCTACGCGGTATGGTCGATTCCCGGCAGAGGGGGCGGATTCGGCCCCCCGAGATCTCGAGAACTACTCGTCCGATTTCATCGCAACAAACGGTAATCGATTTGCCGTGACGTGAACTACACTTTTATAAAAATAAATTTTCAAAATTTTGAAATTTGTGGATACAGGGGGCAGAAATGTGAAAATGGGGGGTACTTTTGGACTTTTTATAACTCCGTTGTTTATCGACAGATTTCAATGAAACTGGCATGAATCGAGAAATTATGGATAGGGCTTTTACCATGGGTCCGCAAATCTGAAATTTTGTGGAAATTCATGGGCGTTCACAGGTTTTCAAAAATAGGAGGATTAGTTTTCTAACAACTGAATGAACAAAAGAGGCAAACACCCTTTTTTGGCTTCTGCTAGTCATGTTGTACTAAAGAAGTACAAATCGCATTACAATGTTTGTATAATGTTAGCATAGGCGGTGCCAGGGACTAGGGTTAACCCTATTCCCGGCAGGGGGGGCGGAATCCGCCCCCACTCGGGTTTTTTGCTTGCCAATTCCAGGCTTTTTAACGCAGTTTCACGAAACTTGGTGACTTTTCCTAGCTATTTTTTCTACGTGCCGTGACAAAATTTCAAAATTCTACTTTGCTCAGGGGCGGAGTCAGGCAACGTTTTTGGGAGGCACCTCATGCCATTTTTGGCCATGTTAAGGGTAAAAGGAAAATGTCTGCCAAAAATATGATTTTTGAGATCAAACTTAAAACTTCATTTGGATGTATAGCTTAATAGTTGGGCCATGTGCAGATTAAATTTTGTTCACCTGAAGTCATTTTACAAGGTGAGGTCAAGGTCAAAAGTCAAAATTTGTTTTTTCGCAATAATTTCGGCGCCATTTTTTCAAATGCCAAATCCGGAATATATATGACGTAGAGGGGTGCCTTCTACTTGTGTACCAAGTTTCAGTCTGATATCAGGTCGGGTCACGGAGCTGTGACTTAAAATGTCAGTGCGCCTACCCTATATCGCAATAGCCATAAAATGAAATTTTTGAAATAGAGTAAATTCAAACGATTGAAAACGTTTAAAGATAATATTAAATGCATAAGAGATCATTCCAAATGACCCCAAGGTCACTGGAGGTCATTTAAGGTCAAAGGTCACAAGTTGGTCTGAGAAACGTGTGACCATGACAGTTCCCCCTTTTTCATGCCCCTGGCACCGCCTATGCTAACATTTTACAAACATTGCAATGCGATTTGTACTTCTTTAGTATAACATGACTAGCAGAAGCCAAAAAAGGGTGTTTGCCTCTTTTGTTCATCCAGTTGTTAGAAAACTAATCCTCCCTATTTTTGAAACCCTGTGAACGCCCATGAATTTTCTCAAAATTTCAGATTTGCGGACCCATGGTAAAAGCCCTATCCATAATCTCTCGATTCATGCCAGTTTGATCGAAATCAGTCAATAAATAACGGAGTTATAAGAAGTGCAAAAGTACCCCCCATTTTGACATTTTTGCCCCCTGTATCCACAAATTTCGAAATTTTGAAATTTTCGTTTTATAAAAGTGTAGTTCACGTCACGGCAAATCGATTGCCGTTTGTTGCGATGAAATCGGACGAGTAGTTCTCGAGATCTCAGGGGGGGGGCCGAATCCGCCCCCCCTGCCGGGAATCGGCCATACCGTCTAGCCCTCCGGGAATAGGGTTGATACCTACCATTACTTTTGTGAAGACTCGTACTTGAATACAAGGATCGTTTACTGTTATGAAATGCCCAAATATGTCGGCGCAACATGACATGCCCTCTTCAGTCGGACAGAGCAGGAGTCATTCACGAAAGTATGACAAGCTGTGACGAAAAAGTGTGGCTTCTAAGAAGTGAACATTTCCTGGAAAAGTGCAGTGACGGAGAACGTAAGCCTCGGCGAATGCAAAGTATTGTGTCTGTGTTGTCGCAGAGACAGCAACTGTCTCTGTGGACCACTGATAGCATTTTCCCCACTTTATCACATGGTAAGAGTTAAGGTAGTAACTCCTAGTAATTACTACTAACTAGTAAGTAACTAGTAAGTAGTAATAAGTTAGGAACTCCCATTAGATCAAGATAATATTATGGAAATATTAGGCCCAAGTTTCAACAACACCATTTCTCCGCGATGTACTGTATTACTAGCAAGCGTCCCTGTCCACGTGGTTGTGGTTTTGGTTACAGCGTTGGGCAGCAAGTCACAAAGGCCATAGTTGGAATCCAGGCGAACCCTCAGAAAAGCCTTGCGCTATTTACCATGACGTAAATGCAATGAATGTATTACCGAAAAAATCGTGACTGAGACATATATTTACATAATGAAAAAACTTGCGTCACCAAAAAAACACGCACAACTTTCCTCTGCATTTACGTGGATTCGAACCAGCCACCCCCTGCGCCAGACAGCTACCCTATTACAGCCCTGAAGCTAATTATTGACACAGGATGCGAACGATCTCTGGTCGGTGGCAGAAAGTTCAAGTCTTAGGGCTTCTAACTGACGGCACACGTTGTCAGAAAAGACAGCGCCCTGATACAAGGATCTTTTTTCGCTGTCACGTACCATTTTTCTTACCGACTTCCACCGGAGGTCCGTGCCTGGTCTTAGGTCGGCTGTTTAGGAGCTACAGCTGTGCCCTCGTAAGAAGGTACTCTGTCATGCCAGTGCCGAGTCGGCCACGTCCAGAGTCAGAGTCAGAGTCCTCCGTTCGTCGACGCAGTTCTCTGCCGGCTCTGCGCCTTCTTGTTGCGCTCCATCTGACGGATGGCGTTCGACATGCGCTGGTTCTCAGCGTAGTCGCGCTTCAGCGCTTGCAGTTCCTTCACCAACCGCGCCTCCTCGTCCACGCGCGCCTCGAAGTCGCGCAGCAGTGCCTCGTGACCGAGCAGACCGGCGGCGGCGCGCTGGTTGACGGTGCGGTTCCGCACGCGGTCGCGCCGCTGCTTTAGCAGCGCCAGGTCCTCGCGGCCCTGCGTCACTTCGGCCGAAACAGTCTTCAGCGCCCGCTCGCGACGGACGTTCTCGGCGTGCTCAAACTGGATGCGCTCCTTAAGGTGCGTCAGGATCTGCACGGTGCTGCTGATCTTGCGGCGCAGCTTTGTCAGGTCCTCATTGCGCTCCTCGATCTTCTCGGCGTACGTCTGGTTCTCGATCTTGAGCTGCTCAAAGTCGATCAGGTGGATGCCACCGGCGAGCTCCTCGCTGTCGTGCAGCGTCTGTTCGAGGCGGCTGAGCCGCGTCTCGCGCCGCAGACTCTCGAGGCGCGCTTCGTGCACCTCGACCTCTTTTCCGCGCTCCCGGCTAACAATGGCCTCCACCTCGGCTGCGCTCATCAGACGGCCGGTGCGGCTGCTGCGCGACTTGAGCGCCACGTGGCGGCGCAGTTCCACCACGCGATCATACTCGGACGCCACCAGCGCCATCTGCTCGTCCACCTGGGCGCGGAAGGCGGCCAGCTCCTCCAGGCGGCGCTGCTTCTCGTCGGCGATGAAGCGCTGCTGCTCGCGGATGCCGTGCATATACCGGGCGTAGCGCTGTTCCAGCTCGCCGACGTTTTTCTCTACGCGCTCGTCCTCGTCCGTCCTGCGGCTGAAGTGTTCGCTGAGCCGCTGCTGGACGCGCTGGTTACGCGCCAATAGCTGGCGGCGCTGCAATAGCAAGGTGCGGTGTTGCTGCTCGAGGCTGGCGCGTTCCACAAGCCGGGTCAAATCGCTTTCTGTCTCCTGGCTCTCGGAACCCTGCTCACCTTCCTCGACCGTCTCGCTGCTCTGGACGCTCCCCGTCTCGCGAGGGATTGTCGTCTGCTCACCGCCAGCAGAGCTCTCCTGGCTCACGGCTGTGGCCTCCTGTTCGATTTCCTCAGCCATTGAAGTGTCGACTGTCTGTCCCTCGCTCTCCTGGGACATTTCGGCCGTATCTGGCTCAAAGGTATCTCCGGTCGTCCGCTCGGTCTCGCTTCCTTCGTGAACTTCGGTCAACTGTTGAGCGTCGTCCGCTCCGTCTGATGTCTCTTTGACTTCGTCTGCCGTCTCGGGCTTTTCTTCGCCCGTCTGTTCTTCCGGTCCCTTGTTCAGCAGGAGTTCCAGCTCCTTGTCCTTCTGTAGCTCCTTCCAGACGTTCCTCTGTGGGAATTCCCTCGACCCCTTCCGCTGCTTCCCCTGCAGTGTTCTGTGTTGTTCTTACTGTGGTTCCTTCCTTGATTCCTGCGGACGTTTCCGTGGCCCCCTCTGCTGTTTCATTTGGACCTGCTTCTATGACTCCCTGCGCAGCTTCTTCTCCCGCGCCTGCGGCTGCAATACCTGCGGGGCCTTCTGCGCTTTCTTCAGTTTTAGTTTCTTCCACTGTCTTGTCATCTCCTGCTACCATACCCGGATGTCCCTCGCTTTCCTTACTCTCAGAAGAATCTACTACCTGGTCTGCAGCTTGGCCATCCTTGGCAGCGTCCGACTGCTGATCTGCGGCCTCCATGTCTCGCTGCGCCTTTCCAGCTACCTCAGCTGTATTTTCTCCCTCACCTGTTTCTTCAGTTGGAACTTCAGAACCATCTCTTTCTTGTCCTTCAGCTGTCTGGTCCTTACCGTCATTTGGCGTCTCAGCTTGGGAAGCTTCTGTCTCTGTTTTACCTGCCTCGGTATCATAGCCCGCATTCGCCTCTACTGCAGCTTCTGCTGAAAAATCTTCTGCTTGTTCCTCGGATTTCGTTCCATCTTGAGTTGCTGACGTCTGTTTGCCATTGTTAGCAGCGTCTTGTTCTTCCTTTTCTGCTTCTGTCTCACCGTCCTCCCTTTGTGATGCGGGCTCATCCTCATCCTGAGGTTGCTCGGTAGGTACCTCTGGTTTGTGTTCTCCCTGAGCACCCGCAGCCGGCTCAGTGGCTTCTAGTTCCGAGTTCTCCGCAGCCTGTTCTGTTGCGTCTTCCATCGCTGGATTCTCAGACGTTTGTTCTCTTGGAGAGGATGGTGGATCTTGCATTCCTGACTGATCCATGCTGTGGATAAAAACAACCAATGGGACTCACCCCAGACTATGTCCAAATGACTCAAAAGAAACAGTTGTCTCTGGATATCGTTTATCTGCATTTCAGCCCAGTTCTTTTTAACGACAAAGTACATCCGTTTCTCTCTAAATGGCTTCAGTCAGTACTTTCTTACTCTGTTGTTACTCTTCTTACTCCGTCGCATAACATCAACCTTTAGCGCTGTCACACAGCCTAGTATTAAAATTATGAAGTGGCACTAGAATGTGTTGTGAATGGATTGGTCTCAAATCCTACTGATGAAATTTCATATTATAATTTCATTTTACACAGCATTGATTCAAGACTATTACGGTGATCTGTACTCACGGTCCTCTTGAATCCTCTTATACTGAGGCCTGCTTCCGTGACGTGCTAGAAAATAGCCATTGCTGGAATGGAACTCCACGAAGCTTCGCATGGATTCAAATTCTTTCCGAATTGTCTTTTTTGCTTTTTGGGTCGGAATCAAGTCGTCTTCTATACGGATGTTTTTAATGCGTAATTAGTATGGCTTTTGTCTTTGGTGAATCAAATTAGCCGTTGATTTTCGTACTTTCTGCATTGTATTCACGTGGGAAATTGCCTCAGGGACTTTCACAGCGAGACGAGATTAAAACAGGTAAAATGACTTCAGTGACTGCAAAAGCCGAGCATGTATAAATAGGTGTGTAGGGTATCACTAATGTTCGGAGAATGGTGCACTGGCTGCCAGGCCGATGAAGACGCCAGAAGTTAGTAGTCTTAGCTTATGACTTTTCATGGCAAGATTTATGTAGCGTGCAAATATAAAACAAAACAAATTTAAAACTGAGCGAAGTAACGTGCCCATTAAAGTAATGTGTCGTGCACCCATTAAATTCAACATTTCAAGTCTTAACTTTTGCCGGGCCGGCCTCCGGAAGCATCTTCCCTGGACTTGGGGTTCACGAGGCCTCCCAAGATCCCGATAACAAAAGCTTCCATAACTCCTAGATTTTGGAAATGAAATTAATATTTTGGTCACCAGAGATCACCCTTGGTCAAATCGCCCTCTTCATGTTTTTGAGAGAAAACTTCAATATTTTTATAAATTTGGCCATTTCAAGGTCAGCGGAAAATGAAGGCAAAATATCGTTTTTGCGAGGGCAGGAACCTCGTTTTTTCTGAATGTATAAGCGTGTGTCTTGGTTGGAATATACTGCAAATATGCACGCACGCACGTCTACAGCTATCATAATGAAGTCCAACAAGGTCAATCCAGGGCAAGGTATGGGCTCCTTTACTTTGGGCCTTTCTGATGTCTGTCGTATACTCTGGCACATTATCATTGATCAGGGACGGTGTAGGGTACAATTCTGTAACATGGGATTATGTCATATCCCTTATACATAATAAAACCCGAACCCCAAAGCATTTTTTCTGACAGAGGAACAGGATGGCGGCACAGTCGCAATGCAAAACTCTTATAGTTGGTGCAAAGGTGTCATTGCGGTGTCAAGGATTTTTATTTTGACGATAAAAAATGAAAGGACCGGAGGAATAAAACTGCATAGAAGGAAGGCTTAGGTATAATTCTTGTCATTTTTCGGTCATATCAGGTGTGATCAAGTTGAAAACCACCATATCATTATAGAAGGTCAACTCAGGTCACCCTGGGTGAAATTGGGTCGGGTCACGTTTGGCAGATAAGTCCTTATCAAATAGCAGTGCTTCCGAGGCACATATGACTACCAATACACATTGCACGACTGTAAACCAAAGAATTGTATTCCGTTGCGGGTCCGAAAATTCGGTGTGAAACGTCACCTGACCCCAGATCACGGGTCAGAGGGTGCTGTTGTGATGTTAGCCGGCTCGCTAGGATTTGCCTTCTGTTATCATTGAAAACCAGTACCTCCGAACATGAAACTGTGCTGTCTTAAAAAAGCCCAAGACAGCCGATGTATGTGTCTAGCGGCTGCCGGGCAACGCAGAACAGTCGATGCGCGTTGTATATGTGATGACCACGTATATGCAAAACGGACTGCAACACCTCCCCCCGCCCCGTCGATCGGCTCGTATGTGACACGAGTCGGCTCGTTGGAAGACGGTGGCGCCCGCTCCATCAGGGCTCACTCATATCCGGCTCGTTGGCGAATCGAACACATTTCCGTGGTTGGAGCGCTGGTGCGGGAACTGTTCTGGCTTCACTGGGAACCAGCGGACGCTACGGTCGCAGGTATCCCCGGCTCATCCTGAGCACGCGGCCGCTGGGCAGTTTCACAAGGCAGTCTCGATGACGTTCCGCGCCGACGGTTAGCCCCATCTTGTCCCATAGGCCCTTCTCGGTGGTCTGCAGTGTCACGTGTCCTCGAATCTGCAGGCTTAGGAGCTACCTGGCGGCGCTGTTGACACAGTCCTTGGCCGCCTTCCTCATCTTTTTCCCCTTCCGGCTGCAGTCCGGCACGTCGCCTTCTGCCAGGAGACGTCAAACGCACGATGAAGAATAGGAACTATCGACCAAACAGGACGCCCACATAGGATTCGGGCGGGGGGGCCCGGCCGTCTGCGCGCGGCCTGTTTCTGAGTTCCACCAGGTCACAAGGCATAGTCGTCGGTGTCGATTTCTCCACCCACTGTGGCGTTCTGGATCAGGCGCTTCAGCTCTCTTACGGTCGCCTCCGCATGCACCGACTGCGGGTAGTGAGGGAATAATAAATGATGTGTTACATCTTCTCTTCGCCGGAACTCGCGCGTGTGACGTGCCGTGAACTGGAGTCCGCCGTCGCTTCTCAGGACGTTTCGCACGCTGGTCGATGAGAAGACCTCCCGCAGGGCACACACGAGTTTTCCTGATGTTACCTCGCGCTGGCAGGAGAGAGTCCGCCGAAACGGACTCAGATACCCTGGAGAGAAGAGGGTCCAACACGAGCGGCTCCTTTGTTAGCTGGGAAGCCTCTCACGACAGGCTAGGCAGGATGTCAAGAGGATGGAAATGTCCGGTCGATACACACGGTACACGGTCGATGCACGTCGATACATGGCCAGTACACGGTCTGTCTGGCGCTCCGTCTCTTTTGTCCCCTCCCTGGTGGCTATCATGAAGGTGCTCCAGCACCTCTCTCCTCGAGCCGCGTATGATGACCAGTCGTGCTCCGCACACAAAAGTCCATCGTCCAGTGCCAGTCGCTCTTGCACACTCCAGTAGGGCCGTCAGTCGTCGGCAGGTCCGACGGGATCAGCTCAGAAGACCTACATTTAGAGGTTCAGTTCAGTTCAGTTCAGTTTATTTGCGAATCTTTCCACCTGGGAAATTCGCAATATACATGATATATGTATATATGTATATATATATATATATATATATATATATATATATATATGTATAAAGTGATCTGCCTGTCTCCTACCTACATATATATATATATATATATATATATATATATATATATATATATATATATATATATGAGGTGGGAGACAGACAGATCACTTTATACAGATCACTTACTAATCATTCATTTAAGGGAGGGGGTGTTATCGGGGCAATTCGCCTCCATGTGTCGTTCCAACGCGGGTGGACCCCTTAGCAAGTTTGTTACTCCCAGCTATCGCCCTACCTACAGGTCTAAGTCAAGCACGGTGAAAGAGGCCACAGTTCTGGCTTGTCACACCGCTTCTGATCCAGATAGTGCGTCTCGAAAAGTGACTTGCCCAGTCAAGCTGGCCTTGGGCACGCAGTGCCATGATGTGAACATTCAAGTTGATACTGGTGCCACCTGTTCATTTCTCAGCCTGCCCTATGCTCGCCAGTTGTTCAAAAGGAGCACCTTTGAGCCCTTAACAGCTAACGTTTTCGGCTTCGGGAAGGCCCGGCTTCCAGTTGCTGGTACCCTGCCAGTGAATGTCCAGTTTGGCGACAGGCAGGCCCGCGTCAGCTTCTTCCTCGTAGAGACTGCTTCCACTAAGGCCATCGTGGGGCCTGACCTCGTCCATCAATTTGGCCTGACTATGCATCCCGCTTCGGGCCACGTCTACAGTGTCGCCGAACAACAGTAGGTGCTGCCAGCAATTAAAGGCTATGTTCATCGTCCTGAAGCTGACGTCTTCGAGCTGCGCCGTCTACCCATGACGGTGAGAGAGGAGGTGTCGGCTGAGCTCCAACGCCTCCTGGAGGCCGACGTCATCGAGCGTGTAGACGTCTCTGATTGGGTGCGTCCACTGGTGGTTTCACGGAAACCCAATGGCCAGATCAGACTGTGCGTCAATCTGCGGGACCACAACTTCCAGATCGTCGCTGAGGTCCATCCCCTGCCTACCATCGAAACGCTGCAGTCCCACCTCCGGGGCGTGGTCTCCAGCAAGATCGACCTCCAGTCAGCATACCACCAGCTTGAGTTCCACCCTGACAGCAGGGACATCACGGCGTTTCTGACGCACGAGGGCCTTATGCGGTTGAAAAGGGTCCTCTTCGGTCTGGTTTCAGCCGGAAGCGCCTTTCAAAAGCCCCTGGATGATTACTGCGCGATGCTCCAAGATGTGACCATTACCTTGACGACATCCTGGTGTCAGGGTCCATCCAGGCAGAGCAGGATCAGCGCCTACGCACCGTGCTGGATCGTCTCCGTGCCGCCGGAATAACGGTCAATCACAGCAAGTCCTGCTTCAGCCAGACGAAAGTCGACTTCTGCGGGCGCCGGATGTCTGCAGGGGTCGGCAGGGGCCACTGCGACCTCCGAGTCCGTCCAGGCCGTTTCTGACGTCCCGCGCCCGCAGAACGTGAAGGAGTTTCGCGGCTTCCTCGGACTGACTGAGTGGTTTAGCCGTTACATCCTCTCTTACGCAGAGGTAGTTCGTCCCATGGCCGCTCTGCTTAAGAACGATACTTTGTTTCAGTGCACGCCAGAGGTGGAGAAGAGTTTTCAGTACGTCAGGCAGCTGTTGCCTAGCGGTCCAGTCCTGAAACCGTTCCGTCCAGGCCTGCCAACAGTGATGTCGTCCGATGCGTCGGACCGCGGAGCGAGCGTGTTCGTGGCGTGGCGCCCAAGTGTATCCAGACGGTTCGGAGCACTCTGTCGCCTACTGGTATCGTACGTTCACGGACACCGAGCGCCGCTACTCTGTCTCCGAACGTGAAGTCCTGTACACGGTCCAGGCGGTTGAGCGCTGGAAGGTGTACCGGTGGGGTCGCATCTTCACTGTACGTACGGACCACGCCGCCCTAACAACGCTGCTGTCTCCGAAGTTTTCAGGGCGAGCCGGAGCGCGAGTCGCCAGATGGCAGATGGCCAGACTCCTCCCGTACGCCTACCAGGTAGTCTGCACGCTCGGGAACCAGCTCCCAGTGGCCGACGCGCTCTCACGTCTGCCTCTCTCTGACACAGGGCCGTGTGACGAAGGGGCGGAGAGGACAACGTCGCCCTCGTGTCTGACGAGTACGACGAGGTGCTGTCCGAAACGGAAGTCCAGCAGCTGCACCAGTTCAGAAGTCCAATCCAAGACGACGAGACCCTCCAGCAGATGCGAGCCGTGATCGCCTCCGGCTGGCCGACGTCCATTCGGCACTGCACACCAGCCATCAAGCCGTTTTTCATGGTCCGACACGAGCTGCACGTCCGCGACGATGGCGTCGTCCTCCGCGGACCGAGCCGAGTGGCCGCGCCCAGCGCACTCACTCAGCGGTATCTCCGGCTGGCTCACCGAGCTCATGACGGTGAGCACAAGGTGCTGTCGCAGGCGCCTCTCCCCGCGCCGCTGCAGCCGGTCCCCTATCCCTCCAAGCCTTGGTCCAAGCTCGGCGTGGAGATCGCGAGACCCATCGCCTGGGCTATCCAGTGTGCACAGTACGCCATTACGTCGACGGATTACCACAGCAAGTGAATGGAGGTCGGCCTCTCCGCCAGGGTCGAGACCAGCGACGTCAGTAGGGTCCTGTCGATCATCTGGGCTCGGGAGGGCTATCCTGACGAGCTTGTTATCGACAACGGCCCCCAATTCGGGAGCGTAGGTCGGTAACGTGCTGCCCGCGTGGCAACGCGGCCGTCGAACGTTTTAACCGTACATTCAAGACGTGGATCCTCTCGGCCTCACAGCAGCATGCCATCTCATTTCAGTCGTATCTGCAGGGACAGCTGTCGCGATACAGGGCGACGCCGCACTGTTCGAAGGGAGTAACACCATCGAAGTTTCTGCAAGGATGCAGGATGCGGTTGGACCTCCCGGCTCGGGACAGCGTGGACAAAACCAACGAGGGCATCACACGCCGAGTCGAGCGCCAGCAACGAAGAAACCAGCGCCACTGCGACTAGCGTCATCGAATTCGCCCCACGAAGATCGTGGTGGGGAACACCGTACGCGTCCGCCGACCGGGCCACGTCGACAAGAGGACTTCCCGCTTCTCACCGACCCTCTCCACGTCGTAAAGCGCGTCAGACGAGCGACCTTCCTGCTCTCGGACGGCTCGCGCTGGAATTCAGCCCACCTGGCGATCATCCGAATACCGACTGAGAATCAACACAGTCGCAGCTACAGGCCTCAAGCTGACGGCTCGCTGCCAGGAGTGACCAACGGTCTGCCGCCTGGCCGCCCGTCGACCGCGCCGACGCCACCGCCGGCTGAGCGTGACTATGACGCGTCGCCGTCGCCGCGCGCGACGACTGCGCCGATGACACCGCGAGCTGAGTGTAACCAAGACACACCTCCTCCGACGCCGGCGACGACAACCCCGTACACGGAACCTGAGCCAGACGCGCCGCCGCCGGCCTGCAGCTCAAGTGCACCAAGGCCGAGGAGCGCGCGTGAGCTGTCCCGCTCCTCGCGTGCACGATGACGGTTCAGCCCCAACAAGCTGGACCTGTAAAGCGCTAAGCGTTCGGCGACAGCCTTTGAGTTAATGATGTGTATAGTGCGTACTTCAATGTATTCTTTATGCATTATAAAAGGGCAGTTCATTTAGCTCACACGGACGTTAAATATGTCTGTGCACATCTGTTAAATATACAAGAAAAGACGGAAGTTTGTGTACCAGCTCACTGAACTGGTCGCAGTCAAACATAATCAGATGGCATTGGCACATCGTCGGGCACAAAAAATCATAGTCGTTTTACTCGTCGTACTCCAAGTTTGAAACTCCAGGCTGCTGCCATTGCTCTTTGTGGCCGTGCTGAACTGTAGCGGTGTCTGCGGTGTGTTTCGCGTCCGCATCTCGTCGTTATGGCGAGATGGTGGGTTAACGTCCTCCTGTATCATAGTCATTGACTTAGAAGTCGTAGGATTGAGGCCGTCTCAGGGCAAATCTTTATGGTCTCGGCCGAAGTGGGATATTCTGGACAGTAGCTTTTCGCGTGTGTGCGCCGCGGCGTGCGTGCCGCTGTTTGATTGGCTGGTGGTTTGCGACAGGGGCGGCTCGGGGCGGCAGGTCAGTCCAGGCCGGGACTCTGTCAGGTAAGAGACGTTCCTGTCCACTTCACCCCTGCCTCTCCTGTCGCGAGTTGACTGCAGCGACTTGCGCCACGGTCCTAAGACTATTCTCTGGGCCTCCTTTTTTCTTATGTGCTTGATTATAAGGAGCACGCTCCCCTTTCTCCTTTGCGCTTGATTACAACGAGCCTTTTCTCTGTCTGCTTTGTCCGAGAAACCTTTCCCTTGAGTCACTTGGACTCTACGTCTGCCGCCCTCACCCTCGATCATGTCGCTTGGTGATTTGTAAATGCCTCTATCACGGAATGATGCAGTCGTAGGTACTTGAATTGAGGGTTATTTTGCGTGGGTTACTGAACCTTTTATACCTGGCCGTTATATCTGCGCTGCTGAATAGACTACGCCAAGAACTTACTCCGTGACGTGCGAGGTACGAATGGATCGTTGGGGGCCCCACGGGCTAGGTTTTTGATACCGTATTGCATATGAATAATTGTAAGAGTATTCCAAAACGCGCACTGGAAGGGGTACTCTTGTGTCCCCACCTGTTTTCCTTTAAAAATCTCAGGAACGAGTCAGAGCTGGTCGCTGCTACTTTGTGACATTTATGGCAATTAAATAACTCGTCAATTTATGCAAAGAACTCGAGAATCAGACGGCAATTTTGGAAGTTTGAAGCAACTGAAGTCAAACAAACATACCCAAGGTAACGGTTGTATCTGACAAATGGTAACTTTGGAGAGGACTAGCGTTCTGCCTAATATTAACGTTTGAACATTCACAGTCGACATCATTCGGACATAACTGATAGATGTACTAAGACCAAAGCCAGCGTTAGTGAGGGTCAAGGCCATCAAAGGCCAAGGCAAACCAGCTTGTAACCTGATCCAAATTTGCTTTGTAACGTGTCGGCTTGTGTGAAATATGCATTTAAAGGCCATAATAAAAACACGTTTGCGCACATCGATGCGTTTACATATACCAGGGTCAGTGAAGATCAAGGTCATCAAAGGTCAAGGTCAATCAGCTTGTGACCTGTTCCAGATTTGCTTTGTGTCATGTCGATTTGTGTGAAACATGCATTCAAAGACCCTAATAAAAACACGTTTGGTAGATTGATACGCTGATATATATATATAATTTTGCGTTTTAGAACAATCAAATCATACAAATGGTTTCATTATAAAGCAAATAACTTAAGCGCAAACAGTTGGCATAAAGTTTGATCTAGGCCAAAAACTCCATCTAGGGCAATGACCTTGCTTCATTTTTTCCACCTTGCGGACGTCGGTAAACGTTGAAAGTGATCAAATCTGCCAAAGTTGGCTATCTCCACTGAAAATACGTCAAAAGATACGTTTAGCGCCCGTATTTACACTGAAACTACCCCAGTATCTCGTGTTGCTCGAAATCTGATCTGCAAAAAAATGAAAAATGGTGCCTTAGGTCAAGGATCTGACATTACCTCTATCGGAAATCCCCAGTCAAATGAATGAAAATTGTCACATTCTACGTTTTAATGTTCTAGCATGCACCCTTTTCCTGTTTCGTTCGAAAAACCGTACGGAATGACCTGTGCGGACCAAGAAAGTGTCCGAAGTTAACCTTTTTGACCCAATTTAACTATGAAAATACTGACCTAGGGCAATGAAAGTTGCACACGATGTAACTCTTTATATTCCCACCCTACGTTTAAAATTTCATGTCTCTAGTTCGTTCCGTTTTTTGAGATCATAGGGGGCATTTTTGTGCCCCCCCTCGTTACAGCGAAACCCCCTTCCATGGCTTTACCATTCACAGAGCTGTCTGAAATCGTCTGTTTGACTCTACCTGTCGAGTACGGCAGAGAACATGTATTACATGCCCTGTTGGCACGGACGTCAAATCTGACCTAGGTTGTGGCCTATGCCTTTGATGATTTTCGATCAGTAAATATATATATATATATATATATATATATATATATATATATATATATATATATATATATATATCTATCTATCTATCTATATATCTATATATATATCATCTAGTGGTCTAGTACGTAGATCACTTTATGATATGTGATATGGTGTATAGTATGACTATATGATATAGTATATAGATTAGTATATGAGTATATGGATCGCTATATATATATATATATATATATATATATATATATATATCATATCGTATCATATCATATAGTGATCTAGTGATCAATAATTGATCTGTATAAAGTGATCTGTCCCCTAGCTATATATACATATTCCTTTAGACAGGAGGCGGACAGTCACAAACAGACATACACTTAAATTAGTGATCAATAAGTGATCTGTATAAAGTGATCTGATATATATATATATATATGTATATATATATATATATATATATATATATATATATATATATATATATATATATATACATATATATCAGATCACTTTATACAGATCACTTATTGGTCACTAATTTAAGAAACTCTTACATTTTCTCGTAATCCTTATATGATTTTCCTATAGGCCACCATTCGATGTCGCAAGCCTCTTAACTCCTTCATCCATCTGCAGGTTCTCAGCACTGCTGACCAAAAATCGTATCGGTACATCTTGCTCGTTGTACGTAGTACTTTGCGTACGATGTATGTTGCCCTGTGTGCATTGTACTTGATAGCCTTAAATCAAATGTTACGTATGACCAGCACGCAATTTTTAGCCCACCGTTGTTCTTAACGATTTTTTTCTTTTTTGAGCGAAGCACATTAAAAAGGAATGTTTCATCAGGTATCTGCAGAAATTAGCACGCACTGCATGCATCACATGTTTGACATGCATCAGACTGAGGCAGGCAAGACATGAGTGCAGTCTTCTTCCTAAACTAAAGGGCCACAGCGAAAGGGCAGATCAGATAGCACAGTGTGACAAGTCGCATATCTCAACGTGATCGGTCAGTCAGCGGAACGTGACAGGTCAAGCAGTGCAGTGTGACATGCCGAAAAATGCACCGAGACTGGCCAGGTAGCGCTGCGACACAGGTCAGACAACGCAAAGGAACAGGTCAAGCAGTGCGGATGACAGGTTAGACGGGACAAAAGACTGCGCCTGTAGGCCGCGGCCTGTGCTTGGTTCGAGGTGAGGCGCAGCTGAGACTGCGCCTGCAGGCCGCGGCCTGTGCTTGGCTCGAGGTGAGGCGCAGCTGAGACTGCGCCTGTAGGCCGCGGCCTGTGCTTGGCTCGAGGTGAGGCGCAGCTGAGACTGCGCCTGTAGGCCGCGGCCTGAGCTTGGCTCGAGGTGAGGCGCAGCTGAGACTGCGCCGCCGCGGTTTATCGTCGGCGTCGCCGTCGGCGGGCGCGCCGTCAGTGGAGCCGCCGCCGGCCGACGAAACGGACGCTGTGCGAGCGCCGCCGACGCCTGGATCCAGCCGAGCGGCGGGTAAGTCCTCTCTCTCCAGTCCGGACAGCTCTCAGGAATGCAACCACTCAGATCGGCAACTCGAGCGCTGGAGAAGTTTTCCCATCACGTCCACAAAGGGTCCACAAAGTCCTCTTGTTAAAATATTAATCCCTCGCCGAGAGTCAGGATTTTCTTTGTCCCGAGCGACGGAGATGCTTGTTTACTCCGCCCGTATCTATCTGAAGCAAATTCCTGACAGCTTATGTGACAGTGTTACTGGCGCCGACCTCGCTCGTGTCAGTCTTTGTAGCGAGTTCTACTTTCAGCCACGAAAGAAATCGTCAAAGCCCAAAACCTTTATTATTGACGTAAATCGCCAAGCTCAGCAGCTACGCCTACACCTGCCCTAGGTGTATACCCTTCAATATCAAGTTTTAGAACGGTCTGAGCATACATATCTGCAAGTCCTAGTCTAGAGTCAGCTGGCCCAGAGATAGTGATGTCGCCATGCAATCCCAAGAAATACCGGATGTCGGCCTGCATTGTTGGCCGCTGAAAGTGGCTTTACGGGAATCTTGCGGCTCATCAGCCAGGATCACGGTGTTGATCCTGGCCCACGAGCCGAACAGGAAACGACTGCAAATCATTGTAGCGTTCCTAATTTGTCAGTAACGGCCGGTCCTTAACACGCTCCAAAACTGTCAGGGAATACTTACCCTGTGCGATAAGTTCCCAGGACTACAATGCTGACATTTTCTTTTTCCTTTTATTTTCATGTGATAAAGAAAACTTTTACTCTGAAGAGCCTCCAGTCATAAAACACATGCTTTCAAAAGCGCCAGTTTTTCCAAGCCTTGTACACAGTGACAGGGGTGTAGAACCCTATACAGTTGGGTGCTTCTAGCCCACCCCAAATCCTATACAGTGGGGTTGTTCACCCCCACCCCGAGTTTGGCAGCCAGGTTCCCAACTTTAAAAAAACAAAACAAAACAACGCGACCCAAATCCGGGCAGAAATCAGTATTTGAGGATACCCAGGCTGATCAAACCAGGGTTGAGCACCCCATCCAAACTGATTTTGCGATCCTATTCACCTGCTCACAGACCTCGCTACAGATGAACATTGGAAATGTCTGAAGGTAGACCAAATGTCACAAAACGAATATATATAAATGACTGTTACTGGTAATTTAATTCATACCTTGAAGGACCCTTTGAATGAAACATACGAAGTCAAGAAACCAAAAAGACTCATTAATGCTAACTCTGCGGTAATCTCCACCAACAAATGTGTAAAGGGATTGTTTCCAAAGTTCACACACACGCACACACACACGCACGCACGCACGCACGCAGGCATCCGTGCTTGCGTGTCTGCATGCGAGCATGCGTGCGTGTATATATATGTATATAAAAAATCACAAGAAACATCCTGTTATCACGCCTTATGTCGGTACGTGGGAATTACGGCGCTAAAAGTGCTAGGGACGCGGGGCTTGTTACCCTGTCCGTAATCAGTGACAGTCCACTTTTTACAAGCTCTTCTTTGTGGATGCAAAGCCCATAAATACTCACCAATTTCATCAAATTTTACCAGTTTGTTTCTAGACATCTGGAAAAATATCACGAAAGCATCGAATTTTCATTTTGTCATGAAGTCGAAGAGCTGTGAGCAAAAAACCGCAAATATAGGCCATTTTCGAGAGAAAATGAAGTTTTCAATCGTTTTGCGTAGCCTCTAAAAACGACTTGATTTCGCTAAAGTTGGTGTCATATTGGACTAAATAAAGGGCAAAATTCTGAAACATGTTTCGAAAAATTGTTAAAATTGTGGGTAACCCTAATGTGCACGCGTCAACCGCCAGCCAAAAGCGGAAAAAAGATAACAGTGATGCGTGCAAAACTTCATACAATGCCGGACAGAGGATCGAACGGTAGGGAGGGGGCGGGGTCTGGAAACCCCCACCCATGTGAAGGTCGTTCGGACGATCACCATTGCGAGGCGCGGAACTAGAAATAAGCATTGTTTTACTCAAAACTATTGTGTAATTGCTTCCCTAAATACATAATTATAGAAATCTGCTCATACCGTTTGTTCGAAGTATTTGTATGCATATACCTTCAGTATTTCCCCATAGACTTGAAGAATCTGTTCCCCAAAAAGGCAACACAAGACATATCATGGGCCTGACTTGTGCTTTATTTCAGATATGGAGTTACAATCGTTTCGCCTATGCTTCATGGCCTTCGTAAACATGCTGGCAGTAGCCAGGAGCCGGTTACCTCCCGTGGTTAAAATCGGTGAGTTCCTTGTAATGTTTATCTCTGTTTGATAGGGCAGGTTTGTTCCTGGATATATGAATGTTATGTCTTTATATAATCGCGCAGTTGCTGTTGTGTTACCCAAAACGTATACACTAGGTTGCCTTTTGTATCCAGTACAGTGAAGCTCGATGATATATATAGCCATATATATATGTATGTATATACATGGGTGTATATTTGCATAAAATACATACATGTACGCATTGCACGCAGTATATATATATATATATGTGTGTGTGTGTGCGTGTGTGTGTGTGTTTGTGTGTGTGTGTGTGTTTATTTGCATGCAATTTTAACCCTATTCCCGGAGGGCTAGACGGTATGGCCGATTCCCGGCAGGGGGGGGGGGGCGGATTCGGCCCCCCCCTGAGATCTCGAAGAACTACTTATCCGATTTCATCGCAACAAACGGCAATCGATTTGCCGTGACGTGAACTACATTTTTATAAAAAGAAATTTTCACAATTTCGAAATTTGTGGATACAGGGGGGCAAAAATGTCAAAATGGGGGGTACTTTTTGACTTCTTATAACTCCGTTGTTTATGGACCGATTTCGATGAAGCTGGCATCAATCGAGAGATTATGGATAGGGCTTTTACCGTGGGTATGCAAATTTGAAATTTTGAGAAAATTCATGGGCGTTCACAGGGTTTCAAAAATAGGGGGATTAGTTTTCCAATAACGGAATGAACAAAAAGGCCAAAACACTTTTTTAGCTTCTGCTAGTCATGTTATGCTAAAGAAGTACAAATCGCATTACAATGTTTGTATAATGTTAGCATAGGCGGTGCCAGGGACATAAAAAAGGGGGAACTGTCATGGTCACACGTTCTTCAGATCAACTTGTGACCTTTGACCTTAAATGACCTCCAGTGACCTTGGGGTCACCTGGAATGATGTCGTGTGCATTCAATATTATCTGTAAACGTTTTTAATCGATTAAATTCACTCTATTCCAAAAAATTCATTTTTTGGCTTTTGCGATATAGGGTACGTGCACTGACATTTTAGGTCATAGCTCCGTGAACTGACCTGATATCAAGCTGAAACTTGGTACACAAGTAGAGGGCATCTTTCTACGTCATATATATTCCGGGTTTGGCATTTGAAAAAACGGCGCTGAAATTATTGCGAAAAAAACAAATTTTGACTTTTGACCTTGACCTGACCTTGTAAAGTGACTTCAGATAAACAAAATTACATATGCACATTGCCCAACTATTTAGCTATATATTCATATAAAGTTTTAAGTTCTATCTTAAAAACTCTGTTTTTGGCAGGCATTTTCCTTTTACCCTCAACATGGCCAAAAATGACCTGAGGTGCCTCCCAAAAACGTTGCCTGGCTCCGCCCCTGAGCAAAATAGAATTTCGAAATTTTGTCACGGGGCGTAGAAGGAATAGCTATGAAAAGTCACCAAGTTTCGTGAAGCTGCGTCAAAAAGCCTGGAATTGGCAAGCAAAAAACCCGAGGGGGGGCGGATTCCGCCCCCCCCCTGCCGGGAATAGGGTTAATTTTAATTTTGTTTTTGTAAATTTAAATTTATGAGCATAGGTAAACATCCGAAAGGTCTTTCAACAAATGGTGCATTTAGAGGCACTTGAAAGTTGCAATAAACAATCGAATGGCTTTGCCATTTGGGTTGATATGGCTTGATTGTAATTTGAAGTCCTATTAAACGATATCTGATGCACATTTATGACTCAAAATTCAAAGCTAATGGTCAAAACTGTCTACGCACTTTGAAAGCGATATTCCGCGAATTTCCCGTGTTGTATTTGAGTGTCCCATATTGTCGGATGTTGTCTGCCGTCACGAGGAAACCACTGAAAGTTAACCCTCGCCATTGTTCGCCGTTTGACCACTGTGGGAGAGTACGGGGTAGGCGGTACACCCTAATCCAGTAGTTTCTAAATCTTACGTGATTCAGCTATGCAGTAAAAACGGCCGCGTGTCTTGGCGTTTTGGCTACACATTGATACTTCAGTTGACCGTTTTAAGTCACAGTGATTTTCCGTGCAACCTCAAAACAACTCGTCATTATGCTCTGGTCGTCTTTGGATCCCATGGGACGTAAGTTAGGAAAATAATCAAGACAATTTCTTAGTTCTAGGACATTCCACGACAGGTCGACCACTGCCCAAAATCCCCATCTCTCAGGTTTTGATGCAAATTGATCACAAGGGTGATCATTGTCGCCAAAGCTGATAAGGAAATGTTAAATCTGTTAGATCAACGGTTTGGGAGTCATGAACTCCGAGATTTTGGACCTATAGTTTGACTCGGATATCTTGGACAGGCAACAAAAATGATAAGATTCTCCATACCATGAATTCAGAATCTGCGACATTGAAAAATGTTAGGAAAAATCACGCGCACTCTGATGGGGTGGTGGCAAAATGCCAACTTCTCATGTGGCCTGCGCCTAATATCCGAGATAATACCGCTAAAGCGCTGGAATTGTACTCATTTTCTGCTGGATCTCTGGAGCATTTTTGGCTTTTTAAGTCTTCAAATTGGTTTTTAACTCTTTTCACAGCAGCCGGCGAAGTCGACCGGTCGGTCGCGCAGCCCATCTTTCGTTGGTGGCAGACGGCCACACGTGGGTCGGGCCGTAGGCCGGACACTATGTTGCGTATGAATACGTTCTACCGGACAGCCAGCTATAGAACACTGAGGGAAGCTAGTATATGCCATAAATTTACAATCCAGCGGCGCAAGTGGCATGGTCCAGTAAATTTAGGTGTACCAAACATTGAACGTAGAATATTCTGTCCTTTCCCTGGCAAATACGGGTTCAGTTCGAAAGGACTCCCTACCTTCTATTTCTGATAACAGGACAAATATCGTGCCCGTGTATATGTATATTATAGCATGTGAATCTACGGCTCATGGAGAACACAGTAAAATTAACTGCAATCTACGTCGAAGCATTTGCAAGTTTCGCTTGCCGGTTATAAGACATGCTCTAGGTGGCAGCCCTTTAGCTTGCCGCACAGAGCTGCGCGCTTCTTCACCTCCTCCATTGCCTAGGCGCACGTGTCTGCCGAGATCCTCTTGACCTTGTGTTGTACTGCCTGCTTAAGTTCTGCGAAGCTCTTGGGACACTCCTGGTACACTGCTTTTGAGGTATCCCCGCAGGGAAGAAGTACAGAGGTGTTAAGTTTGGAGAATGAGCCGGCCAGACATGTTGCGCCTTGCGGTTGATGAAACGCTCCCCGATGTGCTGTTCCGGCCACTCGAGCGCTATACAGAACGTGTGGGACGTGGCTTTATCTTGCTGGAACCGCATGGTGTCCTGGGAGGCTCCGTAGTGCTTGCAGACGCTGCTCCAGAACCGATTAAGCACCTTGACGCGAAGCCATTAAGCGCTTTGACAATGGTGACCGTGGAGCCGCTGCAGTTCTGGAACCAAAAAGGAACGATGATCCCGTCTGAGCTGAAGGCGCACCAGGCAGTAACCTTCTTGGAGTGCAGGAGCTTTTCCATTATTATGTGTGGGATGATGATCCTGCAATTTTGGGCGTTTACACCCCATGCAACAAAAAATGGGCCTCGTCACTAAAACAAATGTTGAAGTCGGCGTCAGCAGTGCACTTGCGACAGAACCAGCTTGCGGAAGTGACTCTGGGTCTTGTCGCCTCCAGACGATGTGTGATTGACCGACGTTTTGTATTGCGTTAGTCCAAGGTCTTTTTGAGAATTCTTCGCACGGTGCTGCAGTGGCGTCAACTTGGGTGAACAAAAACGTCAACAATTTTCCTGATTGACTTCGTGGGGGGTTTCGAGGGCCATGGTTGCGACCTTTCCAATGTCTTCTACAGAGCATTTTGCTCGTTTTCACCCATGACGTCCTCGACTGAAGGTCTCAGCCCTAGCCTCAGCCAAAAACTGTTCAGAAAGTCTTTTGACAGTCTTGGGATCGGGTGCATGGCGGACGTTAAAGGTGGATCGCAAAGCGCACTGAACTGCTGTTACTGATCCTATTCTGTAGTTAAATTGCACGACTTTAGCTTTTTCTTCCTACGCCGAGCGGGTGCATCTCGAGGAATCAGAAACCCCATATCATGCAATTTTCCATTGCATGTGCATTCCAAAAATGTCGCACTTCATGTTTAAGTGATTTCTGGTCCTACAGTGCCCAAACAAAAGAAGAGGATCTTTTCGAACTCACCCTGTATTCCCCAATTCAACCTACTGATGAATAGGCTTACCCTGATGGAGCAGTGCCGTCGGTCAGGTTAATCGGGGTCAGCCGACGCCAAGGGCTGAAAATGAAACATTTTATAAAGGGTCTACACGGCAATGTGATGAGGACTTTGACTGTAGGATGAATGCAAATGCCTCAAAGCAAAGGAAATCTAGGTCAAGTCAACTTGGGTCACGCAAGATCAGTTCGTGAAGATGCGATATTTTTTCCTCCTGGCCTACCCAAATAAAATTTCGAGAGGATGCAGTGTCTTTTACTTTCGCTGATCTCGGCTGATGCCAGATTTCCTAGCACATCATCTAACTTACGGAAATGTGGGAATATCGTAGTAACCAAAAACCCACTAAATTCTGTGCGTTCGATTTTGGACAAAGTGCAACATCCCAAATGTTAATCCAGGTTTGCATTGTTTGACCTGGCGTAGGTCAATCCCATTTTGCAGTACGTAAGGTCGTGTCAGATGAATTAAGGTTCTGCAAAATTTGGTTGCAATCGGTTCAGTGGATCTGGAGACTGAAACGGTGTCAGTGATTCGACATTTGACCTGATTTTACGTCGATCGACTCGGCCTAGGGCATTCACCTTCTCAGGGTTATAAGACCACCAGAGAGAATTTCATCCTGCAACCCGCTAAAAAGACAGCAAGTATAGCATTAAGTCGTGTTATTGTGAGCGTAAAAAAGAGTCTTTTCCGCAAAGTGTCGACCCCGAGGCCTAGGGGAAATATTGTGGACTTGGGTTCGGGAGCAACGTCGTATTGCCGTAGTCCTGGAAACAATGGTCGGGGTTGGCATCCACCCGCCCCCTCGTCCGGGGGGGGGTTAAGCTGTTGGAATACCTACACGTCGTTTCCCACGTTTTATTTTGTGCGCCATTGTTCGGTAAGGCACACAAAACACACCTACAAAAAATGAAAACAACCGGTCAGCTGCAGTTATCCTTTCGGTAGGACGTGTATGTATCCTTTCGGTAGTAATGTCTGCGGTGAAGGCATGTGGTGACGTACAGAAACAAAACGCCAATATATCTACAAATACTTGCGGCAGACAGCCAGCCACTGACAAATGGATGGTTCGAACGAACATGGCTCGCCTAGCAGCCGAAGGAGGCCGACCAATTGCTCGTGCGTGCTAGCGTAGGCCAAGGTAGGAAGTATGCGCTGGGGCCAAAGTTTCCAAAAATTAATAATGAAGGTGTGCTTTGGAGTTCGTTCTTTCCATGCAGCGCATTAGTCTTAACATTAATTTGTTCGTCAGGGATGCAGACGTATTCTCCACTTACATGGTGTTTGCACTCATGGCAGCGGGTGTGTGGTGAGAGCGGTAAGTGCGGGCGATGAGCAGAGGCATCGTGTTTGGGTGTTTAGGGTGAGCGCAGAGGTGTCTGGCTCGCGCAGCGTCGCGTGAGCCACTGCGGATGTCTGGCTCGCGCAGCGTCGCGTGAGCCACTGCGGATGCAGAGATTTCTGAAGGCACCGTTAGAGATGCCTACTCATCGAAGGCTTATCAAGTTTCTCCTTGGGATCAGACAAAGGTGTCCCAAGGACGAGAACGAGAAGACAAATGAAAGATGCTGTGCTAAGACGCTGTGATAAGCAATCTAGAACACGACGGAATGAGTATGCAGTCATAAATGGACAGTCTTACAATGCACAGTCAGCAATTTTCCATATTTTTGAAAGTCAACATCAGGGCTTAGCATAGTTCATTTTGGCACCAAAAAAGTTAATTTGTTTAAAAGATCATTTGTTTTTTTTTAATTTGTCGTGCCCAGCCACATCACGCGGCCAAACATCACAAAGCCAGGGGATCAAAGTCTGCGCAAAATGAAAAACAGGGAAGTTATTCCTTGTGTCATTGCGAGTCTAATGATTTCTTGTTGATCTGTGGTGAGATGTCCCAGCTGGCAATGTGAAAAGACGAGAATGCGACCAAAAACCTGGAACAAGATAGGCAGCCACAGCCAGCGACTGTACGGGTGCGAATGGTATACCACAATCACCTTATCAAAGCATCGGATCAAATTTACAGAAAATATATGTATATATGTATATATGTATGTATGTATATATGTTTCTGTGTGTGTCTATTCACGGGCGCAGCGTGCCAAAGAGAGCACGCTGGTATGAAGGGCGCATTTCCTCACACATACATCTATGTAAACAAGCATTCTGTTCGTAAGTCGAGCGCTATTTTTTCGAATACCGGAAAAAGCTCATTGCTTGACCCAACTTTTACTTAGTGATCATCTGGCAAGTGACCAGAAAGGGTCGACTTGGCACGGAGTAGCCGTGTCGTAACATTGTAAGGCACGAAGAAGATTCCTCCGAGGTCCTTCTGGCGTAAAGGCTGGAGGAAAAATCCAAAAGCTTGCCACTGTCGCTGACGTCAACATGCTGCACGTCGTTTTAAGATCGCGGCAGCCTTCTTATCTGTTTAGAGCTTGTCTTGTAATGAGGAACACGTCTGACGCATCGCCAGACAGCCAAAAAAAGTCGTTGAAAATTCCCTGTTGAACTGGAATTACGTTACTGGGTGGCGGCTTCAGGCTTGTACCTCAGGGTACAAGCCTCAAGTTCTGCTTAGCATGTATTCTGAGCCCAAAGCCAAGAATGTAAATTATTCACGCAGCATCAAAAAGGTGGGTTACGACGTGGTTGCCGTCTTATGATAATGAATCAATTCAGGAATGTTTGCCAGATTTGGCAGAAAAGAAAATGCGGTACGACAGTAATTTGGCATAGCTGACTATGCATTCATTGCGCATGTTTTGAAAAAGAGTGACCCCCAGGTCATCCCAGGTTACTGAGCTATGACGGTACTGAAGGCTTACAGAGCAATTTTTGCGACAAATGTCTGCTTTTTTACTGTTTTAGGGCAACAGGTATGCATAAACGGCGGATGACGGGCCTGAGATCGATTCAGAATGGCAGTCCACAAACAAATAAGTCACTTCAGGTAGATCGATGACATTTTTTGGGGTCAAATGGGGTCAGTGACATAAGATGGCCTTTTTGACTTTAAAACGTCGTTATAATTTTCTTCACTGAATAAGATAAAGGACACGATTTTAGGCATATTTAACCCAAATGTGTAATTATTCATTCCCGAAAATCGACGTATAGTTTCCTTGCATAAAGTCTCATCTGACCTAGAAGGTCGCTGGTTGATCTGATGGGATCAAACGGGGTGCCGTTGGATTCCTTGGGAGCACAGCTATCGTTTGCTTTTCGACCCGTGGCGCCAGCTTAATTAGGGGCCAAATTACCAGGGTATGGCTACCATCTCCCACCTCCACCGTTTCGTCATCGGTGCGAGGAAAAATCCCCCCGTCCGCTGAGGGTTATGGGATTTGGGAAAATTAAAGCAAAACGGACCGACTATAGATAGAAGTGAGAAAAACGTGTCCTTGCATGACAGTGTGTCAAACATACGCATTTGCTGAATTGTACAACACTGCTTTCAAGATCCTTGTTCGATATATTTTTAGCATCTGTCCCGAATTCTTTAAAAGGTGTGCTGGCAATGCTTGCTTTCGCAGTCTGACCTAAACACAAGGTTTGATGTCAATGATCTTGATGCAGTTGTCTGATTCATCAGACCAGTTTTTTGTCGCTATGAAAGCTACTCATTTCTTCATGGCAATAAAGCATAAATTTTAGCGTTCGTGATATACAGATTTGAAAGAATCTGTCGTATGAGAAGTCCAGTATATGCCCTAAACGCCAAAGCAAAAATCAGCAGAGTTTACCTCTTGACTGAAAAGGCAAAAAAATTAAATGAGAAGATGTCTCAAAAAAAATGCCAAACAGATGACTGAATATTAATCCTGTTCTCGTACCCATAACGCTAGGGCGCATTTCCGTATGGGTAGAGGGGTATTTAGCCCCCTCCGAAATCTCAAGAACTACCGGCCTGATTTCATCGCGAGAAACGCGATCGGTTTATAATGGCGTGAAATACACTTTTATGAAAAAATGATTTCGAAATCTTGAAAGGGATTTTGGAAGGGGGAAGTCGGAAAAGAAGCATTTTTTACTTGTTTTGACTCCGCAAGTTATTGACCGATTGTGATGCAATTGGCATAAATCAAGAAATAGTCGATAGGACTTTTCCCATTAGCCCATGAGTCTCGAATTTCACTTACCCTATTCCCGGCAGGGGGGGCGGAATCCGCCCCCCCTCGGGTTTTTTGCTTGCCAATTCCAGGCTTTTTAACGCAGCTTCACGAAACTTGGTGACTTTTCCTAGCTATTCCTTCTACGCGCCGTGACAAAATTTCGAAATTCTATTTTGCTCAGGGGCGGAGCCAGGCAACGTTTTTGGGAGGAACCTCAGGTCATTTTTGGCCATGTTGAGGGTAAAAGGAAAATGTCTGCCAAAAACAGAGTTTTAAAGATACAACTTAAAACTTTATATGAATATATAGCTAAATAGTTGGGCAATGTGCATATGTAATTTTGTTTATCTGAGGTCACTTTACAAGGTCAGGTCAAGGTCAAAAGTCAAAATTTGTTTTTTCAAAATAATTTCGGCGCCGTTTTTTCAAATGCCAAACCCGGAATATATATGACGTAGAAAGATGCCCTCTACTTGTGTACCAAGTTTCAACTTGATATCAGGTCGGGTCACGGAGCTATGACCTAAAATGTCAGTGCACGTACCCTATATCGCAAAAGCCAAAAAAATGAATTTTTTGGAATAGAGTGAATTTAATCGATTAAAGACGTTTACAGATAATATGAAATGCACACGACATCATTCCAGGTGACCCCAAGGTCACTGGAGGTCATTCAAGGTCAAAGGTCACAAGTTGATCTGAAGAACGTGTGACCATGACAGTTCTCCCTTTTTTAGGTCCCTGGCACCGCATATGCTAACATTATACAAACATTGTAATGCGGTTTGTACTTCTTTAGCATAACATGACTAGCAGAAGCTAAAAAAGTGTTTTGGCCTCTTTTGTTCATTCTGTTATTAGAAAACTAATCCCCCTATTTTTGAAACCCTGTGAACGCCCATGAATTTTCTCAAAATTTCAAATTTGTATACCCATGGTAAAAGCCCTATTCATAATCTCTCGATTGATGCCAGTTTCATCGAAATCGGTCCATAAACAACGGAGTTATAAGAAGTCAAAAAGTACCCCCCATTTTGACATTTTTGCCCCCCTGTATCCACAAATTTCCAAATTTTGAAACTTTCTTTTTATAAAATGTAGTTCACGTCACGGCAAATCGATTTCCGTTTGTTGCGAAGAAATCGGATAAGTAGTTCTCGAGATCTCAGGGGGGGCTGAATCCGCCCCCCCTGCCGGGAATCGGCCATACCGTCTAGCCCTCCGGGAATAGGGTTAAATTCACAGGCGTTCGTAGGGCTTGGAAAATGAAAAAATTATTTTTTAATATCGAGTGAAAAATGGAAGTTATTTTTTGCTTTTATTACTCATGTTATGTTTCAGAATTACATATCGTATTACTGCATGTATTATTGGCAAAGGCGGCGCCAGAGACATTAAGAAGAGCAGGGCCTCGTCTAAGGAATTTTGACTTGGGGGAAGGTCTTCCAGTTTGGTATTCCAGCAGCGCCTACGTACGACGTTGGTGTAAAAATGAAACCACGGAAAATCTGCAGATATCTGAATGTGGCCCCTAGGAGCATGTTTTTTTTATTGATTTGATTGGCTTGCTACGCGGGACTGGCCTTTTTTAAATCACGCGTCTTTGCCTTGAAAACGATTGTTTTTTCCCGCTAGTTAACCTTCTCATGAGCCATAACCTCGTTTAAACTACACCAACCCTATGTTTTGACCCTCGCCAGTTCAAAAGTAACCTTTCATTTTGCTCTAGGCAACCTCATTGACCTTCAGGTGCAGTTTTTAGGTCATATAGGTACGAAGAAATACATTTTTACAAAAGTGGAACCAGGCCCGTTGGAGTACGTCGTTAACCCTATTCCCGGCAGGGGGGCGGAATCCGCCTCCCTTCGGTTTTTTGCTTGCCAATTCCAGGTTTTTTAACGCAGCTTTACGAAACTTGGTCGCTTTTCCTAGCTATTTTTTCTACGTGCAGTGACAAAATTTCAAAATTCTATTTTGCTCAGGGGCGGAGCCAGGTAACGTTTTTGGGAGGCACCTCATGCCATTTTTGGCCATATTGAGGGTAAAAGGAAAATGTCTGCCAAAAACAGAGTTTTAAAGATAGAACTTAAAACTTTATATGGATGTATAGTTGAATAGTTGGGCAATGTGCACACAAAATTTAATTTATCTGAGGTCATTTTACAAGGTCAGGTCAAGGTCAAAATTCATTTTTTTTTTCGCAATAATTTCGGCGCCGTTTTTTCAAATGCCAAACCCGGAATATATGTGACGTAGAAGGTTGTCTTCTACCTCTGTACCAAGTTTCAGCTTGATATCCAGTCAGGCCACGGAGCTATGACCTAAAATGTCAGTGCGCGTACCCTATATCGCAATAGCCATAAAATGAAATTTTTGAAATAGAGTGAATTCAAGTAATTGAAAACGTTTACAGATAATATTAAATGCACATGAGATCATTCCAATTGACCCCAAGGTCACTGGAGGTCATTCAAGGTCAAAGGTCACAAGTTGATCTGACAAACGTGTGACCATGACAGTTCCCCCTTTTTCATGTCCCTGACACCGCCTATGCTAGCATTATACAAACATTGTAATGCGATTTTTACTTCTTTAGCCTAGCATGATTAGCAGAAGCCAAAAAAGTGTTTTTGCCTCTTTTGTTCATTTAGTTGTTAGAAAACTAATACTCCTATTTTTGAAACCCTGTGAACGCCCATGAATTTTCTCAAAATTTCAGATTTGTGTACCCATGGTAAACGCCCTATTCATAATCTCTCGATTCATGCCAGTTGCATCGAAATCGATCCATAAACACCGGAGATATAAGAAGTCGAAAAGTAACCCCATTTTGACATTTTTGCCCCCCTGTATCCACAAATTTTAAAAATTTTGAGAATTTTTTTTTTTTAAAATGTAGTTCACGTCATGGCAAATCGATTGCCGTTTGTTGCGATGAAATCGGACTAGTAGTTCTCGAGATCTCGGGGGGGGGGCCGAGTCCGCCCCCCGCCGTTAATCGACCATACCGTCTAGCCCTCCGGGAATAGGGTTAATGCACAGTTTGGAAGATAAACGACGACCAGATAACAATTTTCTGCCATATAATGTTTATAATAATACCATATAATGCACAGATAGTGCATATAACCGCATGCGAAATAGAGGAATGAATATCACACAACAACTGCATTTAACATGATATAAGTTCTTCACAAAACCGAGCGCAATAATTATGCACGACTTTATCGAGTCTTGTTTTGCAACGTCTGTTTTCATGGAATCCTATAGTCATGAAGTTGACTTCCGCAAAACTCGAAGGGGTGAATCCCAGTCTGTCCAAACCAATGAAACATGTTGCTACGTTGCTGCAGTGCTTGACTGGCTGTGTTCCTTGTGAGACGTTAGGAACACCTGAATGATTCACGGGTACAACTTCAGGTCTTCTGGTGTCATTCCTACGGCAAAGTTGGGTTCATACAGTCTTTGTTTGTTCTATGCTATGTACTTTGCTGAGTGTAACGATCATGTTCCAGAGACTGGGAATTTCCGGACAGGATTTTCATTTAAACCTATCCTTCATTACAGAACAAAAAGCCTTTCCTGTGGTAGATTTGCATTCATCGGCCGGTATCGAGACCAGACCATTCTCCTGTGGGTTTTTTTAGGTTCTCAAGTCACTAGCGTCTGCAAACTAATATGTGAATGGTGAGGAGATAGAGGCGGTTTCGTGAGAAATGGGAATGTCTTGAAATGATGAGAGTGTGAGGTGTAAAGGGATACGAAACACTGCCCCAAAAAAAACTATAGACATCTGCACTCCGCGTCATGACCAATAAACTTCATTATGCAACATGAGAACAATTAAAGGAAAAATCAGTCATGGTTACAATAAGACATTTTGGAAACCGACTGCATTTTTTTCACGTCGCATGTAATAAATGTATGCCTGTTACCACGCATCATCGGTTTCTAGCCCGCGTTTGTTTCCGGAACTAGGGACGACACGGTTACCCCACAAAATGCCGTATGGCGGAATATCGAATGCAAAAATGTTGAGAATTGAGTGTCGGAAGCAAAATATCAAACAAGACAGGAACCTGATGGTGAGGTGGCCAAGACTTTCGTTTGTCAAGCTCACGAACGGAATTCAAGTCCCGATTGTCCGAAATTTGCCCGTTCCTTCTTCCCAAATTGTTGCTGTTGTTGCCAGATGCGGCAATCAACGTGGATCGTCACGGGAGACCGGTTGTATATTCTACGGTTTTTGTATCTGAGACGTTGGGGAAAAATGTTTTCGGCGCACTGTCATACTTTGTTATCTGGTGGAAGAGCTCGGGCAAAAGAAGTCACAGCGTATCCTCAAAAGACCGCTGGGAGAAGAGGAAGGGGAATTTTTGGACGCCCAGAACTCGAACCCTGCATGCTATCTGATGCGAAATGCCAGTATTTTTGCAACAACACCAACAGGTCCAGTGGCTTAGCCGGGATATCTGTCTGGTCGGTTTAGGTCCGCAACCGCTTGAAACAACCGGAATATAATTTTAGCTAAATACCGAAGACACTTGGGAAATTATGTGTAAACCCTGGAAAGCTTTCACGATGTTCCTGCTGGGATGTCCCGTACTGTTTTCGAAAGAAGTCAGTACCCATGCTCGCCGTGTTGCTCTGTTAGTTGCCTTGCCATATTTTTGACTTAAATATTTATCCTTTGTCGTTATTGATATTTTGCCCTGATATTTTGTCATCCAGTCATCTATCATTTGGTACCTAGGTAGGTTGATACCGATGCTCCCTCGATATTTTTGTTGACTATTTTGCATTGGATGCTTTTTCATTCCATGTTTTGTTCTACGAAGTAATTGCTGCTCCACATTAATGCCCAGATCGGTATCTGACACTCCACATTTTTCCGTTCGAGATATGCTCCCGTCGCTGTTTATCTTGCGCGATGTATCTGAGTTCATTCGCTTGCTGGCTTGCAGCATTTTTCCATTTGATACCATACGGTATTATGTCCTGTAATCGAACGGCGCATTTCAACGAATTTGGTTCCCCTTCCAAGAAAAAGGTTGATCTGGGACCATTATGACTTAAAAAAATGCACCAAAAGGTGCTTTAGGCCACGTGGGGTCAAATATCAGTTCATTTTGCGTTTCAGTAAGTTTTAAGTATATTAGATTGGTGTGGTTAAAAGGAACTTGTACTTCATGCGAAGGCAAGTAGTCCCGAAAGCACGGTTATTTTTAAGGCAAAAACGCAGGGTCTAAAAAAGGAATTCTTCGGAAGTAGATAACTTAGAAATTGGGCAGTCCTGGTCTCGGCGTACGGTTCCATGAAAGATAACTATGGTTTTCTCTAGATCTCGTTTTTCTGTGCCTCTGACCTACTGTCTACCACACCCTTTCCTTCCTCATATTTCGACGGCATTGTTTTGGGGTTTTTCCTTTCTGGCGTTATCCCAGAATAAAAAATGCTACCAGCATAGTCGTTAACATACATTACCACTGGTGATTCAATCGTCCTAAGAACTGGCAGACGAAGCAGGGACTGGATACAACATCTGGAAACATATTATGTCTCCACAGAAAACGCTGTGTTTATTGCACTAGCATCCATATTTATTTTACATCTTTATTGTATTAGCATGTATAACTCTGTGTTTGTAAACACTAACCCTGGTGATGCAACAGTCACCGGAAAATACATGGACAAGGCATTTTTGCAGTGACTTTGCATTTGAAAGAATGTTACGTCTCCACAGAAAACCCTCTATTGGATTTTATGACCTCGAGCATTCCAACTGCCCCCCCCCCACCCAGTTGCCCAATTTTGCCATGACTGGGGGGGGGGGTGGCGACCTCAGTGCGGGGGCCGAGCCCCCAGTCACCATGTTCGACGAGGCCCTGAAAAAGGGGAACTGCCATGGTCGGATGTTTATTGGGTCAGCTTTTTACCTCTGACCTTGCATGACTTCAGACAGCTTCAAAATCACAATTGATGACCTTGAGCTCATTACATAATGTTGGAAAACGTTTCAAGTCCTTTGAATTGACTATATTTTTAGATGTCCTGTTTGTGGTCGACGTGGTGTAGGGTACGCGCACGGACATTTTAGGTCATAACTCTGTGACCCTATCTGATATCTACATGCAACTTGGAACCCAAGTAAAAGGTACGGTGCTTAGTCATATATGTTTCGGATTCAGCATTTTTAGAATCAGCGTGAAGAAGTATTTAAATGAAACCGAACTTTAGCTTCTGACTTTTACTTTAATTAATGGAGTTTCCTAAAATATACAAAATTATTTTTGCATGTTTGCCCAGTATTTTGGCTGAACGTAAACGTCTTTCAAGTCATCATTTCTGTCTTAACCCTCGCCCGTATAGGGCCGCGGACATATCGGGGGTACAACTCCTGGCCATTTCTGCACCCTGCGTCCTAGTGCGCCGTGAAAAGCAGCGCATTGAGCTTGACGAGACCTCGCGATTTGTATCGCTTTTTAAGGTATCAGATCAACGGGTGACCTTCCAGGTCGGGCCAAAGGTCAAATTGGCAGAAAGTGATACTTTTCTGAATTTAAGCACAAATGAACCCCAAAGAATAAATAATGAAACGAGGGGGATGTTGTGGTGCTTTTCAATCAATTATGTGTCCATCTCTGTCCCACATGACTGCATTTTACCCGCGGAGTCCGATCCAGGTCCTGCCATTCAATCCTCGTTTAGCTCTGTCGTCAACCTAAGACGTTCATGGAGCTACAGGAGTATTTTTTTGTTGTTGCTGTAAATAACAATATATGCCCAAGTCAAATGTTGCGTTTGAATTAACCAACACCATTGTCGAATGACATTAGATGTCTGAGTGAAATTAGCGTCTGAATTAACCAACACTATTATCGAGTGACATAAAGGTCATCCTAGGCCCTCCCAGGTCATCTTAGGTCATCCAGGGCCAATGACCTACAATGACCTCAAATCAGATAAACATCGTGACTTTGATTTGTCAAAAGCATTTTTGAGTCCAAAGATCCAACATAAAATCTAATTTTTGTCATGTCGTAGTATTGTAAACTCATCACCCCGCGGCTAGTACGGCTCCTCCCGTCGGAGTACAGGTGAGGCCTTCGAGGCCTCACTTTCACATAAAGGTGAGGCCTTGCAGTACGCACTCTTTTTGATGAAATAAAAGATGCATTGCACCAAATTTACATCATTCCATTCCTTACACATCAAGCTAAATGAACACAGATTGTTTTGCGATGCATATTTCCTATCGCATTTCCAGATGTAAAAAGTCACGTGTTTCCCACCGTTGTTCATGACCTCAGTTCACACCCTTGATAATCCCAGCAGGGAGCATGGGCTTGCTAAATGTATGTATAATCGTACAGCGCATACGATTTCGAGTCGGTTGCTATAAATTTTAGTGCATTTGTCTATCCCAACCGTCCTACAGTGAGACAGAAATGAGGCTGTTGTAAACCGGCCGCGTTGGCGCGAGAAACCGGCTAACATGGTTCTGTTATGACGACATAGCTCGTTACAATAACATTGTAGAGGAAAAATGTTGGCACCGTGAGATGCAAAAAAGGATGCCTCGGAGGGCACTCTAAGTTCAAAGTGGATCAGACAAACCGTTAAGAAGTTATTCTAGGAAAACCTTACAGTGGGGGGCTTGCATCGCTCCCCCCCCATACGGGCGAGAGTTAAGAACTCCTTTTTTGGCAGCTATTTTTCTTTTTAACTTTAACACTGCCAAAGATAGCCTGAGGTACTTCCATAAACTTGGACTGGTTGCGTCCTTGTAAAAAAAACAGCATAATACGTAAAAGGAGTGGGATAATAGAACAACCAAGTTTCGGGAAGCAGCTTGAAAGAAATCTTGCGAACGGCGAGCGAAAAAAAACTTCCCCGTGCGGAGAAAGGGTTAATTAATGTAAAATGTCAACATTTCTAACTACAGTGTGGTATATATGGTATCATTCAGCACAGATATTTGGAACATTTTCTTTGAAGCGTCCTACGTTGCTAGCTCCCGTATGCGCCTGACCTTCTGTCTTCAGTATCCGTGGGCGAGACCAAGTGAGACTAACCAGGACTGCCAAGAAACACTGGCGGCAATGTGCTTTCCTTTACTTTGTGTGAGCTTTTGGAGCTGTATTTCCAGATCAGTAGTCACACGCCTTGCTCGCGACAGCTCACTGGGGCTAATCCTTTGTCGCGGAGCTTGTGGGACGTGCTACGAAGCGAATAGTACATTTGGCGCCTGAAAAGTCAGGAAAGGTCCATCTGCGAGTGTCACTGCAGACAAAGAAATGCGCCAGCAGATTTTCCAGCCGCCGCGTTCCCGAGATAACGTGAACCGGCCGAGAAGGTGATTTCCAAGGTGGATTACATATCTGAGTTTTTTTTACTATGCTTGTCTGGTAGAATTCCAGCCAAGTGATTTCCTATGGAAATCCATGCCTTTTGCTGCCCGGCAGCCGACGTACTCGTAGTATTTAAGTCAGTCGCTGAAATGATTACAGTGCTCACCGAACTTTCATGTTTAGATGGGGTTATTAATTATGCTGTATCCCTTTGAGCTAGCTGCAAGGCCAGAAATTGAGATTCCAACACAAGACCAAGAAAATTTGCAGTCCAAAGCCATGTTGTCTAACATGATCATTGATAAAATTCAGATCTTCCGCCCTTGAAAACCTTGGCAGGGACGACGCAGAAAGGGAGATAGAGGACAGTTGCTTCCTGTCGGCAGGGATGGGGAAAAGAATATGTTTTTGCCTGCCCCCACTTTTTATAGGCTCTTTTATCCGGGCGAAAAATTTTGTAGTTACGCATGCTGTCAAAATCCAAATCAAAGAGACTCCATAACTGAACTACATGGTCCTTAATCGGGTTCAGGAGGCCCTTTTCTGGACCAAGGGTCACTTTCCCGGATCAGGAGGCCCTTTTCTGCACCAAGGGTCCCTTTTCCGGGTCAGGAGGCCCCTTTATGAATAAGGTGGCCCCTTGCTGTGTATCAGGAGGTCCTGTTTTGTGTTCAGGAGGTCCCTTTGCTGGCTTGGGAGGCCCCATTTATGCATATGGTATGGTAAATACAGTTTTGAGGGGTGGAAATAGGTTGCTGTGGGGGTCCACTTGCCCTCTTCCCGATAAACTCAGGAGGTCCATTGGAAAATCTCGCCCATGAGGCTCCCCTGGTAGGGGGCCCGGTTTTGTTTAGGAAGGCCTCCAGGAAACTTCGGCTTCCCAGCTCAAAATCGTGGCGCCTCAGTCTTGGCCTAGCATCTTACAACATCAGCACTAGACCATAAAAAAATTTGGTCTACATGACCACCTGCCAGTTGTGCACATTATGCAACCACACACACACTTCACAAAATCACAGATACATAGGCGAAACCAAAAGAATGGTAAGAAATAGATTCAACGGAACACCTCAGAGATGCGAAAACAAGACTATGAACACTCCATTTAGCGAGCACTAAAAAAACATACCCAAGTGACGTCATTCACTCAAACACTATAACACAAACACGCAAGGATGCCGCAAAATTTAAATCGCAGAATCCATTGGTATTGGTTACAAGAGGCCGTTTCTTGATATCATGGATTCCAATTTCTGTAAATGTTTGGGAAAGGAGGTCGAGCCGAGCCGGAGATCCTAACTTGTCCCCAAATGTGGGTTCCTCAGAAGATTTAGCCCATTTTATTTTAACCAAAGGAAATTTGTAATTTTTTTGTTACTGTTGATCAAATTAAAAATCGTTTTTATCCCCATGTATACAGGTATATAAAGATAGCAGACAGAATAATAGATAGATATATCGGTTTAGACTTTATTCCTTACTTTCTGCCTATATCTTATGTATTTTGGCCAATCTTTTCGTTTCTATTGCTCATTTCCCTTTAAAACCTGAAGAAAATATTGGGTGGGCCCAAACCAACATTGTGTGGGCCTAAATCAAAATTGGGTGGGCCAGGGCCCACTGAAAGGAATACACATCGACACCCCTGCTTGACATCATGACATTCTCCTGGGCACTCATAAAAAACGTCAAAACTACATGAGATACGCACACACAAACGTCGCGCTCAGCTGGAATGGGATTATGTAGGTCATCACATTGTACCTGGTTAAATGTACATGATAATTAGTTAGCTATCTATATTGATCTAGCGATTTAGTTATAGCTATCTATTAGCAACACCTGTTGCGTAATGTCTAAGTCACCTGGACCTGTTGTAAGCCGTTTAGTTTGTAACTTCATCCGTGTTATTTACGCCGTCTACTAAAGTTTAATTTAATATTACCTGTGTGAAATGTGAGGTCCAATTTATATGTTTTACCAGTTTGTTTCATGGGGTAATGTGCTGTGTTTAGTTTACATGTAGTCCTCAAAATCAGAAGCAGAGTGATATCAACGAATACGCCAACCTGACACGCGACTCTTTTACACAGAAAGTGTTTCTTGTCAGTCGCTCAGTTCCTGAAGTAGCCCCAAGGGCAAAATTCATAGAATAACCACTGACGCATTTTTGCTGTAAAATGACCACAAGTTGTTTTTTTTTACTTCATAATTCTTATGCTCTTTTATATACATTGTTCGTCGTCTTTGAGATCACATTCTCAACTTGCGTTTTATGACCACGTTCGAGATCACATCTCTCGATTTGTGGAATTAACCATTCTTGGAATGGTGAACCCATCAAATTGATCGATCTGAGGAATATGAGCATATTTTGTCTAAATATAAAGGCCTGAACAGGCCCTCAAAATTCCACAGAGCACTCAGCAGAGCTCTTGATAAACCTCGTTGCGCTGAAATTTTGTCTTTTGCAACGGTTGAGGTTTCTCAGATGCAATAACTTTACTTTGGCGTTTAACCCTATTCCCGGCAGAGGGGGCTGAATCTGTCCCCCCTCGTGTGTTTTGCTTGCCAATTCCAGGCTTTTTAACGCAGCTTCACGAAACTTGGTCACTTTTCTTAGATATTCTTTTTCTACGCGCCGTGACAAAATTTCAAAATTGTATTTTGCTCAGAGGCAGAGCCAGGCAACGTTTTTGGGAGGCACCTCAGGCCATTTTTGGCCATGTTGAGGGTAAAAGGAAAATGTCTGCCAAAAACAGAGTTTTAAAGATAGAACTTAAAACTTAATATGGATGTATAGGTAAATAGTTAAGCAATGTGCACACAAAATTCTGTTGATCTGAGGTGATTTTACAAGGTCAGGTCAAGGTCAAAAGTCAAAATTTGTTTTTTTGCAATACTTTCGGCGCCGTTTTTTTCAAATACCAAACTCGGAACACATATGACGTTTTACGGTGCCCTCTACTTGTGTACCAAGTTTCAGCTTGATATCAGGTCGGGTCACGGAGCTATGACCAAAAATGTCAGTGCGCGTACCCTATATCGCAATAGCGATAAAATGACATTTTTGAAATAGAGTGAATTCAAATGATTGAAAGCGTTTACAGATAATATGAAATGCACACGAGATCGTTCCAAGTGACTCCAAGGTCACAGGAGGCCATTTAAGGTCAAAGGCCACAAGTTGATCTGAAGAACGTGTTACCTTGACAGTTTCCCCTTTTTCATGTTCCTGGCACCGCCTATGCTAACACTATACAAATCTTATGATGCGATTTGTACTCCTTTAGCATAACATGACTAGCAGAAGCCAAAAAAGTGTTTTTGCCTCTTTTGTTCATTCAGTTGTTAGAAAACTAATCCTCCTATTTTTGAGACCCTGTGAACGCCCATGAATGCTCTCAAAATTTCAGATTTGTGTATCCATGGTAAAAGCCCTATCCATGATCTGTCGATTCATGCCAGTTTTATTGAAAGCGGTCGATAAACAACGGAGCTATAACAAGTCCAAAAATATCCCTAATTTTGACATTTTTGCCCCCTGTATCCACACGTTTCAAAATTTTGGATTTTTTTATATAAAAATGCAGTTTACGTCATGGCAAATCGATTGCCGTTTGTTGCGATGAAATCGGATGTGCAGTTCTCGAGATTTCAGGGAGGGGGCCGAATCCGCCCCCCCCCCCCGCCGGGAATCGACCATACCGTCTAGCCCTCCGGGAATAGGGCTAATGGCTGGCATTCCCTCCTTGTCATATCATTTCCATGATATGGCCATTGTCAGCATGTCGCCGCTGTGCTTGTGAAGCAGCAAAGCGTCGAGTGTGCCCAAATCTGTGTTTTCGAAAAGGATTTCCCGCTATGGCTTCGACTACACCGGGCAAAACTTGCCAGAGCCAGATCGATTAGCTCCTGGTGGAAGCCTTAGAGTTTGGGGCGGCGACTGCCGCTCCGGCCAGGAGAGCCGCCTTTACTGTCTGCCCTTCCCTGCGCCGAGACCGACAGAGCGACTGTGGAGCGGGTGTCTCGCACTGAGCGACGCCGCAGAATGCCGCCGCTCCGGATTGTGCCTGAGTCAGTGGCCGTCAGAACCTTATTCATGGGTCTTACTCAATCTTACTCAGTCTGGATTGTGCCATCAGTCACGAAGAACGATGCGTGTGGTATTTGGTGCGAGGTGTGCTTTGGTCCCCCGTGCGAGGTGTGCTTTGGTCCCTCGTGTGAGGTGTGCTTTGGTCCGCCGTGCGAGGTGTGCTTTGGTCCCCCGTGCGAGGTGTGCTTTGGTCCCCCGTGCGAGGTGTGCTTTGGTTCCCCGTGCGAGGTGTGCTTTGGTCCCCCGTGCGAGATGTGCTTTGGTTGCCCGTGCTAGGTGTGTTTTAAAACGTCCCTGAATAGATTATTCACAGAAAAAGATAATTTCCAACATATGCCAGGCGAAATAAAAAGTGTATTCACAGTGCGCATAGGAAATTATATCCTGCGTGGCGCCACGTAGAATCTTTCCCGGACTTTTTCGCAGCGGGCCAGTCTTTTTGTTTACAGTTTTGTTAGGTTGATGACAATAATTGCGCGTGCAGGACATCGCCGTGTCTGCCAGTAACTGCAACCGGAAAACGACCATCGTGAATCAGCACTCAATCGCTTATGAACCTGCTGTATTTCACGAGTTCGGGATAGACAAAGTGCTCAAAGAGCTCACATTGTTCATATGCAGTTACTGGCTGCCGGGTGAGGTAATATGTATTATCTTGAGGTATTATGTGTCCTCTTCGGTTTCTGTTTTCCTTAGCAGATCCCTTCAGACAGTGGCAACGTCACCCTCACAATAACTAATGAACTCATTAATCACCGCCACTGCCTGATCCGCACGATTATTTAATAGCCTTGGTCCACTCGTTCTCTGTACGCGCTGCAACCATAGGAACTGAGCGTTACCTAACCAGTTTGTAAATGAACCCGTTGCGCCATTTCTTACTTTTACCAAGTAAAGGAATTACGTGACGTCACGTAGAATCTTTGTCGTCCGGGTCGCTGCGAATACCAAAACGCGCACAATCCTCCGGGCATGACGCCACGGATGACGTGGACGACATAGATTCCATGTCGTCCGGGTCGCTGCGAATACACTCAAAATTCATCACTGACGAATGCGATGTTACCCTATCGATCGCAATAAAAAATTTTTAAGGGGAAGCAGGAAAGCAAGGGTG
This sequence comes from Capitulum mitella, assembly GCA_030062745.1. Taxonomy (NCBI): domain Eukaryota; kingdom Metazoa; phylum Arthropoda; class Thecostraca; order Pollicipedomorpha; family Pollicipedidae; genus Capitulum; species Capitulum mitella. Next base: position 498,768 of record CP099841.1, on the reverse strand, counting down.
TGTAGACGGTGTCTACCGTCTGGCGTCCGGGTCGATTATTATTGATGCTGTGCCATAGCGATAGACAACGTTGTGAGCGCCATGTCAGCTGACGGCAGAAGTGGCTGGCAACCCTCGGGCAACTGAAGATGTTCGATGAGGTTCCATGACCTTCCGAACACGTGATTTCCGCTGTCAGCTGTCCGAAGGTCGCGGGCTCCGCCGAGTGGCGGAAAGGAAAGGTCCTGGCGACGTGGCAACGACGGTCGCACCCGGTCGTTAGTGCCGGGAAAATACAGTCAGTCAGCGCGACGAAGTTTCACTGAGCTAGACTCGGACTGGTCTGGATTTGCATGCAAAGCTGAAAAGCATGAAAATTAGCAAACATGATCTCTGACAACCGATACGACCGAACTTCATGCTGTGGCTTCCCTTCGCTGCACCCGACACGCTGGACAGTCTCATGGTTGGGTAATCAACAACGACCATCGCCATGAGGTCGCACTGGTGCCACCCACAGGCCTGAGGGTGGCACCAATAAGCTTTTCTCTGATCACTGGTCTGACAATCTCTTGTAAGTGGTGCGGGTAATTTACGTTTAGATTAACACAAAATTTAGAATCGCATTAGGCGAGAAGCCAGAGCGAACCATCTCCAGTACATGAACAAGTGCGTATTTGCGTCAATTTGATGTCATCTATCATTTCACTTAAACCGTGTCTGACGACAAATCTCGAAAACTGAGCGCATTAATGTACGCCGTCTAGCGGACGGCAACAATCGCGGTATGTGGATGAATTTCGCTTTCTCTTTGATGTTATGTTTTGATGGCTGGACTGAGGCACGCATGCAATTTTCACTCAAAGAAGCAAAACGTACGGGCTGGACAAGACTAATAGCTTCCATTGCGTCTTATCTCTTCCTGGACGTAAGGATACGCCCCTTACGCAGGGTGGTTGTCGCTACTCCCTGCCCTTTTGGCTCCGAATCGAAATGGAGCGACGAAACGAAAACGGGCGGATGACCTGTCTCTTTCCGATCCTAATGATTTGATCCGCCACCTTTAGGTCATCTGGTGACCCTTCAGGTTACTGTAAATATCGCTCGTCACGCCGTCACGGCGAGGATCAACCCTATTCCCGGAGGGCTAGACGGTATGGTCGATTCCCGGCAGGGGGGCGGATTCGGCCCCCCCCCCCCAGATCTCGAGAACTACACATCCGATTTCATCGCAACAAACGGCAATCAATCTGCCGTGACGTGAGCTACATTTTTATAAAAAGGAATTTTCAAAATTTTGAAGGGGGTAGATACTGGGGGCAAAAATGTCAAAATTAGAAGTATTTTTGGACATCTCATAGCTCCGTTGTTTATGGACCAATGTCAATGAAACTGGCATGAATAGAGAGCTTATGGATGGGACTTTTATCATTGATACACACATTTGAAATTCTGAGAAAATTAATGGGCGTTCACAGGGTTTCAAAATAGGAGGATTAGTTTCTCAACAACTGAATGAACACAAGAGGAAAAACACTTTGTTGGCTTCTGCTAATCATGTTATGCTAAAGGAGTACAAATCGCATTACAATGTTTGTATAATGTGAGCATAGGCGGTGCCAGGACATTAAAAAGGGAAAACTCTCATGGTCACACGTTCTTCAGACCAACTGGTGACGATTGGCCTAAAATGACCTCCAGTGACCTTGGAGTCACTTGGAATGATTTTGTGTTCATTTAATATTGTCTGTAAACGTTTTTAATCATTTGAAACCACTCTATTTCATAAATTCCATTTTATGGCTATTGCGATATAGGGTACACGCACTGACATTTTAGGTCATAGCTCTGTGACCCGACCTGATAGCAAGCAGAAACTTGATACACTTGATACACAAGTAGAGGGCACTTTGCTACGTCATAAATGTTCTGGGTTTGGCATTTGAAAGAACAGTGCCGAAATTACTCCAATAAAACCAAATTTTGGCTTTTGACCATGACTTGACCTTGTGAAGTGATCCCACATAAACAAAATTGCATTTGTATACTGCCCAAGTATTTGTCTATACATCCATATAAGGTTTTAAGTTCTATCACAAAAACGCTGTTTTTGGTAGACATTTTCCTATTACCCTCAACATGGCCAAAAATGGCCTGAGGTGCCTCTCAAAAACGTTGCCTGACTCCGCCCCTGTGCAATATAGAACTTTGAAATTTTGTCACAATACGTAGAAAGAATATCTAAGACGAGTCACCGCTTTTCGTGAAGCTGCGTCAAAAAGCCTGGAATTGGCAAGCAAAAAACCCGAGGGGGGGCGGATTTAGCTCCCCTGCCGGGAATAGGGTTAAAATACCTGGTTTGCCTGGTTTTACATTTTTTTTTGTATGATCCGAATGCTGTCAGGAATCGGAGACCATACTAAGCATAGCTTGTTGCACAGACTCTGACCCATGCACCCGATTGTGCAATTCCAGGTAACGGCTGACTTTGTGGCGGAAGTGTAGCGTGCCGCTAAGTGTGCGACACTAGCCTGTGATAGTGACCCTCTTTTGGTCGGTTGCCAGCTGACCCGCGGGCCAAATATCGAGCGCCATGGCGACTTCAATCCGTCTCGCCAAGACAGGGAGACCAGTGCTGTACCAGCTGAGCTACCGATGATAAACATTCCCAGACATTTAGGGGAGAAGTCCAAGGAAATAACGAATAGCTCCCTGAAGTCTGTATGTACGCATGCAGGTTTGAAAGGACGGTGGCTAAAAAAATACCCGTTCGTGTAAATGGTGTTCCTCTTCTGGCGTTCTTAATGGCGTTGTTCCTGCGGCTGCTACGTTTCGTTCCAATGACGATATTTTTCCCCACATATTTTTTGCTCGTTCTTGTGATAACGATCTTTTCGTTTCGCGCCGGTGATTTTTTCAGGTGGACGATGCGACGTCCTCATCAATCGTCGTTCCCGTCGTGACGGACCCTTGCTCCTCCGTTCAGCTGCTGTTGGCTCCCTGCCGGCGGCTTTGTGGGCGGTGCGTGCCGCCGCTCCGTCGGCGCCGGATCGCCCTTTGGTGCACGTTACTGCGCCGTCCGGTGCCGCAGCTCCCACCACCAGCGCCTCGTCCCGCGACAGCGCCTTTGTCGACCACTTTTCGGATTTTGGCCGCCGCAAATAGCCTGAGGCGGATAGCCTGCAGCGACCAGCTGACGTCGTAGGCGTGTCGCCGGGCCGTGACCCGTCTTACGGCGCTGAGCGCTGTCGGGGCATCGCACGTCTCAGAGCCTTGCCTGTGTGTTTGCTGCTAGCTGCCTGGTCGCTGTGTGGTCCCAGGCGTTGGCCATTGAGCCATTCTTGTGGTTATACATGGCCATAGAGATTGGGTCAGACGCGAGTACAGCTGAAGTCTACTTTTGCATACTTGATGTGCAAAAGTGGGAAACGATTTTTTTTGCTATATTCTAGGCCACGGACGGATGCCTTTCCAATACAAGTGCACAGCCCTTTTTCCGAAGTCGGTCACGGACCTCGAAGTTGAAAAAAGGGAACTGGTCCCCGATCATCGTTCAGCTAACTTTGGGGTCCATCATAAATCGTTATGGGGAAGGGGCGATCCTCGAACCTTCGGTGATGTACTAAAGTGGTGTACTGGGATGCAATAGCTATGGGGGCGACAGTTGCCCCCAGTCATTCTTGCGCTGTCCTGGTATAACAGCCGAATAAAGCCAACCGGGTGGTTTGACATATAATCGTTGGCTGGTTCCTGGCTGGTTTCAGCAGGGAACTGACTGAGATGGACCGAGTGGCAGCCGGCAGGGGAGGGGGGTGGGCAGGGAAATGCGCCGAGCCGGGACCGAGTGGCGGCCGAGCGGGGAGGGGGTGGGGGGGGGCAGAGATGCGCCGAGCCGGCGCAGCTGCCAGCTTCCATCCTGGTCGGCGGCGCCCCAGGGGACGCCCCGGCGCCGGCCAGCACTGAACAGCGCTGTAGCCGCCTGCCGGCCCGACCGGAGCTCAGACTCTGACAAAAGATCCGAGCCGACAGCGCGGCTGGCATGGGTCGCGGCTGTGCTGAGCGGTGGAGCCACGCGCATTCAGCGCTGCACGGAGACCAGTCACTTCTGTTCGTTTTCAGCGTCTTTGCTGGGCGTGACAAATCACGTCTGTGGCAGTTTCATTCTCTTTCTCCTTAACCCTCGTCAGTATTCGCTATATGGCTACCTTCGGCAGTAGACTGAAGTGTTGGTACGACTGCCCACCCAGCCATTTTTAAACCTGACAGAACAGAACAATGACACAAAAACGAATGTGTCGTTTAGTATTCTGGCTGCACGATAATACCACGTCTGATCTTTTCAGGCCGCCCAGTGACTCCAGATGACTTCAAAAGAAGTCATGTCAGTGGATTCTGGTTTTCATAGGACGCTATGGCACGTATAGCGTAAAGCATAGGGCGCTTTTGAGGGGCCCAAAACGACTTCTGACGATGCATATAAGGACTCAACCTACTGTTTCAATGCAAATCGGCGTTTCAGGTTACACCATGACTCCGTTGAGGTCGCTAAAGGTATAAACGTCCAGCGGCCTCAGTTGTAATTTTGGCTCAAGTTGACCTTGATCGGAATAAAGACTACGATGCAGAGGTCATTGCACAGGCGCAGTCAAAGGGGGGCTCGGGGGCCTCCGTGGGGCAAAAACCTCCGGGTCCCATCCTTAGGTCCGAAGTTTTTTGTGAAAACCATTGCACGTCGTCTTCCCAGCAGGTGGTTTGGTGTGATTTCAGTTCACACTTAGCTCCGGCACCCCTCCTAACAAATTCCTGGCTGCACTCCTGGGTCACTGACGACATCCATGCATAACATTCAGTTATGTTTAGGTACAGTTATGTGCTAACATTCAATTAGTACAGTATGAACACATAGCATTCAGTTATGTGTTAACATTCCATGAGTACAGTATGAATGCAATATAATGAGTACAGTAAAGGCCGGTGCTCACCGCAGCCAACACTAATGGGATGGAACCAAATGAAGAACCCAGATCGGGGGTGCCAAGAGTTCGACATCGGGCGAACTGGCGATCGGGCCACCGGGCCATGGGATCGGATGTTTGCGAAGCGGACAGGAGGCGGCGGGAAAGAAAAAATGACGTGTACCAAGGCGGCAAATCTGGCGCAATTGATTTCGATGCTGCTGCTTTGTTGTTGTGCGTGGTTTGGCTGTTCTGTCTGGCTGTGCCTGTATGGGTTCCAGTCAAACTGTGCATTATATACTGAATTTGTATTAACCCGCCCTGTACTAGTGGTCAGATCCACTTTCCCCGCACGGGAGGGGGATGTCTGCGTAACCCTCTCTAACATGTATCGAAGGAAAAAGAAAGATGCATCGTCGGAAAGCACTTGAAGAGTAGAGTTCGAAGCCAATAATATTTTTGATAATTACCCAAAGCTTCAAGGAAATGTGGCGGAAAATTTTTAAATTTTTTTTTCTTTCTTTATAGTTTGGGCAGTAATCCACATCTTGCCCTAAATTATGCCTTACACGATACGCGATACTTACAGATAGTTAATAAAACACCAAACAATCTTTTTACCCAAATTTGCCTCTTTTTGGCCTGCAGCGAAAAACAGGTCAGGTCACGTCATCGTACCAAAATGGTGCCTTTGTAAAATGTGCATCCTCTTTTTCTTCTTATTGATGGGCATGTTTTTACGGCTAATATGCATTTAAGAGGGTGCTGATGAGATACCCAAGCACACTATAGATACCCAAGCATGATTTCAGGTTGAGCCATTGGTCAGCTGAAGTCAACAAAGGTCAAATTTTCATATAACAGGAGTCGAAAAATTCAAAAGTTTTAGCTGGGTCTAGGTGGCAAGTGGAATATTTCTCAGGATTCAGGAAAGGTCAATGGAGGCCAAGAGAAGGCACATGAGGTCACCAGCCGACGGCCTCTGAAGCCACTTGATGCGCATGCGTGTTGAGGAATAAGTATGGTGCACATGTCCATGCAGGATTTTTTTACTGGAAGCTTCTTGTCACAATTTATCTCTGGCGTTGTTTTTACACATTGCAGTAGCCCATTCAACACCACAACAAACTCTTTAATGCGTTGTCCAGGTAAAAAAGGGTCACGCACCTGGGATGACCTCTAGTGGTCTCTAGTGGTTTCCCTACAGTGAGAAAAGATTATTTTGGGCCCTAATTCGAATTCAGCATTGTTCTATCCTATAGATTTGCAAATTACTAATTCTGGGCAAAAAAATTGGATCTGTAACGTGCATCCACATTGGTGGGCCATGACCTGAGCCAAGATCACGGGTGCTCTGGTGACATGATGGTAGCACATGTGAGAAGTCATGCCACTGGCAATATCTGGACATCGCATCCCCGTAAAAATCCGCGCAAAGTTAGACAAAGCCTCAAAAGAGGCTAAAATTGGCCTGACCGCAGGTCGTTGACCTGAAATTTGTCCCAAAGATTTCAGCTATACAAATTGTATCTTCTGTCACATGCTACAGTTCCTGCAAGCTCAACCCGATTCCTGGCAGGGGGCTGAATCCGCCCCTTTGGGTTTTTTCCTTGCTAATTCCAGGGTTTTTGAAGCAGCCTTACGAAACTTGACCTCTTTTCCTACTTATTCTTTCTGCGTAGCTTGACAAAATTTCGTAATGTTATTTTGCTCAGGGGCGGAGCCAGGCAACGTTTTTGGGAGGCACGTTAGGCCAGTTTTGGTTCTGTTGAGAGCAAAAGGAAACTGGCTGCCAAAAATTATGTTTTTTAAGATAGAACTTAACACTTTCTATGGGTGTATAGGTAAATAGTTGGGCAAGCATGCAAATACAATTTTCTGAGGTCATTTCACAAGGTCAGGTCAAGGTCAAAAGTCAAAATTTGTCTGGTGAACATGTGACCATGACAGTTCCCCCTTTTAATGTCCATGGCACTGTCTTTGCTGACCTTATACAATGTATTACGATTCGTACTTCTTAAGCATAGCATGACTAGTAGAGGATGAAAGTGTTTTTAGGTTTTTTGTTACAGTTTTTTGCAAAATTAATCCTCTCATTTTCTGAACCCAGTGAACGTCTATAAATTTCCTCAAAGTTTCAAATATATGGACCGAAGGCAAAAGTCCTATCCATCATCTCTTGATTCATGCGCGGTTTCTATAAAAATGCCTCCAAAATTCGTGTCGTGGGACTGCCTCTGGAAGAGCAAATTTTTTCGCATTCTGTTACAATATGCAAAAAAAGTTATTTTGGAAACGTCACCAGGTATCGTGAAACAGCTCCCAAAACGCCGCAAATGGCGAGGGAAAAACTGGAAGGGGCAGATTCTGCCCCACTCTGTTCCCGTCCAGCGAGGTATAGGGTTAAAAGGAACTGTTCACGTTTGTTTAGGGTTTTGAACTGGGATAGCAGTATTGTAGCTTGCATGTGGAAATCATATTATTCATAGTTCGTTGGCTCCAAAGTTCTTCCTTCGCGGTGCTAGAAGAGATTATGTGAACTGTTTTGAAGGGGAGTGCCAGATTTAGGGAGGTGCCATATCCACGGTGACGTCATAGCCCTTGGCTAACTTCGGACAAGGCCATTGACTTTGTTGCGCTTGCCAGCGGTTCCCAGACGTGGGTGCGGTTGAAATGCTGTGTGTGTGTGGTGTCACGGGGTCGTAATTTCGTGAGTCCTTGCCATTGTGGTGGGACTTCAGAGCAATACAATGTTTTCCATTGACCCACCGAACGGCGAACCACCGCTCCACACTCGGCGTACGAATTGTCTTTGCATCACATCGTTTACCTATATTTGGTTCACCGTAAATCCTGGAGGCATGACGTCACATCACTGCGTGTCAGATGTCACTCCTAAAAAACTGATCATGGTGTTGCGTACTTTCTCATCAAAATTTCCACATTTTTGGGGTTTCATGACGTTAACAAATAATGGAATCGTTATATGTGTACTCTGTTCAGTCATTTCATGTAATCTGCTGGATTCCCACCAGGGTGTAGCTTTCCCTTTCAGCATTGCCACCAGGTCGGCGCGGGCCCGACGCGAGTCCCATAGCAATACAGTGCACTGAGCTTTTTTTAAATTTCAAAAAGAAAATGTTGGATGATCTTTTGACATCACTGAAATCTCTGTCTTTTTTACAGCTACTCCGGTGGAGGACAGTATTTTTAAAACCATTTCGCTTTTTAAGATCAGATTTCACCCACCTGGCACACTAGGTACCCTTCACCCTCTGCTAAGTGGTCGGAACCGACAAACCTAGTTATTGACGTACGTTACCCGCAGTGAAGGCTATATATACCAGGTAAAATCATTCGCAATTTCAACTCGCGATTCTACTCGCATTGCCGTGACGTCAGCGACTCACACTAGTGCCGACAGGCATCAGTCGGTTGCATGGCAAAACAAGTGGAGCGCAAATGTGATCTGCACAACATTTTGGGGCTAGCCAATTAACTGGTAGATTTTAGAGGCTAAAGATATGCCGTCTTCTTCCCTGAGGCATGTCGCCTTTGGCACTAGCACATCATATCGGGTGTATCATTATCACGTCATACACCATCGCAGCGAGAGACGTAGGCACTGGTCATCGAAACAGATTTAAAAAGTGGCCTGTTCTTATTATCGAGAAATGCAGCTGGGCGGGGGCGGGAGGCGTGACTGTTTACCTGTCTCGCATCCGGTCAGAAAATGTAATAACGGCTTGACATTCCAATAAGATTATAATCCCATAATGATATCTGGTCGTTTTCAACTATGGAACATTCTGTTACTATTAACTCACTACGTTAAGAGACGCAATTCCTTCACGGCTGGCAGGGTCGTTGAAAGTGGGGGGGGGAGCGGCTGCCTCCTTCCAAATTCTGGGCAACATTTAACATTAACCGTATGACGTGGCTTGGAAAGAAACGGGGAAGAAATCACGTTCGCCCCCCCCCCCCCCCACCCCACACTGTCTCCACAACAGAGGTTCGACCGTCCTTGACAGCTGGGGAGGTTGGGTGGCAAGGAAACATTTTTGGGTCATTTATTTCCAGTCAGTGGCCATAAGGTCAGTGTTAAAACTTCAGAAAAGTTAGGGTTAACCGTCCCCTGTCCACCCCTTCCTACATACTTGCATTGCATAGTTTCGATGAAGCAAACAACAAAAACGTGAAAAAAAAACGGGATAAAAACGCAAAAAGTAAGTCTGCCAGAGATACCCCAGATAACAGAGGAAGACGCCTCATACAGTCATGGAGAATAGCGTAGACGTTCAGAGGGGCCCATGACCCCGCACAGGGGTCCTGAAATCGCTAAAAAGGACTTCTGTAACTGCCAGAGGGCCCCTGATACGGCAGAAATGTCCGGGCCAGAGGGCCCAGAGATGACAAGCGGGGTTCAAGGGATCCACATAGGCCAGACAGGGGCCTCTGAGGCTGCTAACACCGTCTGTAGTAATTTGAGCCTCTGAGACGACCAAAGGGGTCACTGAAAATACTGAACCTTGAGTCATCCAGACGGCTTCTGAAACGGTCAAAGGACCTAAAGGATTGTCAGAGACGCCTCTGTGACAGCAGAGAGAGAGAGAGAGAGAGAGAGAGAGGGAGAGAGAGAGAGAGAGAGAGGGACCCACGGAGGGCCTTTGTTAATGTCTGAGCGGCTCCTTAGACGGCAAAAATGTCGCAAGGACGACAGGAGAAAATCCGAGATGGCTTAAGCATCCCTGAAACTGCCAGATGGGTACCTTAAACTGTCCGAGGTGCCCCTGAAACTGCCTTTAGGAACGCCTAAAATGTTCCAAGGGACAAGTGAAACTGTAAAGGAAACCTGAGACCACCTGAGGGCCCTGACACGACAGACCGCTCGAGACCGTCAAAAGTGTCCCTGTAGCTGCAAGCAGAAACTTAATCTAAGCTGACAAAAAGTCTTCAGAAACTACGAGGCGGCAGAGGAGGGTCGTGGACCAGATACAGACACAACATTCCAAGCTGAGGGAGGAACGCAACCGCCTACAAGCCCGCAGTTTTTTGTCATATTTCGGCCATTTTGTAGGGGAACTGAGCGCAAAATTTTCTCAAATAAGGCCACGTGCTTGAGTTTTCTCGATACTTTATGTGGCAAAAACGTAACACGTCATGAAATATTTACCCCTGGACCCGCGCAGACCACCTTGAGCAAGGCGAAGAGCAGAAAAATGGGGGAGGCCCGGCCGGAAAAGGGGCCTCGCGCTAACCATTGCCCCCGCCCTCCCCTTTGGCAAAATCCTGAACCCACCCCTGATAATATCTTTGACGAATATTGGCGTAACATCGGCGGATTCAGGGGCCCAAATGGGAATTTCTTCCCATTTCCCATGTTTGTGGCCAAGAATGTGGCAGCGGTTGGCAGAGGACCAGATGGCCCAGCAGTCATGACCACTGGCTGTCATTTCATAGCGTCCGAAAACTTTTGAAGAATACTCTCCCTGAGCACGGATTAGCCAGCCGTCGCCGCTGTGTGCCTATTCAACAGCTCTCTCGAGGACCGTTTGTTCTGAGGACAGTTCCTCCTGGTGACCGTCGCTCCCGGAGACCAGCCGTCCTGGGGAGCTCTTCTGATAACCTTTCCTCCCGAGGCCCGCTGCCCTGGAGACGCGTCTCAGTGGCGCCGGACGGGCTGCGGGGTTCGCTGGTCGCTCGATTAGCTGGAAGTGACGGCGTCGTAGTTGGGCTCTCGATGGGCCGCTGTCGCTCCCTGGACCCCGCCTACCAGGGCGGAAACCGATCCGACCGACAGCGCCGACACATTGCCGAATGCTAATCCCACGGCCCTCGGAACTTATCAGGCCGAGCGCTGGTCTGAGCCAAATGTTCATCAGGACTCAGGATTATTTAAATAGCTTTTATATTAATAGATTCGGGGTGTCTGGTGTGAATTGCGTTTCCAGATCTCTGACGTAACTGTTGCATAGTTCTCCGTGCCTTCACGTGACACTTTTACATGTGCTTTGAAATGTGGCTTATCCTGGCACCGCCTGGCGTGTTTTTGTATCCGCGACCTCCTGGGGGTGTCAAAAAGATCATCCCCCTGCTATCTCAGGACCTAACCGTCGGATCTGAACCGGTCTACAATTAATCGATAGCCTTGAGTCTTGCGATTCAGAAAATACTATGCTATCCCTGGTCACATGACTGATGACGTCATAGGTGACGTAAAACCCATAGCGCGACGTCGGAAAAATTGATACCGGTTTGTATCTCATATTATCGGTGATAGTGTTCTTAGAGACTTCATTTCTGTATGAGGCAAAAGGTCATGGTCTTCTGCGTCAGATAATTGCCAAAATGTGAAAAATGTCAGGTCTAGGTCAACCTAGGTCAGGCGAAATATTGGTCTTACCTTACATGCTAAAGATCGATACTTACTCACAGCCGTTTTCATCTACGTGACAAAAAAAAATGAAGGTGAGACCTTTGTATGATTAGTTTTGCATTATTTGCGTTTCATCCAATCAAGGTCAGTCGAGGTCAGGTCAGATAAGGTTGCATTACCGTTCCTGACAAATAGCAAACATAAATCGCTGCGATTCGTAACTGCGTTAAATACAGAACTGGAATGACATCTCGTGATAATTAAGTATGTACTGTCTGCTCTTTAGCGGGCCAGGGTCAACCCAAGTCAGGACAAATAGTCATTTTTCTTTTTCTGACTAGGAACAATAATGGTTGTCTGCTGCTGCTGAACGATCTTTTACAGACAATGTTGTATTTCATTTCGTTTTGGCATCTACCTATGACGTGGCCCGATCTGACATGACCTCACGTTTTATTTGGCGAACTTTGCCAAGAAGCGCGTATAGATTTCTTTGTCTGACTTGGGAATGGGGAAAGTCAGTGGTAACAACTTTTATCAATGACGACAGGAATCAGTCTAATGGTCATCATTTATGTGACCTAGCATGAGCTGTAATGTTGACATGTCTCGATCTTTTAAGGAACGTTTGCTATGCAAATACGAATAGTCCATGCATTATACTCTCAAATATAAAAAAAACGAAGCATGTTCGCGCCGCCGCCTGAACAGACAAAAACAAGCATGCAAGACAAAAGAAATGCAATCATTGATGACGTCATATCTCCATGACCTGACTTAGTATAACAATGATTTTAGTGTCAAAATATGTCGCATTGATTGCTGAACAGGTGCTGAAAATTTGGTTGGGCTTACTGAAACGGTTCAGAACTTTATTCAAAAAACACCTATTGGTATATATGTGTATATACCAATAGGTATATACACATATATGTATATATGTATATATATATATATATATATTTGACACCCCTCACGCGGCGCCAGGTTAAAACAACAATATTGCCAGGTCGGGTCAGGTCACTGACTCATGACGTCATTATGGGAGTGCCAGCCATGTTTTCGAAATCAGAGCCACATGTTGGGTTTTTCCTCCGAAATCTGACGAGATATGGAGCCAGTTTTCGGTACAGCACATAGCAATATAGGGCATACGTTTGCAAACATAGGTTTTGAAACGTCATTGACCTATCCAGAGTCGTGTGGAGCCCTGGAACTTACGTGACCTCAGAATGGATGTGAACCAGTTTTAGAACAATTGCTGTTGCTGATTTCAGTTCTCACAATGATTTTTTTCCTTCCAAAATGATCAGCACTCTATTCTTTGGCAATCAAGTATCATATTCGACACAAGCGCCATAACAAAGGATGATAATGATATTGGACCTCGTTGATCTTACTTAACCTCAAGAGACAGCGGTCGCCGACTTCGGCGGTTAACCAGTTTTAAAACCAGGTCGCTACAAAGACATGGTTTGTCGGCCGAAATGCTATGAAACTACTAAAATGCCAACAGAGATAGAAAACGATACGGTACGCTCCTACGTCCCTTTGACCTCAAAGGTCACTACATAACTTGCAGAGGCCAGATAATGTATCATGAAAACGAGAAAGAAGCGAGTTGCAAGTCCGGCTTTGTTCCTTCGGTCTATATTTATTAGGACTGTACTGGGATGAAGGTGGCAAGCACTCTCTTTGTCCGGGGCGTTGGTGGAAACTCTTACTTCTGGTGAGTTTTTTTCTGTTTCATGTCCGTTGTTTTCCAGTCATTAGTCGACTTACAAGACTTACGGTACCCAAATCACACCATTTCTCCATCTAAGGTTTCTTTTTCCTCCCAATGGTGGGGCCGTTCAGCCCCTTTGCTCAGCTGCTCGTGTTACAGGGCTTTTGGTAAACGTTGATGTTCAGCTGGCTGGCAGAGGTTACCGTAGCGCTGACATAGCTTTTGCACGCCTTGCCAGCACAACATGGGACACCGAGAAGGGTGCGACACCGTCACATTTATTTAGGTTATCCTTGCCCCCTGGGATGTAATCCTACATGTTCAGAGAGCAGCTATTATCTGTTCCGTTTGCGTGAAATTTCGTAGCAGGGTGTCTGGATAACTTACGTCAGGGAATGCTTACTAAGCTTGGCTTCGTGACATAGGCTAACTTTCAGTCACATTTTGCGATGACAGCAACTGCCATGGCACAGCTGAACAATCCGCTTGTTTGATAATCTAATCAAGCCATCTTTTGACAACGCCGGCCGTTCTCTGTTTAATATTTGTACAACGAACTTCAAAGTAGCAAAAGACCGCAGCCAATGGCGAATCAAGCAATCTGAGCCCAAGCAATGCAAATGACCATCATTGGTTTGAAAGTTTGGAATATCTTGACTCCATTCTTTCTCAGGCTTTGTTATGGCGCGGAGGAAACCCAGGGCAGGCCGGACCCGCTCTCCGCCACCCTTCCCTACCCCTCCCCGCCCTGACGTCGCCGTCTGACGTCGCGATACCGTGAAGCTTCTTCTGGAGGTGTTTCAGCTAACCAGACAGACGCGCGCACGCCCCGGCCGATTGGGCCACTGGATGCATCATTACGGCAGCGGTGCGGGCGGGTCGCTCGCTACCCCGTCCCCCAGCACCGATCCATCAGCGCCGGCTTCCGGAAGGCGGCTCGACCGCCTGCCGGCCCGAGCGGCGTCCCCCGGCACGCTATTGTCGCACTCCGGTCCCGCCGCACATAGGACTGTAGTAGAGTTGATTATCAGAATCCGAATTCCGACTCTTCAAGATTTTCCGACTTCCGAACCGGAAATCAGTTGCACTTATTTCTCGGAAAAAACTGGACAGCATATTGCAAGCCAACCGCCAAAAAAGGTGACAAAACTAAATGTTGCTTAATATTCCGGTTATAAACTCAACTCTAAGCATGGCACAAAGTTATCATTTTGATAGTTTCTCAACAACATGCTTGGCTAGGCTTCTGCATCTTGCATACCCTACTCAATTCCACACATTAAATGCTCATGTCCTTACTACATACATCTGAAGTGAAACAAGACTGCTACTGGTCAGATTAACCATTATGAGCTTCTGAGTGAAAACTGGAATGCATCACATTGGTTACAGTTTTAATATTATGATTACATCCGAGCAAACACAATATATTATGCCAGCATTTGTCACGACAAATGAACAGACTATACTACAAGTTCTTTAGTATTTTATGAATTGCAGATGACCCAAAATGTAGTTGTATGCACTGTTATTGCTTCACCAGGTTCTAGGTCCATTTTCTCATGCACTGCCAACAGGGCTTGGCTATGTTCAATTTTTAGATTACGGAGGCTGCCCGTGCACCCCAGAAATATAGGTACAATAAAGGTGAAATACAGGTAAATATAGTTAAATAGATAGGTAAATATAGTTGAATATAGGTAAATATGGGTACCTTATGAAAGGCCCACAACTATCTCGTAGTATTGCAGATCAGAAACAGGTCTAATAATCTGCAGATGACTCAGAACTATTTCACATTGCACGCAAGCTGCAAACTGGTATTCATGATGTGCGACATGCTTCATGCACACTTTTTCCCATAACATTGGCTTGTAGCTTAAGTACATTTCCAGCAGATACGTCAGCTTATTGTTATGCTCTGCTTCCCCCATCATTTAACCTACTTTACTTCTTTACATAAAATGACTGGATTCCCAGCCATATGTGTCATTTACCATATGATGCCACACAGATACACACTCTTAATGCTATCAGTCCTATTTTGCTTCATGGCCCAAGAAGACACACCACATTTGTTGTTATATGGTTGCCTGTTACCCTACATAGCTGCCAAGTTACGAAAAAATTGCTAGCAGTGACTATTTCTTAGAATAGTATTTCACGCAGATTTGATATTGGGAAGACTACGCAGGATGCACTACACATGTAGAAAAAACTACTATCCATTTCGGTTTTGGAAGAGACTGTACCTAATGGTCTAATTGTAACCTACTTTATCTGCAAGCAAAAGCGAAACGTGCAGAGTGGGGGAGGGGTGGGGTGAAGGGCATTTGTTTATGGGACGTTGTGAAAGTACTCATGCATTCCGCCTTATGACCAGTGCTACAGGCCCAAAAGATAGAGGAACATGTTCTTTTCTTTCCATCTGCTTCTTCAACCATGATTATAGATCATCTTTATAAGAAAAAATGAGCAAGACATATAGTCATGACTGTTTGTTAACCGGAAGCAGGCGTTAATTTTTTTATAAATCGGAATTTTCTTGGACAGACCTCCATCTTGTACAATCCTTGGCCGCTTACATGGCTTTCCTCCTCGGAACTTGGTCGGAAACTGATTTGAATTTTCCCGAAAATAACAACATTAGTTTGTAGGGTCACCCCTGTTCCGACCTCCAGTCACTCGGATGTGTCGGGAGAGGTTCAGGGTCACCCCTGTCCGGACCTCGAGTCACAGTATTCCATCGGGGGAGGCCTAGATTCGTCCCGGTCAGTTGAGGAAACCGTGAAACCCTGGCCCGGGTCTCGAATCACTGTGACCTGTTTGAGGGAGATTTGAGAACTAGGGCCAGTTGACAGAGTGAGTCCCTTTGGCTGGTATTTTGAATCAGGTCGGGTGTTTCCAACAATTGGCCAAAGGTAAGACGAGCCAGAAGTCTCCCCAACGAGTCGCACGAGAGACTCGGGGAAGCGGCGCAACCGAAAGTTAGCGTCGTTAGGATCTTCAACCAGACAAGGAACGCACGAGTCACACCGAAATGCTACCCTGCAGCAGAGATACAGCATTTGGCTTTTTATCGTTCTTAACATTGCAATGAAACCAATGGACAAAAACTAGTCTTTTTTGCCGCCTGACGCTGTTATTGCCATGTATCTACATAATTTGTTTTGTGGCACCTCAAAATAAAGTGTGCTTCTGAATTCGAATCTGGCACCCAAAATATTTAACAGGTCAAATTTGCACCCAGAGTCATCTGAGTTCAACTTCCGTTACCAAACTAAAGGTTTCTATTAATGTGTCGATTCTATAAAGCTCGGTTACGCGGAGCTGGTCGCTAATGCTGCCAGCTCCGAGCTCGAGTCTTTATGTTTTGCGTCCAATGGAGGAGAGTGCTCGCCTTAGACCAGTGTGCGCCATTTGATAAGTGTTTATGTATGCATCACCTGTTCCACTGAAGACTCACTTCCCACATATTTAAATGCAGGCTGAAAATATTCAAAGTGTCTTTCGCCTTGGGGAATGGTGTTACTTCCATGTTTATGTGACAAGGTTCAGAATTAGAGATGGATTTAAAGATGTTAAGGACTACTTCAGGGATTTAAGTGCGGTATATCAGAAAACAACACATGCGCAAGCCTGAGACAGGCGGCTCAAGGTCTGGGTACCCAAAACGAGCTGGAGAAAATCGTTGAAGTGGATGATTATGTATAATTCTCGACGGACGGATGGATTTCAGCTACGCACCCGACACGGGAGTGGTTGTCACCATGCGTACCCATTTTGCTCTTAGTTGAGAAGTAGCCGCGAAACAAAAACGGGTGTGTGGCTCGTTTCCTTCTGACTAATTATGTCCAGTTTAACCCATTCAAGTTCACTGGTGACCTCTCATGGTCACTGCAAACGTGAGAATCACATTTGCCGTCTGTCGTCATCATAGGGTTTTTGTAGCAGAAGGGTCTGCAAGCCATTGGTTTTAAAACTGATAAACTCTTGCATTCAGCGATTTTTTTTTGTTTCTCGTGGTTAAGATCAGATCAACTAGAGATCAGGTTGCACGATCATGCTTTATGACACAGCTTGTGCCAAAAACCCTGCTTTGATTGTTCACAATAGGGTCCTGATCACTGGGAGTGTTACAAATATTTGCCGCTATTGAAATCAGCGCCAACAATTGCCATGAGATCGATCCAAATGCATTTTCAATTCATCTAAGGTCAGTGCCCCCCAGTTGCAAGGTAAGTTGCCTTTCAGATCTCGATATGTTGTTAAGCTTACGCTGAAACAGCCCTTACCAAAAAAAAACGGACTCCGTAGCTCGTCAGCTCCTGCCAGCCAGAACCCAAAACATAGCTCAGATCTACATAGGCCTCGAAGTCTCGTGCGAGGCCTCGAGAATGACGTGACAGGCCAGCGGACATGATCAAGTAATAATTTTGGGGACAAAAGATGCGGAAAGTAGTTAGGGTCAGCGATTGCAAATTTCAGGTTCCTGGCACGAGCCGTTCGCTGGCTGCCATAGAAACACCATGGAGGGGAAGACAACCAACGACGAGGATTAAAATTTGTTCCTATTTTCATGCGAGGAATTTCTCTTCAAATGTATGCGGGGATCGATGCGATACAACTCCCCGAAAATTAAATAAAACGTATCTTCTTTTGCATTACCCTACAGCCGCCTGTGATTTTTATTTTCACTGAAGTATATGGCATTTGATCATAAAATATGTGGGACTAAAAAAAACAATCACACATCAAGATGGTTGATGGCTGCTCACTGAACATGCTATTGGACAGAGCATGCACCGATTCCTGAATACACCCTTGACGGTATATATGGGTGTATTATATGGGTAAATTCGGGCAAATATGTCTGTATCGCACGGTATACAGACATAAGACTGTTTTATTCATACAATGAGCCACGTATACTTCGGAGTATAAAAACATGAATATCCCTTTACATGTTTCCTGGATCCACCATTGGCCAAAATTTTTCTTAAATATGCTTTGAAGTTTAAATGTCACAGATATTTGGATCATTTGGACTATCCGTGCTATTACAAAGAACATTTAATAATAAATGATTACGTCGAAGCGCGCGATCTCCAGGAAGCGCGATATTCCTTAAATATGCCTCCAAAAACGGTCCTGGAACCGTCTGTGGAGAAGGTAGATTTTTGAAATTTTGTCACGACATGTGAAAACATATCCAGGAAAGTCACCAAGGTTCGTGAAACAGGTCCCAAAATCCGGGGAATGGTGAACAAAAAATCGTAGGGGGAGGGGGCAGAATCAGTACCTCCCCCTCCCAGTACGGAATAGGGTTAAAATACGTAGGGGCATGGGTGCCATGAGGTAAAAGGGATATCTTGTGAACTGATGTGATAGGACTTTGTCCTATTTCGTGCCTGTCAGTGGTAACGCGGCATATGATAGGTCAGAGACCAGAAGCGCCCGACTTGTAGGCGTCAAAGCTTTGGTCTGCGTAGGCCTTGGGCTTAATACGATGTTTGAAGGATTGGTATGCGTATCAGACACATCTGCACGGAATTTCAACTTAAACACAATCCCGTATATTGAGAAACAAAACGAGAGCCCTGCCTCTACAAAATGCGTCATTTCCCTTCATTCTCACCTTTTCTTAAACTGTAAAGAAACGTTGCCGGAAATTTATAGACCAGGTATGCGTTTTGGTAAACTGAATCGTGTACTTCTCGACGCACTGATGTGCTGACGTCATTAAGTCGAGCGTCATAAGCCGACTGTCGACCCACCAAAGTCGCTCCAACGTTTAGTCGCGCCCACAGGCAGGCAAACTCCGATGGATCGATCTTCGAACGCTGCCATGCCGGAGGCGCAGCTGCCGGCTTCCTCTTCGTAATGGGCGTGTCAAGTTGATCATTGTGCCACGGGTGCTCTCTGCTACCAGCTCAGTGACAGGAAGCTGCGACTCTCTGCCCTTACCCAAATCACGACTTTGCACCCAGCTTAGTGGCAGGAAGGAGCGACTCTGCCCTTTGCACCGTGAGAGGGGGTCCCGACTCTCTGCTCCTAGCTCTGTGACAAGGAGCCCCGATTTCCCGTCACTAGCTCAGCGACTGGGACTCTTGATCCTCTGCACACACTTAGTGATAGGAACTAGCGACTCTCTTCTCCTAGCTCAATGGGAGGGGGTCCCGACTATCTGTTCCTAGCTCATTGACAGGAAGCTCCGACTCTGTCCGCGCTCAGTTACAGGTAGTCCTTATTCTGCTCCCAGCACAGTGACGTGCAGGACGCCCCTGCCCTCTGGTCCCAGTTCAATGACAGACAGTCTGAGGGAGGGCAACCTCGTCCCAGTCGCCCTTCCCAGATTCCGATTTTCCGCACCGACTGGCTCATGGTAATCTTCCGTGCCTAATGAGGCGGTGATGTCTATGATTGGCTTCGATTAGCGACGAGCGGACCATCGATAGCGCAGTTACGTCCCTAGAGGGAGTTCAGGTCTGGGAGCACAGCTTCTCACTTACAAGGGAAAACAGAATCGCAGTTATCGTAATTCGGAAAAAGAGCCTCAACTGTTCGAATCCATGCAGCTAATTCTGCCTGAGGTCTGCCAATCTACTTAACCAATATCCATGAAACAGGAATCGATCTGACTTAACTTTTCATGTCTACACAAGCAGCAAAAAAATATTTCTCCTATTTTGTTACCTTGCAGGCTACTTGGACAGTGTCCTGTAGAGGAAGACACCAGCACCACATAACTGCATCGTTCATGCCGGCACATTAAGCTTTCGCCTCCATCTTACACTGTTAACCTGCGCCCAACGGGGAGGGGGTTTCGACGTCCGTCTCAAGAGCTTTTGACGATGGCGAAAAAAACAGCTCGCGCAGCGTGCTGAAATTTTCAGTTCTTTTTCATACATTCCTTATGAATGCTTTGTAGAATTTCAAAGGCCAGGTCATGTCAGGTCACTGATGTAAATCACGTAAAATAGGTCAACGTCTGTTTTTCTAAAAAGTTCTGCAAACCACGCCGTGCGATCGAAAGCCCTTAAAGTTCAATGGACAGTAGACGAGAACACCCAAGTCTGCTAACTTGGCTGGGCCGTGAGTGTCAAGGTCAGTGACCTGAGGTCAGCTCAGTTTCAGCCCTATTTTCCTGTTTCTAACGGTTTTGAACCGTTTCTTCGACTTGATGGCACCCGAAATGTATTCCTGAGCTAAGGAAGCTACTGAACACGACAAATTGTGTTGACCCACGCGAAGGGTCATTAGGTCAGGTCAGGTCAGTTTTAGGCGAACTAACAAAAAGGGGTCTAAAACCCCGTTTGATGATCCCTGGAATAAAAATGGGCAATGAAGTCGAATTTGTAGTCCAAAATTGCATCAAGACTCGTCTGAGCTGTGAAATGAATTAAGGTCAACTGAGGTCATTGTGGTAGAATCTCTGTGTATTGTGGTAGTCAGCGAGACCACCGTGGTAGAAGCTGAGTTTATATCCAGATGTCAAGCTTTATCTCTCTGGTTTATTTCATGAGTGAATCGTAGATCTAGGCATAAAAAGATGAAACCCAAGCGTGCTTGAAATCAAGTATTGATTTACGTCAGACCAGGTAATGTGATAGACGTCATGTAGCACCCTATTGATCACGGTTGTGGAACCCAAGGAGTCTCATTCCAAAGGTACTCCTTGCCCTTTTGCTTGCATTGCTATTGATCCTCGACAAAACACGAAATACAACAAAAAAATGGCTGAATGTTAGGCCAGGTCATAAGGTCAAGTAAAGCCACGTCTGGTCATCGGCTTTCTAGTCTGTCGATACTAAAAAAAATGTTCGTGCAAATAATTTCTTTGGTTTTGGAAACATACATGGACAACAACTCTCCAGTTACGTCCAAAACCTTAGAAATATAGCAAAATAAAAAATGACAGAACATGTCATCTGATGCATAATGTGATTACATGCATAGTGCAAATTGTGTCACCGTTATGTACATTCTATGATCCTCGTATTGGTATGTTCAGAATTGTCCTCGATTTATTAGGGGTGAAGCTAGAGCTGTCGCTGAAAATTCGTATTTTACATATCTAGGCCAAAAAGTTCTATAATTTTGCAACATTGTCCAACACTTTTTAAGTTTATCAGAATGTAATCATGACGATCTTCCCGATGATATGATTTTCATTTTTCTCCGACGCTCCGTTCGCGAGATAGAGGGGAGGAGCGTCGAAGCGCCTCGCCTAGGTTCCGGGCGCCCACGTCGGGATGCCGGTTGAGCGCGGGTTAGCCCGGAATTGCACGGTCGGGTGTAGTCCGCGGATTAGGAGTCTGTTCATCAAGCACTGCTTTACTTGGATTTTTAAGATTAATATTATTGATATATATATATATATATATATATATATATATATATATATATATATATATAATATGCAATATTGTTAAACAGGAATACATATCATTGTTTCATATCAGTATGTTTTGGTATATTTATATAACTGCAATGAAATATGAAACATTTGTCAATATAATATTAATAATAACATGGGCATAACAATCAAATTAATATAAATGGCAGCAGTGGCGCATTCAGGAACTGAAAGAGGGATAAAGTCCATTTTTGTTCTCCTGCATATGATATTCCTAGTATTTCTACATGGCATTCTTATGTTAGACGTCCATCAGTTAGCCCAGCAGTGCTATATGTCTGGAAGTAATACTGGAGAAGTGATGGATTCAATGTTGCAGCATACTGAGTGCAAATGTTCACGACATCCCGGCTATTTTTTTTTTTTTGCTGAGTCTTGCTTCATTAAACTGGGTAGTTTCAGCACCCGCACGACGGACTGTGGTCACAACCAATTTGGGCCGTCAACGGTACATCCGGTAAACCGAAATGGGGGCTCCTGTGGTATGCTGTTTGTGTCAATAGTGCATACATAATACCATTTCGTCGCTCTTGCTTTTTTCTTTCTTCTTTCATTTTTCCTGGATCCACCCCTACCGGTGCTCAAGGGCAAATCAGTCGTATAAATAGCTGGGTCGAGTGGAGTGAGGCAGAACTTCTCATCTTTTTTCCAATGGCCCCGCCCTTGAACCATAAGAGAAAGTCAGGAAAGATGTAATACTTGCCTCTTGAAACGGCATATCTTTGCTTCCACTGCAGCTATGTAAATCGATTTTGTACTGAATGATACCAATATAGCAGTATGTCTGTGAACTGATGTTTTAAGTTTGTGGGCATCACCCAGTTCTTTGTTTTTCTTTAGCAGGCTTTGTCTTTATTTTTATTAGTACCAGTCTATATCGATATTTGCATCTTTCTATTGAATTCCACCCATTCAGCACTCCGAGTTAAGGCCACTGCATAATCTATGACATACAAGTGAGTGAACCGTATGCAAACCGTATTTAACCCAGAACCAATGTAGGGTGTTTCAAGGACTGTGGTAAGTTGCATTGTCATGTGCTGCATCGTCAATGACATGTTTACTACGTCATATCGGAATGGACTTTGCGTACGGATGTAGCAGTTTTCATTTTTTCTTTCCCGTTCTTCATGTCCACCCGACAAAGATCCCTTCTAACTGAGCGACGAAACAGAAAAATATTGTGTAGATTCCTCCTTTCTGATTTCACTGATACTTGATTTCACCCCTGCTCACGTTTGTTACCTTTTATAATGCAGATAGTGCAAAAACTGTTTGTTGCTATAAAATGGATTTCGGATCCGTCCGGATGAGCAAAAATAGTTGTCATTATTGAAATCAGGGCCCAAAATTATCTTGAGGCAGATGCATTTTTAGGTCACGTAAGGTCGGTGACATCATTTGACTGCAAAGCTCATTGAACTCTCAAATCCTGGTATTGTCAAGGATACGCGGAAACAGGCAGACATCCAAAACTGAGTCCGTATCTTGTCAAACTTCTAAGAAAGAACATGTAAGCATAATATCCAGTCCCCGGCCGGATATCCGGCACCCCGATCCGCCATATCCGGTATCCGGCCGGATCACAAAAACCCCGACCCGGTGCATCCCTAGGTGGACTGTTGGTGAGTTGTCATGACCTTTGACCATCCGATGTGTAATACGCAAGCAGGGCATTGCGCACGCCAAAGCGTAGCATAATCAGACGCACGAAAACCACGAAGTCAACAAACATGCGTCATATAGCCCCAGGGCATATTTCTGAAGCGACACCTGGCAGTACATAAGTCGAGATATTTAAAGAATTTGAAATTTGTCCAGAAATGTTTTATGCTTATTGCATATAATGTGACACCTGTTGTGCTACAATTTTGCGTAGATCAGGGGGGCAGAACATGGTCAAACCCGAAAATGCTTAATATGACATAGTCGGGTCAAACGTTATCGCGAGGTCAACGAAAAAATTGATCCATTTCTGGATCCAGCTGCGCTAATTGCACTTTTCTGTTGAATCACGCGATGTCCTTAAAAAAAACAGCGAACTTTCACCAGTAACTTTGACATCAGAAGTCATCCAAACCTAAAAATTGGTGAATGTCTGTTTTTCCATGGGCACTTCAAGCCTACACGAAAAGAGTGGGGTCAGAAAGTGTCCAGTCTTGTGCGTTTTGGCGTGGAATAACCCTTACATGTCGAAAAGCTCGTCTGCACAAAATGCAGTCGAGCTTTTCGAAAATTTGTGTCATACAAATGTATTGCTCACAATGTCACACTGAAACATAAAACACACAGTTCAGTTACATAAAAACATCACAATAACTTACCGAGATCTTGTCACTTGTGAACGCCCCTAATACGAGTCCTGAGACTGTCTAAAGGCGAACCTTAAAGGGTGGCAGGGGTCAGGCGGTTCCACGCACAGGCTAAGGAGAATG
This sequence comes from Capitulum mitella, assembly GCA_030062745.1. NCBI lineage: Eukaryota > Metazoa > Arthropoda > Thecostraca > Pollicipedomorpha > Pollicipedidae > Capitulum > Capitulum mitella. Next base: position 474,878 of record CP099841.1, on the reverse strand, counting down.
CACGCTGAGTGGCTGTCAGCCTGACTGGGCAGAGCAAGCTGGTCTGATCTGGCTAGCCGAGTGTCTCGACGAACTTTATCACATTGCTGGTTGAAAACCTTCTGTACCGCCACCAGGGTATTGACATCGTTCAGTTTTGTAAACCTTAATGCAGTCGCGCTCTGCAATGAGCTCGGTAGTTCCGGGCCACCACAACGGCCGGGGAACAGATGAAATGCGTACGGCGCGCCGAGTCCCCGACATCACGTCGGCTGCAAAGCTGATGACCTTTTGGATGCGTGCCAGCTGGCTATCTATAGCATCGCCTCAAACTGGTAAGCAGTACACAATTGAATAACAGACTAATAGTAGGTAAATAAATCAAAATGATAGGTAAAGACTGAATAAAGTTCAGTAGTTAAGAGAGCTTTGAATGTAAAGAGACATTTAAATCTGTTCAATCAGACAAGAATACCCGTGCTCCCTCTTACGACCAGTGACATGTAGTTTTCCCGAGAGAATAAGTGATCGGTCCATGGTGAACCCTACAATTTGATTTCGATGGCGTGAATGCATGGTTGGATATTTCAAAAGAGAAGGTTTACTCTTTGACAACATACCAAGTACCAACCTTCCCAAAAGTCCACTTGGACGGAGGATGACCCCAAGTTAGTTGAGAGCATGACTGCAAGGTCGGCACACAGAGTTTCCTAAAGATAAAGCAACGCAATCAAACTTGTGCCAAAAGTTTGATCATCTACAACAGGATGACATTCACCCATGGATGTAACCACGTGGAGGGGCTGACCGGGACATCCTTCTTCCAATTTTCGCAAAATGGGCTTTTGTTCCACCGTTTTGGTCGTAAGGTAAACATTTTTCGTAATTTCCCGTTGAAAAATAAGATATAGGGTGAGATTGCTCCCCAGATTCCGATCTGTTCCTCCCCCTCACCGATTTATGGGACTTGGTTACACCCGTACGTGCGTCAGATAGACAGACTTAGCTGTGCCATTAAAAAATCCCGTGGATAATATCACTGATAAATAATGAACCGACAGCGAGGTTCACGTATTGGAAAACAGTATGAGATTCACTCCTACTCTCAAGACTGCCAGTCAACGAAATCGTATGCGCAGTGGAAGTCAGCCTAAGCAAAAAAGGAGCGCGCACTGGCAAACGCAACACGATGCAAGATAACCCACATGCCCGTAAAAAACAAAAAAGAGGCCTCAGAAGGCAGCATGTCCACCGGGGAACCGGACGGCGTTGTCCACATTGTGCAGGACAGGCTTATCGGAGGATACATGTAACTGAGTCGCGGTGCTCTTAGCCGAACATTGCAAGCAGCAAACAGCCCTTCTATTGGATGACCCAGCCTTTGTCACAGTACCGAAGGATCCGACGCCAGAAAAGAAGAAACCAAAACAACACTTAGAAGAGTTGTTTATATATAAGACTGGCGACATTTTAGATGATCTTGCAAAGAACTTACGGCCATCTCACGCATCGGCAGCGAAATGCTACGGTTTACCAAAAAGGCACAAGGCCGGCAGTCCTAAGTGACATGCCGTTAGCATGATAGACTCTCCAGCTTGCCACTTAGCGACTTACTTGACGAGGGCGATTGGACCGGTAATATCCAAGAATGATTACGCCGTGAAAAATTCGAACGCATTTTTGGAACTAAACGTCTCGAGATTTCCCAGAGTGCATTAAGGTTGTATTTCCCAGAGCGGACGGTATTGCCAAGAGAGTGCTTGTAACGCCTGAATACGCTTTGGTATGAACCCCGTCGCCCCGCTGATATGAAGCATTAGCAGATATAAATGGGATGAAGAAAGTTGACAACTGTTTGGACGATGTCGTCGTACACACCAAGACGTGCATTGACGACGAGCATTTAGCTGCGCTACAAGGAAGTCAAGTCAACAAAGTACAACAACAAGCTACAAGGAGGCAAGTCGGATCATTTCTAGGCCTTACCGAATATTAAGAGAGTTCATTCCCAAATTACGATGCAGTAGCGGCGCCTGTAAGTGACCTAGGGAAGAGAGAGCTGCGAAACAGAGTGACTAGGGAAAAAGGATAAGAACGAACATACTAAACACTAAAAACCGTCTTGAGCAGGCGTCCGATCCTGATGCTTCCAAACCCCGACAGGTGTGCCATGCTGCGGACCAATGCATCCGACGTAGGAATAGGCGCCGTTCGTCTCAGCAAGGATGGAGAAAAGCTGTTCCCCATGAGTTATGCGAGCAATAAAATGGCCGGCAGAGAGGCCAAGTTGTCATCAACCGAGAAGGAGTGCCTGGCCATCGTATGTGCTGCTGGACGCTGTGCCAACTACTTGCGTGTCGCCGAGTTCCTTCTGAGGCGGATCATTAACCGCTCGCATACTTCGATAAGAGTGAGTTTACCACTGACCAAATCATGCGTTGGACGATGTTCTCCCAGGCATATCGGTTCAGCAAACAGTCGATCAAGTGGATAGAAAACATCGGGGCTGATTTCATGAGCAGGTTTTCTTCATGATCCGTGAATAGCATGCGAAGATCAAGTATCCACGGCGGGAGAGAAATTGAAGGAAGAAGAAGGATAATCTCAAGAAGACTCATGTCAAAGGGAAGGGCAGATAAAGTTAATTTCCATCACCTTTGTTTAGCACAGAGGCCTTCAATATCACCAATTCTCGTCTTCTTCTTCCACGAGTTCATTGTTGCGTGCATTAATCGACATCGACATCGAGGGTGAAGAAAATAGTGGGGAGAAAGGGTGGAACCCTCAAGCGTATGAGGCATATGAGATTAAGGTTTGTAATTCATACGATTTGTCGTAAGAAGTACATTCTGGTGATCAGCTCCCGTGACAAACGCCGATAACCAAAAAAGTGCGAGCAAGATAACGCATAGCGCTTGTGATAATGCCATAACGCAATGAAATGGCCACGAAATGACACAATATGTATACCAGAAAGATTTCTGTGAGCCACCGTTTTTAATATGGAAGGATTAAAATTTGATGTAATACGCAAGGAAGATGCACAGGTATATTAACCAAACTTCTGAACACTAGAGTCAACGGCTTGGCTTTGTGATGCAAAAACTTCCTCGCCTGAAGATGTAGTTAACCCTATTCTCAGAGAGTTAGCGGCATGGCCGATTCCCCAAAGCGGGAGGGGGGCGGATTCGGCCCCCCTGAGATCACGAGAACCACTCGTCCGATTTCATCGCAGCAAACGGCAATCGATTTTTCATGACATAAACTACATTTTGATGAATTTTGTTTTTGTTTTTTTTAATTTTGAAATGGGTGGATATACCGGGCCAAAAAGTCAAATTTGGGGATATTTTGGGGATTCTTATAGCTCGGTTGTTTATGTACCGATTTTGATGACATTGGCATGAATCGAGAGAATATGGATAAGACTTTTACCATTGGTCCACATATTTGAGATTTTGAGAAAATTCATAGGCGTTCACAGGATTTCAAAAATAGGAGGATTAGTTTTTGAACAAATGAATGAGCAAGAAATGCAAACACATATTTTTGGCTTCTGTTATGCTAGTTATGTTATGCTAAAGAAGTACAAATCGCACTATACTGTCGGTACAATGTTAGCATAGGCGGTGCCAGGGACATGAGAAAGGGGGAACTGTCATGGGCACATGTTCTTCATATCAACTCTTGACCTTTCACCTTAAATGACCTCCAGTGACCTTGGAGTCACTTGGAATGATCTCGTGTGCATTTAACATTATTTGTAAACGTTTTCAATCATCCGAATTCACTCTGTTTCAAAAATTCCATTTTAGGACTATTGTGATATAGGGTACGCGCGCTGACATTTTAGGTCATAGTTCTGTGACCCGACCTGGTATCAAGCTGAAACTTGAAACACAAATAGAGGACACCCTTCTACGTCATATGTATTCTGAGTTTGGCATTTCGAAAAAAAGAACACCGAAATTATCATTACAAAACCAAATTTTTCTTACCAAAAAATTGTTACAAAAAATTGACTTTTGACCTTGACCTGACTTTGTAAAATGGCCTCAGGCAAACAAAACTGTATTTGCGAGTTGCCCAACTATTTAGCTATACATCCATATAAAAGTTTAAGCTCTATCTTAAAAACGCTAGTTTTGGCAGTCATTTTCCTTTTATCCTCATCAGGGCCAAAAATGGCCTGAGGTGTCTTCGAAAAACGTTGCCTGGCTCCGTCTCTGAGCAAAATAGAATTTCAAAATTTTGCCACAGAACGTGGAAACAATACCTGGGTTCTGTAACGTGACACACCCAGAACACCCTCAAGTCATCGATTTTGATGAAAATGATTCCAGGGGGTTATCTGGGGTGCAGAAGCCGAATCTGACAATTTCAGCTCGTTCAGATCAAGAGGTCAAAAGTTATAGCCTGCGGCAATCTGAACTTTGCTCTTGACAGGACTTGTTAAAAGTGCGTTCTTCTCAACCATCAATAATCGTGAAACTGATAAACCCATATATTTCCTGACTCCTCATGGAACGGGCAATCAGATTCAAGTACTTGTATGACCTAAGGTCACGATTCCAGAAAATGACCTCGTGACCTTAGGTCAGAGGTCGCAAGATGACTTTTGACGAGGGCGGAAGCAGTTATTTTTATTTCGTCAATATAAATCCTCAGGTATCGTCTCCACATCCCATTCGTAAAAACTTTGGGTACGAATTATCTTCAGCCTCAAGTCTCGCATGATAGTAGGCCGTGTTTAAGCTAAAATCGGCTCATTTCATGACTATTGAGCGTATACTGTTAATGGGACAAAAACGGAGGGTAACAAGAGCGATAGTACACTGAATGAAATAAATACCGTGGTGTTTGATGACAAACGGAACATATACCGAGGTTTCAACATCCACTATAGCACTTGAAATTCGCTTCGCAAGGCATTCGCTTTTAGCCCCTAAAAGCGCAAGCACCATAACTAATACCTCTCCAGTTTCCGCGCGCGAAACGGTAAAGTTCTTCGGAACCTCTATGTACATGGTAAAGAAAAACAGCAAACGCAAGCAAATGTACGACATCCTCCCTGCGGTGCCCCTGATAAGCAAAGATAAAGTAATAAGCGAGGAAAATGAAACAGAAAGTAAGAGCATTCTCTGAACAAGACGACATCAGTCGCGTCTGCCCAGGTACGCGAGAATATGTGTCATTTAAGTAACAGTGAAGGCGTGATGGTAAAGAGTCAAAAGCGTCTGATACTGGGCAGCCTGCGAGAGATCTACTTGTTGTTCAAAGACGGCTCCTCGAATCCCCGGGTCGATTTTTCAGCGTTTGCGAAACTGCGTCCCAGAAGCTGCGTACTCGCTGGAAGCAGTGGAACTCACTGTGTTTGCATATGCGCCCGTCATCACATCCCTTAGCTCCAGCTGGCTGCGCTTGGGGACCGAGGTCTGACCAACAAAGATCTGATGCGGCGCGCTGTCTGTGACATCAGCGCCAGAGCGTGCATGATGGGCGAGTGTGAGCGGGGTCCAGGAGAGCAAGGGGTTCATGAGTATCTCGAGTCCCTGGAGGGTGTTCAGGTTATACCTGATGAGATCAGTCATCAACAGTGAGTTTCAACGGATCGCTGCACCCTGGAAACAAAAGTACAACTGCCGGATGAATACCTCACCTCACTGAGCCGCAGTATTGTCTCCCTGACTACCCATCATTATGTGGCTGATCGTAAACTGCATATTTCAAGAAGCCTAAGGAACCAGTCTCTGAACATGAGGCCGTGTTGGTTGCAGACTTTTCTGAAAAGTATTCCTTTATAGTCCAGGATTCGGCCCAAGGGTTTCATTGGGATAGTTCACAATGCACAGTGCACCTCTTCGCCCTCTACTGCTCACAAAAACCGGAGATATTCTGCTTCATATCAGACTGTCTTGAGCACTGAAATGTTCTCTTTCAAGTGTTCCTATGTCATCTTCTTCCCTTAATCATCTCAGAACACCCTGGCCTTCGCAAAATACACTACTTTTCAGGTCGATGCGTAGGGCAATACAAAAACAAATACAGCTTCATCAACCTGTGCCACCATCACGAGGACTACGCCATGGCAGGCGGGTGGAACTTTTTTGCCACATCTCACGGTAAAAACTCCTGCGATGGCATAGGTGGCGCAGTGAAACGGGCCTCAGGGCGTGCCAGCCTGACACAACTTATCTCTGGTCAGATTCTGACGAATGCTGACATGCACAGGTATTGCGTAGAGAACATCAGCATAACATCAGATTCTTCCATGTCACCGTGCCTGACGTTCAGAAGATGGATGGAAGGCTTAGAGAGATATTAGACAAATCTAGGACCGTACAGGGCACTAAAAAGTAGCACAGGTTCGTACCAGTAGGTGATAGCGACGTACAGGTCTACTGCATGTCCGAGGACAAAGTAGGTCAGACAAAGTGTGTGGTAAAGAAGTAAGCGTTCTTTAAAGGGTACAGGTACGCTCAGTTTAGCGCATTTGCTTGCATCGCGGGAGCATGGTGCACCTTGTATGCACCTTGTATGGTGCTTTGTTCGCCACTGGCCGCGCTGTCTTGTGTGTTTCGATGTCGTAAAGAAAACGGAACGTACCCAATGTCCGTCGGTTGCACATAAAGCAGTTAAACTTTTTACTATGTGTGCGCGCCGGTACACTGTCCTAAGAAAGGAATTTATTGTAAACGACCAAAGGCTTCGTGTTCCTGCATTTTGGCAAGACTTATCAGTTGTGGAAAAGAATTAAACGTTACGGCCATTTTTCCTCACCACAGAGGGTGTTCATCCCAAGGTTTAGGCTCTGTATTTATTGAGAACTATGCAGTTTATTCCATACAAGACGTCCGTCCCGTTATTACCGTTCGTTTTTATCCCGTTAACAGTATACGCTCAAAAGTCATGGAATGAGCCGATTTTAGCCCAGACATGGCCTACTATCATGCAAGGTTTCAGGTTGAACATGATTCGCTCCCAAAGTTTTTAGGAGTGGGATGTGGAGAAGATACCTGAGGCTTTATATTGACGAAATAAAAATAGTTATTTTCGCCCCCGTGGAAGGTCATCTTGTGGCATCTGACCTAAAGTCCTGGGGCCATCTTCTGGAATCGTGACCTAAGGTCGTGCAAGTCCCCGGATCAGATTGCCCGTTTCATAAGGAGTCAGAAAATATATGCGTTTATTAGTTTACAACTTTTGATGTTTGAGAAAAACGCACTTTTAACAAGCCCCGTCAAGAGCAAAAGTCGGATTGCCGCGGGCTATAACTTTTGACCCTTTGACCTGACTGGGCTGGAACTGTCAGATTCGGATTCTGCGCCTCAGATAATCTAGTACAGCAGTTTTGAACAAAATCCGTGGTTTGAGGGTGTTCAAATTTGCCCTGGGTGTGTCGATTTTACAGAGAATTCCTCAGCCAAGAAAAGCCACTAAGTTTCGTGAAGCTGCGGTAAAAAGCCTGAAATTGACTAGCAAAAAACCCTAGGGGGGCGGATCCAGCCCCCCTGCCGGGAATAGGGTTAAGAATAAAATTTGATCGACAGCTGTTCATGAGCCAATGAAAAAACTTTCTGCGCAAGGCATTTGACTAGTAAAAAGAAGACCACTGCCATTCTGTCAGTCCCGTAGGTGATGAGAAAATACCGGATCCATGGCCGAAGCAGAAAGTGCTCATCTCCAAAGCCATAACCCTCCTCACCTGCAATAGGGGCGATGGCCTTTTTACTGGTGACGCCCGATTTCAGGGGCGATTTTCACCGAGGACCAACGGAACAGTGCCGTGGAAATGGCTTTCAAGTACGCCGTGCTGAGGGTGAACCGAGACAGCAGCATTCTTCCCAACACCACGCTCAAGCACTATATTCAGTACGCACCCAGAGACAACAGCTTCCACGCTACCAAACAAGGTGAGGCGGCACAGTACTGGAAATTTTTGTTCCTCGCTTCGTTCGAGAGCTTTTTCATGTCGTCAGCCCCGCGCGCATTGTGGTTTTTTACATGTTGCGCAGTCCTGTCCATCCATGCATTCTTGTGCAACGTAGAGGATAAATGGCAAAATTTTTGAAACAGCAATACAAACCGTGGTACACTTAAAATGGCAAAACGTTAATGCTTTCTCACACGTCAAGTGCACCATTCACTGTTTCGCTCGCATGCCCCCGTGGAGACTGATGTTCATGCGCCTAGCGCAAAATTATTAGGTTCAGCTTAGAGAGATATTATATTTTCTGACAAATCAAAACATTGCAGGAAACTGCAAAACGGATAACAACTCATTGCAGATACCTTGCACGTTTATTCTTTACCTCTTTCGCTACTGATAGGGATATTAAATACTTATTTTTAGGGAACTCGAGCTATTTATCGTCGCGCTAGTGTTTGTCCACGCTTTTTGCTCTCCATTGTAGAAACGCGTAGACGGTCGATTAATTCGGAGTGAGCGTTATACCCTAATGCAGTTTTCGGCGAAGATTTTTGAACTCGATGCACCAAAAATATCACATCACGCACCAAAAACACATGGACCACATCACGGCTTTCTATGCAAGGACCTTCGTACAAACGGTTTATTATCCCGCCCCGGACTGGAAGGGGGGGCGGGGCGGTTGCCCCCAGAGGTTTTCTAAAATTGCGAGAGGACGAAGAAACACAGCGCTACGAAACTTTGTGTGTCCTTTGTTTAATCATTTTTACATCTGGTATAAAAAAGTCAGGTGTCTGATCTAGGTCGAGTCAAGCCGGCTTGTGTCCAGAAAAGTTCGGCGCCCTGCAACTTTTTTGGGGGAACACGATATCACAATACAACGTTGAAGGATTAGACATATTGATAGATGAAACAAATTTGCGATCTTAGATTTTTCGGAATTTATCAGGTCACTGACGTAAAGTCAACCCGTTTTAAAGACATGTTGTTTTTCGGAATTTGACGGATTTTGTAAATAATATTCTTAGTGTGGGGTGATGCAGACATCCATTTGCCGTCAATGGAAAAGTATCAATGACTTCCAGCCATTGATCTGAGGTCAGGTCATGAATGACTGTTATTACCCAAAATACACTGCCGTCAAACTGGCAATGAATTACTCAGAATGAGTAGAAGATAGCGGAGCTGTCTCGCACAGCTGCGAATAATACCAAGAAGCACAAAAAGCTCAAAAAGTTTCATACTTTGGACAGAAATAGACTCTCGTGAATAAGGCTCCGCTAATTTTGTAAGGTCAGCCATTGATAACTACTGAATTTTCCCCAAATTTAAACATGAAGAACCATCACAAGAACCACTAGAATAAAGAAACGTTACATGGAAAGGCGAAACAGAGAAAATAAAGAGACGCTAAAACTACTTCCCGTTATTTCTGTACCACGTTCGGTTACGAAGCCCGCCGGCAGTCGGCGTGAAAATTGTCGTGTCTTTAACTTAACGTCTCGGCCTATATTTTAAACAAATCAGAGAAGTTAGGCGTGCACCGGTATCTTCGGACTTTTACCTGCTCATTGGCGCCTTTACCTAGACTTTATGAATCACAGCGCTTGGGAGCCAGGCCGCTTCTCGGTTTCATGCAGTCGTGTGTGAGAAAACATATATAGAGTACAAATGGCTTACATATTATCCAAAACTAAAAACACACTAGTTTCGAGCTCTCTTTGTCACGAGCTTTTCAACGATGTGCTTATCGACCAGCCGTTCGTACGTTGGAAGGGGGCCAACGGCCAGTCGGCCGCGGGTTAAGCTAAGCCTTACGTTATTCACCCTGTCGCCAAGAAAGGCACATTATGTCAGAAAAGATTTAATACATTCTTAAGACAAGTGTTGTTTTTTAAACATGTCAGACTGATGAACGGTATAGTATTCCAGATTGTATATATATATATATATATATATATATGTATATATGTCGTAGGTGTTTGGTGGAATCCGGCATTTAAGGAGAAACTAGTTTGATGTTATGTCGGCGTTTCATGTAACCTTCGTAAAATTACTATTGCTACGCCACCTGGCTACAAATGTTAGGCATTACCTAAAATGCTTAAGAGCTCGCGGGCGTTTTCTGTAACTGCCATTACTACGTCAGCCGTCTGACGGGAGAGCTTTGGGCGTTTCAAACAACGCCTGACTAAACTGGGCATTGAATACTATGTATAGTCGTTTTGTATTTGATGTTCAATTAAATGGTCAGTATTCTTCATTGTGCTTTCGCCTCATAAGATAGATCTAACTGCACCAACTCCTCATGAGTCGATCATGAAGTTCTCGGCCATTTAGATTTCGCCATAATTTGCGAACCATTGGGTTTTAATATATTATCCATATGTTTATAATGATGCTCGTTGCCGCGGCCGTGACCGATAATCTTACTTTCCACATTTTTGTAGTTTTCGTCTAGTTAGATATAGACATAGACATATATTCGGGCAATCCACAAAGCACTTGTGGCTATTACAGCCCATCGTCGAGATGATAAAGCAGTACAGGAGTCAAAGGTGGGCAATGTGAAGTAAAATTCATGCGTAAGACGCTACATGGGATAGTTTTTGGTAGTGCTTCTTTTTCATTGCTTCAATGTTATCGCTTGACCCCCTTTCAGCTGTTTCCCCTTCACCGAAACCCATTCAATCCCAGCCCTCTAACTTCCGACTCCGTATCAGTATCCATGCTAACAGGATCTCGACAGCCATTCCCTGCGCGATTCGGTGGGCAACTGCCGGCAGCTCGGACGCCAGATGAAGAAAAATGCTCCCTGGCGCGTTTCAGCGAGAGCGCGGCTTTCACGCATACTTCTTTGATCGTCTGCTTTATTTAAGCTGCCACGCAGTGACGGACACACCATGCCAGTTGTCCCTACCGATATCGGAGCATCCGTGGTGGTCCAATGGCAGTATTGGAATTCGTCGCCCGGTGGGTCATGATCTCATGAGTAAGTATCCGCCATTCCCCCTAAATACGCCAGTGCATTTGTTCTTATCATTCATAAAGGTATTTGCCAAATGTCAACCGGACGTTTCCTGTTATGCCCAGGCAAATTATGTCACAGTCTTCATTTGCGGACATTATGCTATTTGCCCGAGAAGTTTCGAGCGTTTCATGCAACGCCTGAAATTTTCCATCCGATAGCGTGACAATAGTAATTTTACGAAAGGTAGATGGAACGCCTATATATATCTTTGTATGTGTATATATATATATATATATATATATATATATATAGGTAGATATAGATATAGATATTCCATTTGAGTAACGCGTGCCCAGGACTGGTTAAGAAATGAAATGTTTGGTAGGTTAACTCTCTTATTTCCTTTCCTATGGCGTGGGCTCCAAAATGAGGGCGTCAAAACTGTTCAGCAACTAGATTAACCCGTCCCCGACTGGGGGGCAGTTGACTGCCCCCCCCCGAGGTTTTTCCGAGATTGCGAGAGAACGAACAAACAGAGAGTCACGAAACTTTGTGTACTTTTTGCTCCATCAATTTTACGTCTCGTGTCAAAATTTTGACCTCAGGTCAGGTCAGGTGCTTGATCTAGGTCAGGTCAAACAGACCTATGTCGAAAAAAGTTTAGCGCCCTCTAACTTTTTTGCAAAACAAGATATCTCAATAATACTTTCAGGGATTAGTGATCGTGATAGATGCAACAAATCTGCTATCTCAGATTTTTCGGAATTTTCCGGGTCATTGACCTAACGTCAAGCCCATTTTTAAGACATATCGCCGTTTTTTTCGGAAATTGACCGAATATTCCATAACATTTTTAGTGTGGAGTGAAGCAGACATCTAGTTGCCGTCATTGGGCAAGGTATCAGTGACCTCAAGCCATTGACCTGAGGTCAGGTCACGAATAACTGTTGTGGGCCAAAATGTACCACCGTCAAAATCGACAATGAACTACTCAGAATGGGTGGAAAATGGCAGAACTAGCTTGCACACACGTAATTAATACCAAGAACCTCAAAAAGTTTGAAAAGGTAGCATATTTTGGAAATAAACAGGCTCTCGCGAATAAAGCTCCGCTAACTTTGTAGATTGGCAACTAATCAATTTTCCCAAAATTTAAGCATGAGAAACCATCACAAGAATCACAAAGACCAATAAAATTGACATAGATTGTCCTTTTTCGCAAAAAAAAAGGAACGCCAAAATTAGTTCCCGTCAATTTGGTACCGCATACGGCCGCGGCGCACACTGACGGCCGACCGGGAGAATTACGGTGTCTTTAACTCAACGTTTCGGCGTATATATTGAAGAAATCTGGGGAAATTAGACGTGTATCGGCATCCGCGGACATTTACTTGTGCGCTGGTGCCTTTACCTATGCGTTATTAGTCACAGCCCTTGAGATTCAGGCCATTTCTCGGTCTCATGCAGTCGGCTATGAGAAAACATATATAGGGCGTAAATTGGCTTACATATTGTCTAAAACTAAAAATGAGACCAGTTTCGAGCTCTTCTCGTCATAGGCTTTCCAACGGTATGCTTATTTTTATCGTGCGACCAACCGTTCGTGAGTTAGAGGGGGGCAGTCAACTGCCCCCCGCCAGTCGCAGATGTTCGGGACGGACCGACGGTCGTGCACGGGTTAATATTTCACCCTCCTTCAAGAGCCCCAAAGATTTACCCACAGAGCTCCATGGAGACTGCAACGCCTGATCAGGCGTCTGTTGCAAAGTTTTCAGCCTGGGGCCAAATGGTGCTGATAGTTTGGAAATTTGCACGCAGGCCAAATGGTGCTGTTGTTTGGAAATTTGCACGCAAATAGGTCAGAGTGTACGAGGTTAAGGCAAGGGCGCGGGAAGGAGGGGGGGTGAGGTTGACGGGAGCTGCCCCGCACTTTTTTAAATTTGAAATTGATCCTGTGGATTTGAACTTCAAAGAATTGATCCAAAATGTTTATGTGCTGTCTTCTCCCCCCCCCCCCGAACGTGAAGGAGTTTCCACGCCTCTTGGTTTAGGCGTTCTGACAGCTGGTAAAGAGTTACATGCTGATTGTTGCGGTGGGTAACATGCTGTTTACTAATCCTTAGGCAACAGTTCTCCATGCAACTCTAGTGTATTGTATTGCATGTTCTTACGCAGTAGATCATCCATTAAAACTTTGGGCGCGCTCGTAGCTCAACACGGTGCAATTTAAACGTCTAAAAATTTTCAAATATTGAAAAAAAGAAATATAATTAAATTATATATATAAATATATATATATATATAAATATATATATATATATATATATATATATATATATATATATATATATATATATAACAAATATAATTTAAAAATAAAAAAAATCATTGTAAGCTTTTTCGTACCTCAAGTGTCAAACAGATGCACGTTGTAGCAAAGCAACTATCCTCGGTCCCTCCTGCATCTGTTGCACATGGTATACCGAACAGATTGGTTACGTGTTCGAGAGGGTTGCCTTTCTTTAATCTGAGTACCGCTTTGGGTAAGCGTCCACCACCTGCGGCAGCAGCTCCCTCTGCTCATGTTTTCTCAGCTGCGCCAATGGTCGGAGATGAGTTTGGTGCCGAGCTTAGCTGCGTCGTCCGTGACGCGGACACTGGTGACGAACGTCACCAGTCTCTGGTAACCAGGTTCCCAGTCCCACGGGAGAGGCTTGTCGAGGAACGTTGTGCTGATTTCCAGGCTTTCGAAGATTGTGCCAGATGCCGGCCCGACGAAGTCGCCCACTTGGATGTTCTTGATGTCATCTGCATAAGAATGCAGTACTGGGAATCGAGGTTTTCTCAGCCGATTTCACGGTTGCTGTTCGGCATACCGGCGGATGTCATTTGCCAGTTGTTTTTTTTTTTTTTTTTTGGCTACGCCCGTAACATTGTTGCTCATTAGTGATACCGGTATCAGCTTTTGTATACATTGCCATGTGCAGCTTTTGTGGTGTTTATGGCTGCATCGGCAACTGCGGCGTCCATCGTTCGGAAGATGGGCAATATCGTGTCCTGCTGTATGTCATTTACAGTTGCGCCTTGTGCCACCGTGCAGGTGAGCCACTCATGCATGTAAAAAAGACAGATGTATGTCGCAGACTTCCGCAGCTTGTCGCGTGTCTTCTGTGAGATAACACCCATTCCCAACAGCTGGTATAAACAGCTTGATCTACATATGAAGCGAGCTATCCTACGCGTTTTGTGGCAAGTGCCAGGTTTTCACATGCGTTCGCTGACACCCGTCGCGCCCCCGTCATGCATCATAAACGTTGGTCATCTGCAGAACGATGGGCCTCACAGTTTCCGATGCAGCCATGAACGCTATGGAAAAGTGTACAAGTGAAAGTTCCTTGCGAAAGACTTAATACCGATGACACCAGTGAGCACCAACGTCACAGACACATCCAAAAGACAACTGGCAAATGACATCCGCCGGTACACCAAACAGCCACCGTGTAATCGGCCGGGAGAACGCCAATTCCCAATATTGCATTCTTATGCAGATGATATCAAGAACATCCAAGTGGGCGACTTCGTAGGACTGGTTTCTGGCACCAGCTTCGAAAGCCTGGAAGTTAGCGCAGCGTTCCTCGGCAAGCCTCTCCCGTGGGACTGAGAACCTGGTTACCAGAGACTGGTGACGTTCGTCACCAGTGTCCGCGTCACGGACGACGCAGCTAAGCTCGGCACCAAACTCATCTCCGACGATATGGTACAGCTCACAAACACAATGAACAGTGGCAGCAGCTTCCGCAGGTAGTGGAAACTTATTGAAAGCGGTGCTCAGATTGCCGAAAGGCAACCCACCTGCACGCTGTCGAAGACGTAAACATTCACCGACAGGTATGGAACAGATGTAGGAAGCACCGAGGAGAGCTGCTTTGCTACGACCTGCAAATGCATGACACTTGAGGTACGAAAAAAACTTACAATAACTCCTTCGTAGGCGAGTAAGTTGTACAATGTCGCGTTACGAGTGTGCCCCGTGTTTTAACTGATGCTCCAGTTTGTACAAATACGTAATAAAACACACCAAAGTTGCATGCAGAACTGTTGTCTAGGGATTAATTAATGGTTTGTTGCCTACTGCAACAAACAGCCTGTAACCCTTCACAAGCTATCAAAACGCCTGAACCCAGAGGAACGGGAACTCCTCCACGTTGGGGGAGGGGGAGGCATCGGGTGTGGGAGAGCAAAGATGCATTTTAGGTCAATTCTTTTCAGTCAGCGCCAATAGGGGCAATGTAAAATAAATAAAAAATTAAAGCGGCGGCGGGCGAGGGGAAGAGGGACATCTGCCCCCGGTTCCCGCACCCTTGCCTTAACCTCGCACACACTGATTTTTCGCGAGCAAGTCAAAAGCGCCGTTTGGCCCCTGGCTGAAAACTCAGCAAAAGACTCCTGGTCAGGCGTTGGAGTCTCCATGGAGCGCTTTAGGTTAAACTTGGGGGCTTCTTAGAGAAGGTCAAATATTGATTTAGATGCTTAATATTTTGCATGGCTTCATTTTTGAAGTCACGCAATAGAAAAAAGTAGGCTAACCTAACGAACGTTTCGTTTTTTTTTTTTGAAGCAATCTAGTGTAGCTGTTTATCCGTTTTCCTGTCTGTCTTTCCTCAAAATTTTCCTGCAGTCCGATACCAAACGTGATAACGGATGGGCACGTGCCACGCACCGTTCGAAAGGTATTGCGAGCTGCGAATGCATCAGCTATTTTTCGTCGTGCTGCTGCTCGTCATTGGCCTGTGCCGCTTGCTTCAAGGAATATTTTTACCCTAGGAATGGCATGTAAAACTGAAAACGGGATAGTCTTGAACATAGTCTCCGTTCCGGCAAGGTTTTCCGACAACCAAGGGTCAGATTGGCTCGAAATGTGTCGATTAAAATTGAACTAGCCATCGCGTGGCGTGCACCACGCTCCAGGTGCCAGGCGCAATCGATGGCAATGCGAAAAGCCCATTTGCAAGCATTTTTGAAAATTGAGGGCTGGGGCTGGCGGTCCTGACATCGCAGCAACTTGAAAAAGGCGCCGCAGTGTAGCTCCTGTTACCGTCATTTGTTTTCACCGACAGCCAGAGACCTCGGGCTCATGGTTTGGACAACACGCCCCTGGAAAGGGATCATGCGGCCATTCTGGAGCCTTCACTTCAGTGTGATATAGAGGCCGTTGATTTTTTCAATGAAAACCACCCGACATAAAGCCCGTTCTTTTCTGCTCCATAGCAACCAAACACGACCGGATATTGCTGCAGTTTGGTGACAGTCCATCTTTTAGTTAAGTCCTCTACGTCCTAACGTGGATTTTTGGCAAAAAAGAATATTTTGCGGCTGTAGTCGCTGTCCAAAATCACGGCCAAGATAAACAAACTGATGCACGCCCGGCTCAACACTTAGGATCCTCCCGGTGAAAAGTTTATAACTTCCCGTTTTCAAAGCGGTCTCCACTTCAGCAAGCTTTCTCGCTAACCTAGGACCGAAGTGACTCGAAATGAGCATAGAAAAGCAAACAGTAAGAGATACTGCTGTTGGTATTTCCCGGACTTTCGTCCTCGTCAGTTATGTATGAGTACGTTATGTACACTGTCTTCCTGTTGTGCACACTACGGTTTGTCCGGTATGGTCTCCAGCCGTCGTCAGGCGGCATCGCTAGTTGAGTTTTACATTTCTCAGGTAGTGCTCCAGCACCCTTTGGCTTTGGAAAAGTAGCCACTCAAGAACGTTCTTCCTAACATCTTTTATATCTTCTCCCTTGCTATGGGCAACGATACAGTGGCAACGATACAGACTTAACATTGGTACTTGTAGCCGGTCAACTGCCACACGCTCTGGTGGAAAGGCCATTTTGTTCCCCTAAGATCTCGTAAACTATCAGGATTAAACTAATGGATTTCTCGTTACAAATGAAAGTCTGACAAGTCGCATCGAATATGATCAGTCTGATTTCATTTGACCTTGAAAGTCACAATCTAGGAACGTCAAACGTTTCCACAAAAGAGTTCCTCTAGGTCTGAATCTACTCTGTCCATCTGGTGGCTTAACCCTATTCCCGGAGGGCTATACGGTATGGTCGAATCCCGGCAGGGGGCGGATTCGGCCCCCCCCCCGAGATCTCAAGAACTACTTGTCCAATTTCATTGCAACAAACGGCAATCGATTTGCTGTGAACTGAAGTACATTTTTATAAAAAGAAATTTTCAAAATTTTGAAATTCTTGGATACAGGGGGGGGCAAAAATGTCAAAATGCGGGGTACTTTTGGGCTTCTTATAACTCTTATATATATACTTATATAACTTCTTATAAGATATATATATATATAATATAATATAATATAATATATATAATATATATAATAATAATATAATATATATATATATATATATATATATATATATATATATATATATATATATATATATATTATATATATATTATATATATTTGATCTATAATCAACTATTTTATCCATATAAAGTTTTAAGTTGTATCTTAAAAACTCTGTTTTTGGCAGACATTTTCCTTTTACCCTTAACATGGCCAAAAATGGCATGAGATGCCTCCCAAAAACGTTACCTGGCTCCGCCCCTGAGCAAAATGGAATTTTGAAATTTTGTCACAGCACGTAGCAAGAATCACTAGGAAAAGTGATCAAGTTTCGTGAAGCTGCGTCAAAAAGCCTGGAATTGGCAAGTAAAAAACCCGAGGGGGGCGGATTTAGCCCCCCTGCCGGGAATAGAGTTAATTCGGTCCGTCATGGCGCTCTTGCCCCAGCACACCGTTATTGGAGTAAAGATAGGTAGACGATATTTATTTATTTAACTGGTAAGACACACTGACCATACAAACTAACGATTAATGCAAAAGTGAAACGCTTAACCCTATCCCCGGAGGGCTAGACGGTATGGTCGATTCCCGGCAGGGGCGGACTCGGCCCCCCCCCCCCTGAGATCTCGAGAACTACTTGTCCGATTTCATTGCAACAAACGGCAATCGATTTTCCGTGACGTGAACTACATTTTTATAAAAAGAAATTTTCAAAATTTGGAAATGTGTGGATACAGGGGGGCAAAAATGTCAAAATGCGGGGTACATTTGGACTTGTTATAATTCCGTTGTTTATGGACCGATTTCGATGAAACTGGCATGAATCGAGAGATTATGGATAGGGCTTTTACCATGGGTCCGCAAATCTGAAATTTTGAGAAAATTCACCGGCGTTCACAGGGTTTCAAAAATAGGAGGATTAGTTTTCTAACAACTAAATGAACAAAAGAGGCAAAAACACTTTTTTGACTTCTGCTAGTCATGTTATACTAAAGAAGTACAAATCGCATTACAATGTTTGTATAATGTTAGCATAGGCGGTGCCAGGGACATGAAAAAGGGGGAACTGTCATGGTCACACGCTCTTCAGATGAACTTGTGACCTTTGACCTTAAATGACCTCCAGTGACCTTGGGGTCACTTGGAATGATGTCGTGTGCATTCAGTATTATCGGTAAACGTTTTTAATCGTTTGAATTCACTCTATTCCAAAAAAATCATTTTTTGGCTATTGCGATATAGGGTACGCGCACTGACATTTTAGGTCATAGCTCCGTGACCCGACCTGATATCGAGCTGAAATTTGCTACACAATTAGAGGGACCCTTCTACGTCATAAATGTTCCGGGTTTGGCATTTTAAAAAACAGTGCCGAAAGTATCACAAAAAAAAACAAATTTTGACTTTTGACCTTGACCTGACCTTGGAAAGTGAGCCTCAGATAAACGAAATTTTGTGTGCATCCTTGCCCAACTATTTAGCTATACATCCATATAAAGTTTTAAGTTGCATCTTAAAAACTTTGTTTTTGGCAGCCATTTTCCTTTTACCCTCAACATGGCCAAAAATAGCCTGAGGTGCCTCCCAAAAACGTTGCCTGGCTCCACCCCTGAGCAAAATAGAATTCTTAAATTTTGTCACAGCACGTAGAAGGAATAGCTAGGAAAAGTCACCAAGTTTCGTGAAGCTGCGTTAAAAAGCCTGGAATTGGCAAGCAAAAAACCCGAGGGGGGGGGATTCCGCCCCCCCTGCCGGGAATAGGGTTAAATCGAACCATCTTTCGGTAATTTTAGTGGTGGATTATTCAAACACTACACTAAACGCTACCGCACCCGTATATGATGTATACCGTGCTTGTCGTTCGCCGGCAGCCTAAGGAAAACTGTACGAGGGGGACGGATGGGTCACACAGTGGCCTAATAAACGATCTCAGAGGATGAAGTGAAGGGTTATTGTTCAGATTAAATCCTATGGGGCTTACAGGAGTATTTTCAGGGGCTAGAACGACTGCTGGCGATGAATAGGGACTACTGGCACGTTGTAAATCGCCACTAGATTATTCCATGGCCCCTCAGTGGTCAATAAAACATCAGCAATACTCAGCGACTTCGATCCATGATTTTGACCCCAGATAATCTTGCCTCAGTAATAATCCATTTGCAGTGGTAACTGGCGCAATGGGAGCATCCATGTGTAAGATCCTGCAAGACCAAGGGCTGTGAAATACTGGAATAACTAACAGTAAAACATGTTTGTTATATGATGAAGACCGTCGCTGAAGTCATAGATCAGTGCCCTGTTAAGATACTAACATCAGATTTTTAAGGAATACGTAAAAAGATTCCAAAGCAAACCATTTAAAGTGCTGAAGCGATCCAGTTGCTGTTAGCGGTCAACTGGCGAAAAAAAAACTGAAACGTTGTTGCACCAACGAAACCCTTGTGCTGGCCAAGCATAATGTCTTTGTTTAGCCTGCGCTGTTTTCCCGTCAGCTGGGGATTAAATCGCGCCGAAAGAGCACGGCAAAAAAGACCACGTGTATGCCTACTTCATCGCTATCGTTCACACTAATGCTTTCTCAACCATTATGCTCATACAGAACTGGAAATGGATGGCTGCAAAAACGTAGCTAATATCTCTGTGGGCTGTTAGCGTTTTTAGTCGCTCCAATCATCATATATCACACTATTGCTGCGCCGTTCTCGCCGGAAATGGGAAACGCGAAATCAGGGTTTGTGTGGGGGAGACGAGTTTTAGAGCTCTGCATTAAAATGGAAAGGCCACCGTGAACTTTCGTGGGAGGACATATTGTGTTGATCCGTCGGCCCTGTGGAGGATGGCCGGAATGTAATGTGCGTACATCCACCAACTCCTATCAGAGCGGAAGTGATGGAAAGTCCAGCATACCAGTCGGAGTGGGAAAAATTGCATCCGTAATGTTTTCCAGACATAACTTCCGCGGAAATAAAGTTAGAGCGCTGACATTTTGCCTGACTTCTGTTCAACTCATCAAGCATCCTTTCATTCTTGAAATTTTAAAATCAATTTTATATTTTACTACCATCCAGCAAAATATGAAGGCCGGTAGCGCGGCCGATCTCCCATCAGCTGCGGACGGCCGCACGGGTGTCGAACTGTAGTTCGGTCATTATGTTGGGTATGGAATAAGTTCTGCTGGACAGCAAGCTATGAAATATTGTGAGGATTAAGCCTATGTCAGCTATTCACAGTCCAAAGACACAGTTAGCCTGGACCAGGTTAATCGAGATCAGTCAACATAGAATGAATATGAAAAGATTCGGCTTTTTTCCTGCAGGTTTTTTTCTGTCCAGTCTCAGCGAAACTTTGTGGCAGTACGTCTGCTAAACGAATGCACTTACCGTGAAGCACAAGTGGCTTTGGTCAGGTTAATCGAGGCCAACCGAGGTTAGGGAACGAAAGTTCTCTGTTTTGTAATGGGTCTATACGGAAATGTGGCGGGGACTTTCACCGCATGATCATTGCAACCCACCATTGCCTGGAGGACGTTTAGCACCCCCCCCCCCCGGCGCATTTCTTAGATATATTGCAGTAAATAAACGCAGCATCCTAAAACATCCAGTACATTTCCTACATCAATTGTACACATACTGACAAAATTTGGAAACGAGGTCATCAGATGTCACCTCTTAATGACGTCATAAAGATGACCATGTTTTGCGCTTCGACATCCAATTTTACTTCATCGCGGTATTGTCGGTGTTTTTTCAATGCATGGTGACCAGTGTTGGAAAAACTGTCGTTTTCTAGTGCCAAAGATCACCAAAAAAATTATACTCCAAGAAAAATTTTGTACTCCAAAATGGTCATTTAGCCCCCCCCCCCCCCCAAAAGACATGGGTATTCCTATTCAACCAGAATTTGAAGTTTTTCAGCGTCTCCCTCCGGTTGATGGTTTACCATCCATACTCAGCTATCGAAGTACACTCTGAACTTAAGGCTAGCCGCCTGCCATCCCCCCCCCGCACATCGACTCTGCTGACCTACCATGTAGACCCAGAAAACTGGTTTGTTCCCTAAAACGGAGTCACTGGATCCGCTCCTGTTCGCCACATATGCTCCCAAAGCACCTAGTTAGTCCATGTTTCTCACATAAACGTATGACATGTTATACTCCAAAAGAGAATTTGTACTCTTAACACCACGAAGAAAAACCAGGTCTCCAACACTGATGGTGATTGTGACTTGCATTGCATTTCAGTACGACCAGAGTTCAATGTCATGCACGTGAGACCTCATAAAAAGAGGAAAATAAACCGATTTTTGGACACGGCCACCCAGCTTCAAGGACCCACTCTCGGCTCATTTCTACACTATTTTCGCAAACAGTCTCAGTGCCTTTGCTGAAGATGCATACATTGTGAAATACGCAGATAATCTTCCAGGCCCTCATCTCTGGCGAAAGGCCTGCCTCCCCTACTTGCCTATATACAAACCTCATTTGGCAACCTGAACAAAGGCCTTCGTCTCTGGATGACTGATTTCATTCCAGCGATCTGATAGTAAACACGGTCTGAAAATATTCATCCAGCTGATTAAATTTGGAAGTCGGAGATGTTACTCAGCATTCCATTTTTTCCCAGTTAAAAATTCGTTCTTTTCTGCAAATATTTGTTGCTGTTTCGGTGTGTCTGCGGGTTTTGCCACACACGTATCCGCTACTGGTCGTCCATGTGCAGTAAAGGAAGAAAGAAAACATGAACACAATTCAAAATGCTCTTATAAAAGTCTCTGAATGTGATACTTGGCCGCAACAAATATGGCCGGTCTTCAGATTTGATCGCGCGGTTGGTGCGGCTGTCTGACCACGACATGGTGAGGAACCACCCGGCCCGTCTGGATCGCCAAGTCGTAGCTCGCTGCGGGTGTGAAAGTTTTAGGAAATGCTTCGTATTGTACGATGATGAGCGAGCCAGGAACACTTAGCTCACACTCACTCAGACACTCGATGCTGCAAACGTAACATACGGTCCGCCGAAAGTGTGCCCTGAGGAGGGCAAACGGCACCCGCCGCGCGCTGGCTCTGTTATACGAGGCAGTAACCAAGTTTGTAAGATGCATTTGTGCTTGCCTTAATTTCTCCTGTGTACCTGATTTGACTTTGTATTTCCAACCTGTCTTTTTGTCTGTGATGATGATTGGCTGAAAGAACCACAACCATTGAGGAAACCGTGGCGTGTGCGATTACAATACAGTTACTATACAGTTACGATTACAAACCCAAACTAATTTTTATCCTTCTTATCTGATTTGAGTTTGTATTTTCAGCCTGTCTTTTTCATCTGTGATGACGATTGGTTGAAAGAGCCACAGTCATTGTGGAGGCCTTGACGTGTGCGATTACAGTACAGTAGCTACGCCAAGTTTATTTCTTCACGGATTTCGGCTATTTCGTTCAGCCGTTTTCCCAAATTAACGTTTATAAACAAACTGAAGTTTCGAAAACAAAACGCATAGAATTTCCGTCGGAAAATGGACAAAGGAAAACATGCTGGCCCGGGTTCCCCAACGAAAGGAGGCCCATGGCTCCGGGGCCCTTCCCCTCGGATACATCACTTATTGTTGAAATGCTTAATCATTCTGAACCCAGATCAGATACAGTAACTAAAAACCCGTCTCCACATTTTCTTCTGTTGTTCCAGATCACCCGGAAATCTTGCCTTGATGAATTTAAGCCAAAACAACTTGACAAAGCAGGGCAGAAACCATATCAACCATACTGCCAGCATTTATTCCACCAGTGTCGAAAAGCGCGTGAACTACGCCGTGGTATAATACCCGAGTGCATCTCCGTATTGATGCTACGTCCTGCACTCGTTCGAAGTGTTTTTTGTTTCTAGGAAACCACTAAGTTTGAAATGAGGCAACTTTTATTGTTCTGCGGTTATAAGAGCCACTGGATCTCACAATCGCGTGTAATTCGGAATTATTTGATGATCTTCGTCAAGTGATACGTCCTCATTCTCGAAAATTGATGCTATCTCAAACCTTGGTGCTATCTGTCCTGCTTCCCCCTTTTCCTGCATGGCCTCCCGGCCGGGCTCAGCTTGGCCGTCTTCCGCTGGCGAGCCGCCGGCAGTCGTAAATCTCCTGCGTGATTACCCTATATGTGGACGGCAGGATACGGCTGGGTTTTGGCCGGCGGCGTTATCGTGGGGCTGGTCTGGAGCGGCCGCTGCTTCCCTGCGGCCACTCGGGCGCAGCCGAATTACCAGCCGGTAACGTCTCAGATGACGCGACGGATAAGGGCCGTCGCCCGCTCAACACGGCACAGTGCGAGATCGGGCTGGGTGAGATTGGCATGGCGAGATCGCGTTCGTATGGAGAATTGGGTGGCAAAAGGAGACTGTTGTGAACAAAGAAACAGCAACAGCAAGGATTGCGTCTGCAACCGTATATTGAAGATCCATTGAGCTTCCACTTTACAGGAATGTATTTCGCTCATTTCAGTGCGACACAAAACAGTGCTTGCTTGTTTGAGGCGTTCCATATTATTTTCAGGAGAGCTACTGACAAACATGAGATGTCGGTTAACATATTCCACAGTTTTTTAATGGTTGTACCACATGCACGGATTGCATCACAGTGGCTTACGAAGTTATTTGGCTAAACGCAGTTGCTGACGGAACATCGTGACATAAAAATCAATGATTATCAGACCAAGTGGTAGTGGTCAGTTGCAACATGTATGGGACAGTCCGACTGTGGTACCATTAAGGCCTTAATGGTGGCCTCAGTGGCGGCAACATCAAGGCGAGAAGTAGGGTTTTTGACGCAGCTTTACGAAACTCAGTCACTTTTCGTGTCTATTAATTTTACGTACTGTGCCAGAATTTCATAGTTTTATTTTGCCCAGGAGCGGAGCCAGGCCACGCTTTTGGCAGGCACCTCAAGCCATTTTTGGTCCTGTTTAACGTAAAAGAAAAATGACTGCCAAAAATAAGGTTAAGACTGAATTCATGGATGTATGGTGAATTTATGGATTATGGATGTATAGGTAAGTAGCTGGACAAGCAAAGAAAACTATTCCTGTTAATTTCAGGTCAGTTCGCAGGGCCAGGTAAAGGTCTAAAGTCAAAATCTGTTGTGGGTTATTTTGGTGATAATTTACGGCATGCAAAACCAGGAATATTGACGTAGAAGAGAGCCTTCTCCTTATGTACCAAGTTTCTGGTTGATTTCAGTTTGACCTAAAAATTTCAGTGCGCGTACCCCACATCATGACAGCCAGAAACTGGAATTTTGGAAAAAGAGTCAGTTTGCATGATTAGAAACGTTTTCAAACAATATGCAATGCACTCTAGGTCGTTTTCTGTGACAGCTCACTGGCGGTCATTTAAGGTCAAAGGCCGTTATTTAACTTCATGAACATGTGACCGTAGTAATAGTTCCCCTCTTTTTCTGCCCCTGGCGCCTCCCATGCTAACGTTACAGAAAACAGTGTAATGCAATATGTACTTCCCCAGTACACCATGACCAGTAAAAGCTTAAAGAGTGTTTTAACTTTTTTGTTCCTTCAGTGTTTAGAAAAAAAGCGATATTTTGTAAATCATGTGAATGCCTTTGAGTTTTCTCAAAATTCCAGACGTATAGGCCAATTAAAAGTCTCGCCTTTGAGTTGCTGATTCATGCTAGTTGTGTCAAAGTCTGTCCATAAGCAGTGGAGTTATAGCGAATCCAAAAATACCCTCCACTTTAACTTTGAACCCCTGTATCCACCCCTACCAAGATTCTGAAAGCGTCATTTTACATAAATGTCGTTCACGTCATGACCAATCGATGCTGTTTGTTGCGATGAAATCGGATATGTAGTTCTTGAGATCCCAAGGGGGCCAAGTCCTCCCTACGGGGAACTGGCAGCACCGTCTAGCACTCCAAGAACAGCGTCAGTGGTTCAATGCGATTCTCTGTTGAACCAACGCATTGGGGAATGCCCTGGCTCACATGTCAATGTTCTTTTTGTTGGTCTGGTCCAGAGCGGACAAGGAGCCCCGGTAAGCCTGCTGACGTGTGACTGGTTGCCGTTTGAAGTGCAGATGAACGCTGACGTGCAGTTATCGGAAAATCTGGCGAATTGCTTTTGGCCTTTGTGTTACCCTAGCAGTGTTGATGTGGGTTAAAAAAGTGCCACACCCGATGTGTTTCTGCGTTCATTTCCAAATCGCATTTTCTGTCGGCTTGAAACGTTCTGTAGCTGTTCGCAATTAAATTGCGCATCGGATGGTACTCGGAATTTTGCAAATGGGCTGGAAATGGAGTCACAGAGCGATGACATAATTTGACCTTCGGCTGCTGGCGACCGGCCGGCTGAGCCACCCGCCAGCCGGGCAGGCATGAAACTGAAACTGAATGGCAGGAAACTTGCAGAATAAGACTAATTCGTGGGGTTGAAAAACAGAATCTGATAATAGTTTGTGCCTAACTTTCAAATCTAGAGGTCAAATAGGGTCGAACAAGGTCAGATGTGTACAAGTCCTCTATTTTGTTGTTTTCCACCGTTAACTAACAGAATTCGGCTAGGTTCTCCGTGACAGGGTAATTAAGGGGTGCTGAATCGTATTTTGACGAGCAAAGCTGCCTATGTGCAGCCTAAAGAAGTTAATAAGGCTGCCCGGCTGGCGGCCGACCGGTTGAGCTGCCCCCGGCAGGTGGCCTTATTTAATCCCTATGGGCCAACGATGGGCAGTTTTGTTCATCAGAATACGATTCAGCATTCCCAAATTACCCCTTCGCGATGAATGTGGCCGAATTGTATGAGTTAACAGCGGAGAACATCAAAATGAAAGTCTCTGAGAAATTTGGCCTTGTTTGACCCATTTGACCTCTAGGTTCCAAAGCCAGGCACAAACAGTGACCAGATTCTGTTTCAGCACTACGAATTACCTTTGTTCTGGAAATGTGTTGCCAATGCAGTCGGGAAATGGCGGAGGTATGGGGAGAGGTGCGGGAACACTGTTTAAGTTGGGGAGGAGGGGCGGGGTGGATTTCAGCCGATGCTTGGCCGCTTTTAGGGTCACCATAAGTCAGTATAAACTCGTCCACATCACCTCCGAGCCATTGCTCGGAACTACACAATGCCACTTCACATACCGAAGAAGTACAGCTCTGCTCACGGCACAAGCGAATGGTTCGAGCAATATGGCATCACGAACTTCAGTTCAGTCCCGGCAGGGTGCTGCTTTGAAAGTGGTTGCCCGGCCAAGACCAGTCTTTCATGCGGCCGCTTCGTTCGCGAGATTTACGTGGTGTGGAGAAGTATGGCTATTCTGGCGCAGCGTCCCGGCCTGCCAAACGGCAGGCTAGAAGTCCGGAACGGGGCCGTCATGACCCAGAAAACAGCAATGACAATGTCATTGTTGTTTTTGCAGTCGATCGCTGCTTAGCACAATGTTGCACCTTTCCTTTTTTGGCTTTCGAGTCAACTTCCGACGTTTGGATCATACAATTGGATTGAATGGGTCTCAAGCGTCATCTATTGCTCCTCTGAAAGTATGTACAGTGCCCTGTATTATCGCATATCGTGTGTAATCGAAAGTCAGCTTACGTTTTGCCATATCAACTGCGAAGAGCGAAGAGGACGGCAGCTCACTCGGTATAGCCTGGTCTCCCCGTCCTGGCGAGAGGGGCTCGGGCCGCCGGGTTGCCCGATATCGGGCCCGCGGATAAGCTCGCGAATGACTAACGTAGAGTGACGCGGCTACCACGCGGTCGTGTCACACCCATACCAGGACGTTTAACTTTCGCCACAAAATCAGCCGTTACCTGGAACTGCACGATCGGGTGTAGGGGTCGGAGTCTGCAACAAGCTCTGCTGAGCACGGGCACCAATTCCTAACATCACCCTCTCAAACCACTCGGATCAAATTTATAAAAAAAATTCAAGCTTCCTGTGTGATACCCTAGTTCTCATGCTTGGGGAACACGTTGAAAAATGCTGCTTTGGTCCAGCGCCCGAATCTTTCGCAGCCCTCTTGACAGACGATGGGATGTGTACGCATCCGGCCGAACGGCGGCGGACCCCGTGACCTCGCGCCGCCGGCGGATCCCCGTGGCTGGACATCGCCGGCGGGCCCCCCGCAGCTGGTCATCGCTGGTGCGCCCAGGCGACCGCACACCGCCGGTGGTGTTCAAACAAGAAGATAACGGGCGCCTCTATCCGTTTCAGGGGTCACCTAGCGTTCCCATGAGCCCCTGACTGCATCGAGAACTCGTCAGGTTTTCACAGAGACCTCGTGAAGCTCGTACGGGGTTCCTTCGGGGCCCCTTTTGAATCTGAGAGGGACCCGTTCAGGACCTCTCCTCAGGCCTCAGGGGGGAGGGGGCGATCACCCTCCCCTTGGACCCGCGCCTGCCAGGGTTTATCAACAGACCAAAACAAACAGGTGATAAGGACTGGCATGTCGTCGCCCTCATATGCCTGTTCACAAGCCAGCAGGCAACCGACAAGCACGCCGTGGTTGTCACATATGCGGCAAAAATTTGTATGAAAAGCTATCAAATTCCTCCCAATTTCTCAACTTATTACTGCTTGCCCGCTGTTTTCTGTTCAAAAGTAGGTTAGACGGATAGTGACCTCATTAGTATGGTAGGAAAACATGATTTTGAATAACAGCGGCGATGTCCCAGGTTATTATTACATATATACAGGACTCAGGTCATTCATTTAAGTCGGCGAGGGGCCGTCGTCCCCTGGTTTTCTAGTTGGGAGCAGCTGCCTCCGCCGTGCCCACGTCTTTGGGTATGGGTGGGGTACAAAAGTACCCCGCCACAAACACACACACACACACATACACATGTGCGCGCGCGCGCGCGCGCGCACGCACTACCACACATCGGGCTTAGAGACCCACCACTGCGAAGGTTGGCAAGTTGGAGAACGAACAAAACTACCCCTGATGTTGTCGTGCCGCGTAATTTAATATGCTAATGGCGCTGCTAACTGTTTCTAAAGCTGCGCGTGTTTGATGTGCGGGCGCCGCCAGGAGGTCGTCAAATTCAATTTCATCTCTGCGAGGCGGCGGGAATGACGACGTTTAGAGCCAACGGCTGGATGTAGGGTGGAGTCCGCTTGTCACAGCGCCTTCTCAACACGGCCAATAACTGCTTTAGAAATCTGACATGCTTGAAGACCGTACCAATGGGGTTTTGATGCTGTGTCAACTTTACATCTAATTTCCAGTCCAATTTAGCGATTCTGTAATTGATTTAGTTCGGAGGAAAATCCATTACGTAGGTCTGAAAAGCCAGAGTAGTGAAATTGAAGATGGCAGTGCAGCAAGGAAACAAAGACGATAAACTGTGTAGATTTGACGATTCTGCAGCCCAAAATACGGTATGACTATTAACCGAGAAAGACATCGGCTGAGGTATACCTTCATCAGATCTCAGACATGTCATTACAACAACGCTTGGGTCAGTGGATGAGACCAACAATGAATAAATCCATTCCTCACCTGTAATAAACGGCATGCATTTGTTTTCTCGGTTCTTTTCATCACGTTCCCTCCAACGTTTTTTTTATGGAATTAAATAAATGTCGTTTGGGGTATGTAATGATGACAGGTCCGGGTACTGAGAAGATAGCTGACATCCCAACGTCTCTTCAAGTGAAAACGCACAGCCCATGCACATCTCACTCGTGTTCCTGTTTAGGTAAGGGCTTCAGAAACCTTTTCTGGTTCTTTTCACGGCAAGGTTTTTGAAGAAGCTTCACGGAACGCCTTCACTTTTCTTTTCTATTCCTTGTGCGTATTATGCCAAAATTTCATAGTTTTATTCTGATGAGGGGCGGAGCCAGGCCAAGTGTTTTGGACGTGCCTCACGCCAGTTTTGGTATTGTTGAAGGTTAATAAGGTCGCAGAAATGGGATTTTAGAGATAGAAGTTAAACCTTAGTATGAATGTATAGCTAAAAAACTGCGCCAACATACGCGATATTCTTGTTTACCTAGGTTACTTGAAAATTTGATGTCATTGTTAAGACCTAAAGTTTGTTTTGTGTTAGCATTTTTTAAGCGTGTACAGTGTAATCTGCTTGTGTTTGGAGTTCCACGTCGATATCAGATCGGGTCATAAAGCTGTGACGTACCCTTCGCCGGGCTGGGGGGGACATGGATGAACGCCCCTGCAGTTTCTCGAGGATGGCCAGAAACGAAAAGACGCAGAGATATGGAACTCGGGGTAACATCTCACACGTCCTTTTCACCTTTTGACAATTTTTTGATTTCATGTCACCCCAGGTCACTGACCAGGGCAGTTCAAGTAAAACCATGTTCCAAAAAAGTAGCGTGTCTTGGCTTTTTGTCAAATGCATCCATGAACCTGAGACTTTACCCTGACAGAACACAACAGATGCAACAATTCAGCTATCACTTTTTTCGGAAATGTCGAGGCCATTGACCTTAGATCGCGTAAGCATTCGGTCCTTTTTAGGTTATCAGTTGAGATGACAGGTCTAGGTCGGTAGTTCTGGACTCTAAATATATTCAAAGTCCTAAACTAAAAAAACGGTAAAAGTACCATCTATACTATCTGGGGCTTCTTACGCCTTTTGTAAATGTGAGCATATATTTTCACCCACGACCTGGGTCAGGTCACGTTTTACACTGAATTTGGTGACCCGCGGCTGAATGTAATTCATCGTTTATTAGTCCAAATGTTTATCACTAGCCATATGTGCTTCAGGAACACTGATATACGACAACAACTTACTTTCCAAGATTGAGCTAATGCCATTAAGCCCAGGCCTACCTTACTTGACATTTTGAAGAATTCTGCTCGTTTTCAGTGCGCGCAAACTTTGTATAACCACAGGCATTAAGAACCACACCCATGCTTATTCTCTTAGGTTTCTGGTGTCCCGGTCTTGTTATTTTTCGTCACCAAAATAGAAACCATAACCATCCCTCAACCCGCGCAGTGGAAGAGGTTTCGCGCTAACGCGCACTGGAAGGGGGTTCAAAAGGACCCCCTCCGATCTCGGAAACAAAGCGAACTGGAGATATGAAATTTTATAGACTTGGTAGGGCTATAACGGTTTACATTGTGTGCAATTTTCATGACCCTTAGCCAGTATCTTCAAGGTCAAATGGGGTCAAAATGTCAACTTTGGACACCGCCGTTACAGGCCACTCCGTACAACTTTCCAAACGAAACTGGAAAGGGTGTTTGTTTGAGCGTTAAAACGTGGAATACGACAACTTCCATTTATCTGATGCCTTCATTGAGGATTTTGGACCGAGGTCATGTCAGGTCATTGATCTATGCCGCCATTTTTTCATCTTTTGCAGATCAGATTTCGAGCAACACGGGATAGCTTGAGTCTAAATGAGGGCGCTACACGCATCTTTTCGCGTATTTCCAGTGAATGTCGGCAACATCAGTACATCTGATCACTTGCAGCGTTTAAATTTATGTATGAATGTATATGTATACATGTATAAACATATGAGTATCATTGTGCCAAACGTGTATTTAGTAGGGTCTTTGAATGCATATTTCATACAAATCGATACGTCACAAAGCAAATCTGGACCAGGTCACAAGAGATTTCACGTTGACCTTTGATGACGTTGACCTTCACTGACCCTGGTATATGTAAGCGTATCAATGTGCGCAAACGTGTTTTTATTAAAGTCTCTGAATGCATATTTCATACAAACCGACATGTTGCAAAGCAAATCTGGATCAGGTCACAAACTGGTTGACCTTGACCTTTGATGGTCTTGACCCTTATTGACCCTGACTTTGGTCTTGGTACATCCATTACTTATGCCAGAATGACGTCGCCTGATTGTGTTCGAGCGGTAATCTTAGGTAGAACGCTAGTCCTTTCACAAAGTTTCCATTTGTCAGCGACAACCGTTGTTTTCGTTACGTTTGTTTGACTTCAAATGCTGAAAGTTCAAAAATTTCCGGCCGATTTTCCGATTTTTTCTGCGTCAGTTAACGAGTTCTTTAACTTCCATAAATGTCACAAGGTAGCAGCAGTCAGCTCCGATCCGTTCTCGAGATTTTCAAGGAAAACAGGTAAAGGGGGGGGGGGCGGAAAAAACACCTTCTGGTGGGCGCGTGAAATAACTTCCTGCCAAATATGAGGGTTTTACATGGCATCCGCGTCCCGCCGCCCGGTGTCTGTTTGAGTTAGGTGAAATAAATAGTTTGAGGCATGGGTTTCATGGTGTAGAAGGGATATTGCGTGAACTGGTGCTTTTGGATGTTGTGTTGTGTCGTGCCTGATCAATAGCAATTCGGTAGATGATACCAGATAGACGAAAAGGAAAAACTTTTGACACAGAATGGGGACAGAGGAACAAAAAACGTGACCTAGGTTGACGTTGTTTAACCTTAATGTGATAGTTTCAGAGTTGATGTGAATCCTTAACTCATTAACTTTGTGATTTAACCCATTTACGGTGCGATTTAGCCCAAGCCCAGTCTTTTGCAATGAGAAAAAACGTGATGCCTGCCTTTGCGAGAAGACTTCATTTTCCCTTTTCTTTCAGTTTCGCGTGAAATCCCGAAATATGACCTCATGTGCTCTTTCACTGCACGAAATAGGTAACTAGGCTTCGTTTCACGTCTTTGGAGCCGTATGAACGATTTGCCTTTTAACCCACGCCCAACAGGGGCGTTTCGACGCCCCCCCCCCCAACGAGTTTTGGTGATAGCAAAATACGAACGCGCAGTGCGCTAAAATTTTCAGTACCTTTTCTTACATTCTTTGCTTGCAATGCTGCCATGCATGTCCTGTGGAATTTTCAACTTCCAGTGATGCCAGGTCACTAATCTAAGGCACGTAAAAGAGATCAACCTCCGATTTTATTTAAAATCCTTTACCAACCACCCCGTGCGGTCGATCGAGCCTAAAATTTTCAGGGATACTAGTCAAGAACATTCCTAAGAATTGTTTCATCTCGATCTGCCCTTATTCCCAGCGTTTTAGAGTTGTTTCTTTGATTTCCTGGTGCCTGAAATGCATTCCTAGGCCAAGGGGGTCACTACACGCAACAGATGGTGTTGACTCATGTGAAGGGTCATGAGTTCGAGCCAGGTCACATTTAGAGTGAACTAGCCAAAAGCAGTCTAAACGTTGTTTTGATACATTTGGCTTGAACTGGCAAAAAGAAGTCTAAAACCC
The DNA here is from genome assembly GCA_030062745.1 of Capitulum mitella. NCBI lineage: Eukaryota > Metazoa > Arthropoda > Thecostraca > Pollicipedomorpha > Pollicipedidae > Capitulum > Capitulum mitella. The sequence goes on along the minus strand of CP099841.1, from coordinate 442,453 downwards.
CGTCCGGATGATTTTTGGGTTAGAAATAGACACTGAAGTCGATTTTGCAGTCCAAAATTGGACCAAGACGCTTCCAAGCGGTGAAATGTCCTTACGTCACCCGAGGTCATGCGAGATCATCGTGGTAGAAGCTGAAATGCATTCCTGGTGCCTGAAATGCATTCCTGGGCCAAGGAAATCAAGAAACACGACAAATAGTGTTCACCTACATGAAGGGTCGTGACGTCGGGTCAGGTCACATTCGGAGTGAACTGGCAAAAAGGAGTCTAAAACCCAGTTTTGATTATGCCTGGAGTAAAAAAATAAGCACTTTGGTCGATTTTCCAGTCCAACATTGCACCAAGACGCTTCCATACCGTGAAATGACCTTAGGTCATCTGCGGCCATGCAAAGTCGCTGTGTTAGAAGCCAAGGTCCTACCCAGATGCCCAGCTTTATCTTTTTGGCTTATTTCGCGAGTCAATGGAGGCGTGCTTCAAATCAGGTCATGAATCTAAGTCAAGTAAAGACATATGAGCGACCTTATGTACCACCTATTGATCATAGTTGCGGGACCTAAAGAACTTCAGTCCAAAGGTACTTCTTGCTCTTTTGTTTGCAGTGTTATTGACCCTCGACAGAATTCGGAATGATGCGAAGAAAACAGCTAAATGTCAGGTCATGTAGCAAAGTCATATCAAGTTACGTCGGTTCATTAGCGCCGTAGTCTGACGGTATTCAACCCCATTCCCGGCAGGGGGGCTAAAACCGCCCCCTTCAGGTTTTTGGCTTGCCAATCCAGAGTTTTTGACACAACTTCACGAAACCTGGTCATTTTCCCTAGCTATTCTTTCTATGTGTTGTGAATAAATTTCGAAATTGTGTTTTGCTCAGTGACGGAGCCAGGAAACGTTTTTGAGAGGCACTTTAGGCCATTTTTGGCTCTGTTGATGGTAAAAGGAAAATGACTGCCAAAAATACCGTTTTTAAGATAAAACTTAAAACTTTATATGACTGTATAGCTATATAGTTAGGCAAAATGCAAATACAATTTTGTCTGCTTTAGGTCATTTTACAAGGTGTGGTCAATGTCAGAAGTCAAAATTTGGTTTTATAGTAATAATTTCGGCATTTTTTCAAATGCCAAACCCGGAATATATTATGACGTAGTAGAATGCCCTCTACTTGCGTGTCAAGTTTAAGCGTGATACCAGGTCGGGTCACGGAGCTATGACCTAAAATGTCAGTGCGCGTACCGTACCCTATATCACAATAGTCTTAAAATGGGATTTTTGAAATAGAGTGAATTCAAATGATTGAAAACGTTTATAGACAATGTTAAATGCACACGAGATCATTCCAAGTGACTCCAAGGTTACCGGAGGCCATTTAAGGTCAAAGGTCAAGAGCTGATCTGAAGAACATGTGACCATGACAGTTCCCCTTTTTCATGTCCTCGGCACCGCCTATGCTAACGTTAAACAAACATTGTAATACGATTTGTACTTCTTCAGCATAATATGACTAGCAGAAGCCAAAAAAGTGCTTTTTGCCTATTCAGTTGTTGAAAAACTAATCCTCCTATTTTTAAAACCCTGTGGACGCCTATGAAATTTCTCAAAATTTCAAGTGTGTGTACCAATGGTAAAAGTCCTATTCACAATCTCTCTATTCATGCCAATTTCATCGAAATCGGTCCAGAAATAAGGGATTTATAAGAAGTCCAAAAGTACCCCATTTTGATATTTTTGCCCCTGTATCCACCCCATTCAAAATTTCTAAAACTTCTTTTTATAAAAATGTAGTTTACGTTATGACAAATCGATTGCCGTTTGTTGCAATGAAATCGGATGTGCAGTTCTCGAGATCTCGGGGGCCGAATCCGTCCCCCTGCCGGGAATCTGCCATACCGTCTAGACCTTCGGGAATAGGGTTAAAAAATGCTCGTAAAAACGATTTCTATCGCTTTGGTAACATACAAAGACAGCAACTCGCCAGGGACGTCCAAAAGCTTTATAAATACAGCAAAGTGAAAAATGACATATCAGGTCATCTGATGCAATATGCGATTGTATGCATGTCGTATATTACGTGTCACTTAAAGTCTTGATTTCCTTGGCACCTTAAGCCCCGACTTCACGACGCTTCATGTGGGTCCACAATACTTGTTGTGTCAGGGTGCCGTTTGGGCGCGGGTTAACATTTAGCGAAAAACATCAAGAAGTGATCTGATCCAAGATGATGTCTGCTGCCCCCAATATTGACCTGATAGGAGTGATAGTTGTGGGTGCTTTCTTCAGGTCTCGCGAAGACCTTTCCAACGATGTTTTTGCTTTTTCTATGAGACTTCTTGTTCTCGATGTCTTAGGGAAGTGCTCATCTACCCCCGCTCCGGCCCGGCGAGGCTTAAAATGTCTGCGCGCGTATCCTATATCACGACGGTCATGAGCAAGACTTTTGGAAAAAGGCAGTTTAAGGGGTTGAAATTGTTTTTCAGTTTCATTTAAGATTCATTTCAGATTCATTTCACATTCAGTCATTTCATCAGTTCATTCAGTTCATACAAAATGAACCGCAAGCCATTCCAAGTGACCTTGAGGTCATTTGAGGTCGTCTGGGGCCAAATGTGGTAGTTTACCGGATTCATGCAGCCATGGAAGTTCCCTATATATTTTGTCCCGGGCGCATCCTGTCCCAGCACTAGTTACGAAGGATTATATGATTTGTAAATCTTAGGTATAAAATGACTCGTAAAAGTTAAAGATTTTAATTCCATTCCTCAATTCGGTCTTTTAAAAGATATTCCTCCCATTTTCTAAGTCCCGCGAACGTCCACGAATTTCCTTAAATTTCTAAACCTAAGAGTCAAAGGGAAAGTCCCATCGATTAGCCCTCTGTTTATGCCAGTTGCATCAAAATCGGGTTATGATTTTTGGACTTAACAGATCAGATCTATCCTGCTTCATAGCGATTCTTCTCTGTATGCCATTGACAACACTTCCACGCCTTCTTTTTCTGAAAATGTTGTTTACCTCATGGTGAATCGACTGTCGTTTCTTGTGATCAAATCGGTCTGGTTGTTCTCGAGATCTGAGGACGGTGAGGGGGGGTCGAAAAAGCCCCCCGCCCATACGGAAATGCGTCCTAGCGTTCTGGCTACGGAAATAGGGTTATTGCACGTCTGTGCCTGTCTGCAGTGTTATGTGCTCTGACCTTGCACTTCGTCATGATTGCGATCGGGCGCCTTGAAATGACCGCATAGTGGTACACATGCCTTGATCAGAGTACCCGTACCGTAATCCGTGTGCTGTTCCCTGGCCGTGATTCCGCACGCTGACCGTCGACCGTGTGCTCTGGCCGTGGTATCCGTGCCGTGGTATCTGTGCCCTCTCCGTTGACTATGTGGTCGGGCCATAGTGTCTATGCCGTGGTATCTGTGCCCTGGCAATTCACCGTGTGCTCTGGGTTTTGTATGTGTGCTGTGATCATATCTTTTTTTAATTCCAACCGTGGCCCGTTCAGTGTGACCGTGGTGTCTGTGGGGCGAAATCTGTTTTAGCGTGTACATCGTTCATGACCCGTGCGCTGACCTTGACCGGTGTTTGCAGCCTGTGAGCTGGTCGAGAGGGGTGTGTACGCCATATTCGGACCGTCGGACCCGCTGCTAGGCTCCCACGTCCAGTCCATCTGTGACGCGCTCGACATTCCGCACGTGGAGACGCGGCTGGACGTGGAGCGTCACGTTAAGGAGTTCAGCGTGAATTTGTACCCGCACCAGCCGGTCATGAACTCGGCTCTGCGCGACGTCATGGCCTTCCTCAACTGGACCCGTGTGGCCATTGTCTACGAGGAGGAGAACGGTGAGAGAGACGGGAGGCATCCGTGATCTGGGGCGGACGGTGCGCGCGCCACGCAGCTCGATAGGCAGCTTGATGCCTCGGGCGGCAAACTTGCCGGCTACACCGTCCTGTCTACCAGCTATGGTGGGGAAAATCCCGTCATTTTTTCTTTCGGCTCGGCTGACTGTTAAGATATTAATGTTAAATGATGTTCTTTGTTAACCGGACATCGCCTGAGGTTTTCCGTCACCCGCAGCCTGAGGGGCTAAAACCGACCCTTCATATTTCAAGAACTGAGAGCCCGATGTAAATATTTATAACGTCAATTGATAGAGCGCGTCATTATTATTTCAGGATGCAAAATGTGACCCTTTATGTCGGTCTGTGACGTCACAGGTCGCAAAAATATTTGATTTTATGGCCGTAAAATGTGCGATAACTTTAATAAGACCTGGAAAGCGTATCAGTAGTATGACACCTTCAAAACTGATAACAAACGAAAGATCACAGATCTGTATGAGAGTTATGGCTAGACTTTAACAAACTACCATTATCGCTATTGCTGTCAATGATGACTACGTAAATCGTCCATGGGGAGTCGACCAGTGTTCATTTCATTTCGATCGGAGAAGTGGACTTGGGTTTTTAGCCATTGCAGCAGACTGCAAGCACTGTTTGAAATATAAAATGCTTGACATGAGGTCACAAGATCTTGAGTGGCCGAGTACATCGCCCGTGGGGAGTCGATTGGTGTTGGTTTCATGTCGATCAGGGCAGTATAAGTTAGTTTTTAGCCATTTCAGGGAGCTGCGAGTACTTCTTCAAATATCAAGTCCTTGACCTGAGTTCACAAGCTTCTGGTGATGAATCACCCCTGGAGAGTCGATGAGTGCTGGCTTCATTTCGATCTAACTCGTGAAATATGTTGTTTGGCTATTGCTTCAGGTCCATTACAGCAGCCTTGTACTTCCACACACTGAATTACTTACCCGTCTCCGTGGCCACTTGGCAGTCTGGCACACTAACCACTCATCCACGTTCACAGTGGTAAACTTTCAATGGTAATAAAAAAATCATTAAAATCATGTAGCACCAGTAACGATTAAACCTCGCCGGACGGGAGGGATTTTCATTCGAGCCGATTTAGCACCTAACTGAGCTAACGCTACGAGTCCAAAGTTATCAATAGCTGTGTGCCGAAGGAATCCAACGGCACACGTGCAATCCCTCCAGGCCAACTGATGACCTCAAGGTCAGGTGAGACTTTATGTCTGGGAACTATAATCCGATTTTCCAGGCTTAAAAACGATACATTTGGGGTCAAATGGGCCTAATGTCTTCTCCTTAATCATATTCAGTGCTAGAAATTAATATAGGAATGTTTTAAGGTCAAGAAAGGTCATCTCAAGCCATTGACCTCGTTTGGCCTTGAAATGGTCATAGATCTATCAAAGGTGGCCTGTTTGCTTGCTGACTACCATTCTGCACCGATTTCATGCCCGTCATCTGCCGTTTATGCATACTGCCCTGAAACAGTAAAAAACCGACATATGGCGTAAAATCACTCTGTCAGCTATGCCAGATTTCACGGCGCTGTCTTACGCCCTATTGTCGTGTTCCCGGAAACACTGCTTCGGGGGGAAGGGTTCCATGCACCATCCCCTAGCTGGATTTTTGAAAACCCTTGCGATTTGTGGCCGCCGAGCCACCTTCACCATGGTGGGGATTTTTTAGAAACCCCTGCTTAGCTTCCACCCCCAGACTGGAATTAAGTGAACTTTGGTACAGTTTACAAACTGATTGAAACAATTATGGTACAAATCTGAATGTGCTGTCATGCGTAGAATGTGAGCTCTCAATAGTCATATGTTTAAACGTCCACATAAAAAATTATGGCCCATATGTCACTGTATTTCTCCACCCTGTTGCACTCGGGCCGCAACATCATGTCGAAATTGGTCAGCTGTGTTTGCCCGCTGTGCCGAAGTTGATCCTCTTATATTTTCTCGATGTGTCGGGGTCGGTCCTCCGTTTAAGTTGCTTGCTTTTGAGTGGTTGGTACGCTGTGTTTGTACACTGTGGCGGGGTCGGTCCTCTGTATGTGTCCGCTTTTTAGGGGGTCGTTCCTCTGTGTTTGTCGGCCGTGGCGGGGTCGGCCCTTTGTATGTTTCCCGCTGTTTAGGGGGTCGTTCCTCTGTGTTTGCCTCTTGTGGCGTGTCCAGTGCTCTGTGTTTGTCTGCCGTGGCGGGGTCGGTTTTCTGCGTTTGTCTGCTGTGGCAGTGTCGGTGCTCTGTGTTTGTCCGCTGTGGCGGGTCCAATCCTCCGTGTTTGTCAACTGTGGCTGGGTCGGTCTTCTGCCTTTGTCTGCTGTGGCAGCGTCGGTGCTCTGTGTCTGTATGCTGTGACGGGTCAGGTCCTTTGTGCTTGTCTACTGTGGCGGGGTCGGTCCTCTGTGCTTGTCTGCTGTGGCGGGTCCAGTCCTCTGTGTTCGTCTGCTGTGGCGGGGTCGGTTCTCTGTGCTGGTGTGCTGTGGCGGGTCCGGCCCGCTTTTCTGTCTGCTTTGACGTGCCCGGTGCTCTGTGTTTATCTGCTGTGGCGGGCCCGGTCCGCTGTGTTTGTCTGCTGTGGCGGATCCGGCGGGGCCAGCCGCAGTCGGTTGGCCGTTCCGTCGGGTTCGACGGACCGTGAGATGGGTTTGGCCGCCGCTGCCGCTGCCGCTCCGTCACGGCCATTACTCCCGCCACACGCAGAGGCGGTGGCGGCCTCGGCCCCCGGCGGAGGAGAGCAGCGTCTCTCAGCCGTACAGGAGCCCGTCACCAAGCGATACCCGTCTACCAAACAGGCGACGTAAATGTATATGCCCCATTTGGGGCTCTTGTGGACCCCAAGGTACGACTCCGTAAGAAATAAATCGGTTGTGTAAGCAATTGGAAACACCTTTGGAAAGCCCTTGTTGTACATGGCTTCACGACTGGTGGTTAAGTTCAGCTCCCCAATGCAAACGAATGAAGATCATTAGGTCAAACGAAACGGAAAAATGGATGAAAACACAAGCTGGCCACGCTATGTTGATGACGTCTGTTTGGTAACACCTGCCTCCTTGTTACCATCTCCTTGTGTATGACTATGTTATGGCAGCTCATAATGTGTGACACAGTGAATAGCTAATCATGTATTGGATACCACGAATATCCGCAATGTATAAATAAATAAACACCGCAGGACATGAACTTGGATAGCAAGCTAGAGTTGCTAAATTCAGTTCATCCGAAGATTCAGTTAACTATTGGCCATGGAAAGCGTGTACAAACACCGATTTCACACACGATGATTATCCGGAACGGTGGCACCGTTGAATTCAAAGCTCATAGAAAACCGACAAACAAGTAAGATAATATGTGCTATTACATAGGACAAAGTGCCAGGGTCAAAAGTCGGGTTATTGGGTTCTTCCAAGGGCATCTCCCATATGCAGTGACGAATACATCGAAGAAGAGTTACAACACACACACACACACACACGCAAGCGAGCGCACGCACGCACGTACGCACGCACACACGCACGCACGCACGCACTCACGCGGGCGCGCACACACACACACCAGTCGCTTGCGAAGGAAACCAGCCTAGTGTACCACTTTAAATGCACAACCGGTGACTGTGGTCATCGGCCAAACCGTACCTATATTGGCTGGACTACCACGACCATAGGGAGGAGGATGACCATGCATCTACAAGACGGCGGACCAAAGAAATCTCAGGGATGTCCACCATGCCACCATCAGCAGAGACACCCTCCTGAACCAGAATGAGACAAACATACTCACACGCTGTTCAGAAAAACATAAATTGCAAATACTGGAAGCAGTATACATCAGAGAGTACGATCCTCTTATCAAGAGGCAGGTTAACGCCCAGGGGTACCCTCTCTGTTTGATGGACCCCGATTTGATCCAGGGTCTGAGAGGCTGCTCAGATCTGTAGCGTTATGTTTTTCCACGTAGCCAACCGGAAGTGCCCGAAGTTTTAGGAAGCATACGTTTTCAAATAGTGTGCCGAAACACTGTTCACTTAATTTCGTGTCATTTCATTAGAAATCAACGATCGCGATAAGAAACGACCATTACGCAGTAATTCCTCGTATTTATGATATTTTAATCACCTTGTTAACTAGATGCGTCATATGTATGTGTAATGTATTTTAATGCTTGCCTGACGATGTTCATGGGAAACGAACGGAACGTTTTATGATTCTGGAGGTCTGCTTTTCTGCCTGGAGGAAAAAGAGCGAAAGCTTGTACGAAAAAACGGGAAGCCTAGAAAGAAAATAATCACAAAAGCTTCACTGTCATATTTAAGCGAACTTGCATTAATGAGAATCTGTTCCCAAGATATATATATATGTGTATATATATATATATTTATATTTATATTTATATTTATATTTATATTTATATTTATATTTATATTTATATTTGGTTTTTCGAAGGTCATATATATATCTATATATCTATATAGATATATATATATAAGACCTACGAAAAATTAAGATATCCAAAGGGCATACGGCACCTAATTAGGAAAGCACAGCAAAGAAGAAGAAATAAAGTAGACAAGCCTTCAAAAAAGGATGTTAACGATACGAAATGCGAGACATACTGAGACCCTAACTGCATACTAAGAAAATGGAGGAATCAAAGAAGCGATAGCTTCCTGCAAGAAAATACGAGATTTACTGACAACAAACGCAACACGAAGGTGGACTCCAACACGAACTTGCTTAAAGTCAAATACGAAATACCTGGTGGCGGGTGTGAAAAGCTTTGTAGATACTGGCGACACCGGACGAGCGAAGAAAGGGACATAGGCGTGACGTCATACGGTATCGAACATCCAGTACGATTGTGAATCATAGCGACGATTTCAGCAATTCCAGGAGACGCTCGTACGAACAACTGCTAAAATTTGGTGAGGCAAAAGTTTTGGAAGCTGTTGAGATGAAGAAAAAGGATGGCCCTAGAAGCCGCATGTTTCATGTGCAAACTGTAATAACAGTACTACAGGCTTTCTAGTTTTTAGCTTTAAGGAATTCGCTGCTCGAGTAGCGTGGTCGAAGAGCTGGGGCGAACAAAGTGCGCAAGCTAAGTGATTTCTCCAATAATTTTGTTTATGACGGTGTCATCTGTCCACTCTGTATCTTTTCTCTGTACACTGATAAAAGCACATCGTTGTCAGAACGTTTATAGGCCATTCCACGTCACATCGCACAAGAACTGACCCAGACCTTTCCGATTCTCATGAAATTGGCTACGTGGATAGTACGTATCGAAAAATGGGCAACTATAGTTTTTTAGCCTTGGGTGTCCTCTGAGGTCAAAGTTACCGGTCATGAAAGGTTATCGATTTTTACCAACATCACATGACTGAAATGTCAGTAACTCTGTAATCGATTAGCACAGAGCAGTGCGGTAAGAGGCATTCAAAAGAAACATTTTCCAGTTTTCACATATAAGTTCATTTTTTGTCTAACCCCGGGATGGCCTTTGACCTGAATTCGTCGCATGGAGCATTTTCGGTCCTGACCATGTTTGCCCTCCACGATCTTGGCGAAAATGTAGCACAATATGTCCACAGTTTTGTGCAATAAGCGTGGCAAAAAACAGCTGTGGGCAAATGAAACCTTTCCAGGTGCCTTAAATTGCCATGTGACGCTTGAGAAATATGCCCTGGGGCAATCTGGCAAATATTGCTTGATTTCGTGCTTTTCATTTGTTCGATTGTTCTACGGTTTAGTGTGCACAGTGTCCTGTGTGTCTGCTACACATCAAGTTAGTGTTAAATCGCTTGGCATGAAAGGTTTCATTGTGTTTCTAGGATTAATACGGTCGTAAAAAAATCCGAATGGGGGATATTTCTGGACTTGTTATAACTCTGATGTTTATGGACCGATTTCGATGAAATTGGCCTTAATCGACAGATTATAGATGGAACTTTTAACAATCGTCCATTCATTTGAAATTTTGAGAATATTCATAAGCGTTCACTGGGATTTAAAAATGGCAGGATTAGTTCCTCAAAAAATTTAATTAAAAAGTTAAAAAGGCTTTTTAGGTTCTACTCATCATGTGATGCTAAAAAAGCACAAATCATATTACATTGTTTGAATAATGTTAGCATAGGCAGTTCCAAGGACCTGAAAAAGGGGGAACTGTCATCGTCGCATCGGGTCAGCTTACGACCTTAGACCTTAAATGACCTCCAGTGATCTTAGAGTAGCTTGGAATGATACTGAGTGCACTTCATATGGTTTGAAAACGTTCCCAATCATTTGAATTCACTATTTCTAAATTTCTACTTTACACCGGTTATGATTAGGGTATACGCACTGACATTCTAGGTTATAGCTTCGTGACCCGACCTGATATCAACCTGAAACTTGGAACACAAGCAGAGGTCACTTTTGTTCGCCATATGTATTCCGGGTGTGCCATTTATGCCAGCGCTGAAATTAATGTTATGAAACCAAATTCTGACTTTTTACCTTGGCCTGACCTTGTGAAATGACCTCAGATTAACAAAATTGGACTTGTATGCTTTCCCGACTGTTTATTTATACATCCATTTGAGGTTCTGAGTTCTATTTTAAAGACGTTTTTTGGCTGCCATTTTCCTTTTACCTTACGAAATTTTATTACATTGCATACGTACAAAGAACTGGTAAGAAAAATGACCAAGTTTCGTGAAGCTGCGTCAAAAATCCTGGTATTGGGAAGCAAAAAACCCGAGGGCGGGCGGCTTCAGCCCCCATGCCGGGAATGGAGATTACGCGCAAAGTGGAAGGGGGTTTCGCTCTAACGTGCACTGGAAGTGCCCCCCTCCGATCTCGGCGACGAAGAGAGCTTTAGACATTAAATTTTCAGGGGGGGGGGGTAGTGCCATAAGCATTTAAATAGTGCGCAATTTTCATCACCCTAGATTAAAACCTTCAAGGTCAAGTGGAGTCGGAAAGGTCAACTTTGGACACCTTCTCGGCCCTCGCAGGCCATGCTATACGGTGTTTCGAATGAAACAGGAAAAGGGTGCGTGGTTTAGCGTTACGACGTGGAATACGACAATGCCCATTTATTTGGCGACTTGATTGAGGATTTCTGGTCGAGGTCATGTCAGGTCATTGGCCTATGGCATCATTTTTTTTGTTTTTTGCAGATCAAGTTTTGAGCAGTACGCGATACTGTAGCTTGAGTGCAAATAAGGACGTTCAGCACATCTTTTAACGTATTTTTTGTTGAAGATAGCCAACATCGGTACATTTGATCACTTCTAGCGTTTATTAACCCGCGCACGACCGTGGGTCGGCGGCGATCATGCCCGACTAGGGGGGAAGGGTGTTGCCCATGCCGTCTAACTCACGAACGGTTGGTCGCAAGATGAGAAGTACATAGTTGGGAAGTTGGGAAGAGTAGAGCTCGAAACTTGTCTCATTTTTAGTTTTAGATAATATATAAGCAATTTACGACCTATATATGTTTTCTCATAGCCGACTGCATGAGACAGAAATACGGCCTGAATCTCAACGGCTGTGACTAGTAACGTAGAGATTAAGGCGCCAACGCACAAGCAAAGGTCCGCAGATGCCGATACACGTCTAATTCCTCGGATTTATTCAATATATACGCCCAAACGTTGAGTTAAAGACACGGAAATTTTCACGTCGATTGTCGGCGTGCGCCGCAGCCGTACGTAGTATGAAATTAACGGGAACTAATTTTATCGTTCCTCTATTTTCGCGACATGAGCGTATCAATGAAGATTTTATTATTCTTAGTCGTTGTTGTGATGGTTTCACATGCTTAAATTTTGGAAAAAATTACTAGTTACCAGTGCACTTATCTGGTGGAACTTAATTTGCAAGGGCCTGTTTATTTCCAAAATATGCACTTTTTAAACCTTTTCAGGTTTTTGGTATTACGTACGTCCGTGCAAGCCAGCTTTGCCATTTTCTACCCATTCTGAGTAATTCATCGCAGATTTCGACGATGGTACATTTTGTCTCACTACAGTTATTCGTGACCTAACCTCAGGTCAATGGCTGGAAGTCATTGGTACTTTGCCCATTAACGGTAACTAGATGTTTCCACACTAAAAATGTTCCGAAAAATTTCGCCAATTTCCGAAAAACGATATGTCTTAAAAACGGCCTTGATCTCATGTCAATGACTCTGAAAATTCCAAGAAATCTGAGATAGCAGATTAGCAGATAGCAGATGGCAGATAGCAGCAGATGGAAGATTTGTTGCATTTATCAAGGCCATTAATCCCTGAAAGTATTTTGTGATATCTTGTTTTCCGAAAAAGTTTCAGGGCGCTAAACGTTTTTAGACATAGGTCCTGACCTAGGTCAGACATTCAACTTGACCTGAGGTCAAATCTTTGGCACAATGTGTAAAAATGATCAAGCAAAAGTTGCACGAAGTTTCGTGACGCTGTGTTCGTCCGTTCTCTCGCAATCCTAGAAAAACCTCAAGGGGGTGGTCAACCGCCCCCGCCCCAGTCGAGGGCGGGTTAACCTACGCAGATCAAAAGAAATCAGGCTAGGCCAGTGACCTTGGACGAAGTGTTTTTGGCCCCATGTAAGTTTTATATCGAATGTTTGCGCTTAAGTAATTCCGTTATAAGGAACGAAATTACATGATTTGATTGCTATAAGATGTACAAAGTATATATATATATATATATATATATATATATATATATATATATATATATATATCTTTTGTACATCTTATAGCAATCAAATCATGTAATTTCGTTCATTACATGATCCAAATACATTGCATATATATCTATATATATATATATGTATATATATATATTTACTTATTTATTTATTTATATACAGATAGAGATATATATGCATATCAGTATGCGTGTCAATATCAACGTGTTTTTAGTAGGGTTTTTGAATGTATATTTCATACAAATCGACATGCTGCAAAGTAAATCTGGACCAGGTCACAAAATAGTTGACCTTGACCTGTGATGACCTTGGTCCTCGTTGACCCTGCTGTATATCAGCGTATCATGTGCGCACGCGTGCTTTTATTAGGGTCTTTGAAGGCATATTTCATACAAGCCGACATGTTGCAAAGCAGAGGTTTACACGGGGCGGCCAGCTATGCGGCCGGCTGTAGCCTATGGCCAATGGGGCGGGGCGGCTGCAAAAATCCAGCAAAGCATGGCTGCGGCTGTGGCCACGGCTGTTGCCGGGTTAAGACAACACACGAAATTCAGCAGGCGCTTCTATACTTTAAATTTTACTTACCCTTTCTTCCATACCCTGTACGTAACTACAACATTCTGCTGCATAAAATAATAAACACAATACCATATATGCCATAAGTCATTACTCGTACAGCTTATTTGAGCAACAAGAAAGCTGTAACGCAGCTGATGCATGAGGATATGCAATCAACTATGAAAAGAATGAAATGAAAAGGCACAAACTAGCTACACTCTAATAATAAGCAAGCTGCATTCTCACCAGATACTGAAAAAGTACCGTGAAGCTTCAGTTCTGAGATGAAAGTTTGGGTAGATACCTAGCTACCTAGGTAGTTAATTCTGTGGAGCAAAACAAATTCCAGGCTTCATCTACATAGGGATCTTTACATGACACATCACATCCAACACGTTGCAGATGGGAAGGCCATGGTCCTGCTTGCCTAATGCCTGTTAACTATTTACTTGGCAAACATCACGACCTCAATTTCATAGGACAAGTAAGGAAAGTGTTCCAACTACCTGGGTAGGCATCCGCTTAGCCTATCTTGACTTGTGCCTCGTACATCATGTGATTTGTATTTCAATACTCATGCAATGTCAGAGGTTTTTTAAACTGCGTAGCTTAAATAGAAGCACGGGAACTACCAGGTGAATTACTTAGGGCCAACAGGGGCAGCGTTTCAAAGACCACTTCCTTTCGTGGAGGGACACAAAAGTCCGGGTCACTTCATGCAAAGGAATACCTGTAACCCCGTCGCGGTGTGCATGACAGATGGCGACGAAGCACTCTTGTGATATCACCCATTGGCACCTTTATCAATGTTCTCAATCCTTTTCATTTTCCACCTGTACTGCATCACTGGAGTAAACTGTTGAGGTGGACAATCCCCCCCGGCAAGCCTTTGAGGGGACGCATCTCCCGTCGCCCCATCCTGTGATGCCGCCCATGGTTACAGGGGAGCGCAGGTGTGATTCTTCCGGAGATAAGTTTATGATACTTCTGGAGGAACTAGGTTGTCATGGCTGGGGTGGCATACCGCCGACGGCTCGCCCCTTAGCCCCGTAACAGACACCCAGCAGCGTCCCCAGCGTACTGTCGCCGTGTCGGTCTGGTCTGCCCCGACGGACACAAAGGAAAGTTATGGCTTTGAGACCACAGCGACGCCCCTGTGCCCGCTGCCATCGGATCGGTCTGGACGGTACCAGAAAAAAGCAGGCAGGACGATGAGACTGTCCGGGGTCGCAGATCTCAGCCAGGCCTCGGCAAGGTCACGGCCAGACCACGGCAAGGTCTGTCGCTACAGTGTATCCCGAAACTCTAGAATCTTGGTCTTCGCCGGCTTGACGACCGCCTACTGGACGCCTGCATGCACGCGCCCCTCCCCCCCACACACAGCTGTCCGACGCGCACCACTCGCGGCCACAACGCTGGGACTGAGTCACCGACAGATTTCGTGGTGGGTCAGGCGCAACTATAGCAGAGACATTACGAGGTCGCAACAGCTGAGCGGCTTCGCGTGCAGGGTCGGCGCTCAAGGGCTGACGCGACGGGCGAACACTAGTGTTCGCAACGGGCCAAGCCAGCTCTATGGGGTAGGGCCGACCCTAGGACCCGGAGGGCTAGGGCAGGCTTACCTTTAAATCCGTGGGTCTTGGGCCGAGCCGGCGCCCAGTTGTTGAACAAAGTTGGATACCAAACGTTGAGTTTTGGGATATAAGTAGATAAATTATGCCTGAGTGCAAGTTATTTGGAATTTTTAGTCATTGCTTTGCATGAACTTCCACCCTTCAGGCATTCTGTTACACTTAACCCTATTCCGGGAGGGCTAGACGGTATGGTCGATTCTCGGCAGGGGGCGGATTCGGTCCACCCTGAGATCTCGAGAACTACTCGTCCGATTTCATCGCAACAAACAGCAATCGATTTGCCGTCACGTGAGCTACATTTTTACAAAAAAGAAATTTTCAAAATCTTGAAATTTGTGGATACAGGGGGGCAAAAATGTCAAAATGGGGGATACTTTTCGACTTCTTATAACTCCGTTGTTTATCGACCGATTTCGATGAAACTGGCATGAATCGAGAGATTATGGATAGGGCTTTTACCATGGGTCCGCAAATCTGAAATTCTGAGAAAATTCATGGGCGTTCACAGGGTTTCAAAAATTGGAGGATTAGTTTTCTAACAACTGAATAAACAAAAGAGGGAAACACCCTTTTTTGGCTTCTGCTAGTCATGTTATACTAAAGAAGTAACAAATCGCATTACAATGTTTGTATAATGTTAGCATAGGCGGTGCCAGGGACATGAAAAAGGAGAACTGCATGGTCACTCGTTTCTCAGATCAACTTGTGACCTTTGACCTTAAATGATCTCCAGTGACCTTGGGGTCACTTGGAATGATTTCCTGTGCATTTAATATTATCTATAAACGTTTTCAACCATTTGAATTCACTCTATTTCAAAAATTTCATTTTATGACTATTGCGATATAGGGTACGCGCACTGACATTTTAGGTCATAGCTCCGTGACCCGACTTGATATCAAGCTGATACTTGGTACACAAGTAGAGGGCACCCTTCTACGCTATATGTATTCCGGGTTTGGCATTTGAAAAAACGACACCGAAATTATTGCAAAAAAACAAATTTTAACTTTTGACCTGGACCTGACATTTTTAAGTGACCTCAGATAAGCACAATTTTGTGTGCACATTACTCACCTATTTGGCTATTCATCCATATAAAGTTTTAAGTTGTATCTTAGAAACTCTGTTTTTGGCAGCCATTTTTCTTTTACCCTCAACATGGCCAAAAATGGCCTGTGATGCCTCCCAAAAACGTTGCCTGGCTCTGCCCCTGAGCAAAGAAGAATTGTGAAATTTTGTCACAGCGCGTAGAAAGAATAGCTAGGAAAAGTGACTAGGTTTCGTGAAGCTGCGTTAAAAAGCCTGGAATTGGCAAGCAAAAAACCCGAGGGGGGCGGATTCAGCCCCTCCTGCCGGGAATAGGGTTAAAGACCTAGAGCTGGACTACATCTTCGTATGCATTGAATTTATAGGACCCAGGTAAGCCCTGGGCTTTACGTCAATGGGCTAAGGCTGTGCTTGGGCTTGCCATTTTGGGACCGTGGTGAACTCGGGCGCACACCGGCAGACGGCAGCGTTGGGTCGCGTGCCGTGACGTCACATTACAGCCGTTGGACGGGAGCTGGCATCTGCAGCCCGCGGCGGTGACCGACTAGACAGCATTACAACACGTGGGGCAGCTAACGCGACGAAGGCAATAGCCAGCGTGCGGACAGCAGCCAGGAGGACCAGCAGGCTTGCAATGTCCTGATGCATACCTGCTGAGTAGCTTGAGGTTTTTAAAGCTAAAGTTGCAGCAGTGCACACATAGTCGTTTACGCCTGTGAAATCAAAGGGTCGCTGGACCAGCTGGCACCAGGCACTGAAATACCATCTCACTGGGTTGTAGATACTTCTAAATGAAAAACACATAGTAACCGCAAGTCATTTTGTGGTTAAAATGAACTCAGATTGGGCTTAATTTGTGAAAGGATGACGAAAAATCGCATCTCGAGATTCATCTCTCGTCTTGTCAATGAGCTTTCTCTAAACAACCGCTGCAGCATCTTGCAGAGCACTGGTGCTGAACATGTTCATTATCCACCGTTACTACGCACACTCAGACATTCTTACGACATAACTTAGTTACCAGTGAACAGGTAAGTGACTTGGCAGTTCTGGTGCTTCCCTCTTGTAAGAATGATTATCCCATGGACGACTGGCCAGAACATTCACGAAATCGGTGGTCGCCTATAAGAACCTTCGACGATGTGGGCTGGACAGCGCCGATCCGGTTGGACGTCATCTGGCGGTTGCGGCCCTCCCCTGTCGTGTCCAGCTTCCTCCCCCCGTGGTCTGTTTGTCCGGCGTCTGGCCGTGAGCCAAATCACCCGGTGGGGAGTGCGGCGGCGGGGAGGTGGGAAACAACAGGGTCTTCATAGCTGAGCCGGACCCGCATTGCTGACTCGCCTCACTTGCCAGAGACTGGCTTTGAACATGTCATTCTAACTTCTTCCACCTCTGTCGGCACCTTGCTTGTGGCACCAGGTTAAGGCCAGCTGTGGCTGAAAGCTAGTCTGTTATTTCAGGTCTGATAAAGCTGCAAGATTTAATCCGAGTTCCTCCAAATATCGACATCGAGATCACCATTCGACAAGGGTCCCCGGACACCTTTAGGAAGGTGCTCAAAGAGATCAAATCAAGAGAGATATTCAATCTGATCGTCGACACCAGGGCTGAATCAATGCCGGCCTTTCTCCGTGCGGTGAGTGATTATTAGAAAATCGTTCTTCGGTGCCAGTAAGTATTCTGCAGTGTTTTGATTCATCACTTTCCGTCATTTTTGTCATCCGTCATCCGTCAATTTCTGGTACGGCCCAACAAAGTCGGAAATTTTGTCGCACAGGTGTATGGCCGTTAGGTTTGAAAACGCCTGCAGGTTACCCAACAAAAGTTTTTTTTTGTCTGTCTGATAAATTTCTGTATTTCAAAAGGGACTTGTTTTCGTTCTTACTAAATTTTGACCACACTTCGACAAATTTACCACATCCTTCGCCGAATTCATCGATCACCGCTTTTATGTTTTAGTGAAGCCAAGAAACCTATAAAGTTATGAATGATCACTTTCGGTGAGTTTATGAAAAGGAAAACATTTGGACTTCAGTAAAACAGTGAGATTATGGCAAAAACGATGAGACATGAGGGAAAAGTTGGTGATCCGATACGTGAGCTTAACTGACGTGACGAGAGCTTAACTGACTTGATTTCCCCTGTGGCCACGATGTATATTGTACATCATAAAGGCCAAGTCTTAACAAATTTTGATTGCAGTCGGTTAAATAGTTCTGGATAACAGACATAATTCTTCATATGCCGCTTTTGACCTCGCTTGATGTTGATAAACCTAACCAAGCTCTTTGGTACTTAGGGGTATGTAAGATCATTTTTCATCATAACTCTGCACAAAGCTTTGTTGTAACTGGTTAAAAAGAAGCCCGAAGGCCGAGTTAGTCTTACTTCAACTTGCAGAGAAAAAAAAAACTGAGAGGCCCGGTCTACCCCGGACCGGCCCGGTTGAGCCATGATGCCTTCTGGATACAAACAACTCCGCACCCATCGGGCACTGGATCATGGAATTTCCATTGGAAAATATCCCAATCCTTTAACCCCCCCTGAGGTTTTTCTGGGATTGCGAGAGAACAAACAAACACAGCGCCACGAAACTTTGTGTACCTTTTGCTTCATCATTTTTACACGTTGTGTCAAAGTTTCGACGTCAGGTCGGGTCAAGTGCCTGACGTAGGTCAGGTCGAACACATCTAAGTCCAAGAAAGTTTAGCGCCCTGTAACTTTTTCGGAAAACAAGATATCACAATAGTACTTTCCGGGATTAGTTCGTTAGTTATTGGGGCTTAGGGGTGCACCGACTACAGGGTCATTCGGCGCCCATTCAGGGATTAGTGATCTTGATAGATGCAACAAATCTGCTATCTCAGATTTTTCGGAATTTTCCGGGTCATTGACCTAAGGTCAAGCTAATTTTTAAGACATGTCGTTTTTTCGGAAATTGACGGAATGTTTCATAACATTTTTAGTGTGGAGTGAGGTAGACATCTAGTTACCGTCATTGGCCAAAGTATCAATGACTCCCAGCCATTGACCTGAGGTCAGGTCACGAATAACTGTTGTGTGCACCACCGAAATCGGCGATGAATTACTCAGAATGGGTAGAAAATGGCAGAACTGGCTTTCACAGACGTAAGTAATACCAGGAACCTCAAAAAGTTTGAAAAATAGCAAATTTTGGAAATAAACAGGCTCTTGCGAATAAAGCTCCGCCAATTGTGTAGACTGGTAATTAATGAATTTTGCAACATGTAAGCATGAAAACCATCATAAGAACCACTAACATCAATACAATTTACATGGATAGGTTTTTCGAGAAAATCAAGGAACGCTAAAACTAGTTTCCATTAATTTCTTACTGCATACGGCTGCGGCGCACGCCGACCGCCGGCGCGAAAATTGCCGCGTCTTTAGCTCAACGTTTCGGCGTATATATTGAACAAATCCGAGAAATTAAATGTGTATCGAAATTCGCGAACCTTTACTTGTGCGCTGGTGCCTTTATCTATGCGTTATTAGTCACAGCCCTTTAGATTCAGGCCATTTCTCGGTCTCGTGCAGTCGGCTATGAGAAAACATATATAGGACGTAAATTGCTTACATATTACCTAAAACTAAAAAATGAGACCAGTTTTGAGCTCTGCTCGTCACAAGCTTTCCAACGGTGTGCTTATTTTTATCGTGCGAACAACCGTTCGTGAGTTAGAGGGGGTGGCCAACCGCCCCCCCCCCCCAGTCGGGCATGGTCGTCACCGACCGACGGTCGCGCGCTGGTCAAATTCCACGCGTTTGCATTTGCAACCTGTTAGCTTGCAAGCATTTCCTTCCACTTACGACTCTGGGAGAAATGTTGTTACTCCTAGATCTGTTTTCCACGACTGTCTTGGACCGCTCAGTGTTGGTAGCCATAGACATAGAGGGGGAGATTGTCTGTTGCCACTGGCGCCGGCGCCGTGCAAGTATCGCCATCCTCGTGCTTGATGTGGGTTGTTTATCACAGGCGCCTGCGGGAAAACGCTGTTTTTTGCGAGGTGGTAATTCTGTAACTATGGAAGGAGAATGTGCAGGTGCATGCCACTGGGTTCAGTCAACATTTTGTCTCCAAAGAATCCGATTGGTCCATTTAGATCCAGCTCAGTTCGAAAATATCAGCCGGTGGCTAGTGTGCATGCACTATATCATCACCGGCTTGTGCGTTTTGAACTATTTACGCTTAGAATGCACCATAACATGGTCAAAATGGCCCAATGGAGACTGTTTTGCGATTTTACTGTTTATCTGGCTACGATGTTCGTGTATTCCACTGAAATGAAAAAAATACATTAGGAAAAGTCCTATACTATCCCCTGCAGAGTAGTTTGTAGGAGCGTTCTAGGACAAATCGACCCGGCACCTACTATAACTAACACACCACAGTATCAAACTTTGGTGAAACTTGGTCTAATGGGTAATCTATGGTCAGGATTTGAGATTTCCACATTTACTTTCGGTCTGACGAGTAATTATGCTTGAGCAATTTGAAAGTTTTAAGTTGATTATTTTGGTCAAACCCTTGGGTGAATATTGTGCATCATTTCAGTAACCAATGATACCACTTCCAAAACCTGGGTATAGATGTGATGAGAACGAAATATTACATCTTTCTGCTATTCGAGGTTTCCAAAATATATTTTCATTCATTTTTTATCTGGTCCGGACGTCATTTTCATTGTCAAATTTCGAACGTGTGACCGGTGGTTTCATCAAACCTTGAGCAGGTAACGTGGTCTCCAAGAATTCTGATTCGTTTTAAATTGAGGAAGGTTCCGATGTTTGTTTTTAATGTTATATATTGCCCAGCAAATTCACGACTTTTTCACCGAAAACGTCCATGTCGGGGATTTCCAACATGGACCGGCAAAAGGTACGACTAACGACCGGGGAAAATGGTTCTGAATATCCTAGGCCATTGTTTCCTTTTATTTATATGCCACGAATTCGATTATCTTAGTATATTTATCGTTATCCGTCGGTCTCCGCGAAGACTAGTTATTTTTTCCACGATAGATGACCGTGCCGCATGGACTTGGTTCACTTCACACGTCATAGGGAGGTGCGTTGCGGGGGTGGTAAAGCTGTTAGTGCGCAGTTGGCGGAAGCATTCTGACAAAAAAGGAATTTTGAAGCTGTAGGGTGCCGTGCGAACATGTTCATTACCGACGGGAGTGCAGACCCTGAATAGTCTGACCAATATGCCGAAATTGCTAAGATCATATTGTGGTCCACTGAAGATACACAGAAAGAAAAGGCTTCTTAGTGCCGCTAGGGTAGACAAAGCGGAATACGGAACACCCCGTTGTTCCCTCCAAGAGCTAATATTGCCAGATCTGGAGCAAAGCTTCAGAATCAGAATCAGAAAGAATCAGAAATCTCAGCGGCTTCCGTAGAAAAATGCGTTTGGGACATCCCACAAGAATCAGATGGGCTTCGCAGCAACATTCATGGGCGATGTTTTGGCGCCCTCGTATGGAATTTCAGTGAGAACCGGCGACTTTGAGTCTTACATTTATTCTGTCTCCATTTTTTGTACTATATTATAGAAGCAAAATCTTTGTGGAGCATGTGCGGCGCTGAGATTTTTTCCTGGGAAGCACAAGAAGCTGCGTTATTTAAACCCTATTCCCGTACCGGTATCCGCGGGATGCATTCCCGTATGGAGGCATATTCACTCCCCCTGAGATCTCGAGTACCCGTCCGACTTCATCACAACAAAGGACAATCGATTCGCCATGACTTTTGATACATACTGTGGAAAGAAAATTTCGAAATTCTGAAAGAGGACACAGCACCAGGGTGCAAAAATCCAGAAGGGTATTTTGGCATGTTATAATTCCGATATTCATGAACCGACTTTGATGCATTGACATAAATTGGGAGCTAACTGACGGAAATTTTTCATGTGGCCTATACCTTTAGAATGTTGAGAAATTTCGTAAACGCTTAAAGGGCTTGCAAAATGAGAGGAATGTTTTCTTTATCCGAACCAGTATAAAATCTAAAACATTTCTCAGTCTCTTCTAGTTGTGTTGTAATCAAGAAGTGCAAATCGTATTACATTGTTGGTATATTGTTGGCATAGGCGGCGCCAGGGACACCAGAAAAGGGTAACTCTTGAAAGGTCGGATGTTCATTGAGTCACCTTTGAACTTTCACCTTAAACTGGCACCACCTGGCGTGTTTTCGTACCCGCGTCCACTTGGGGGCTGTTCAAAAGGCACCCACCTGTTGTCTCAGAATCTAACTGCCGGATCTGAATTTGTCTGCTACCAATCGATAGCCCTGAGTCTTGCGATTCAGAGAATATTATGTTAGTTCTAGTCAATTGAACGATGACATCACAGGTCACATAAAACGCACAACTGGGCGGCGGAAAAACTGATACCGATTCGTACATTATATCATCGGCAACATTGGTCTCTAAGAAGGGCCTTCAACAGGCCATCAAGCAAAAGGCCACGATCTTCTGTAGCAGAGGCGCGTCCAAATGTAAGAAAAAAATGCTGGGTCAAAGTCAAACTGGGTCAAGTGAAATATTGATCTCTCTTCACCTATTAAAAGATCGATGCTTACTCGCAGCCTTTTTAATCTACGTGAAAAGGACTGAAGTGAAACCTTCTGATGATCAGTTTTGCATTACTTACTTTCCATCAAGCTAAGGTCAGCCTAGGTCAGGTCAGATAAGGTTGCATTACTCTCCCTGACAAGGAACAATAATTGCTCGAGAGGACTGCGTCAAGTACAGAACTGCGCCAAGTAAAGAACTGAAATGTCATCTTCTGATAATGAAGTCTACTCTGCATGACGAGTATCGGGTCACGGTCAAGTCAGGTCAGGACAGATAGCCATTACCATTTTTCTGACTAGGAACAATAATTGCTCTCTGATGCTACTGAGTGATCTTCCACAAACTGTTGCATTTCGCTTCGTTTTGTAACGTCTACCTACGACGTGACCTGACATGGTCTCACGATGCATTCGGTGGGCGTTGCTAAAAGACATATATAGATTTGCTTGCCTAACTTGAACGATGGGGAAGCTCAGCGGTAACCACTTCTATCATCCACAATGCAGATAATGTCCAAGTGTCATCATGCGACCTAGCATGACCTGTAATGTTCGCGAGACAAGCTTGTGTGTCCTTTTGGAGACCATGTCTTATCTGACCGGCCCCTGACTGGGGGAGGCTAGGTTGACCACCCCCGGAGGTTTTCCAAGACTGCGAGAGAACGAACTAATGCAGCGCCACAAAACTTTGCGTACCTTTTGCTTGATCACTTTTACGCCTTGTGTCGAAAATTTGACGTCAGATCAGTTCAGGTGTCTGACCACGGCCAGGTCATCGCTCTGTAACTTTTTTGGAAAACATAATATCACAATACAACTTTCAGGAATTAGAGATCTTGATGGATGCAGCGAATGCGCTATCTCAGATTTTTTTTTAAATTTTCCGAGTCATTGACCTAAGGTCAACCCCATGTTTAAGGCATGCCGTTTTTCCGGAATTTGACCGATTTTTATAACGCTTTTGAGTGTGAGGTGATGCAGACATTCATTTGCCATCAGTAGACGAAGTATCAGTGACTTCCAGCCATCCACCTGAGGCCGAGTCACGAATAACTGTTATGAACCAAAATGCACCGCTGTCATAATCGGCAATGAATGACTCTGAACGGGTAGAAAATGGCAGAACTAGCTCGCACAGTTGTGAGTATTACCAAGAAGTTTAGAAAGTTTCAAAAACTGGACCTTGTGGAAACAGACTCTCGCGAATAATGCCCCACCAGTTGTATAGATTGATAACTGCTGACTTTTTCCAAAATTTAAGCATAAAAACCATCAATGGAACCACCAGGATTAGGAAATCTGGCATGAAGAGGCCTATGCCGCGAAAATGAAGAAGCGCCGAGATTAGTGCCTGCCAGTTTCATAATGCGTTCGGATACGGCGCCCGCCGGCAGTCGGCGCGAAAATTGCCATGCCTTTAACTCAACGTTTTGACGTAGATATTAAACATATGAGAGAAATTATGCATGCATTAGCATCTGCGGACCTATACCTGTTCATTGGTACCTTTACCTGGATTTTATTAATCACAGCCCATGAGATCTAGGCCGCTTCTCGATTTCATTCAGTTGGCTGTGAGAAAAGATATATAGGGCGTAAATGGCTTACATATTATCCAAAACTAAAAATGAGACAACTTGCGAGCTCTGTTTATCACGAGGTTTCCAACGATATGCTTAGTTTTACCATGTGGCCAGCCATTCGTGAATTAGAGGGGAGCGGTCAACCGCTCCCCGCAATCGAGCGTCATCAGGCTCCGACTGCAAGTCGGGCGCGGGTTAAGGCCAAATAATTCATGCATTTCATTCGCAAATATTATCAAAAAACGAAACACGTTTACGCCACCACTCGAAAAGGCGAAAACGTGCATGCGAGGGTTCACTTATGGCGTTATATCTCCATGGCCCAGCCTAGCATAGAAATGGTTTTGATGTCACAAGATGCGAAATTGATTGATGGACAGGTACTGAATGTTTGATTGAGCTGGTTCCAGCTTCAGAAGCTATTCATTTAAAACCGAAGGGGTGCTCTTTTTTACACCGCCTAGGCTTTGCCGGGTTAAATGACGTACAGTGACCTCAGGGTTACCTGAAATGGGCCTGGACTGCATTCATGCTTTTGAAAACAATCCCAATCATTTGGATTGACTTTATTTCTGAAAGTCCTGTTTATGGCCGTCGTGATGTAAGGTACACGCTCGGGCATTTGAAGTCATAGCTCCGTGACCAGACCTGATATGAACCGGAACCTTAAAATACAAATAGAGAACCTTATTATGAGTCATATGCTTTCCAGATTCCGCAGTTTGAAAAATGACGTCAAAACAAGTTTTAATCGCAACCACTGACAACACCGGCGCAGCCAAAAGGGGCCTAGGGGGCCCATCCCCTTAGGCCCACGTTTTTGTTGTACATTGCACAAGTCAATGCACAAGTCATTGCACATTGTCTTCCCAACAGGCGGTTTTCATATGATTACAGTTCACACTGAGCTCCGGCCCGCCCTCAAGAAAACCCTGGCTGCGCCCCTGACTGATAAGGTCAAACAGCTCAAGGTCATATGAAAACTGAAAGAAATTTTGGACAATGCGAATAGCAGAACCTTGCATTGTTTCGTCCTCGCTGCAACGGTACCCAGTTTTTTTAAAATGGGATCATTGGTTACTGGCATAATACAAATTATTCCTCCGAGGGTCTGGTTAAAATTTCCTGCTCACCCGCTTCCCTCCCCCGCTACTGTTTGTATAGCGTTCCTATATTTATTATGCATGTGACAGTCCTTCACCATACTGCGACCAAGTAAACAGGATAGATCACAAAGCTTTTTCCAAGCATGCTTTTGGTTTCGGCAAAAATCAGTCAACATTATAAGCTAGGTAAACAAAAAGAAGGCAGACTCAATAGGCTCAACAGAGCTCAATGACTCAATGGCTCAAATGGCTCAATAGAGCCATTTTCGTGATGATAGTACATACTGAATAGGCCGACTAAAAAAATTACCTGTTGGAAACAACCGGTAAAGGTCTTTTCCCATTATCTGAGCAAACTGATGAGCGACTTTGATGACCATGTTTCAAAAAGTCAAAAATTGGTGAAAAACAAGTAGGGATCGGGGATCACGTTTTGACAAATGAGGTGATTTGGGCATATGTTTCACGTTTGCCCGGCAAGTAGAGACTGCCCATCATTTCGGTGAACACATGCCATTATCGTCTTCATTTCTTGTTGTAAAGACGCAATGGAATGTAAAATTTGATGCTTGGGTTACTGGTCAGTGAGGGTCAAAATGATTATTTCAGAAACGTCACCTGGGAAAGCTGTCGTCCAGACATTGGTTTTATTTGTGTTGTGAGGCAAGAAGGGACGCCGAATTCGTCTGTGGGGATAACAATAACATATGTAACATAAGTCTGGGTGACAGCTTTCCCTGGTGACCTTTTTGGGGTCATCACTTTGATTCACACTGGTGCGTGACCCGTGCATCAAATTTTGCATTTCAAGATGTCTTTACAGTAGAAATGAAGACGAAATTGCCATGTGTCTACCAAAATGATGAAAAGTCCCTACTTTCCGGGCAAGTGTGCAATATAGGCCAAAAATGTCGCATTTTGTCAAAACTCCGACCTCTTGCTTTGATCAGTTTTTGGCTTTTTGGAAAATGGTCATCAATCTCTCGCATTAGAAGGTTCAGATAATGGTAAGACAGGTTCGCTGATTGTTTCTGAGAGAAATGTGTTTTTTTGGGAGGGGGCTGGCCTAATGCTCACCACCAGCTTTTGTTTTCGGAATGGGTGGGATCCAAAGAGGCTAAGCGGATTTTTTGAAGAAAAACGTTGAATGGACCCGTAAACACGCATCTGGACAGCTTGCTTCCAATATGTTCCGAATCACCGCCTCGCAAAAACAAGCTTTTCCCATAGGCCGCAATGACAAACAACCCAGCATGCCGACCGCAAAGATGGCGGCGCTCATTCCGCGGCAGCCAGTGACAGGAGCTGATCTCCCCTATTTTATCTGTGACGCCAGCGAACAATATCAGGCAGGCTAGACTCGTTTAAACTTGCAGCTCTTGGGATGCAGAATACTTAGATCGATCGATAAATATTCCAAGTATTGTGAAATGCATACAATGAAAATAGCATTGCAGACAAGATCGAAGCTCGCTCCCCCACAAGGTGCTTGCCTGGGTTGTTAGATCAGGAGGGAGAGGGGGAGGGATACAACCTTCCCTTCCTCTTCTATCCGGGCACGTTATGTTTAGAGCACTACCTGTGCTCGAAACATGTTAACGTTGTTTATCTGATTTTTCTTCTTTTTTTGTTCGTTTTTTGTTAAACATGCGATTTTTATATTTTATTATTGTTTGTTTGTTTTAGTCTCTTTCATTTTTATATTTAGCATGATGCAGTATAGTACTTTCTTATAGTTTGCTATTTTTGATATCATTTATTTATATTTCTATTTTATTATTCCATTATTTCTGCTCTGTTATATTATACGTTATATTATTGTCATATTACTTACGTGGCAAATTAGAGTTATGATTTTCCATCATAAGTGTAACCACTATAACAGTTTGTTACAATTTGTTAAACGTTTTATTAAACATAAACAGTGCGCGTGTTAACAAAGTAATATAAGAGAAAGTGAAATAGCGAATAAGGGCCTTCATGTCTCGTTATGCTTTTTCTCTGAATGAATGTGAACTAAGGGTCTTCATGATGTTTTAAAACATCGTCTATGGATGCCGAATTTTGATTGTTTAAAAAAATGGCGTATTTACAGATACTGCAGCTTCAGATGAACGACTACAAGTATCACTACCTCTTCACAACGTTTGTGAGTATCCCTGCTCTTGCATATTGGTGCAGTAATGCCTTGGCTGATTTGATGAAATGTAGCCTCAGTCCCTGTTTGACAGCGAACACGAAAAGTTTGGTGCTGTGTGAGGCTGAACTGATATGCGATGGTTTTATGCATTGCAAAGGCCAAGTATACGTTTTCTTGAATTAAATCCTCATAGAGGAACATTTTATGATGTGATGCACTCCCGAATTTCGACCTCTAATTCCTTGTTGTTGAGCGTTAATGAATACCGAAATCCACTGGGGCCAGCGGAAATGCAGTTCGCAGCCACGCCATGCCAAAACGGCTAGGTCATGTCAATGGAGAGTTAACTCGTCCTGACCGTTCATCATGCGGCAGCGAAGAATCATTCTCGGTCTCCTACCAATGCTGGGTAATTAATGGCCCTAGTCGTTGGCAAGACCGGCAACGTTTTGATGCCCCTCGTATTGTTCACTTCCACTTGATTCTCTGATCAAGCTGGATGTAATTTTTCCAGGCTTTCTGCTTGTCTTTCTTACGGTCTTTCTGTTGAAAAATAAATCGTCCGCTTTCCTCACGACACTGCATTTGGTGAAATTTGGTGCTCAACTGCTCCACCTAGATGAGCCACTGTGCGATGACAAGGCTGAAATTCTGAAGGGTTTTACGAAAGTTGGACAGTCATACGATGCAAAATGCATTACGTCTTTTAGACTGGAACAGTCATCTGGGGAGATATAACGGCACAAGTCAGTGTGAAAAAAAATTTGTGGACGAGCCAGTAGCTCTAAAATAATTCTGATATCTGATACAAAATGAAAAGGCATATCACGTCGATCAAACCGATTTACGCCCGGATTTTTTAAGCACTTCTGGCCCGATGTTGGGATCTTCTTGTATCGAGTCTTTGTGTTCTGCATTGCAAGTGGAAAAGGTTATGCTCCAAGGCAAAATCCATATGATTCGCATGGCCGGAAAACCACGAGAAGCTACCATGACATGGAGACCAATTACTATGTCAGCCCTATTCCGTCCTTGGGGAGGCAGATTCTGCCGTTTTTTTGCTCGCCATTCCCGGACTTTTGGGAGTTGTTTCATGAGACATGATGACTTTTCCTTAAGATGTTTTGAGATGTCGTGAGGGAATTTCAAGAGCAACTCCATTTTTACTTCAAATTTCAAGTTTTTCAGTTTTCGAAAATTCTGAAAATATTCCTTTCCTAAGTTTTGAATGCCATCACGAGCTCGCCACGCTAGCCAGCTCGTGCTTCCCAGAGTCGAGCATATCTCCGAGCTACTTCGGTCTTTTATTACTACAAAACTGGCCAAAACGCAGATAAAAAGGAAACAACAGTTCAAGAACAATAAACTTCAGTCACTTTCACTTGATAGTTCTTTTATACAATCCCTCAGACAAAAAGAAGTGTGTAGACATGTAGACATACAACGAAAACCGGCATCCATTCATGCATTATCATGCGCTCGAAGAAGAAACTGAAAATAAGTCATGAGAAGTCTCGAACACGGTAAAAGATGGTGTTTGGAAAAGCTCACTCTGAATTGCTTTCAGGAGCGTTGTAAATCAGTATGCGGCCAAACGACGCTCAGCATCCGAAAACTTCGTCTGAAAGATCCTTATCGTCGTCCTGGCAACATGTCTCGCCATTGCAGTTATATTGCGCTCTCAAGGGAATGTGGAAAGGAATGCACAGTTAGGTTGGAAACTGCCGAAATCTATGAAAAAGCGCCTCATGCACAATCCCAAAACGATGCCGATGCTGGAATTCGATTCCCCAACTTAAGACTGCGCAGGCAAGGAACTGACCGACTGCGCTAACGCCACCGGTCGATTTCAGTGCAAACTTTAGGAAATCGGAGAATCCGGTGCAGGCCTGTTTTCACTTAGTACGCCATAGGAGGTTGGCTCATGTGGCGAAAAAAAGTTACAAAGATCGCCAAAAAGCAACGGAACGAACTGTCATACCTTGCGACAATGGCTGCGATCTGCTGATGGGGACCCGGGATATAGGTCTGCGAAAATGAGGTATTTAGCCCGGCACCGCCTGGCATGCTTTTGTACCCGCGACCGCTTGGGGTGTCGAAGGGGGCACCCCGTGTTATCTCAGGATCTAACAGTTGGATCTGAACAGGTTTACCACCAAGCGATAGCTCTAAGTCTTGCGATTTAGAAAATACTATGCTATCCCTGGTCACGTGAATGGTGACGCCATAGGTCACGTAAAACGCATAACACATCGCAAAATCTAAAACCGGTTCATACGTGACATTATCGACAATACTGGTCTTCGGGCCTTCAACCGGGTGTCAGACAAAAAGCCACGATCATCTTAATCCATGCACTGTATTTGCAAATATTATAAAAAAAACGTAGCATGTTCGTATCATCGCCCCAAGAGGCGAAAATATACATGCAGGGGTTTATTTATGACGTCATATCTCCATGACCTGACCTAGCATGGAAATGGTTTTGGTGTTAAAATCAGTAAAATGAATTGTAAAAATATAAAGCAAAATGTAAATAAATAACAGATAAGATGTTAAATCAATCATTGAGCAGGCACTGAAAGTTTGGTTGGGCTTTCTCCAACGGTTCAGCA
Organism: Capitulum mitella; assembly: GCA_030062745.1. Taxonomy (NCBI): domain Eukaryota; kingdom Metazoa; phylum Arthropoda; class Thecostraca; order Pollicipedomorpha; family Pollicipedidae; genus Capitulum; species Capitulum mitella. The sequence continues at coordinate 412,612 of CP099841.1, read as the reverse complement.
GTGATTCACGAAAAACCGAATGGGGTGCCCTATTTAACACCACCCAGGCGGTGCCGGGTCAACATGCAAGCCCCATGGGTTAGCAGGAAAAGTACGTCATGGAGTGCCTGTGCTGCCAGCTAACTTCGGTGAGGGTCGGCTCGGGACAACTGCGGAAATGCAATGTGAAACATCTTCGGCATCAAGTAGGTCGAGACACTTGGAAATCCTCCGGATATAGTTGAACAAAAGCAACTAGAAAAGAACTGCCACCAATTTACAGCCGAAGATTACGCGAATCCAAGCAGGAACTGCGCATTGCGAGAAAAAAGCCTACGCCTGTCGGAAAAATAGCGGTTATGAGAGCACTGCTGGTCTCGAAAAAATTCAACTTCTTAACACCACTTAATGGGTTGGGTGGGGAATCTTGGCGCTACGCAGCATACCGCTTTCAGAAATGAAGTGCATCGAAAGGATTATGTTTAACTTCATGGTGGGAAGAGATGAGATCTTATTGCAAAATGAGGCTTATACAGCATTATTGGTGGGCAGGTCTAAACATGGTAGATACGAAACATTTCGCATACAGCTTGAAGCTAATGTGGCTACAGAAGCGTCTGTACTCTAATGCTCTTTGGTTAGCAGTGAGTAAAACTGGATTCCCTGGATAGGATCAAGTCTTTCGTATGGTACAGAACTAAAAGTCCATTCTAGAAAAGTGTCATCTTGTCATGTAGCGGATTCTCTCACAGCTACATTCCAGACGCAATGAAAATTATGAGTGACACTTTTAAGGTTTTCGAATTACACAACACAGGACGAATAGCAAGTAGTAGAGGCGTAGGACAGAAAGGATTACGGTTTATCTCTGGTCCATTCTCACCGAGTACAGGATTATCATCCGTGTAAACCTTCCGCAGACTTTTGTTATAAAAATGACTTCCTCGTGTTATTAGTCACTGATCAAGAGTCTATCAGCGATAGTAAGAGAAGGACGAATAAAAATGTTTGGAAACCAAAAATGCCATTTCAACTAAAGCTGGTGACGAACAGAGATCGTTTCGGACTTTTCAGTAATTAGTACTCTGTGTTAGCACAGAGAGTTAAACGGGCAGTAGCGGCTAAAAGTTAAGTGGAGGAATGAAAGAATTTTTTATGGTTGGCAGTATCTGTGATATGAGGACAACCACGCTTTTCGATGTGCTAGCAGCATTTGCGGTAAAAAAGTTAAGAGAGGTGAGACAATAATACATTTTTTATGGACATGACGCCTCACTCAGCCAGTAATTCGCGAGATTCGAACCATTTTGCCTTGTAGGTTATGTTTCACCATCTATGCAAGGCACATTGTACAAGCTCATGAACGCACTTATTATCACTTTAGTCAAATTTGCCATCTACAATGCCCTTATGAGAGGAATCCGTCCACACTTACAGCACCTGAAGAGTCAAAGGCGAATGGAGCCAGAAAAAAGAGTATTACTCGGCAAGAAGAGGAAATATGTTGTATCGATTTTATAAAAAATTGAAAAGGGTAGAACGCATAATCACAGAGTCGTTATCACAAGCTGCGGTCCATTGTTGCACTCTTTCTGTGCTGCGATGAATTGCTTGTTGCGTTGCGCGTCATTGTTTGCGTAGCCACCGTGTTGGTGTTCCGACGCCAAGATGCACTTGTTACGATCCGACTGATCCTGATAGTATCTGCTGTTTGGCGATTGTTGTGAAAGGTTGTGCGCTTTTTGGCTACTGATAAATGTCTTTAAATCACAAAAGATGATAAAATAAACCGTGGAGAAAAAGGTACCAGTTCCACTTCTTTACCAGCAAAAGTTTCTGTGTAGAAGTTATTGTATCAGAATCCACCCTTTGGTCTGCAACAACTTGCTTCAGCCATGGGGTAATATGGGACATGCAATGTTGTACATAGGTGGCAGAACGGGGGGTGCACGGGAGCACTGTGCCCCTTGTCCCCATGTCTTTTCAAACAAACGACATATTGCGTGTTTCCGGAATTTTGTATCAAGTAACCCCGGTCTCCCCTATGAAGTCATAAAGCTGCAACGCCTTTTTTGTCTCCATGGTGATGTGCGGGCTCAATCGTCCAAACCTTCCGAGGGTTTTGTCTCTATATCATATAATAGTAAATTTAGTGCAATAATTACTCTTTATGTTTCCCATGGTAGGCCGTTTCATTCAGGTATTCTGTGAGATATGATAATGCGGTATTCGCATTTATAAAAGCGGCAGTGCAGTATTATAACTGCGATTTTTTTACGACGGTGATATCACCTGAATTTTTTTGGTGTGTTAGAGACCATGGTTTAGTCGCAAAAAGAAATGATCAAGGTACAGTTGATGTGTGATCTGCTGGCATCACTAACGTTATTAATCGAGGGCAGGGCCTCAGATATATTTGTTCTCTTTTTTTTGCAATTACACCCGAGCTAAAGAAGAATCACGCCACTTTGTTTCAGCTCCAGGTACCACTTGACTTTATTTAGTAGTAATCGGAAATGTGTTGCTTGTAATACAAAGATCATTACTATACGTTAAAAGGTGCGATTTGGTTTGGTATGCGCGTTATCCATCCATCAAAAGAAAGTGGCTAGAAGCACAATTTAGCCTTTTTTTGCCGCTGGTCGCCAAATCATGAATGGCCAGAATCTGGCCCCTACGTAGTTGACGTCGGACGTAACGTTAAGCGCGACTAGTTGAAACATATGCGCCCAGGGACGACTACCCTAGGTCATGAGATCTGCCAGAGGTAGCTGAAGATAGGCAGACGGATTCCAGCAGCCTTACCATAAGTCTTTCAGAGCTAGTCAATAACGCATCAAAGAACGATTCACACGGGACATTACCGCCGGCATCCCAGAACTTTAGCTTATCTTTCCGCTACAGTTTTCGAGGCGCCGACATCAGCCGTCTGCTGTTCTTCAGCGTCCGTCCGGCGCCTGTGTCCCATCCACTGCCCGGCCGCGCCTTGCCCGGCGTTAATATCCTCGCCGAATATTAACGCCCGAGAAGGGGAGGGTTGCGGTGCTCACGGACCGCTGCATCACGCGGCCATCAGCGCCATGTGGCGCCGCCCTTCGTCTCGGGGCTGGTTTCCCTGAGCGAGCACCGCCGGCTTATGATCCCTGTGGAGTTCCAGAGCAAAAGCGTGAGATTTTGTCGTCGCCCGGGCTGATCACTGGCGTTCATTGGTTGTGTTGTTGTCGGTTCGGCGTATATAAAGACTTATAGGTTGATTTCCCATCAGCCTGCAGGTCCCGATAGCGCTGAGGTCCCTCAGACACTTTTATTAGCTAGCAGATAGCTTACGCCATGCTGAGTGAAAACGCGAGACGCGCATTGGTGGTCGAGCTAAGGTCATCCAAGGTCAGTGAGTGCAGACTCTATATTCTTTTTTCTCCAGGTCTACTCAAATGGCCTCAGGTAAATTTCGTGACTATGTTTCTTCTTTGATTAGTTGACCTCGGATGGCATCAGATGGCCTCTTGCGCAACCGGGCAAAGGGAAAGGTTGCCTTGCGACAAGAGAGAGCTCTAAAGGGCTACCTGGTTGTTGCGGAGATGCTCCAGCTGACGATGGCTTTCGGGAAAAAGGCTTCCATCTCTGACCCACGTCGGAAGTCCTCTGATGGCCCACGACGCATGCATTCCTTTGTAAATCCTGGTGCCCGACCATCGGCGGAGGACATCAGCTCGTTCAGGGAGCAACGTGAAGCCCATCGGCGATATCACTGAGGTGGTCGCCGTCGTTGTCGAGTTGCCGAGGAATTTGCGCACTCCGGAGCCGCCGGCGCCGCCGCCGAACCGCCAAACTAAGGGATCGGTATTTCCGGGGCGACAGGCGCCGCCGCCGAGCTCGCCGAGGAGTTTGCACATCCGGAGTGACTAGCGCCGCAGCGCGCCGAGCAGTCGGCACTGCCTGCATCGCCGCGATCCTGGCCGAGGTGTCTGCGCGTCTGCGCATTCGGCGTCGCCGGCGCCGCCGCGGAGCGCGCAGAGGGGTCGGCGCGACCGGAGCGGCGGCGCCGCGAATGGATCGGTGCATCCGGCGCCGACGGCGAGCTAGCCGAGGAGTCTGCGCATCCGAAGTGGCCGGCGCCGCAGCGTGCCGAGCAGTTGGTGCTGGGGTGGGGGGGGGGGGGGTTGTGGGTAACTCAAGGCTGCTGGAGCACGCTCCGGAAGCCATTGTTGTACCCTGCATAGTGAGGCTCTGGGAATCGTCGGCGGATGCGACCCACACAACGCAGGATGGTATCGGTCGTCGAACACCCCGGTCGAGTTATCCCCACCTGAAATGCGATATTTTTTGCATGTTATTTGATGTTTTTCGTCTCTGCTGCGCCTGACAGTAGTAGATAGCTGGCGTGGATGGTAGACAGCCTGGTTTACCATGTACCCTAAGATGGGTGACGAAAATTGCCACATACGAATGGAATTTTTAGATGTTTGGCTTTGTAAGCAAGTTGTATTCTGATGTGTTCCATGAAAATGACTAACAACAGTTGCACTAATTTTTTGTTTGAATACACAGACTGCTGTAAAAAAACTCATCTACCTTGCTGGCTGCTGTAAGCAAAACGATGTTCATAAATAAAGGACTGGATTGTCTCAGAGGAAGGAATAACCAATCTCACCCAAGTATGGAACTGCCAAACTGAAGCTGACATGGCAGTCACATATTTCGTCTTGAACCTGGCTCTACCATCTGCAATCAGCTTGCATTGCAAATGGTATCAAGCGCAGGCAACGCCTTGCGCCAAGTTTGTTTGTTGGGTGCAGTTTGCTACTGCGTTGGGGAAGGGCTTGAGCCCCCAACTTTGGCTCGAGCCCCCTGCGTTCAAAGTTGGGGAACTTTGAAAAGAAAACGGATCAAATTCGGGAAGAATTCCGTCTGTGTGTATTTTGTGGGTAGGTTTAGCCATTTTTCTTTCCACAGCCCCCTCCCCAACGTCTTTGCAAAACCATGCCCCCGCGTAGAGCAAATAAGGAAGAATAAGAGTTTGTTCAAACAAGTACCGTTGAGACCATGGATGTAGAATTGGAACAAATTTTGGTATGGAAAAATCAGCTCATCAGGCTCAAAAATTTGGCATTGATAGCGAAGCAACAGTACTTTATTTTTTCAAAGCTAGGAAACATATGAGCGGTTCAAGATATTAGTATGGGGTCCCATACCAATAACTTCATTTGGTATGGAAAATTCCATACCAAAGGTATACAAGGCTACCATTAGTTGAGACTGTCAGTAACCATTCGTAACCCAAGATGACCACATGAACATGTAGACATCCTGTGATCTTGTTTTGTCTCGGGTGCGCCATTCTTTGAAACACGTACTGATCGTTTTGAGCCCGCTGATTGGTTGTGCTGCCACCCCTGAGTGCTGTATTCGCGGTGGCACAGCTATCGATATCGCGTGTTGGAAAAAATTAAAATCGCATGATTGAATTATCACTGTTCGAAGCCCCAGATGAGTTTTCCGTTGCTATCATAAGTCATAGCTAGGGTCGTGTGTCCGCTGAAATGTCTTTTTGGAAAACCAAAAAGATTAGACACACTTCATTTAAATGCTCAATCCTTATTGTATACATTTGAGGTGAAACAAGACTTCTGCTGCAAACAAGACCAATTCTTATGGACTTCTAAATAAAGACTGGGATTCATCACATTGCTTACACTTTTAATGCTATGGTCATCTGTATAAAGTCATCTTAAAAAAAAACAGCATTACATATAGTCATGGCTGATTGCAAACCGTCAGCAGGCAAAGCAGGCGTTAATTTTTTTTGGAAGCTTTGGCTGTACTTTGTTCGTGTGGATTAAGGTGCCGTTGCAGGCTTTGTGCTCATTTTTGCGTTGTCACGTACTCAGTTTTCTTGTTTCCGTTAGCAATCGGTATCAGTCGAATGTTTACTGTGTTGTTTAGTGTTGTTAAGTTTAACATTTATCGCAATTTGGCTTTTGTGCTCCTTGCTGCGCTGACAAAACACGAAGTCTATTGCATCTGTAACACAATGGGTCATGTTTGCGCAGCGTAGAAGGGCTGAAGAACAAAAAGTAGAAATAACATTGTCACTTGTTGCCTTGCTGCAACCGCTAATACAAAAGATCTGTGTACTTCGACCGGTTGCTTTACTCGAGTCGGACGTGGGGGTGAATGCCATCCCCCAAGTAGTGTTTCCAGCACTATGGCAATACTGTGCGCGACAGCGCCGTGAAATTTGGCGTCTGACAACTCATTCATTCCTCATGCTTTGAAAAAGTGACCCCAGGTCATCTCAGGCCACCGAGCTGTAGCGTCGTTGCTGAAGGCTTGAAGCGCGATTTTGGCGCCAAATGTCGGCAGTTCTTTACTGTTTTAGAGCAATAGGTACGACTAAACGGCACATGACGGGCATGCAATCGATTGAGATTTGTGGTCCACATGCGAGTAGGTCATTTGAGATAGGTATATGACCTTTAAAGTCAAGGGAGATCAATAACCTACGATGACTTTTTTGACCCTAGAACGTTCCTGTACAAATTTTTGGCACTGAATATGATAAAAGAGACGGTTTCGGGTCTATTCGGACCCAAATGTGTCGTTTTCAACTCCAGAAAATTGGCCTATCCTCCCTAAGCATAAAGTTTGGCCTGACCCAGGTTACTGGTTGACCTGACGGGGTCAAACATGGTACCGATGGTTTCCTTTGGCACGCAGCTATCGATTGCTTTTTGATCGGTGGCACTAGCCCAATTAGGGGCCGAATGGCGATGGGGGTGCCCGTTACCCCTCTCCCCCCCGTCATCGGTGCGAGTGAAAATCTCTGTCGTCCGGCGAAGGTTAAATGTAAGAGGAATACGTCAGCGAGAAAAAGACTCGATGTTCCTGACTTTTCAAAGGCAATAACTCATGCTGTCGATTTTTGGAAAACCGGCAAAGATCCTCAGAAGAATACCGCTTATCACGTTTCCAACAATTATTTAGCTGAAAACGGTCTGTTTTCATAAAAAAACAATAAATCAGGGAATTCCAGTTCACCGACCATCACGCATTGCTACTATCCGATAGCGTGCGAAATTCCCACATTCACCACTGATTTATTGTGGCCAACCAGAAAAACTTCTTTTGAATAAGGAACATTGGTTTTAGGCTCACATGCAGGGCAGGGAGATACGGAAGCAAAGTCCAAAGAATATGCATCTCATTGTTAACAAGTTTTTATCGCAAGACGGTAACTACTGCTGACGGATTAAAAGGTATCAGCCTGTTCATGTGCATTTCAGTGAAGCGCACGATGACAACTTTTACATGATGTTGGTGTCCTTGGCAGGAGCGACGTGGATTATTTGCTAAACGAAGCTGGATGCTGATTTTGATATGAGTGGTACTTATGTTTTGTTACTTGTTGATGCTGAAAGACAGGATTGTCTGTTAGGCGCTAAAGTAAGGCATTTTTATAGCCCCTGATGGATAACAGGAACGTGAATAAAGTGCCGGAAGCAGCGCTCTCGAGACAGATATTGTTTATAGTTACTCAAGATAAGACATAACCACGACCATGGTAAACGGTGCGCGCAGGTCTGCACCGACCCGTGTTGCAGCATATCAGCGGATGGTTGGACAACATAATCTTAAGTTAATCTCATTTTGTGAGCCTTCTGGATTTTTTTCGGAAATACGAGCACTTGAAAAGTTATCAACGAATGTTCAGATTTGCCAAGTCTGTTTAGAAAAAATCGACCAAGATTTGACGTGCTTTTGAATGGGCATTACTGAATTCCGTGTCAGTTCACAATAAAAGAGGCAGAGGAGTGGCAGGTGACGGCGAATTTGCTGCGATGAACTCAAGCCAGCATCTGTCGACTGACGTTGTGACATACTTGGCTTCCTTGCAGGATATCGAGACGTTTGATCTGGAGGACTTCAAGTACAACTTCGTCAACATGACAGCTTTCAGGCTTGTCTCGGACTCTTTCCACGTGCGGGAGATATTGCGCCAGATGGAGCAGTTTCAGCCAGTGGGCCACAGCATCCTCTCCAGATCAGGGGTCATAGAGGTATCAGTTCTTGCTGTTAGGCTGCGCGTTTGACAGACGAACGTTTTTGGCGTTTTTACGTAACTTGTAATCTCACATTGCGCCGCAACACCATGTGATCAACGAGCTGGTCGCATTCCGATGGAGCTGTTTTCTGTCAGCAACTCATCAACGCGGGGATGCACGAAATTTTACGGCATCACACTGATCGACAGTCGACAGGTTTCCCGTCGAAAGGACTCGCGTAACTGTCACAGCCCTAATAATGGCAGTCCCGATCAAAGCTGTGTGGCACCTGGTGTTGTCGCCTGGTTGACGCTGTGACAGTCAAAGAAATCCCGTTTCACATTTTGTGTAATCAATTATCCCTTCATTTGTGCATCCTATTGTCATGCATGGTATTATGATATTCATGCCATCCTATAGATTTCTAGATGTAAGGAAGTGACATGCACTTAAGGTCGTTTTCGCGATAGTGTTTTAGCATGGAAACAGCGGGAGGCGTCTGAGGTGATGGAGCAGTTTCCCTCACCTCACAGGCAACGATGCCTGTGCCGCGGCATCATCGGCAGACCTGTCACTGGTCGACACGTCCATCAGATTGCTCTGTCGGCGCCGCGTCTCACCATACCCGCGTCTCATCAAACACCGGATATTTACGTTGGCTTCTCCCCGCGCTGTGCCATTGATTCCGAGCCGTATGGAGACCGCATCCCATCCCAGTCGATGGCGGCCTAAACGGGCCGACCACGACGGCGGAGGTGGGGAGGTGGCGCCGAGTCTGTCTCGGTGTTAATCTTATACGGACAGGTGGACAGGTTACCCGTGACTGTCGGGCTGTATGAGCGTGACCTGCTGATGGGCGGGTGACCCGTGGCTGACAGGCTTAGTGTTACCTGTCGCTAATAGGCCTTGAGAGTGTAACCTGCTCATAGACAGGCGACCCATGGCCGACGGACCGTGCAAGCGAGACCTGCTGAAGGCCAGGTGATTTGTTGACTCGCCCGGTGTGCGTGTGACCTGCTGAAGAACAGATGATTTGGCGATAAGCCAGGTGTGCGTGATCTGAATGACAAATGACCTGATGACTGATTGGGTAGGTGTGATCCACTAACGGTGTTTTGTTGACTGTCTTGGTGTATGTGACGTTTTGAATGGCAGGTGACCTGGTGACTGACCGAATGTGTTTGTGTGGACAATTTGCTGCAGGCTGAGCCAGCGCTCATGTTCGACTCTGTTCTGGTATTCGCCCGGGCACTGACCGCCCTGCAGGACGGCACCACCCTGGAGGTCAGCAGCGTCTCCTGCGGCCGTGGCCAGCCTTGGCCTGACGGCAGCAGTCTTTTCAACTACATCAACACGGTGAGACGGCCGGATTGGGTCCTCGATAACAATGCATCGATAAAATCATGGTAATGCGTTTTTTGGGGTACACGCGCCTTTTATTGGACTGCTTGAAGGTAGTCGTAATTTAACCTTCATCGGGAAGGTGGGGGGTGTCGATCCGACCCCCTCGTGTTTTTCATGGTTAACTTTTCCATGGCGTACCGGACTTGTCTCAAATTTGGGGTATCCCTTGAGGCATCATTTTCGCAACTTGGGATTACAAAAACGAATTCGATGTTAGGTCACGGAGTTACGACGTCGTAAAGAGTAACACCGACCATTTTGCGATGAAATCATGGATTCTGGCCGCTTAAAAACGTAGATGACACTCGATATCAAAGCTGATGTTGAACGAAGTGGTAAAATGACCACAGGTCCACCTTCCACCAGGTTTGTGACCCTTTAAAGGTCAACCAAGAGCACTGGCCTCGGATGACCTCGGATGACCTTTTTTGACCAAAGGTGGTTTCTGTGATGTTTTGAGGCGCCAATTTCAAGCGTTAATTTCAAATTCAGCATTTATTTTACACCGTCTCTACTCGTTCTTGTTCATTTCATGATGGGCTCTAGACACCAACAGAGGGCTCTAGATTCCATGTCGTTGCAGCCGGTCACGGGGTTTGACCTGACCAGGCCTGTGTCATTGACTGGCAGTGCCAGTGAAAGGTCCCATTAAATTTTAGGGCTTTGAGGAGTTCGTTGACTCTTGTCCGGCCTCTTTAACTGCACAGCTTTGTATTCCACAGACGTCCAGATGAAAAGTTTCGCGTTTTTTGCCTGTTGCGGACCATTGACCTGATGCGGGAGGTCACCGGTTGACCTAAAACCCCAAAACTAGGTAACGTTGGCTTTCTCTTATGACGAGCTACAGGCCGTGTTTGTTTTGTGGCTGTAGCTCAATTAGGGGCCAAACGCAGGGGGGGGCTGAATCGACCCCTTGCACAGTGGAAAGTGGGGGAAAGCAGCTCGCCCGGGAGAGGGATTTTGCAGTTACCTATGCATATGATTATGTTATGATGGCGATGATATATTATGATATATTATGCTTATTTATGATATATTATGATATATTGTTATGATATATTATGGTTATGATTGCGTTACATATGAGGGTTGTGCGTATGTTTGGATAATGGTGCAGTGTGAACATGATAGTATGTAAAGAAACGGATAAAGGCAAAAAATCCGCATTGCTGTTTTTTTATTTTGTTTAGGTTATCCCTTGATCTGGATACCTTAAGCCAAGTGACCTACCTTGACACGAGAGCAGTGAAAAATTGAGCGTGTTCATGTCGACATGACTTTGGTGATTTGTTTTTGACCTTCCGAAGTATGAAAGATGCAATAAATATAATTTGAATTGTCACGTGGTCTGCCCTGAAAACAACACCGTTTGGAAGCGAACTTTATTTTTACTCAGTGCAGCTTTCATTTCAGTTCATGCAGTGGATAGAAGAAGAGAGCGTGTATCTTAGTGTTCATTTTCAAAATCACGGTAATGCAGTGCCCTAAATCTCATTCCAATGGCTGGCCTAAGTCAAATGGATAAAAGAATCTTCATTCCCGGATCAGGAACCCTGCGCAGGGTGCCTCATGGCAGCAAATGACAAATGACACTCCATTAGGACTTAAAACGAGTTTGATTGTAATCGCATCCATAACGTGGACTGAATCACAGAGACAATGCCGAATCTCGAGGAATCGTCTCGAGGTGACCTGGACAGTCAAATATCAACTAGGGTGTAACGTAGGGTATGTCAAATGCAGGGTGAGCCGTAATACCCAGAATGCCACCCAAGTGCTACAAAGTCTGAAACCAAAGCAGCACTGCACCGAAATAGAGCTTTCTCCCCAAATGCGTTGTTTTTGCAGCTGACCCATCTGACATTTAGCATTTGATCAGAATATTTGCAGAAAAGTTCTAGCTCACATACGTTTGCGGGTTAAAAACAAATCGTGAAGGCTCATTTTGGCATTTTTTTATTTCGTGCAAGCCAGATGTAGCCAGATCACGTGACCTAAGGTAGCGAGCCGAAGGAGTCAAAATTTGCACAAGATAAAAAATGAGAATGCGAAAATAATCTTTGCACTGCTTTAAGTATAATGATGTGTTATGTTTTCAATAGTATGATATACATGTTCGTTAGTGTGTCAGTATGTTTTGTTTGATACATGTTTCATTAGAAATGACATCAGGTTCCGCAATTGCCAGTTTTTATTTCATCGTTGAAATTCTCGGGCCTTTCTTTTAGCAAGGTCGTCTGGACTGCATATCAGATGTACAAAATTATTCATTTATTTACACACTAACCATCCGAGACTCTCATATCTCATCTTCAGAGTGGTGAGAAATTTGAACCATCTGAACCTTTGAACCATTTCAATAAACCATTTGATTAGTGATAAACTATATAAATAAATTATATAAAATAAATAAACTATATGATAAATAAATAAACTATATAAACTATACAAATAAACAACTTGATTAGAAATAACCATTTGGAAACCAAATAATCATTTGAAAATTATTCGCGGTGCACCAGGCTTACGTGCAACATATGCCATCAGCAGTGAAATAAGTAAAAGGCTTAAAAGAGTAATCGAAACGTTTGATACTAATTCCCGGCTTCCAGTAACTCTAATGTAACATAAGAAGGTAGTTCTTTGTTTAGATCTGGTGAGTTTTCATGACTATATACACTCCCCCGTTTGTTTAGAGCTAGCGAGTTTTCATGAACATGTACACTTCCTCATATTCGAAGTCGTCTCACGTCATACCACGTTCGTAATATGGTGGCATTGTCCGTCAGTTGTTGTGTTATGGTCTCGTCATGTTTTGTCTCATATGTTGTAGTGGCGCACCGTCACGTAGGTGGATAGTGAGTTGTCTTGAGAGCATCGTTGTAACACCAGTGTAGTGTACCGGACGTTTGCGTTCTTCGCATCCACAAGTAAATTGATAAACTTGATTGGTGGATTTTAGCTCAGTCGTAAATGGTTCGTTTGACAAGGAAATCTGAAGTCCTGTTTTCGTAATAAATGATTTACTGTAGTTTCCGTTTTCCGTTTCCGTTTCCGTGACAGCACACCACTACAACACATGGGAAAAGAAGGTGACGAGATCATAACGCGACAACAACTGATGGACAGTACGACCTATGTTATGGCGTGAAATGACGTTCAAAAGGGAAAAGTGTATATATTCATGGACATTCGCCAGCCCTTAACAAAGAACCACTTGTACCAAGTCAAAGTTACTGGGAGCAGGGCGTTGGCCCTTTAGTGTGAAACGTTTCAATTGCTCTTTTATCCATTTACTCATTTCCCTACTGATGGCATATTTTGCATATAAACCTGGTGCACCGCGAATAATTTTCAAAAGGTTACTTGTGCCAACTTTACAGCACTCTGAAAATAACGAGTGAGCGTCCCGAAAAGTAAGTATGTAAATATGTCAATAATTTTGTGCATCTGATACACAGTCTAGACACCTCTGCTAAAAGAAAGACCCGAGAACTTGAACCACGCATTAAAAAATCTTTCAAATGCGGAACATGAAGTCGTTTTTAGTGAAATATATATGTATGTATCGTTTACACATGTGTATTTGTGTTATACGTATCATGAAAACAGAGCACAGAATATCATTAGCTATTATATTTCGTGCAGTAAATGCTGGCTGTTAAAGGCAACCATTGTCTTGTTTCCTTAAACATACCGGAGGCCTTACCGCTCAAACCGCACGTCGCGGCGAACTCAGTACTGTTCAGGTCGATTGGGAGTGTGACAAAATTGTTTTCCTCACCCAGAAAATTCCTCGGTTCTAAAGTAGTTTGAAGTAAAATTATAAAGCATTCCTGTAAATATCTTCACCTGTAGAACGGTCCCGCTGTTCAGCCGTTCAAAGCCGAGTTCGACGTCACAGACAAAGACGTCTGGGATGTCCAAGGTCTTCTCTCAACAATGGGAGTGTTGCGTTTGATGGTATTCTTTGTCAGCAATGCGACTCGATACTTCCCGTGAAGAAGTCAGTGCAAGCGACAAACAATACAGACTAGCGTCCGATGTTTCTTGAAATGGCTTCACAAGGCCGCCAACTCTCATTGGTCCAGAACTCTTCACGCCACCGGTTTACGCTCCTTGTTTGATGAGGTTACCGTCTCTCATTGGTTGACATCATGTCAATTTTGTACCTCCTGGCCCAGATCGTTTCCGTTTGTAGAGAGTATAAATAGCGCCTCGCTCGTCATCACGTAGACTCTTGTGATTTTGAAGCCATAGTAGAAGGATCTCTGTGTCGTGTGGGTGTCGGTGTAGGTGTTTAGTGGATGACTGAAGTGAATGGAAGTTGGACTTAGAAAATTTTCTCTGTGACTGACTCGCGAGAAAGAATGGCATGAGCGAGGTCTTTATTAGCTCGACTATCACGCAGGCAGTTAGAAATCTGCTACAGGGAGCACCAGATAACCCCATATACAAGTTTGTATAAAAATATGGAAGGTAAGGGTAGCCAAATGTGTCAGTTTTTGCGGAGTAGCTTGACATTCCCGCTCATGTATACACTCGTTGAAATGCAAGATTAATGGGTTTACTGGGTCAACAATAGTTCTCATTTGTAATTGTTCCAAGAGTAGGGGTCGCGATGTAACTTCTCATGCCACGGGATGTAAATGAGGAGATCCCAGTGCAGGGTTGGAAATTTGGTTTTGTGTTCTTGGTGTCCGAGTATAACTTTTGTTTTGGAGCACAAAATTTTGCGAAGAGTAGTGCTGGTTTTAGCTGGCATTATCGGTGTCAGTTATGATATGACACATGGTTTTTACGGAATGGAAATAAAGTCAGTTGCTTGCAGAGTTCGGACTTTGTCAATATCTTATAATGTAGCTTTTTGATAGAGGCATGAGGTCAAACTTTGGGAGCATGAAATGTTTTTGGAGCACATATTTTTTTGGTGTTCTGTAGCACCAAAAAACATCTTTTCCAACCCTGTCCCAGTGTCACGCATGCCAGTATCATCGAGTATGCCATCTACCCAATGTCATCCAACAGTCACGTAACCAGCAAACACTTAAATGGAACTTAAACGTTTTGTGGTGATCAAAGGCTCTGTGGAGGATGCAAATCATGCCAGATTAGGTCGCAGTTGTTGGGAAAAGAACGGTGATGTGAGCGTAAGTATTTGTGCGTGACAAAGAAGATTGGCTTTGCTTGTGCTTGTTTTGTTTCTATCGTATTAGTTACACTTTAACCCCGCATCCTAGAACCTGTCTTTGACTTTGGTATGTTGCAAAAAATACGGGATAAAACGGCGGCCTTCCGTAGGATTTCTATTGAACTTCTCTTGGACAGACGTGAAAAATATAAAACATCAATCGATAACCCTGTATTGTAAAACCCGGAACATTAAACAGCAAGTATTGGACCATCATACGTTTACGTGATGTTTGTGGTCTTAATTTTCATACGTTTCAGTCATCGCTGGGAAAAGAGGAGGGCTGAGATCATTCATTCTCGCCCAGTCATCAAAAGTATCACACATATATATTTCAAGCGTATCATACGCGTTGATGACGTCAGAATCTGTCTGGGTAACGGCCACATCTCACCGTCAGATACGGTCAACGTCCTATGGAGCATTTTCGTGTGAAGTACCACACCGATTTAATTAAATCGCCATCATGTGGCAGTGATGCGTTGTATGACCTCGAAAAAAATAGTGTTTTCCTCCAAAATATGGTCGCAAGTGAAGGTCAGAGTTAAATGACATGAAGTACCATTCAGTCATCAATCTACTGAAAATTTGTTGAACTCCGATGGCCTATATCAGTCCATGGGTGCTAGGTATTGTCATATTTAGTTCATAAGCATGCATGGCATACCTAACATGATGATTCATATTCTAATGTACCAGGAAATCGCGACTCATTTGTATAAACAAATAAATAGATTCGAATAAAATGCAAAGTCATAAAAATTGTGGTCACCGTTGCTGGCATTCACCTGGCAATGATGCATCCATAGCGAGGTCATATGAGTTCAGCTGAGGCAAAAAAGTGTATGATTAATGCATCAGGGAATAATATAGGTGCAAACGTAACACCAGCACCATGCAGCGTCTTATAAAGTCTTGCACTTAACCGTTGGTTTTCATCACGCCAACTTTTCACAGGTGCTGATCCAACAGCACTTTTTTTACTTGTCACCTCAGGCGTAGTCTGGCGTCGATGGTGCGTATACGGCCAACAGCCACGATAGTGAGCCCGTGAGATATGCTCGTAACCGTGAACAGCTACGATAAAGCCATGCAAATACACTTCTAGAGAGCGCTTCACCTTCGTCCGGAATGGGACGAAGGTGAAGTAGTGGAATGGGCACTGCACTCTTACCGTAATCTTAATCCGGCCCGTAAAGAACCCCGACGAAGCTATAAAGAGGTCAGTTGGCCAGATGCTGCTGATTCGTCGTCTCAGTGTGGTGCTTTCATTGATTGGTCCGGCCCGCGGCTGCCTTTGGACCTCGGACAAGCCTGCCATACGGCGGCCGGGCGTCCGGGCCTTCTCCACGCGTTGCCTGTTTGGCCGTTCGATGCCGTGACCTGAGCGTTCGCCGGCGTCTCGGGGTCGGAGCGGGCTTTCCGGACTCGAGATTAGCCGCGGGCAAACAGTGCTGACGCTTCTCTGTGTGCTTAGTGGCTGAATGGTGCGGGCCGCCGCCGAGGGCGCCGACCTGAGTTCCGAGCTCTGCTCTAAGCTCCCACTTGAGCCTTGAGCTAGGCTCCGAACATAGAGCTAAGCTATTACCCGTGAGCTAAGGTCAGAGCGCTTCCCTCAGCCATGAGGGAAGCGCTATGAGTTCTGGCCTCGGATCTGACCACTGAGCTCAGAGTTCTGATCTGATCCATGAGCCGAGCCCAAGCCGAGCCCCTGAGCCGAACTCTTGACTCTGACAGCACGCGACTATCTCTGAGCTGAGCTCTGAGTCGAAATCTTTCAAACTGTTGCTGTCGCCGGTAGGTGCGTGAGCTGAGGGGCTTGACTGGCCCGATCCAGTTCAGCGAGGGCAAAAGAACCACCTTCAAGCTGGACCTGCTGAAGCTGAAACAACACTCCCTAGTCAAGGTATAGCCGGACGTGGTGAAGTGCTTGTCATGATATTTTTCTTGTTTCCATCAGTAAATTCGTGCTCGTGATGCTCGAATATCAGCAGAGATATACTCATCGATATGCTCGAATCGGTTTTCTTTATTCTTCTAACCCGCCCCGACTGGGGGGCAGTAGACCGCCCCCCCCCCCTGAGGTTTTTCTGGTATTGTGAGAGAACATACAAACACAGAGCCACAAAATTTTGGGTACCTTTTGCTTCATCATTTTTACATCTCGTGTCAAAATTTCGACCCTAGCTCAGGTCAGGTGCCTGACCTAGTACAGGTCAAACAGACCTATGTCCAAAAACGTTTAGCGCCCTGTAACTTTTTCGCAAAACAAGATATCTGAATAATACTTTCAGGGATAAGTGATCGCGATAGGTGCAAAAAATCTGCTTTCTCAGATTTTTCGAAATTTTCCTTGTCATTGACCTAAGGTCAGGCCCATTTTTAAGACATGTGGTCGTTTTTCGGAAATTGACGGAATATTTCATAACATTTTTAGTGTCGAATGAAGCAGACATTTAGTTGCCGTCATTGGGAAAACTATTAATGACTTCCAGGCATTAACCTGAGGTCAGGTCACAAATGACTGTAGTGAGCCAAAATGTATCACCGTCAAAACCAGCGATGAATGGGTAAAAAATGGTAGAACTAGCTTGCACAGACGTACGTAATACCAGAAACCTCAAAAAGTTTGAAAAAATAGCACATTTTGGAAATAAACAGGCTCTTGTGAATAAAGTTCCTCCAATTGTGTAGATTGGTAACTAAGGGATTTTTACAAAATTTAAGCATGAAAACCATCACAAGAAGCACTAAGATCAATAAAATTGATATGGATAGGCTTTTTTCCCGAAAATAAAGGAATGCTAAAATTAGTTCCCGTCCATTTATTACTGCATACGGCTGCGGCGCACGCCGACAGCGGGCGCGAGAATTGCTGTGTCCTTAACTCGACGTTTCGGCGTATATATTGGACAAATCTGAGAGAATGTGTATTGGCATTTGCGGACCTTTACTTGTGCGCTGGTGCCTTTACCTATGCGTTTTTAGTCACAGCCCTTGAGATTCAGGCCATTTCTCGGTCTCATGCAGTCGGCTATGAAAAAACATATGTAGTACGTAAATTGTTTACATGTTATCTAAAACTAAAAATGAGACCAGTTTCGAGCACCACGTCACAAGCTTTCCAACGGTATGCTTATTTTTATCGTGCGACCAACCGTTCGTGAGTTAGAGGGGGGCGCCCAACTGCCCCTCCCAAAGTCGCGCATGATCGTAGCCGACCGACGGTCGTGCATGGGTTAATATATCGAAATATTGTCCCTGAACTGATTGCTTATATTTTTCACTTTCTGAGCGCAACTTTGCCACACAACTTTGTTACACTTCGTCCATTATCCACAACGTTCAGTAGATGCGGCATCCTCCAGATGGTATCCGTCGTTTACTTTTTCCTTCATTTCTTTGGTTGGAAGACACGTTTTTGGCAAAACGTAGTGCTACAACGGATGATAGGTTTGATGAATACGTGATTGAAAATCTTAGCGTGAAATAGTCTATTGCAAAGGTATGTTTAAAAAGTCTTAACCCTGACAGTGTGCTTCGGTCGCTTTAGATGGTGTTCCTTTTTTGGCTTGGGACGGAGTTCTGGGACATGTAGACATAGACGACTACTGGTGGGACCAGCAGAGTTCGTGTTCCACGTGGTTTTCGTGAGATAGGGCACATCATTATGTTGTGCTTCATTATTTGTTGCTGGCGCATACACGTAAATGATTAATTTGATAAAAGTAGCTTGAACCAAATAATGCCAAAAACTCCCAACGAAGCTTGCCACTACCATCCCCTGAAGAACAGAAGGGTCTGTGCCATTGGTTCATGGCTTCTTTTAGAAGAAGGTCATAGCTTCGTGATTTTTCGAGACAGTCCTCTCAAAATTTTAACAGAGTCCTTAAATGGCTGTAATTAGCAGAATTGCTGGGATTGGCAGTGGTTAGCAGACGTTTAAATTTCTAGGTGGAGGGAATTTACAAAATAACCAGTCTGCAGGATAGGAAGGCATTTTTACTAAACACTGGCAATTATTCGCAAGATATCCTTGGAGCTCTGGGCAACCAATTAGCCCATTGGACCTCATCCTAGTGCTATGGGAAGGAGCTCAATGTTTCGAAAAGCTGGGAATGAAAGCATATGCAAAGTGGAGACATTGTTTTCAGCAGCACTTGTAAAAAGACTGTAGTCACCTGAACACAAATCATCACCACAGACACTTGAGTAAAACAATTGTTAATACTATCTGTAATCCCCGGATAAACGTTCTGTCGTGGGGCTGTTGTTCATGAGTCTTTACGTACGGTTATTCAGAATTTGCATTCCGGGGGATGGAAAAAAGAGCATCATGCCACTGATCTTTGGATGATTTTAACATTGTCTTTGCGGTGTTATATGGAGAGAAATACCCAAAATGGTTCTGGCTGAAGCAAGTTTGAAAATGTCCCTCCACCTTGCGCGTGTTCGTACACTTGGTAGATGCCAGTTACGCCTTTGCTACATCTATCGCGGCAAACGTGGAAAGTAACCCTTGAATCCGTAGTGCCATTTATTTCACAGTGGTGTCTTTTGGCATTTTTCTGGTGCCGGATAAATTTGACAGAATGAGTTGCGCTCGTGTAACCGGATTAGCTTTACATGTACAGTTAATTCATATGTGGTGCACCTCTAGTTTAACCCTATTCCCGGCAGGGGGAGCGGAATCCGCCCCCCCTCGGGTTTTTTGCTTGCCAATTCCAGGCTTTTTAACGCAGCTCCACGAAACTTGGTGACTTTTCCTACGTTTTCTTTCTACGTGCTGTGACAAAATTTCAACATTCTATTTTGCTCAGTGGCGGAGCCAGGTAACGTTTTTGGGAGGCACCTCATGCCATTTTTGGCCATGTTGAGGGTAAAATAAAAATGTCTGCCAAAAACAGAGTTTTAAAGCTAGAACTTAAAACTTTACGTGGATGTATAGCTAAATAGTTGGGCAATGTGCAGATATAATTTTGTTAATCTGAGGTTATTTTACAAGGTCAGGTCAAGGTCAAAAGTCAAAATTTGTTTTTTTTTCGCAATTATTTCGGTGCCGTTTTCTTAAATGCCAAACCCGGAACATGTATGACGTAAAAGGGTGTCTTCTACTTGTGTACCAAGTTTCAGCTTGATATCAGGTCGGGTCACGGAGCTATGACCTAAAATGTTAGTGCGAGTACCCTATATCGCAATAGCCGGAAAATAACATTTTTTGAAATAGAGTGAATTCAAATGATTGAAAACGTTTACAGATAATATTAAATGCACACGAAATCATTTCAAGTGACCCCAAGGTCACTGGAGGTCATTTAAGGTCAAAGGTCACAACTTGATCTGAGAAACGTGTGACCATGACAGTTCCCCCTTTTTCACGTCCCTGGCACCGCCTATGCTAACATTATACAAACATTGTAATGCTATTTGTACTTATTTAGTATAACATGACTATCAGAAGCCAAAAAAGGGTGTTTGCCTCTTTTGTTCATTCATTTGTTAGAAAACTAATCCTCCTATTTTTGAAACCCTGTGAACGCCCATGAAGTTTCTCAAAATTTCGGATTTGCTGACCCATGGTAAAAACCCTATTTATATTCCATCGATTCATGCCAGTTTCATCGAAATCGTTCCATAAACAACGGAGTTATAAGAAGTCCAAAAGTACCCCCCATTTTGACACTTTTTACCCCCCTGTATCCACAAATTTCAAAATTTTGAAAATTTCTTTTTATAAAAATGTAGTTCACGTCACGGCAAATCGATTGCCGTTTGCTGCGATGAAATCGGACAAATAGTTCTCGAGATCTCAGGGGGGGGGCCGAATCCGCCCCCCTGCCGGGAATCGGCCATACCGTCTAGCCCTCCGGGAATAGGGTTAAGACCCCTCTAGCCGTATCAGGGGCCTTTGTTAACGCTTCAGGGGCCTCGCTGGCGGTTTCAGGGAGACCTTTTCTGTGCCAGAAGCTCGCGGAACACACTCGGGGGCAGGGGCGCAGCCAGCCAAGAATTGCGGGGGAAAGGGTCCTCGTCCAGCAGCGGGTCCCCTCACTTCATGTAGGCCCCCCTGAAAAAAAACATTAACATGGCATTTCACAAGAAGCTCGCAAAAGGGTACAACCGGCCCAGAATTTCGTGGGTGGGAGGTGCGTGACCATTGGTAAACAATATCCTATGAGAAGGTCCCTGAGTAGAAATAGCTAGTGAAAATTTTGCGACAGCGGACGATTGCTGTTGCTTAACTTGTTAGTTGCAACCAGCTGGGTCTTACCTGATTGTTGATGATCGCGCCAAAAACGACGCTTTACTGGTGGCCTTCACAGATGTCAAGGAGTCCCTCTGCTGTCTGTCAGGGGGCTCCTCTACACACTAGGGGGCCTCTTCATAGTCCGTAAGCAAGCCCCTCTACAGATCGGCAGGAGGCCGTACAGGCGGCGGCAAGGGCCCTGCATGTCAGCAGGGGCCCCTTCATGCCGATAGGGGGCCAACTATAGGCAAGCAGGGGGCCCCTTCCGACCGGTAAGGGGCCCTTACGGGCCGGCAGGGCCCCATAGAAGAGTAGGGGTACCTCCACAGGGGACTCATGCCAAGAGCCCATGCCCATGCATATCAGATGGGGCCTCTTCATACCGACAGGAGGCCAGCTTCAAGCAAGCAGGGGTCCTTTCCGACCAGCAGGGAGCCATTGCAGGCCAGCAGGGCCCCATAGAACGGCAGGAGGTCCCTCCACAGGCCAGCAGAGGCCCCGAAGGCTGACAGGGGCCCACAGGCCAGCAGGGAGTCCTACAGACTGGCAGGTGGTCCCTACAGATCGGTAGGGACTCCAAAGGCATGCAGGAGGTCCCCTACAGCCCGGCAGGCGTCTCCTGCAGGCCGGCAGGGGGCCCCTGCAGGCCGGCAGAGGACCCCTTGTAGGCCAGCAGGAGCTCTACAGATTGGCAGGGAAGCCCTGCAGGCCGGCAGGGGCCCCTACAGGCTGGGAGGGGTCCCGCACAGGCTGACAGGGGCACTACAGACCGGCAGGGGATCCCCTACAGGCCATTAGGAGTCTCTCTATAGGCTTGGATCTCTTTAAGGTTTGCCGTGTTGGGGCCCGTCTTGCGGTTCAGGGGAGTTTCGCCTAAACGCCTGGGGAGTTTCAGGGGCATTTCTGTCCATCTTAGGAGCCATCTTGCCATCTCAGGGTCTCATTAGCCCTACCGGAGGCCCTCTGACTACATCAGGAACTTCAGCTTTTCACACAGGTCCAATAGACCCATTCGGAGCCCCTATTCCATTCCAGGGGGCCTATGCCGTCCTAGGGACTCAGTCTTCATGTTGTGTGGCCACGTCTGCCCTGTGACCTTTCCGGTGGTCTAAGGGGCAATCTGCCGTGGCGGGGTCCTGTTGTGGTCTCGGGGAGCATTTGAGAGCTCCAGGGGCCTTTCTGCACATCTCAGGGGTCATCTAACCGTCCCAAAGACCCCTGACTGCGTGAAGAACCCGCCGTTTTCACTGAGACCCCGTGAAGCCCATCCGGGGCCCCTTCGCGGCCTCTTTTGAGTTTGAGAGCCATTCTCAGGCCTCAGGGGGGACGATCGTCCCCATCGCCGCCCCCTTGGATCCGCGCCTGGCGCGAAACAACAAAGACGTGGTGGATAAAGTCTAGATAAAGGTATCAAAGAATAGGCAAAGTCCGTAGATCCTGACACACGTCAAATTTCTCAGATCTGTCTAATATTAACGCCGAAGCGTTCAGTTAAAGACACAGTGATTGTCGCGCCGACTGCCGGCGGGCGCCGTAGCCGAGTGCTTCGCAATGATAAGAACTTAACCCTCGCCGGACGAGATGGGTGGATGCCACCCCCAGGTATTGTTTCTGGGACCACGGCAAAACGGTGCACGATAGCGCCTTGAAATCTGGCATAGCTGACGACACATTCACTGCGAAACGGTTTTGGAGTCAAATGTCGCCTTTTTACTGCTTTAGGGCAACAGACATGCATAAACCGCAGATGACGGGTATGACATCGGCTCAGAATGGTAGTCCACGCGAGAGCAGGTCACTTTAGATGGCCCAGTAACCTTTTGAAGGTTACATGAGGTCAGTGACCTAAAATGACCTTTTTTCGCCTTAGAATGTTCCTTTGCATTTTTTGGCGGGATGGTTTTAGGTCTATTTGGCCCCCTTGTGTCGTTTTTAACTGATGACAATCGATTGGTAGCTCCTAAAGATAAATTCTGACCTACCCTTGGAGGTCACTGGTTGACCTGATGGAGTCGACACAGTTACCATTGGATTCCTTGGGCATACGGTTATCGATTTCTTCTTATCCGAGGAGCTAGCTCAGGTAGGGGTCAAATGGCGATGGGGTGCCCACCCACGTCATCGGTGCGAGTGAAAATCCCTCCCGTCCGGCGAGGGCTAAACAAGCGTAAGCATTAGTGCTGTGAATGTTGGAAAACACTGATATGTGTACCTTACCCATATCAGACATTTCCAATGGCATCAAGATAACGTGAATAGAAAAGAGCAAATGGTCGGTCAATTATCTGTTCCCGGTCCGATGAGCCCGGTATGACCAGTCGGAGCTTAACTTTTGACACCATGGTGTCACTAGCAGGAATCCACTCATGTTACCGATGTCTTCCATTAAGTGGCTTTTCATATCTTCAGTTTTTGTTTAACTTGGCTAGGTTCGAACCGTTTGCGCAGATTACCAGTGGTTCATGTTATAGATGCCTTTGCATCCGCATCGTTTCCAAGGGACGAATGACATGGGCGACCGTATAGTACTGTCGTGAGATAACCATGCAGTAATAGTATATGGTATCATCGCAGAGGCGAAGGAGCGTCTCATAAAGGGGGAAGGGGGCAGGGGCCAGATTATTTTCTGCTGACCGGGGGCCGAGGGGAGGAGGTGATAAGGTTCGACAAAAACGTTTGGTTTGATGTGGCGTAAATATGTGTCTGGTACCGTATAAAATATTAATCATTCATCAGAATAGCGCCAGCGTAAAATGTCCTTGCGGGGCTCGACTGAAATGAGACGGTTTTGAAAGGGCTTCACGCTGGAAATCCCCAGCCGGAATTCAGTGGAGGGGGCAAAATCCATCCCTGCCTCCGGCCTCATGTTCGTCGCGTATAGCCTATTTTCGCATACTTTAAATTTATATCTAGGGCGTCGTCAAAAACGAAAAAATGAGATGGACATTTTTGGAAACATGGACCTGCAACGTCAACCGTAGAGCGGCAAACCAGCCGATCGCCCTCCCCCCACGGCCATGCGTTACCAGCGGCGATATTAAATGGCATACGAGCGATCTGAAGTTAAATGCTGTATTCTGTTTGCTAGCTATCGTGGATTATCATTGAAATAAGGGTAAATCGGATTTTGGCATACTTCCGATCAACTATGGTAATCATCCCGAAAGAGGTCGCAAAGGCTGCCAAATTGGCGAAATTTTTAACATTTGACCCCATCTGACCTCGAAGGTGTTGCTCTAGGGTCGCGAAATTTGGACAAATGTAGTTGCCCACAACCTTCAATTCACCTTGAAAGTTTCGTGTCACTATCTGGTTCCTGGGGTTTCGGGAGGGGGGGGGGGGGAGGGGGGGAGTAGCGAATGTCGGGCCTTTCCTCCACTGCGTGTAATTTTCAGAGGCCCTCGACTGCCCGTGTGGAAAACTTCTACACAAGTTGTTCATCAAACAGTATTACACATCAAGTGCTACCAAGACAGATGTCGAGTGTGTCCAGCATTCTTAACTTTACGAACGTTTCGCCAGACATAAGTTTAATATTTTTTACCGTCTATTAGGAATTAGAGTTCTGTCTCCTCCGAAGGAGACCAAAAAACTTAAATGGCATCTTCATTGAAGATATCGCTCACTGCTGCCTTAGGTTAGGACGGGCATTATGCCTTCCCCAAGGTTGACATCACTATAGCTGATGGGTTATTTCCAGTCGTTTGATATCATCGCGTCGTGCAACGTATGGCTTCCCGACAAAATCTACATCCCAATGTTCCCATGTAACCCATGTGCTCAAAGATGAGAACAGAGAAGAAACAAACAAAGCGATTACCCAGGGACGCGAACTCGCGATTCCGAACTGCCTATTTTATGTTAAACGATAATACCACTGGGCCAACCGAGAACGCTACGCTGTGCGCGACTGCGTTGGTCAAGTTACTCGGAACCTAGCCACTGCATCAATGAATGGAAAGCTGGTCCTCTCCTCCCTCTTACGTCGCACGAAACACATTCGTCCATTGGTCAGCGTGTTAACAGCTGTCCGATCTATTACGAAAGGCAGCCTCTAAACATGCTCCCGACACAACTGGGCACCTGTCAGCGAAGGGTTGTAACTGGTAGGGTCGCAACCCGCAGGAGGCGGTGAAGGTTCTGGAGAATGAAACAAAAAATATTATTTTGTAAAAATTTAGCGATACTAAGACAATGCAGATGATCGCATCTGTACATGCTGTGTTCTTTTGACTATGTATTACCTACAGTTCGGGAAATATGCTCCATGTTGTCAAAAAGCCTAATACCTACGATTACTTTCGTGGAGAACCGTATTCTAGTTTTTACCATATATTTACCTCTTTGCTGTGTTTTGGTCTTGATATTACTGTCCCTCGAGTATGCTTGTAGTGAGTGCCATATATATACGATTAACATGCTATCTCACAGTTGTTCATTTGCTAAGCTGAAGCTTGGTTAGATAAACAGCATGGGCTGTTAGCATTATTTCGTTCTTCTTATCATCATTGTTATTATTTTTCATGCTCCTGCTGCTCTCTGTTTCTTGCCAGTCTGAATGTTTCCCACTTTAATGTCTTTTTTCTCTCACCTGTAACTGCCTTGGTGACCTTTGACCATGGAATAATCAGAAGCTAATGGTATGATATGTGCGCCTTCTAAATCCTAATATTCAGTAAATGTTCAACGTAAAATTCGCCCCTGTTTGTTAAATTTTGTTGTTGGCAGGGGCGTAGGACTATCAAGAAAACAGTGGGAGGAGAGGAGCAGAGACGTTTTTGTCCTTAGGGCTAATGTTAGATTTCCCAAAAAAATGGGGGACATGGAGCCCAGTCTCCCTTCTTCTTCCTACGCCTATGTGTTGGCTAGGGTCATGAGCCAACCGTGAAATCATAGCAGGATATAAAAATTTCATCTATAATTTCCCTCGTAAAAACATTGCCTAACGTCAGATAATTCATAAACAATACAGCTAAGGGATGCTGCATAGCAGGCGAGCTCGTGCTTCCCAGAGTCGAGCCTGACTCTGAATTACTTCCTTCTTTTGTTGTTACAAAACTGGCCAAAGCGCAGGAATAAAACAGATGTTGATCAGTAAACTTTAGTCACTTTTGATAGTTCTTTTAAATAATCCGTTTTAAATAATCCTTGAGACAAAAACTGTTGGTAGGCATATAACGAATACCAGCATCCATTCATGCATTATCATGCACTGAAATAAGAAACTTGAGAAGTGCTTTGAACACAGTGGTCTTAACCCTTGAGGGAGTAGAGGCGATTCCGGCAGGGGGGATTAGCCGAGATGAGAACTACTTATCCGATTTCATCGCAACAAACGGCAATGATTTCCGTGACGTGAACTACATTTATAAAAGAAATTTTCAAAATTTTGAAATTTGTGGGTACAGGGGGGCAAAAATGTCAAAATGGGGGGTACTTTTTGACTTCTTATAACTCCGTTGTTTATGGACCGATTTCGATGAAACTGGCATGAATCGAGAGATTATGGATAGGGCTTTTACCATGGGTATGCAAATTTGAAATTTTGAGAAAATTCATGGGCGTTCACAGGGTTTCAAAAATAGGGGGATTAGTTTTCCAATAACGGAATGAACAAAAGAGGCCAAAACACTTTTTTAGCTTCTGCTAGTCATGTTATGCAAAAGAAGTACAAATCGCATTACAATGTTTGTATAATGTTAGCATAGGCGGTGCCAGGGACATGAAAAAGGGGGAACTGTCATGGTCACACGTTTCTCAGATCAACTTGTGACCTTTGACCTTAAATGACCTCCAGTGACCTTGGGGTCGCCTGGAATGATGTCGTGTGCATTCAATATTATCTGTAAACGTTTTTAATCGATTAAATTCACTCTATTCCAAAAAATTCATTTTTTGGCTTTTGCGATATAGGATAGGTGCACTGACATTTTAGGTCATAGCTCCGTGGCCTGACCTGATATCAAGCTGAAACTTGGTACACAAGTAGAGGGCATCTTTCTACGTCATATATATTCCGGGTTTGGCATTTGAAAAAACGGCGCCGAAATTATTGCGAAAAAACAAATTTTGACGTTTGACCTTGACCTGACCTTGTAAAGTGACCTCAGATAAACAAAATTACATATGCACATTGCCCAACTATTTAGCTATATATTCATATAAAGTTTTAAGTTCTATCTTAAAAACTCTGTTTTTGGCAGACATTTTCCTTTTACCCTCAACATGGCCAAAAATGCCTTTTACTTCCCTAAAAATTTTTTTTCCTCCCCCCTTTTAAAAAAATTTTTTTTTTTTTTTTTTTTCGCCGGGTAAAAAAAAGTAAAAAAAAAAATCACTTTTTTTTTTATTTCTGCTAAAAAAAGTGGAATTTGGAAAAAAAAAAACCCGAGGGGGGGCGAATTCCGCCCCCCCCCTGCCGGGAATAGGGTTAAACATGGCAAAAGACTGTATGAAAAAGCCCGTTCTGGACTGCGTGGATGAACGTTGTAGATCAGTATGCAGCCAAACGTTGCTCAGCACCCGAAAACTTCGAAAGATCTTTGTTGTAGTCTTGGCAACATGTCATGCAACTGCAGTCATATTGCGCTCCCAAGGGAATGTAGAAAGGAATGCACAGTTGGGTTCGCAATCACCGAAATCAGTGAAAAAGCGCCTGGTGTACTGTGCGAAAAGGATGCGTCGCCTGGGATTCAACCCCATGACCGTACGCTCCGAAGTCAAAGCACTTACCGACTGCGCTAACGCGACCGGTCAGTCGCACGGCAAACCTCAGCAAAAGGGGAAATCCAGTGCAGGCATATTTTCACCCGGTACGCCATAGGAGTTCGGCTCATGTGACGAAAAAAGTTACTTAGATCATCAAAAGGCAATGAAACGAACTATCAAACGTGCGACAATGACTGCAATCTGCCGATGAAGAACTAAGATACAGTTCTGCGGAAATGGGGTACTTAACTTGTATACCCTATGGGCTAGTAGGAAAAGAACGCCATGGAGCGCTTGTGCTGCCAGATAACTTTGGTGAGGGCCGGGCTTTTAGGACGTTGAGGCTGGAATAATTTCCCTACACATTGGTCGCTCTTGAATTTCCGCCCTCGACCTTCGGTCTCAGGCAGAAATTGCAACAGCAACCTCAGTCCAGGAAAACTATCTTACCGGCGCCGTGGGGATTGTATTACATTTATACCATCGGACTAATGTGAAATAATGCATCGGTTACCTTCCTTTGGATTACCCAAATCTGCAGTCTCTGGGAAATCCGTTGCATGATTAAGCACAACATTAGCGGGAGTACGTAGCGAGGTACGTAAGATAACTCATGTAGGTTGTTTGGGTGGGTGAGGGTAGGAAGTGAATGGCACGCGCAACACTTTTTATTAAACTTTACCTTTTGACCTTGTACAGGGGAAACTCGCGGGAAAATTCTACAATTATCCACAAAGATGCACTGTGGAACACGGAATTTAGATGTCCAAAACAAGGAGCAAAATAATCAGCTAATGTAACCACCAAAGGTATCCGTTGAACCGGAATTGGACTATATGAGTGTTGGAGTCAGGATATAAACGCTCGTTAGCATTTACATTGGTTTCAAAGCCAACCTTGAAAATCATTTAGATTAGTCTCTGAAAATAAAATAATTAAAATTACATTACTTATATTAGTATTCCCAATACTAATTCTATAAATAATATAAAAGTGTACTGCAAAGTTGAAGTTATACTGTAAAATTAAAATCGTATTCGCGAGCAATTGCAAACCTGTGCACAAGGAATTCGAGCACTCACTAGACGCAACTTGAAACTAGAAGCTGATATCAGTTGCTTGTCTTCGATCATTTGCATCACACAGTGACTTATTTACAAAGAAAATGAATCCGAAAAACAATGGCCGGAAAACATACGATATGTCCTTCACACACCATCCACTTTGGAACCCAGGATACGGTTGGCCCGCTGGATGACCTGATGCAACGGTCGATGCGTAAAATCCGTGCATCTGAAGTACATGGTTAAGAACATCATTACACCTTCTCCATGCTCGGTTGGCTTAAGACTACCAATGCGCACTTACGACTTTAAGTGTTTATAAGACGCTATTCACATAAGCTCGTGACAGCGATGCGCCATCGAGTGCACGTATGGCGTTACCAACGTCTTCTATAGGCACCATACCACGTCACACCAAGTCATAAGGCGTGAAACATATTCTGGGACATTCTAGTGCTCTGCTGCATTTCGTCCGTGTCGTCACACACCTTTAGCAATCGGAAGTAGTGCCTGAACTTCATATGTAGAAGCTGCAGCTGCTTTGCCCTGATGGCCGGGAGGCTCCTTCCAAAACTGTCTGTCTTTCCCCCGTGCTGAGACAAGGTAACTTCAGCGCTGTAAGTCTACTGGCTCTCAGGCGGTCTTTGACGCCCATTTCGAATAATAACAGTTGCAAGGCATCATCGCCTGTCTCTTACTTTACCACAAGATCGGAAAGTTTGTCACGCAAAAGAACAACTTTGTTTGCCACTCTAAAAAACAAGTGCATCGTATCGAGTGCGACAACCTGAGCGCTAAGTATGGCACGAGCGACCTATTCTTAACCCGCGCACGACCGTCGGTCCGTCCCGAACATCGGCGACTGGGAGGGGCAGTTGACTGCCCCCCCCCCTCTAACTCGCGAACAGTTGGTCGCACGATAAAAATAAGCATACCGTTGGAAAGCCTGTGACGAGTAGAGCTCGAAACTGGTCTCATTCTTAGTTTTAGGTAATATTTAAGCTAATTTACGCCCTATATATGTTTTCTCATAGCCGACTGCATCAGACCGAGAATTGGCCTGAATCTCAATGGCTGTGACTAATAACGCATAGGTAAAGGCACCAGCGCACAAGTAAATGTCTTCG
This sequence comes from Capitulum mitella, assembly GCA_030062745.1. Taxonomy (NCBI): domain Eukaryota; kingdom Metazoa; phylum Arthropoda; class Thecostraca; order Pollicipedomorpha; family Pollicipedidae; genus Capitulum; species Capitulum mitella. The sequence continues at coordinate 382,850 of CP099841.1, read as the reverse complement.
GATGCCGATACACGTCTAATTTCCCCAGATTTGTTCAATATATACACCGAAACGTTGAGTTAAAGACACCGTAATTCTCCCGTCAGCCGTCAGTGTGCGCCGCGGCCGTATGCGGTACCAAATTGACGGAAACTAATTTTGGCGTTCCTTTATTTTCGCGAAAAAAGACGATGTTTGTCAATTTTATTGATCTTTGTGTTTCTTGTGATGGTTTTTCATGCTTAAATTTTGGAAAAATTGATTAATTGCCAATCTACAAAGTTGGCGGAGCTTTATTCGCGAGAGCCTGTTTATTTCCAAAACATGCTACTTTTTCAAACTTTTTGAGGTTCCTGGTATTAATTACGTCTGTGCAAGCTAGTTCTGCCATTTTCTACCCATTCTGAGTAATTCATCGTCGATTTTGACGGTAGTACATTTTGGTCCACAACAGTTATTCGTGACCTGACCTCAGGTCAATGGCTGGAAGTCACTGATACTTTGCCCAATGACGGTAACCAGATGTCTGCTTGACTCCACACTAAAAATGTTATGGAATATTCCGTCAGTTTCCGAAAAAAACGGCGATATATCTTAAAAATGGGCTTGACCTTAGGCCAATGACCCAAAAAATTCCGAAAAATTTAAGATAGCAGATTTGTTGCATCTATCATGATCACTAACCCCTGAAAGTATTATTGAGATATCTTGTTTTGCGAAAAAGTTAGAGGGCGCTAAACTTTTTTTGACATAGGTCTGTTTGACCTGACCTGGGTCAGGCACCTGACCTGACCTAAGGTCAAAATTTTGACACGAGACGTAAAATTGATGGAGCAAAAGGTACACAAAGTTTCATGGCTCTGTGTTTGTTGGTTCTCTCGCAATCCCAGAAAAACCTCAGGGGGACAGTCAACTGCCCCTCAGTCGGGGACGGGTGAAAGCCGTTAGCCTCTCTTTTGGGAATGCGGCCGATGCTGAACATTGCATGTGCTACAGATAAATGATAGAATGTCGGGAAGGACGGCGAAAACACCATCTGAATTCGGATGTTACGTGTGAACATTTCAGTTGCATCAAGAGCTTCACCATTGGATATACAACTTATGCTCCATATTTGAATGTTGTGTGCAGATATTAGACGGCCGGATAGGAACGCCTAAATATTATAAGTAAGCTTCCTGGAATCCGCTAGTCGTATTTGGTCAGATGATCACTCTGATTGCTGAATACAGCAGCTGCAGCAGCATTCTGCACCAGGGGATATACATTGAAACTGCGACTTGGCATGTCACTACGGACGTTGTGAACAAATCTAAAACTCCACAGAACTAAAACCCCAACAACTTCTGTTTCTTATACATGGCGCCACTATGCAAAGGACTCGTAACATGTAGCACATACCGTGGAGCAGCTTGTCCCATCGAAATGATTTGCAACTCACGCGCCCTCGCCGACACTGTGCATCATTTTTCGCGGCACCTGCTCATCGGCGATTGATATCACTATCGTAACAAAACGTTTTAGCGGCAGATCACAGGTGGCCATCCAGTCGGCCGCAAAGATTTTATGTTTGAGAACACCTCATAAATTCCCAGTGGAACGCAACAGAGGAGCACTGGGCGAGCTTTTCCATCCTTTAACAGGCACGTTTGCCTCCTCAGGCAAGTGCAGCGCGTCGCGGGCGTAATGAATGGCAACCAAGGCCGACCAGAAGATAAAGCTACCATCGGGGTAGTGTCGATCTATGAAGGTAGCAATCCTTGCCGCTGATCATTATGACACGTGGCACGCTTCACGCTGGCACAGCTGGAACATATCACTGGTCCCTTCTCTTCCGTCGGCGACATTTTGTTGTTGACATTTTGACAACATGTTGGCATACTGTTAAGCCCAAGATCTCTACAAAGACAGTTAGCAAAGCTAGTGACGTCCGTCGAGATTCTTGGTGATTTATTCTAATGGGTTAACGAGGCCATAAGAATAAAGAAAAAACACTGAAGCACAACTGAAAAATAAAAAAATGTGGGGGAGAAATGGAGTAAAAATAATCAGTGAACTAGTTCTTTGCATTTGGCCGATAAATACAAGTGCATGCATAAGCTTCAATCTTACGAAGATTTAAGCGATTTAAGCGTTTTAATTCAGTAAGAAATCGAACTGGGCTGTACTTTTCACTGAACTTTTCCACTTCCTTTTAACACTGTTCGCGGAAGGCTAGACGGCATAGCCGATCCCTGGGGCAGAGGGGCGTGCGGCTTTGCCCCCATCCTAGATCTCGAGAACGACACGTCCGATTTTATCACAACAAAGGGCAATCGATTAGTCATGTCGTAAATGACATTTTTATGAAACGACGTTTTCAAAATCTTGGAGGGGGTGGATACAGAGGATAAGAGGGGCAAAAAATGAAAAATGGGAGAATTGTTGAACTTATTATGATTCCTCTGTTTTTGGACCGATTTTGATGCAACTGGCATGCATCGAGGGCTTATGGATGTGACTTGCACCGTTGGTCCAAACGTCTGGAATTTGGAGAGTATTCATAGGCCTTCACAGGGTTTCAAAAATGGGGGACATTTTTGAAAAACGAATAATGTTTAAAACACTTTGTCTTACTAGTCATGTTATATTGAAAAAGCGCAAATCGTATTACAGTGAATAACGCTAGCACAGGCGGCAACAGGGACATAGAAAAATATAACTGCCATTGCCACGTGTTCATCAGGTCAACTTACGACCTTTGACCTTAAATGGTCTACAACGACCTCATAGTCACATGGAATGGCTTAAGGAACATTGCACATTGTTTGAAAACATTTTCAATCGTTTAAATGTACTTTGTTGCTAAAATACCAGTTTATGGCTGTCGTGATAGAGGTTACGCGCGTTACAAGTCACGTTACAAGTTAGGTCATAGCTCCGTGACCCAACTTGATATCTGCTTGAAACTTGATACTCAAGTAGAGAGTACTTTTCTAAGTCATATGAGTTCCGGGTTTTGTCTTTGGAAATGTGTTGACAAAACTATTAACATAGGACCAAGATCAACAAAACATCAAAAAATTTATGCTTGCCCAGGTATTTACTTATACAGTCATTCAATGTTTAAACTGTATCTTAAAAGTTATATTTTTGGTAGCCACTTCTCTTTTGCCTTCAACAGAGACGAAGATGTCTGAAGGTGCCCCCAAAAATGTGGCCTGGCTCCGCCCCTGAGCAAAACAAAATTACCAAATTTCGGTATGGTACATAAAAAGAATACGTGAAAAAGTTGAAGAAGTTTAGTGAAGTTGCGTCAAGAACCCGGGAAGTGGCAAACGAAAATCCCGTAGGGGTGGATGATTCCGCCCCTGCCAGGAATATGGTTAAACATGCGTGTTTCTTGATACCTGGCTGATGTTTTCAAAAAGTTTACCAATAGGACTGCTCCGTAGTTTTGGTGCCGAAGACGCAAGGGAAAAGGATCAGTTTTTTTCGAGTGGAAAGAATATGGAAATGCTCTATTTCACATTGCCACCCACATGAGCAGCTTTCAGGGAAACTTGCCGGTGGGGCGATAATGCTCCTCACCTCCCTTTGGCCTCAGGTAGTATCTCCGGTTGCATGGCATGTCGTCCCCATCTCGGGCGGAAATGTCTCATGCCGGCCATTATAACGCTAATGCCGTCACCCATCCTTACGATTTCTCCAGGCGGACGGTCCCAGCGTGTGTTCTCATTCTTCTTCTATTTGAGTTTTACGTTGGGTGTCTTGAATTGGATTTTTATTGGAATTAACTGATGCATTTTGAACAGTTCTAGAGCGTGTGAGAGATAAAGGTAAGACATAGCATTTTTTTTTAGATGACATATCTCCTTTTCCATTGCAGCTACGCCCAGATCTCGTAGACGTGGTTTTGCACTGACCGATATATGCGTGTCAGTTGTTGTTCCACTCATTGTGTAGTTTGAGTTTAACCCGCTAGATAATCGATGATTTAAAAATGACTGAACCCCATGCAAATGTTGCAGTTTACCCCAATGCCGAGGTAAGCTGTTCCAAGGACAAGAGTAAGTTGTAATATGATACACTGCATAGTCGTACATCCCATGCTTATTATTGCCGAATGTAGGAGGCCCGAATTTTGGTGTAAGGTGTTGTAAGGTGCTGAAAGGATAGGGAACGTTATCAAACTTAAGTGCGACAGCGGAAATGGTTTTGCTTTGGCATCGGAAGGCCTCGTTGGGGCAGTATCGTCCCTTTCCCCCGTATGGAAATAGGGTAACCAATTAGACCATAAATCTGAAGACAGTGCATGATGCAGAAATCTGATTGTTGGAGTCTGCATTTCTACCACCGGACACCCACCTACAAACCGCTAGCATTTTTGGGCACTGTGAGCCATATGTGATTTCACGCGAAACACATATTTTGTGAATTGCTTTGATTTTGATATCATTCTTACGCCAGAAATGGTAATGATGGCTTGTCCAGTTTAGACGCAGTGCTGTGAAACACGTCATTTTATCGGAAACGATGACCATGTCTTGCCTTTGGTGTTGCATGTCATTTAGTGATGGTCCTGCAGTAAAAAAAACATTGCAGTCTGTGCAGCATTCGATTCCTCATTTCATTCACAAAAGAATGGTGTATGATTATATGCATTATAATTACATAGGGTTTAACTCTGGCTAGTATCCGCTGTTTGGCCACCTTCTGCATTACGGGAGAGGTGCGACCCCCCTATCCCAGGCATTTCCAGATCTGGCGTCATATGGCAACGAAACAAAATCGAACATGTATCGTGGTCTTTCAGTTACACGATGATGCCCGTTTTTACCCTTTTAGATCACACGGTGACCTTACTAGCGAACTGGAAAGATGACATGTTGGTGGATTCTGGCTTTTATTAGATCCTGAATAATGTAACCTATAGGGGGTTTTTAACCAGCCCTAGACAAGAGGAGATGGCGTACGCCCCTCCCCCTGCCAGCAAAAACACATCTCAGTCATTGTCATGGTAAATGAACATTGTTCCCTGATCATGAGAGGCATCAAAGAAGGTCGCGTTTGGCGTCTGGAAATGGTATATGTCGACAGACTAAAAGTGGGATCTTTGTGAAAACAAACATCTATGCTAAAGGCACAACAATGAATTGAAACCGTAGATACTGCCATTTAAGGCGTGATTCAGTAACAATTTGATTATTCTGGTTGGACTATTTCCTTGTTCTTAACTGGAATTTGCTCCTGGTCCCTGGTTCTCTAGTGAACAGTTCCCCTTTCCCGATTCCGATTCCCTTCGACCGAGCTGTGGGGGAGCTCTTCTTTCAGTGATATGGAGCAAAGGATTTCACACCGTCAGCAAACACCGCACATTGCATTTTTGGAGGTGTCTGTACAAATGTCGTCCAGTGCGTTTTTTGTTGGCATTGTGGGTCATAACGTCCGTGGGATTGATTCTGGGATGGAGGACACATTTGTGTTTGGTGTTGGTACGAGGATCGTGATTCAGAGCGTTTAGTGTTCAAAATGAGAGCGTTATCAAACACGTTTTACGTCTGCATAATAAACATCTTCCGGTGTGTCCTGTATTGACACTGATGACAACACCATTGCATGTATAAATGGTAATGAAGCGGCGTGACAGCTGCGTCTGTTGTCCAAACTGAGAACGTTACGTCGTCCGGTGTGTTTGGTATTGGTGATGCGCGGTCGTCATCTCACGTGTGGGGCGATCATACTGCAGAAATCATGCAGATGGATGTCCTGCAGACAACGGCGGCTCCTGACTTTTCCCGAATTCTGAGGCATTTCGTAACGACATTACGATAAGATTTGTTCATGTGGATCAAAGACTGACAGCAATTTTATTTGTTTCCGGGGACGATTGTTTTTTTTTTTACAAACACGCTAAGACAATCACGCAGACGTCAGCGACACACTCTTTTGCCGCTAAATTGAGTAGAGGCATCTCTCAACTTGCGGCGATGCGTGTAGAGAATAGCATTTGGAAGTTAAACTGAATGTACCCCACGCGTGTGCAGAATATTCTGCTTGACTGTCCTGGGGACCGGCGTTTGTTTAGCACTTCTCCGTTATCATTTGTGTTGTGAGTCCAACGTCGGGCTGCTGTATCTGCGGAGGTGACCTTTGTCCCTCGCAAGATGGCTCGTGGGGTCAGCACCCTCCCAAAGTTCAGCGCCTTCCTGGGGTCACTAAGCCTTGACGTCAGTAAACATTATCGCGCCGGACGGTGCGTTACTCAGTGAGGTAGACTATGAGGGACATGCCAGAGAACCCGAGAAACATGCAAGCAATGCTGACAAAGGCGTTCTGCGAGTGCTCCAGTTCGTCGGGCACCAGCTCCATGAAGGTGACGTGCAGGAAGACGCCGGCGGCCAGTGCCTGGCAGATGCCCGAGATGGCGAACCCCGTAGCGCCTTGCGCCGTGCCGAGCGCGATGCCCAGACTGATCCCCAGGGGGATCATGGTGGTGAAGGCGCAGATCAGACGCAGACTCTTCCAGAATGTGACGTTCTGCTGCGCGATCTTGACGCCGATAGCCAGCCCGACCAGCGACTCGTGAATCAGGATGGCTAGCAGCAGGTTGAGCAGCACAGACAGCGACACCTGCAGGCCGATGGCCATACCCTCAAAGAGCGAGTGGAGGCTGATTGCTGCTAGCAGCATGAAGAAGCGCAGTCCCGAATTGCCGGACTCGAAGACGGCGCCGTGGCTGTGGCCGTGCGCGGCCGGCTCTGCCACGTCGCTGTTGGTCGGGCGGTGGCCGCCCTCGGCCTCGCCTTCGCGGAGCTGGATGGCCTCGGCCCCGGCCGACTCAGCGTCTGCCGTCGGCAGCGAGAGCCGCGAGGCCACGCTCTCGGCCATGTTCTCGATGCTGAGCGCGCGCATGCCCGGCGTCTTGTCCTGTGAGCTGCCACGGCGTTGCAAACACAGCGCAATGTTCTCTACCGTGAGGATCAAGAAGAAACCGACCAGAACCAGCGACTCGCCTACCGGATAGTGGATCTCCACGTCCAGTTCCAGCCACAGCTTTCGGAAGAGGTCCTGCACCATCGGGATCAGACCAAGGAAACACAGGTCGAGGAACACGCCCGACGCCAGCGAGTTGGCCACCGACACTACCGTGCGGAAGCCGCGCGACTCCATGCTCAGCGTCCTGGAGTTTCGGCGCATCACTATGCCGGGCAGCACGCCAATGGTGGTTGTCACCACAAAGATGACCAGGATGCCGAGCACCTGCACGACGTACACCTCCATGGTGGCGCCGGTTACGAGGCGGCCGGCCGGCGGGCGCGCTGCTCGGCTGCGCTTCAGGTCCTCGCTCCGGGCGCCCACTGAGCACGACTGTCGAGCGGCGGCTGCCGGTGCCCGGGCCGCCACCGCCGCCGATAACGAACCGAGATTGTTTTGGATAGACTGACGCGGCGGCGGAGGCGGCGGCGGCGGCGGCGGCGGCGGAGGCGAGGGGGGGGACAGCAGCCAGAGCTCTGCAGTACTGGCCTGCTGGCTTGGTAGTATTGTGAAACTCGGATCAAGCGGGATGAGATCTAAGGAACCTGTTGTTGTCCCGCGTTCCGTCACCGTCCCCATGATGCCGGTTGTTGGCGTTTCCGGCAGGCCATACGTGGTGGCGCCACGTATTGCAGACATCGGGAGCAAACGATATCTTCGAGCCCTTTTCTTCCCCTGGGTTGCCATTTGCATGTTGAATAGTCCTGAGCTAGATGGGGAGCAGTTCTTTCCGTTGACCTACCTCTGGTGACGTCGCCACTGGCACTGGTTAACTGCTCGGGTTTCGATGGTCCGCACCCGCCCGGGTGTAAGGTTATAAAGCCATGTGACGAAGTCGGCTGACGTGTCATCATACCACAGCAAACGAGACACAGCGCTGAGGATGGCACCAGACCTGTTCCGGATGACTGCTTCCAGACCGCAGCTTGATGACGACACCAAGAACACGCATAATGGTATCGTGCCTTGGATGCTGCGCTGGAACACACGTGCCCTTATGCTGGTATCAGTGTATTAAAATTTGCCAAAAATGGAAGGCATGATTCCAATTCCCGGATCCTTTTGCGTTCGAAATGGCATGAATCCGAGTTTGAATCATTGTCTTCCCGAAAGGAATGACTCCGATTTCAAACCATTTTTTTTTAAAGAGTCAGAATTCAAATCCTAATTCCAGTTATATGACCATTTAACAAATGTGGATTTGGATATACGAGAAGGCATACAATTGCGTTCCTAAGTAAGTCTGTAAACTCTTGAAGTTCATCGCTCGCCGCAGCCGATAACGGACTGTTCAGGAAAGTCGTCTTTAATTAGCCAATACACCACGCCGTGCAACAGGCAGTAGCAGGCATCTGCGATAGGTCCAACCCGCCCAAGGTCGCCGCCAGCAGACCCCGCGGCGAGACAATCGTTGCAGAACCCGAGCATTGGCCACTGGCTAAAAAGAGGCAGAGCCTCTGTTCCCGCCACAGAGAATTTACTACGATACGCGGATGAGAACTGCGACCACGGTCCACAGACAGGCTATGACACTGGCCTTATGATTACAAGGTCTTGCACTGACCTTTTGCCGCCACTGGCGCCGGTCACGCTAACCATATCCCCGGAGGGCTAGGCGATATGGCCGATTCCGGAAAGGAGAGGGGTGGATTCGCCCCCTCCCCTCTAATATCAGGAACTGTTAGTCTGATTTTGTTGCGACAAACGTTTTATTAATATAGTTGTAATATGTCTTATTACATATATAGTTGTAATATGTAATATTATGTATTATATTATTAATATCTTGTATTTATTAATATATTCAAACAAACATCGTATTTCTTTGGGTATACGTTATCATCGATTGAAAAAGCGTGAGAATGAAAGAACGAAATTTTGGGGTTTACAACACAAAAAGGGGTTTGTAGTAATTTATTGTAACTCCATTGTTTATGTACCGATTTCGATGCAGATGCTACGAGTCCTGAGCCTATGTAAAACACAGGGTTATTTGAAAAAATGAGGGTTTTTTGCGAGTAATGTTTTACACCATTAGTTAAAGGTATCGCAATCTGCTCGTATAAGAATAGCAAAGACGGTATCAGGACTATGAAAAACCAGGCTTTTTCGCAAGAAGATAGGGAAAGTTGCATCATGTGGATGATGTTAGTCGGTTGATAATTTTTTTACACACCATCTGTTTGGATTTATAACTTGCATTTATAAATAATTAACGCATTTCATACACCCAGTTTGGTTCGCTTTATTTTTTTACTGTAGCAATAGTCACGATATGGCAAGGGCGTTCTGACCAGTCTGGTAAATGCAGCTTGCATTTCGAACTGTTAAACAGGACAAATGCCTGAGACCTGTATTCTTGACAATTTCACTGGGCGCATACAGTGGACATGAGGTGTCTTGACTAGCTTGATCAATGCCACCGCACAAAGAACAAACAAAAAAAAAATGGCTGACCGGCGACCTTAGTAAAAGCAGTTAGTTGTAATACCAACATCTGAGTTTGTCATTCCTATACGTTTTCCCGCTCGCTCCCAAACATCATGCAGCACCTCACAACACCCGAGATTGACGTCACTTTAGGGCTTGGCGAGCAGTGCGCAGCTCACCACATCCGTTATGTTTAGTAGCGGCTGCATGGGCCGCACGTCTGCACTGCATGCTTTGCGCACACTACCTCGTCACATTTTTGACGCCGGAGCAATGTTTTCGGAAGCTTATTCTTGTAAGCATTGCAGCCTTCCTTTAGGAGCTCGGCAAGACACCGGGCACACTGACAAAGTCTGTCCCCTTCTCGACGCGGCAAACCACCGCCTTGGCTGGCACTGGCCTAGGGAGTCGGCCGTCCTTCGTCTCCGAGAACCATCCTTATCAGCTGTACTATCTTTCTGGACGAGCCGGAGACGTCTCGGGCCCTAACGTGCCACGTCAGCTCCCATCCGAAGTCGGCCGAACGGAACTTGCGAGAGTCGGTGTCTCTATCACTGGGAAGAATGTGCTGGCGTTCACCCAACAGGTGGCCAAGATGTCGTTCAGCGCACACAGCGTCGTCTTTTTTTTCGATTTTGTCTTCGCGCTGTAGTTTCCGATTCATTGGTCCATTACGACCGTGCCTCATTTTGTATAGTCGTAGAGCCTGAACACCACCAGCCTTTGTCTGGCGTTTTCTGATACGCCGATGATGACTGCCATGGTGGTCAGCATCAGCTCGTTTTTTTTCTCGCTCCTATTTTTTCTGTGTTACATACGAGTGGAGCGAGTCTTTGTCCTCTGCTTCCCAAACGCACTTCTACGAGTATGCGTCTCATCCGTGTAGCATTTTCATCTCTGCTGGTACGCCCTTCCTGTTGGCATTGATTGTGGCAATAACCGTGACTTGGTGTGCTAGCAGCCACTCTGCCAGCGGTATAGAAGTGTAAAGACAGTCCATTGGAATGTTCATGCCTTTGATTTTGTTGTGCTCCGCCATCTGCCTCACCAGGTGCTGTACAACCTCAGTCACGCCTGCCCTGTAATACGGACCAGGCTCATTAGCTGGCTTGCCGCAGTATACACTGCTGACTTTTGTGTAGGCGTACTTCACGGCGTTGATGCTGCGGAAAAACATGCCATATTTTTCTAGCTTGTTAGGGTTGGACTGCCTAAAGCCATTTTCGGTTCTCATCGGGCACAATTCGTCTATCGAGAGCATCTCTTCGACCACCATGGCTTTTAGGCAGTTTCGGCTGAAGACCTCGAAAAGGTCTCGATAAGCGACGCAACAGTCTGTTTGCCAGCGTTTCCGGCGAGTTTCGGTGTCATTAAAAGAGAGACGAAAGTGCAGAATCATGAAACGCTTTCGGCTCATCATAGCGGCGAAGACTTCGTGTTCGGTCTTTCCGTGGTAAACGCGTTGTACGCCGTGCAGATTTTCTCCGAGTAGACCGGGGGAATATATGAGGCCGATGAACGCCGTCATTTCGATGGCGTTAGTGTCCTTGTGATTCTGGCCGTATGGTTCACTCTCCAGCCAGCTTTAAGTCTTGGATGTTTTTGTTAGTTTTGTTGACAAGGAGTGTCACAGTACACACTGCTACATGCTACATTTCTTTTCAGAAGAAATGCTAGCATTTGTTCTGAGAAGAACTGCCTCCACACCTTCTCTGGGTCGTCAGCAGCTCACGTTGGTCCTGCTGCGACGCCGGGCCTTCCATGAATCACTTTTGCACGATCTTGATGGCCTACGCTGCTTGGCGGAGCTGTCGTACACGTAACAATTCCTTCTTCTGTTGATCTCGTCGTTTTCTTTGTTACCGCACAAAACTTCTCTGCTTGTCCGGCAGCATGATATACTGACGGGTTGAGGGCTGACTATACGTCATACACCTGCGCGAGCAGCTTGTTAACCCGCGCACGACCGTCGGTCCGTTTCGAACATGGGCGACTGGGGGGGGGGGCAGTTGGCCGCCCCCCTCTTACTCACGAACGGTTGGTCGCACAATAAAAATAAGCATACCGTTGGAAAGCTTGTGACAAGTAGAGCTCGAAACTGGTTTCATTTTTAGGTTTAGATAATATGCAAGCAATTTACGTCCTATATATGTTTTCTCATAGCCGACTGTATGAGACCGAGAAATGTCTTGCATCTCAAGGGCTGTGAATAAAAACGCATAGGTAAAGGCACACCAGCGCACAAGTAAAGGTTCGCGGATGCCGATACGCGTCTAATTTCTCGGATTTGTTCAATATATACGCCGAAACGTTGAGTTAAAGACATGGCATTTCTTCGCAGTAGCTGTAGGCGTGCGCTGCTGCCGTATGCGGTAACAAATTGGTGGGAACTAATTTTAGCGTTCCTCTATTTTCGCCAAAAAAGGACGATCTATGTATATTTGTATATTTTGTTGATCTTAGTGGTTCTTGTCATGGTTTGTTCATGCTTAAATTTTGGAAAACTTCATTAGTTACCAATCTACACAATTGGAGGAGCTTTATTCGCGAGAGCCTGTTTATTTCCAAAATATGCTACTTTTTCAAACTTTTTGAGGTTCCTGGTATTACTTACGTCTGTGCAAGCTAGTTCTGCCATTTTCTACCCATTCTGAGTAATTCATCGTCGATTTTGACGGTGGTACATTTTGACTCACTACAGTTATTCAAGGCCCGACTTCAGTTCAATGGCTGGAAGTCATTGATACTTTGTCCAATGACAGTAACTAGATGTCTGCTTCACTCCGCACCAAAAACGTTTTGAAATATTCCGCCAATTTCCGAAAAAACACGACATGTCTTAAAAATCGGCTTGACCTGAGGTCAATGACCCGGAAAATTCCAAAAAACCTGAGATAGCAGATTTGTTACATCTATCACGATCACTAATCATGAAAGTATTATTGAGATATCTTGTTTTTCGAAAAAGTTACAGGGCGCTAAACCTTTTTTGACATAGGTATGTTTGATCTGACCTAGGTTAGGCACCTGACCTGGCCTGAGGTCAAAATTTTGAAACGAGAAGTAAAATTGATGAAGCAAAAGGTACACAAAGTTTCGTGACTCTGTGTTTGTTCGTACTCTCGCAATCTCAGAAAAAGCTCAGGGGGGCAGTCAACCACCCCCCCCCCCCCAGTCGGGGACGGGTTAAAGATGTTTCTGGGTCAGACGTTGATGTCGACACGCCAGAACCAGCACCCACAGCGTCAGCGTCAGCGGCCGGACGGCGGCGGCGGCGTGTCAGCGGCGGCGACTGAGCGGCCGCGGCCGGCGCGCGGCGGCGAGCGGACGCGGCCCCATGGCCGCGGCCGGTCGCCTGATAGTCGAGGAGCCCTAGACGGCACCAACGGCAGCAAGTTCTGTTGGCGCTCGGAACTCGTATAGCAAACTCTGATTGGCACGAAGTCTGACCGTTAACTCGTCCCAAACAAGTGACTCAAATGTATAGGAAAACAAATGTTGTTACTGGCCTTTGTGGGTGTCCGAACAGCCATGACGGTCAAATCAGGAGCCGTAAATACTGTTTATTTGTTGGCAAAACGGTTTGTCATTCTGGTCTTATTACAAGCAAGTCCCTAACCCGGCACTGTCTGAGGTCTTTCGCCACCCGCGACCGCCTAGGGAGAGGTTACCATCGATCACCCTTCGTATTTCTGGAATTAAGGGTCAGATCTGCATGATTCTAACGGCAATCGATAGGGCATATCCTTGTTTTATTTCAGCGCTTGGCATTTGAGCTCTTGGATCGACCCGTGATGTCGCAGGTCACGAAAATGTCACACTCGATGGCCGAAAAAATTTCCAATGTTTTTAGCAAGATCTGGCAGTTACACCCATAAAGCGACAACTTTGACATTGGTACCAAATGGAAGATCGCCCTTTTTCATGCCGTTTTGCCACAAACAAAAGAGGTAAAAGCCATCCTGCAGCAGCTTTGGAGAGTTCTGAAGCTTCTAATTCTGAATATATGGACATGTGTGGGCAGTGATGTCCAGAAGTTAACACGTCCATCGTACTTCTGGTAGCTCTTTCCTATTCAAATTGGGCTCTCTACCTCTCTGTTAGCGCTATTTCATTTCAAGCTGACATGTACATAGCGCGACACTCTCCTGACGTTTCATATTGTTAACAGTTTGGGGAGCATGATAGTAGCAGCGCTCGGCCGGCGCCGCCCGCCCGACGGCAGCCGACCCTGCGGACACCATTCGGAGAACCGGCCATCTGATGTGTATCAAGGCAAAAAAATCGTAGTTTTTGTTGGATTAGTATGATTTTCGTTTCTTTAACTCCTTTCGGTCTCAGATAACTTTTAAAATTCTTCAAATATTCAGACTGTCGACCTATTAGCCTTCTATTGTTAAATCTAATTACATAAAAGACAACGTACTTGCACCATTCGTAGGCCTGTTCATTTCTCTTCCAATCGATTTGCATTTTGCGATGTTTTTTCTTCCTTCTTGAATACTTAGCTATGTTATCTCACTACACGTCGTCAAACGCGCCAGACATCACGTTGCCATTTCGCTTCTGCAACGCAGCCATCTTATGACAAAGTATTGCTTGCTAGGTAACTATAGGTTAGGTCATATGATGTAAGCAACTAGCTCATAAACATGGTTTTCAGGTACTGTTAGGACTCCGGCATCGTCTTTTTTTAAACGGCGTGCAAGAAGCTCGTCATGAATTGACACAAAGACCAAGCAATCAGGTCATGAAAGTCATCAGTGATTTAAAATGAATTCATCTTTGGTCAGTAGGCACATTTTCACAACAATGATTGGTCCTCTTCTCTGAGACAAATCTTGAGCTAGTGAACAGCGTATTGCAGATACGGAGCAATAAGTGTCGCATTTGAGCTTCTCATGAAATTCTACATAAGGGACATATAAAAGGTTAATGGTTTCGTCTTGACTAAATCTGCCGTAGTGAGCTATGCTTATCTCTGGCATTTTTGAAAAAAGTGCTGCTTTTCTTACAACCGCGAAATTAATTGATATTATGTTTAGCCAGTTTGGCCATATCTGCCCTTCCAATGTTCTAAAGCTGTCGGCTGAGAATTGCCACTTTTATGGCTGTGACCTGACTTGCGACGCCGTGACTGACATTGAGAACGACGCCATTGTTGACCTTGAGATCAACAAGTGGGGCATAATTGGGGCTTCAGGAGGATGAACTATACATTTCCGTCTGAACTGTCCAAAGTTCGCGAGAAAACGGTTGAGGAGGAAGAAAATGCTTCCCTTCCTTTCCTCCCTTCCAGTAACTGCTGGTTAACATTTGCCTCACTCCCATACCTGGTTATGATTCCCTTCAGCATTGGTGGGACTCCCACACTTGGTATAATGGGCGCTTGGCGATGGGGAGTCTCGATTTCTGTTCGTTGCAAGCGTGTTACGCCTTGTTTGGTTCAAATAAAAGACATCAAACGCGCGATGGCCGTTGCACTGCCGTGAAACGTCAGTAGCGAATGCCCCAGTGAATCTCGGGTCAAACTAAGGGTAATGCGTACTATCGTGCTGTCAAAAGTACAGCAGTACCATCGTGCTTGGTTACGGGCTGACATTTACTCCCATATGCTTATTGATTTATTCATTGTTAATCTTAGTGACTACCTGTGCACACAGGCCTTAACCCGGCACCGCCTGGGGGTGTCAAATATGGCACCCCGTCGGCTTTTCGTGAATAACTTCTGAACCGATAGAGCTAGTCAAATCAAAGTTTAAGTACCTGCTCATCGGTCAGTTTTACATATTTTGAAATCAAAACCACCTTCATGTTAGGTCAGGTCATGGAAATACGTCATAAATGAACTTTTGCATACATGCCTTCGAGTCTTCGGGCGGTGGCGCGAACATGCTTTGTTTTCTTTTTTTATTATATTCGTCATTAACAGTAATGCATAGATTATTTGGATTTACGTAAGACACGTTCCCCAAAAGGATGTACAACAGTAACACGGCAACATAAGGAGTCATGCTAGCCACATGCATGATGACAAATGGACTGATTTGCATCGTAAGACTAGATGTGGTTGCAGCTGACTTTCCCCATCTTTCATGCCAGAGAAGCAAATATGAATGCGCCTCTTAGCAAGGTTCACCAAAGACAACGTGAGGTCATGTTGGTTCACGTCATAGGTGGATATCGAAACGAAATGAAATGCAACATTGTCTGTGAAAGATCATTCATTAGCACCAGAGCAATTATTGTTCTAACAATAGGAAAACGAATGTCTGTCCTCATCTGGCTTGACCTTAACCCGAGAAAAAGCAGACGAAGCAGACTTGATTGTCAGGAGATGTCATTTCATTTCTGTTCTTGACGCAATTAGGAATCCCAGCAAGTAATTATTGCTCTTTGTTAGGAATAATAATGTAATCGCATCTGACCTGACCTTTACTGACCCTGACCGCATGAAAAATAGGTAATGGAAAACCAGTCATCAGAAGGTTTCAGTTCCACCGTTTTCGTTACGTGGATCAAAACGGCTGCGGGTAAGTATCAATTTTGCCTGGTGGAGTGAAGTCAGTATTTCACCTGACCCAGGCTGACCTTGATCCGACATCGTTTAACATTAGGGCATGCTTCTCAAGTACAGGATCGTGATCATTTGTTTCATGCCCAGTTGAAGGTTGCTCTTTAACCCTATTCCGGAAGGGCTAGACGGTATGGTCGATTCCTGGCAGGGGGGGCGAATTCGCCCCCCCCGAGATCTTGAGAACTACTCGTCCGATTTCATCGCAACAAACGGCAATCGATTTTCCGTGACGTCATCTACATTTTTATAAAAAGAAATTTTCAAAATTTTGAAATTTGTGGATACAGGGGAGCAAAAATGTCGAAATGGGGGGTACTTTTCGATTTCTTATAACTCCGTTGTTTATCGACCGATTTCGATGAAACTGGCATGAATCGAGAGATTATAGAGAGGGCTTTTACCTTGGGTCCGCAAATCTGAAATTTTGAGAAAATTCATTGGACGTTCACAGGGTTTCAAAAATAGGAGGATTAGTTTTCTAACAAATGAATGAACAAAAGAGGCAAACACCCTTTTTTGGCTTCTGCTAGTCATGTTATACTAAAGAAGTACAAATCGCATTACAATGTTTGTTTAATGTTAGCATAGGCGGTGCCAGGGACATGAAAAAGGGGGAACTGTCATGGTCACACGTTTCTCAGATCAACTTGTGACCTTTGGCCTTAAATGATCTCCAGTGACCTTGGAGTCACTTGGAATGATCTCGAGTGCATCAATATTATCTATAAACGTTTTCAATAATTTGAATTCACTCTATTTCAAAAATTTCATTTTATGGCTATTGAAATATATAGAGTACGCGCACGAACATTTTAGGTCATAGCTCCGTGACCCGACCTGATATTAAGCTGAAACTTGGTACACAAGTAGAAAGCACCCTTCTACGTCATGTTTATTCCGGGTCTGGCATTTCAAAAAACGGCGCCGAAATTATTGTGAAAAAATAAATTTTGACTTTTGACCTTGACCTGACCTTGTAAAATGACCTCAGGTGAACAAAATTACATCTGCACATTGCTCCAACTATTTAGCTATACATCCATATAAAGTTTTAAGTTCTATCTTTAAAACTCTGTTTTTGGCAGCCATTTTCCTCCTACCCTTAACATGGCCAAAAATGGCATGAGGTGCCTCCCAAAAACGTTGCCCTGGCTCCGCCCCTGAGCAAAATAGAATTTTGAAATTTAGTCACAGCACGTAGAGAGAATAGCTAGGAAAAGCCATCAAGTTTCGTGAAGCTGCATCAAAAAGCCTGGAATTGGCAAGCAAAAAACCCGAGGGGGGGCGGATTCAGCTCCCTCTGCCGGGAATAGGGTTAAGACCAGTATTGCCGATGATATGATGTACGAACCGGTGTCCGTTTTTCCGACGTCATGCTATGCGTTCTACGTGATCTGTGACGTCATCAGTCACGTGGACAGGGCCAACATAGTATTTTCTGAATCGTAAGACTCAAGGCTATCGATTGGTCGTAGACTTGGCGTGTACCAAAAACACGCCAGGCGATGCCGGGTTAACGTCACACGGTCAATACAACAGAATTTGGTCCCATTTTTCGAAAATCGTATTTTTTTTACTTTCTCTTACTTTTTTATTTAACTGAATATAATTTTATATTTCATTTGCAACTGTTTTGTAATGGTGACTGTCAACAGGCTGGCATTCTCCATAAGCAGGTTTTTACCATGTCACTACATTTCGATCCACTTGTACATTATTGCATTCCTGCAGTCTCAGGATGCTCCATATGACTGGAACGATAGTGGAATTTCAGAGGAAGGCAACGATGACAGCTGTTCTCCGAACAGTTTGGATATTTCACGACGTATGTATTCCCTAACTGCGTCTGCCTTTTTACCATGCCACAAGGCCTGTGCTTGTGATCTGCCAGCTGCAAACAGCGTGCAAATCTCAAAACGCACGAATTATGTTATGCCGTTTGCTCGGTGAAAAGGGAACTTGGAGATTCACGCAGAAATATCAGAAATGTTTGGCATCAGTCATAGCTAAGCAGCATCTGACTGTAATTTGTTAATGGGGATTTTAACTGAATATCAATGCTATCCTGAACCTCACAGTGAAGTTATGTTTGCGTATGGAAACTTGCCACCGTAGGTCTCATTTCCTGTACTTTAGTACATTGGCATTTCTTGTGAAGGTGAGTTACGGATTTTAATGTGGAATGTTCCATTCATGCAGTGATCTTATACGTGCATCCATGTTATCAGGACATCGCTGCGGTTACTACTGGTCATCGCCCACCACTGTGCAAGGGTCGTAGTTTCAGAGGTTCTGCTACGCTTACTGGACATACGGATTTTCCCATACGCCCTGGATGGATGACGGGAGGTACCCTTGCATCCTTTAGATCATCTGACAATCACTCATGTCACAGCTCATCGTTTTCCGTCTTCCCTGTCATCGCAATGGTTTTATAACGTTCCTGAAGGCAGATAATATTCTTGCAACGAAAGGTTTTATAATTGGTCAGTCACTGGAGCCAGTGATTGTTCTTCTCTTGAGGTCACGGTGAGGTCGATGAAAAGTCAGAGACTATGGTGAACCTTGTTTACGGGGCTAGCGCCGCAGACGACGTCTGATTATCACAGACCTGAGTTCTAGGTTTTGACGACCATAAATATCATTTGCATTACCGAAGCCAGCGACGACAAAATCCATTCCACATCCAGTTCATAGTCATTTTCAAGTTGTATAAGGTCAGGGATCTCACACGGACTGTCAGCTTCAAACACCTGATATAATGGCATGCACACATCTAAGCAATCTTGTATCGAAAAGTGAGTTCATATCATGTCAGACTCCTGAGACAGAAGCTCGGATGTGTATCAGATCTGTAAAATGACTTGAAGACCCTTGGAAATGGTGTCAAATCAGTGATCTAACATGATCTGGCGATGCTTTTTTGGTGAAGGTGCGGAAGTAAACCGTATTGAATCCTAGGCTCGTGATATTTTGACTTGGGCCATTCGTCAACAGTCTAGAAACCTCGCGGGGATGAAAACTTTGCTTTCGTTTGGCTCAGGCTAGGAAACGATCGTTACACAGATCAAGGCGATCTGGAATGGAACTGATGTGTACAGCTCATCAAGGTTTGAAGTCCTTGCACCTCACAGCAGCTCCCAGGGCGAAAGCAAAGACTCTCAGCAGCTCTCTGGATGGTCGCAGCGGCTCCCATCAGCTCCACGAACAAACACAGCTGCTCCCAGCAGCCCTTCGGATGAACGGAACAGCTCCCAGCAGCTCCCCTGACGTATGCAGCGGCTTCCAGCAACTCCGCTGACGACTTCTCTCCTCCCCACAGGTTGGAGAGTGGACTCCGAGCGGCCGCGTCAACATCACCGATTACGAGGCCTTCTATGATCCCGGCACTCTGAACGTCACGCTCGTGGTGACAACAAACCTGGTGAGCGGAGGCGTTTGATGGATCCACCACTGTCCCGCTAGTTACAGAGTACGACGTGGTTACGTCAACTGTGGCCTTAATTTGTTACTTCCTACTGGCCGTTTTGCGGTTCGATTTTCGGTTCCATTCAACATGTTAATTTTTTATTTTCGTCTTTGCCACTGTGTTAAGCATTTTGTCAGTTCGAGTTACTTATTTCGTACCACAGGGTCTAGTTCGCAGTAGCTTGTACCTGCTTTCCCGAAAATTCTGAATGTGTAAAAACAAAACGGTTTGATGACTTTCGAAAAGCTTTTCTGTGAGACGCAATACACTGCGTGTGGAGTAGGACGATCAGAGCTCCAAGCGGCGACTTTTGAAACAAAGCTAAAACCGCAATATACATTTCCTCTTTGCACGAATAAAATGATACAAAGCAACTCGTTTGCATTTTCTAAAACTAGCTTCGACATGTGTGGACATAACTATGGCGTAAAACACAGTATAATGCCTCGAACGTGCGATGATAGAAAAATGTGGCCTCCGAGCGGGTAGTTGATAATATTCTGGCAGTATATATTCTTTCCTTTTGCAGCGGTACGGAACTCATCAAGTACCGACCTACAGCTACCTCTCCCATAATTCGGACAATTTAAAAACGTAAATACTGGAGGATTTAAAGCAAAATTTGCCCCTACTTTGTCATATAAAGCCAAGTTTTTCTATTCAGTCAATTGTTGTTTATTTGCACCAAATCATCCCAAAATGGCTCATTGTCCGTTTGGTGACGGCCCATGGGTATTCCCCGTGTCCAAAGGAATATCTCATTTTTAACCAGTTTTGAAACCAGTGTAAGTCCGTGCATTGACATGTGAAAATTGGCCGTCGACGTCAAACTATTCGAACGACGTAATCATTCCTTTGCGTTATCAAATGCTGAATCGCTCCAAAACGACGGCTAACACAAAGCGACGAACCATGATTACGCTTCTCATGCTCAAAATAATAGCTCAATGTAAGCAAGCACAATTTCGAAATCAGTTTAGGCCCGCACTTCGATGAAAATCGTATAAAAAATTGGCTTATGACCTGAAGCTGGTGGTTTCCCGGCAACTTCAACTGTAAATCACGCTGGAATGATGTATTCATCATTCCATCATAAACAGCCCAGAATACAATTACCCATGGTTCAGTTTCTCATGTTCAAAAGAACATACAATTCAGTACAATACAGCACACTTTGAAGTAAAAGTATTCCCTTCAGTCATCACATAACTAGACATTAACGAGCGACGACCATGCTGCAAAAGAACCTGTTGAGGTAAATTGTTAAAGTTGCGTAACATTACAAAGAAACTGCTGAATGATGAAATTTTCAACCTGCTGCTTAAAGAACACTGCGAGGAAACTGATTCGACAGATAATTTTAGGCAGATGGAAAAAATATGGGAATACGGTGTCACGATCACGCACTGGAACAACTGGAGGAACATTTTCGTAGTGAAACGTAGTGCTCTCAACCTCCACAAGCTGAACATCATCACAGCCGTAGGCTAAGGAACATTAACAAAACATACTCCGTCAGCAGTAAAGGCACCTTTGTTCCCCTGCGTGGAGCTATTGATTCGGTGAGACAATCCGAGGAAGACAAAAATGTCGCTAGGTTTTTATCGTACCGGGGTTCGTACGACTCTCCTCAGGCCATTTCCACACCGCGCGTCCTAGGGCGTCGCGGGGAAAAAAACAGCGTACTGCGCATGACGAGACCTCGCGACTAGTTTTTAAGGACTCAGGTCAAAAAATGACCTTCCAGGTCGGGTCAAATGTCAAAAACGCGCAGAAAATAGAACTTCTTCGAGTTTAGGCGCAAATGAACGCCAAAACGATGATGAAACGAAACGGATATCATGGTGCTCGTCAATTAGTTATGAGCCTATCTGTACACCACATGACTATATTTTACTCCTGGAGTCCGGTCCAGATCATGCTAGGCCAATGCTTGTCATGTTGGCTAAAAGACGTTCTTGGAGATGCAGAAGCATTTTTTGCAAAAAATATCACATGCTGAAGCCAAATGTAGCACCTCAGTTAACAAGCACTATTGTTGAATATCATATAAAGGTTATCCTGGGTCATACAAGGTCATCTTAGATCACCCAAGGTTATCTGAAGCCAGTGACCTAGTATGACCTCGGATTAGCAAAAAATCGTAACTTAGATGTCTTAAGAGCGTTTTTCGATTTGATACCCAATACCAAATCTCATTTTCAGCACGTTGTGGTATTGTACACTCGTCACTCCGCGGCCCACGCCGCTCCGGCCAGTCAGAGCAAAAGTCCGGCGTTCGCTGCATTGCGCCCTCTTTTGGTGAAACAAAAGATAAATTACACCAGACGTATATCTTTCGATTTCATACATCTCAAGCAGTCCGAATAGATAGGTTGTTTTGCGAGGCCTATTTTCTGTCGGATTCCCAAACATAAAAAGTAACATGTTTCCTGCCGTACCTCATGACCTCTGTTCACACGCTCGATAATCCCGGCAATGAGCATAAGCCTACGAAATTTGTGCATAGTCTTATAGAACGTACAATTTTGAGTCGATTGGTTGATATTTAACTGTTTTTGCACTCCAACCGTCTTCCAGTGGAACACGACTGAGACCGTTGTAAACCGGCCGCTTCGGCGCGTGAAAACAGAAGACAATGGTTCCCGTTATGACGTCATAGCCCGTTACCATGGCAACGTGTGAGAAGAGTGTTGTACCATTACATACGGAAAGGGTGCTGCAGACGGTGCACCAAGTTTCAGATGGATCAAACGAACCGTTCGAAGTTATCATCGGAAAACCTCAGGAGTGGTTGCATCCATACACATAGAAGGGGAGATCGGCTGCTGCCACTGCCTGTCATTGGGCAGCGCGGTATGAGCGCTGTCATCTTTGTGGTTGGCGTGTTTGTTTGCCATTACGGCCTGGTAATTCAGTGGTTGTTAGAACAAGAATGTGCAGGTGCGTTCTACCGCGTTCATTCAACATTTTTCTGCAAGGAATCCGCTTGGCTTATATGGATCCAACTCGGTTCGGAAATAAAAGCTGGTGGCAAGCGAGCAAGTGCGAGCATTACCGGCACTGGCGCCTTGAATAATGATGGTAGCATAACATGGTGGACAATGATGTTATGGAGACAGGGCTACCTTTCTGCTGTTCACCTAGCTTATGTTGTGTATGTTTTTCACTGAAATGATAAATGGATTAGAAAAAGGCGTGTATTTTCATCTGCCAAATGAATTGTTAGAACATGGTGACTGATCCTCTTGAATAAATGTAAAAAAATGTATCGTTCTCAAACACGAAGTATGAGTAACATTATACCATGCAATTTGTCTGTTTCGTGCAAGGAATTGAACGTCACAGACCTAACAGAGTGTATTTTGTACAGTGAACTGCTTATGGATAGGTCCAGATCGTGTTAAGGAAGCATTAAATCTATCCACGTAGCCTATCCAACGCCCCAGTGCTGACTTCTCTTCAGATTTTGGCCTCTGTTTTTGCCATTTTCAAAAATTTAGGCATATGAGCAAAGGTTTATTTCAAAAATAACTCCATGCAATTAGTACCCAAACAGGGAGCAGAAAGGCTTGGTGGTCCCAAATTTTGAACCAAATGGCCATGGTCAAGATGACCCACAGGGTCTGCAAGAGACACTGATGGTTCAATGCACCATTCTGCATGTTATGTGTCCACAGGTTCCAGGATTGTGTTCACTTTTGCAAGTATGAGTAGAAAGTTAGCAATCTTTTTTGCTTGTATTGCAAGTGTGTTGTACATATAAATGGTATTTCACGATCAGTTTTATGTGAGAGAAGAACTCTAATTCACAAAATATTTATGTCAAAACTCTTGCAATAACAGTTTTATTTCATACATCAAGACTGAATGTGGTAATCCAACATCATGCCACATTAGTGATGAAATGGTACGTGTAGCTTGCTATGCTGGTTGCCACAGCAAAATGAGGTCACAGTTCTCCATTTGGTTTTGCATTTGTAAACTGGACTGACTGAATTGTCTCAATGTGGATGAAATCAATCAATGCAGGTTATTACAAGTAATGGTCAGATTCAGAAAGAATATGTGGTCTGAAATGAAAATGATACATTTAAATTCCATACTGAAAGACAGTCTACACAAAATAAGAATGACACAGTCATTCATCATTTGTGATTGGGATCTCCAGCAACAACATGTGCTACTTGTATATATTATTTAGGCTTATACTGGGGTGTGCTGCAGCCAGGCATCAGCGATGCCATCACTTCACAAACAAAAACCATGTCTACACTTAAGTCTTGTCTGAATTGTATGCATTGCTTTATGCCACAAATCCAGCACAGTGATTCCTTCTTTTGAAGTCCAGAGGTGGTTATCCATGCATTATAGGCATTCTGTCAGGCATCAACTGCCAGCTTCATTTCATATGTTGTTCCTGCCTGGATGATTGGCCTGGGTTACCACACTCATACCAGTGAACCCAGTAGATTTTTATTCTGATACACTTTTGGCAACTGTGGAATGTACTGGTATAGTGTCCTTGGCTAGACTTGCTGCATGTCTTCTTTATTTGGTACAGATATGAACTAATGCATGTGCAACACAAATGTTCACAGGGACATAATTCTTTGCTACTGATACTGTTCTTCTGTACATTGAACCATGAATGGAAACACCCAGAGTGGGAGGTTTATAAGATAAGCATTTTATTTGTTCTCACCTGGTTTCTTCACTCATACTCCATGATACTGTAGCTCTGCTCCCCATACCAGCATGTGGCTTGCTGTTGCTAAATTGATAAAGGAAACTGGCTTTGGTTGTTAAATGATTCTTCATCCCAAATGGATGAATGCAACTGAATGCACAAAGGGGACTTTCAGTCATTTAGAACTTAATGAGGAATCTTATTTGTGAAACTGCTGTCTATCATTGATGGCTGAAACCTGGTTCAGGGTCCTGTACACATTTGCACACAGAAAAATTTACTTATTTCAAAGACTGCTCACACTGCTCACAGATAAATGGATTCCTCCATGTTTCAAAGGGGCAAAGAAGCTTTTTGAGCCACCTTTCTAGTCAGCTGCCACAAGGTAAAATTTTGAAGTTAGGGGCAGCTGTCCCATGGCCCAGTTTCATTTCACTTCCCTGTTGCATAGTGGCAATCATTCATTGTTTTAGTACCCCAAGCTTCAGAAAAATACCCCCAAAACAATAACTTAGCAACACATTCTTCACACCTACTGACCTTATCCTTACCTTTAAATGAATAAGTGCACATCAGTGCAGTTTCACATGTTTTTGAAACAAACCATTACTAATTCTGCACATAATAGGCATTTGGAAAAACACAGTAGACCATTTAGTGCACCACAACTTTTGTCATATCTTCCTGAACTTTTGAAAGTCAAGCTCTCCCTCTTAAAATGAAATGATTACTGTGGTTTTGCTTAATATTTTCCTTCATATTAAAACATAATTTTGCATTCACTGACCAGAATGGTATCCTGCATTTATATACGCCTGCTGTATACTGTTTGTACAACCTTGCTATATTTCCTAAATATGCGCTATTCCTTCACCATACTGCAACCAGGTGGGCTACAATACAGGCCTTTTCCAAACACATTTTTTATTTCAGTAAAATGCATATGCACCATAGGCTAGGTGAAGAGCAAAAAGTCATACCAAATTCCACATGGCCATTTTCCACCACGCAATGCCGCATTCTGTGTAAGCCGAGGCGCTAATCGCACTTGCTCATTTACCACCAGCTTTTGTTTCCGAACCGGGTTGGATCCGTATAAGCCAAGCGGATTGCTTGTACAAAAATGTTGAAAGAACGCGCGAACACAACAGCACATTCTCTTTCCCAAAGCTTTTGAATTATCACCTCGCAAAAAGACGAGTTTTTCCCATGGGCCGTAATGGTAAAGAAACCCACATCCCAACCACAAAGATGGCGGCGCTCATACCTCGCCGGTTAATGGCAGCAGCCTATCTCCCCTTCTACTCGTTTATCTATGTTTGCATCAATCCTCCTATACCGGCTAGGGTTAAAACACTGCAAAGGGGACAGAGGTAAGGCATCCACCATGAGGAGGAAAAATTAAATTTCGTGTATGGCATTATCTCTTTTTTGGAGTTCTTGAATCACGTTGCATTAGATTTGTTAAGATCTTGAAACGGCGTCTTTCATAAAAATGCAATATGAAATTACCTATAATATCAAGGTTGAATATCTAGCCATCTGAGAGCACTCACGGGACTGCGAGCAGTTTGATTGGCGACGTCATGTAATTCACAAACTCATTATCAATTAACAACCCAATCAACAGCCCTGACCCCTGGAGGCCACCTGTCAAGCTATGCTTAATTGCGCGGATCCGTTACGGATCCAGCATCAGAGTGTTCATGACAACGACCAGGGAAAGCCCCTCCGACCCATGTGATTGATTACTAATGCCGATTGGGGTTGTACTTGTCTGGGACGGGATAACGGGCAATCATGAGCTGGCTTTGTCTATGAGTACTTTCAGCTAGGTATGCACCGAATCGGGGTTTTTGTGATCCGGCCGGATACCGAATATGCCGGATCGGGGTGCCGGATATCCGGCGGGATACTGGATATTATGCTTACGTGTTTTTGTTTAGTATTTCTATTGAAAGAATGGAACCGAAAAGACTGAACAAAGAAGAGAAAACGTGGGAAACTGAAAAAAATAGTGAAAAATGTCGACAGTTTGTGAGTCATCCCCTAGTGCATAAACTCACTGTGAGGTTTCCTTAGGTTTCCTTGTAATCAGTAAATAGATGAGCAAAGAACGCAACAATAGTAGCGGAGTTCACCATCTCCCACTGTAGGCAAAGGTGTAGCCACGATTCAGAAATGGGGGAGGGGGGACAAGCTGGGTACAGTCCACCAAGAACATATAGGGCGAGGGGTAGAAATAACTTTTTGGCGTTGCATGACAACTTATGGTTGAACGTCCTTTTGTTGGATTCCAAAGTGCGAGAAATAGTGTCTCCAGTGGGAACTTCCTATTTGATACCTTAAAATTAGGGGGACAAATCGCCACTTCTGGAAAACCGCAGGGGGACATGGGCATCCATGGGTAAAGGCTTCAGAATACGCAGAATACCATTTAGCGCCTTCGTAGAACTAGAATACCTGACTTGACAAGCCTTCTTCACGATTACTAAAGCATGCCTCTCGAAGTAACGGGTGGGTACTAAGAAACGAAGAAATGAAAACTTTTTAACTATAGGCATTTGTTAAACATTACAGGTTTTATCACTGGCATTTGGCTTATGCATGCTAACCACTGTTGGCCTTAAAATCGTGCAAAAATGCGTGAGGAATTTCAGTTTATTTGCCGTCAGGAGGCAATATCAAAGCAAGGTGACAGACAGACTGTCGCGAGACTTGCCCGTGAGAACCGGAACGGCCCAAATCATTTATCTGGAGGCACTATGAACCCTTTGGGACCCACGAGCGACTGTTAACAGAATGCTGGCAACGCTTTAGAGTTGCGGTAATGTTTCCCATGTTGGCAATCACTACCAAACGACCAGATTGAACAGTAACCCGCGCAGTGGAAGGGGGTTTCGCACTAACTCGCACTGGAAAGGGGTCTTAACCCTATTCCCGGAGGGCTAGACGGTATGGTCGATTCCCGGCAGGGGGGGCGGATTCCGGCCCCCCCCCGAGATCTCGAGAACTACTCGTCCGATTTCATCGCAACAAACGGCAATCGATTTGCCGTGACGTGAACTACATCTTTATAAAAAGAAATTTCCCAAATTTTGAAATTTGTAGATACAGGGGAGCAAAAATGTCAGAATGGGGGGTACTTTTGAACTTTTTATAACTCCGTTGTTTATGGACCAATTTTGATGAAACTGGCATGAATCGAGAGATTATGGATAGAGATTTTACCATGGGTCCGCAAATCTGAAATTTTGAGAAAATTCATGGGCGTTCACAGGGTTTAAAAAATAGGAGGATTAAATTTCTAACAATGAACAATAAATTTCATGAATGAACAAAAGAGGCAAACACCCTTTTTTGGCTTCTGCTAGTCATGTTATACTAAAGAAATACAAATCGCATTACAATGTTTGTATAATGTTAGCATAGGCGGTGCAAGGGATATGAAAAAGGGCCAACTGTCACGGTCACACGTTTCTCAGATCAACTTGTGACCTTTGACTTTAAATGACCTCCAGTGACCTTGGGGTCACTTGGAATGATCTCATGTGCATTTAATATTATCTGTAAACGTTTTCAATCATTTGAATTCACTCTATTTCAAAAATTTCATTTTATGGCTATTGCGATGTAGGGTACGCGCACTGACATTTTAGATCATAGCTCCGTGACCCGATCTGATATCGAGCTGAAACTTGGTACACAGGTAGAGGGCATCCTTTACGTCATATATATTCTGGGTTTGGCATTTAAAAAACGGCGCCGAAATTATTGCAAAAAAAAACAATTTTGACTTTTGACCTTGACCTCACCTTGTAAAATGACCTCAGATAAACAAAATTATATCTGCACATTGCCCAACTATTTAGCTATACGTCCATATAAAGTTTTAAGTTCTAGCTTTAAAACTCTGTTTTGGCAGACATTTTCCTTTTACCCTTAACATGGCCGAAAATGCCATGAGGTGCCTCCCAAAAACGTTCCCTGGCTCCGCCCCTGAGCAAAATAGAATTTTGAAATTTTATCACAGCACGTAGAAAGAATAGCTAGGAAAAGTCACCAAGTTTTGTGAAGCTGCGTTAAGAAGCCTGGAATTGGCAAGCAAAAAACTCGAGGGGGGACGGATTCCGCCGCCCCTGCCGGGAATAGGGTTAAAGGGCCCCCTCCGGTCTCGGCCATAGAAAGAGCTAGAAACATGAAATCCTATGGACAGTGTGGGGCTATAACGATTTACATTGTGTGCAATTTTCATGACTCTGGATTGGTATCTTCAAGGTCAAATAGGGTAAAAAAGGCCAACTTTGGACACTTTTTCGGCCCGTACAGGCCATTCTTTACAACTTTTCGAACGAAACGGGGTGTTTGTTGTGCCTTTAAAACGTAGAATACAACTTCCATTTATTTGGCATCTTGACTGGGGATTTCGGGTCGAGGTCATGTCAGGCCATTGACCTATGGCGTCATTTTTTATCTTTTCCAGATCAGATTTCGACTCTGGTATATATTTATGCATATTCACGTGCGCACACGTGTCTTTATTTGGGTCTTTGAACGCATATTTAATACAAATCGACATGTCGCAGAACAAATCTGGGACAGGTTACAAGATATTTGGCCTTGACCTTTAACGACCTTGACCTTCACTGACCTTGGTATATGTAAGCGTATCAGTGTGCGCACACTTGTTTTTATT
This sequence comes from Capitulum mitella, assembly GCA_030062745.1. Classification (NCBI taxonomy): domain Eukaryota; kingdom Metazoa; phylum Arthropoda; class Thecostraca; order Pollicipedomorpha; family Pollicipedidae; genus Capitulum; species Capitulum mitella. Next base: position 353,992 of record CP099841.1, on the reverse strand, counting down.
GGGGCTTTGAATGCATATGTCATACAAACTGACATGTTGCAAAGCAAATCTGGATCAAGTCACAAGCTGTTTGGCCTTGACCTTTGATGACCTTTACCCTTATTGACCCTGGCTGTGGTCTTGGTACGCCCATCACTTATGCCCGAATGACATCACGTGATTGTGTTCAAACGGTAGTCTTAAGTAGAACGCTAGTTCCTTCACAAAGTTCCCATTTGTCAGCGACAACCGTCGTTTTCGTTATGTTTGCCTGACTTCTGCGTAATGACTGCGTAATGCTTGAAACTTCAAAATTTTCCGGCCGATTTCCAATTTTCCTACGTCATTCGACGAGTTATTTCATTGCCATAAATGTCACAAAGTAACAGCAACCAGCTCCCATTCGTTCTCGAGGTATTCAAGAAAAACGGATGGGGGGGGCACAAACAGACCCCCTTCCAGTGCGCGTGTTAAAAGACAGCAGCAGCTCATTCGAGCTGTAAAAACAATGGGTGTCATAACGCGTTCTGGCTGGAAGGTTTGGAATCTCTAGAGCGTACGTGACAAAAAATATTGGTGGCAAACAAGGTTCGGTACCGAAAGAGCAAGAGGTCACTCCAGGTCACCCAAAAACAAGAGGTCGCTCAAATGACCCGCATCCGGAAACTCGCGCGGATCATATAAAATCGGAATGAATGTGGCATCGCCATGGAGGACGAAAGCTATTTCACCTATCACGAGAGGCATTTGCCAGGAAATCTTGGGCACTGTTGGAGTACGTGGAGTCTGTCCAGCAGAAGTACAGCTGAGGCAAGAGAGCAAGTTTCCCCGTAATCTTTTTTCGTGTGACCCGCCATCTCTCCAAGGGGTGTGACAAGTCCGGTTATCATGCCGAGCACGGGTAGTGTTGATGGCAACGTGTACCGTGGGAAGTGCGTAGGAGATGTGCTCCCATCCCATCCTCATCCCATATTTGGATGAGGATTGTTTCGACAGGGACATGTTGATCTGACCAAACTTGGCCAGCGGACATTATGCGAAGAAAACGCTCAAGTTGCTGGAAGAGGCCAGTGCCGATGGAGTGCGTGACAGCAGTCCTCCTATGTGCCCCATGTGTGTCCTACTGAGGACATCTGGAGCATCATTAAGCAGAGGATGTTTCAGGGAAACTGGTACGCAACACCCAAAGTTGCCCTAAAGCGCTGGATGAACCAGGTGATCGCTGTTCTGGACCCACAGGTACCGCGTAAAATGCTGGTGCGCTTGCCCAGGCGCTTGCGTGTTGCCGACAGATGAGAGGAAGTGGAGATGACCCATTAGGCAAGAACTGATTGCAACGTCTATGACTACATTTCTGCAAAGTTTAATGTTCATACAGTGATAAATGTACTGACGGTATGACTTAAAATACTGTCTCATTTCCCTGTGCCCACACGTTATATTTTCTCTTAACCCTATTCCCGGAGGGCTAGACGGTATGGGTCGATTCCCGGCAGGGGGCGCGGATTCGGCCCCCCCCCCTGAGATCTCGAGAACTACTCGTCCGGTTTCATCGCAACAAATGGCAATCGATTTGCCGTGACGTGAACTACATTTTTATAGCAAGAAATTTTCAAAATTTCGAAATTTAGGGATACAGGGGGGCAAAAATGTCAAAATTCGGGGTACTTTTGGACTTCTCATAACTCCGTTGTTTATTGACTGATTTCAATGAAACTGGCATGCATCGAGAGATTATGGATAGGGCTTTTACCATGGGTGCACAAATCTCAAATTTTGAGAAAATTCATCGGCGTTCACAGGGTTTCAAAAATAGGAGGATTAGATTTCTAACAACTGAATGAACAAAAAAGGTAAAACCACTTTTTTGGCTTCTGATAGTCGTGCTGTGCTAAAGAAGTAAAAATCGCATTACAATGTTTGTATAATGTTAGCATAGGCGGTGCCAGGGACATGAAAAAGGGGAACTGTCATGGTTACACGTTCTTCAGACCAACTTATGACCTTTGACCTTAAATGACCTCCAGTGACCTTGCGGTCACTTGGAATGATTTTGTGTGCATTTGGTATTATCTGTAAACGTTTTCAATCATTTGAATTCACTCTATTTCAAAAATTTCATTTTATGGCTATTGCGATGTAGGGTACGCGCACTGACATTTTAGATCATAGCTCCGCGACCCGATCTGATATCAAGCTGAAAGTTGGTACACAAGTAGAGGAGATCCTGCTACGTCATATATATCCCGGGTTTGGCATTTGAAAAAACGGCGCCGAAATTATTAAAAAAAAGTTTTGACTTTTGACCTTGACCTGGTCTTGTAAAGTGACCTCAGATAAACGAAGTTTTGTGTGCACATTGCCCAACTATTTAGCTATACATGCATATAAAGTTTTAAGTTCTATGTTAAAAAGTCTGTTTTTGGTAGACATTTTTTTTACCCCCAACATGGCTAAAAATGACCGGAGGTGCCTCCCAAAAACGTTGCCTGGCTCCGCTGCTGAGCAAAGTAGAGTTGTGAAGTTTTGTCACAGCACGTAGAAAGAATAGCTAGGAAAATTCACTAAGTTTCATGAAGCTTGAGTTAAAAAGTCTAGAATTGGCAAGCAAAAGAGCCGGGGGGGGGCGGATTCAGCCCCCCTGCCTTGAATAGGGTTAATGCATTGTGTGAGAGAATTTGAGAAAGATAAGAAATATTTGGAAAAAGGAAGATATAAATCATAAGATGGGATGCTGACTGCATGCTGGGTATTGTTTCACAGCTCTGAACTTAAGTCCCATGCTTGCAAAATATGTCCGAACCCTCCCGGACCAGTGCAGAAAAGTATTGGTTCCAAGGTCTCCAGATCGATCTGGAACTGCCAATTACATTGACAATGTAATACAACAAGCCACGTTTCTCCTGAAACGGTTTTGGACGCAAACATTAGAGGAACGACTTGATCGGACACCGGGAGGTTAAGTATCCGGCAATATCCGGCCGGACCACAAAAATATCCGTCGGGATACCGGATACCAGATAATCCCTAATATCCGGCCGGATATGCAGCCGGACCGGATATCCGGTGCATCCCTACTTTCAGCCTTCTTTTTACCTAACATTAACCCTGTTCTGCTTTTCACGCTTGTTAATGGTTGTTTCCATTTCTTAGGGAGCGCGGTGACTTGCTTTTTATGCTCTTGAGTGTTGCCGTATGGTTTCGCACATCGCTGGACAGAGTGAGGGTCACTTGGCTGCATGACCTTGGGTCCAACTGCCGGACTTTCTGGTCAGTGTGATCAGTGATAGGTTGAGAGCGGCTCCAGGGGGTCAGACGGCCCCTCTGAAATCTTGTCAGAGGTCATCGTCGCCCCTGTTCAGAGTCAGTGTCATCCTCAGGCGGGTCAGACAGCTCCGTTCGGTCTTCCCCCGCCCCTGTAAAGGGGCCTCAGGCCGGTTCTCTGAGCCCTGTCTAGCCCCTGCTCTGGCGGTCGGTTTCAGAACGCTCCTTACGTTATGATGCGACCGGGCAAAAACTACACGGGCAACGCGCGTTTCTATGGATTCTGCATCGATCTTCTGGAGCTGATCGCCGACATGGCCGGCTTCTCCTATATCATGGAGGTGGTGCCTGACCGGCGCTACGGTGCGCGCGACCCCAACACCGGCGAATGGGACGGAATGGTCAACGAACTGGTTAAAGGAGTACGTACTCTAGACCGTCTGCGGCGTGCAGTAGATCGCGTCGACCGCGCCGTCAACACCTTGCCTGTAGCAGCGCTCACCGCCCGAGACTAGCAGACAACACGTAGTCTGTGACACTGTCAAACATCAGTACGCTAGATGTCACTTCTGAGTAATTAATGTCGTTTAGAAGCACCTCGGCAGACGTCTTCGTGTGGAGTCCAGCCATTAAGCGCGACACCAGGATCTCACGCAATGGTGCATTCGCCGAAAAATGCCTCAGCGAAATCCTTGGACTGAGCTGCGGTGGCAGCCGTTTAGAGCTATGGTTGGACCACGTGCGATAGGATCACGTGAGGGGCGGGGTGGTGCGGGGCGGGGGGGGGGCGATTGGCTCGCTCCCGCGCGTCCGCTCGCTGCGTGATTTGTCCGACAGCGAGGCGACGGCACGTGACTCGAGTGGGAAATGCGCCTTAAAACAGAGCGGCGTGGAGACAAAAAGCATCGGAAACAGGACACCAGATCTCGGTTGGCCTCAGATAAGCCGGCCAGAGCAGGCGGTCGGCTTGGCGGCGGTGCTATCGCGATGGTTTGCTTGGGAGTTCTGTTGAATCGCGATTAAATGTGGGTCTTGGCGACCGTATCAATTTGTATGCAAACTACCATTGTATATGTATGCTGTGATGTTAATGTGAGTCTTCAGCCAGGATGCGAACCGACTATGGCACATTTTGTACTCACCAGGGCGCAGATGTGGAACACAATTATCAGTTGTAAACCCGGCAATCAGCATTTTGGAACGACAGAAGCAATCAGTCTCAGCTGTGAAAATCATGGTGTTGTTTTGGAATGGCAAAGAATTAAGGAAAAATAATTGGCATGTTATCAAACTGTAGAAGCTTTCACAGGCAAGTCTTCTCACATTTAACTGCCCATGAGCGGTCATATCCCTGTGATATGTCATAAAAAACATATATATGATATGTATATAGTCAGCCACATGCATAGCCAAACAACTTTGTTGAGCTGATTTGCCATTAAAGTACATCTTTTAATGCGAATTCCTTGGAGCTCTGATTGTTCTGGTCATGGAAATTTTATGTAGTCAAAATAGCACCGCCAGTCTGAGGAAGACCTCAAGGTGGGCGTGGCATTTAAACCTATTGACTGCAAGTGGTGACGTCGGCCGATTGCTATAAAACTCGTGCGGTAACCCTTGGTCTGCAAACGACAGAGGTTTTGTTTCGCTGACTGTAGCGTCCAGCTTCGTGCAATTGACACCCACGATTAGCTGTTCAACGACTAGAGCAGTTGGGCAGGTAGTTTGACTTCTTTCATGTAGCTTTACGCCCTACTCGTTCTCAGAGATCATTGTTTCTGTTGAAAGCTTCTTAAGCACTCCCAGAAAACTGTCTACCGTAGCATTGCTAGACGAAGGTTTCCGGCTTTACACCATAAAGAACGCTGAGGAGTAAAGGTTGACAGCAGTGATGCTGAGGGGACGGTGACAGTGACGCTGACATTCAGAACCAGAGTCCGGGAGAAGGACGGTGGCAGTGTCACAACCACAGTCCCAGACGACGGTAACAATGGTGGGTGCTGAGAGGATGGCGATACAGTGCTGGCTGCTCAGGAACGACAGTAGCAGTGCTGGGTATTGAAGAGACACCAGTGACAGTGGTGGGTGCTGATGGGACGACAGCGGCAGCGTTGGTCGTGAACCGTATTCCCGGAGGGCTAGAGGTATGGCCGATTCCCGGCAGAAGGCAGATTCAGCCCCCACCCCTGAGATCTCGAGAACTACTCGTCGGGTTTCATCGCAGCAAACGACAACTGATTTCGCATGACGTAAACTAAACGTTTATAAAAAGAAGTTCTCAAAAAGTTCAAAATGGGGGATATATTTGGACTTCTATAACTCACTTGCTTATGGACCGATTTTGATGAAATTGGCATAAATCGAAAGATTATGGATGGGACTTTTGCCATCAGTCCATATATTTGAAATTTTCACAAAATTCGTAGGAGTTCACAGGGTTTTGAAAATAGAACTAGTTTTTCAAAAACTGACTTAACAAAAAGTTAAGAACACTTTTTTGGCTTCTTCTAGTCATGTTATGCTGAGGCAGTGCAAAACATGCGCAATGTTTATATAATGTTAGCATAGGCGGTGCCAGGGACATGGAAAAGTGGGTATTGTCATGTCGCATGCTCTTCAGATCAACTGACGATCTTTAACCTTATATGACTTTCAGAGACCTTGAAGTCGTTTGAAATGATCTCTTGTACATTTAATATTATATGAAAACATTTCCAATCCTTTTATTCACTCTATTTGTGAAATTCCATTTTACGGCTGTTGTAATATAGGGTACGCACACTGACATTTTAGGTCATAGCTCCGTGACCCGACTTGATGTCGAGCTGAAACTTGGTACAAAAGTGGAGAGCACCCTTCTACGTCATATGTATTCCGCGTTTGGCATCTGAGAAAACAGCTTCAAAATTCTTGCTTTAAAACCAAATTTTGAGTTTTGACCTTGACCTGACCTTGTGAAGTGACCTCAAATAAACAAAATGGTATTTTAATGTGGCCCAACTATTTACCTACACGCCCATACAAAGTTTTAAGTTCTTTCTTAAAAACGCTACTTTTGACAGTCATTTTCCTTTTAACCTCAACAGGCCCAAACATGGCTTGACGTGCCTCCCAAAAACGTTGCCTGGTTGGCTTTGGGGCTTAGGGGTGCACCAACTTCAAGGTCATTCGGCGCCCAAAAAAAATTGGCTGGCTCCACTCCTGAGCAAAAGAGAATTACGAAATTCTGTCACAATAAGTAGAAAGAATAGCTAGGAAAAGTTACTAAGTTTCGTGAAGCTGCATCAAAAACCCTGCAGTTGGCAAGCAAAAAACCTGAGGGGGGCGGATTCGGCCCCCCCTACCGGGAATAGAGTTAAGGGGACAACAATGACAGTGCTGGGCGATGAGGGGACAAGGCCAGTGATGAGCGTTGAGGGTACGGGGGCTTCTCCGATGCGTGCGTGGGACTCCGGTATTGTGGACCGTTGAGGTTTAACGTGAATGGAAATGATGGGTAAGCCAGACCCCAGTTAGACTGCTGAACCCGAGTCCATATGACATCGAGTGAGCGAGAGAGCATCTGATCCTGATGACCACGGAACCGTAATCCATCTGACCCGGGCAGGGCACCCGAGCTTGTGACCCAGAAGCCGATGTAACCTGGAGTCAGGCTAGAGCGGAGCCTATGTGACCTTACGCCAGGTCAGAGCGGAGCTGATGTGACCTCGGGTCAGGTCAAAGTGGAACCGATGCAACCTTGGGTCAGATCAGAACGGGACCATTGTGACCTTGGGTTAGGTCGGAGCTAGGCCGATGTGACCTCGGGTCAGGTCAGAGGGGCCGTCTCGGCGTCTGACCTGTGGGCTCCCCCAGGAACGGCCGTACGTCATGCTAAGGCAGGGCGCCAACCTTACCGGCAATGATCGCTTCGAGGGCTTCTGCATCGACTTGCTGCGCTCCATAGCCAGCTTTGTCGGCTTCAACTACACCATCACGCTGAGTCCGGACGGTATATACGGTCTGCCGGACCCGGAGACCGGCGAGTGGAACGGCATTGTGCGCCAGCTCATTGACAAGGTACGGCCGCCCTCGTCGGCCCAGCCCGGCGGCCGCCACCGTCCTCCTGCCTGTTTCCGTCTCTGCCGCGGCTCTTGTCCGGGTCCCTGCTGCGGCTCGTCTCCCGGTCTCCGCCAGATCAGGTTGCCAGATCAGATCAGCAAGGGCCGGGGCAGGAGCCAAGGCTCCTACCCCGGTTCCTGCTGCGGCTCCTCTCCCGGTGCCTGACGCGGCTCCTCTCCCGGAGCCTGACGCGGCTCCTGTCCCGGTCCCTGCCGCGGCTTCTGTTCCGGTCCCTGCCGCGGCTCTTGTCCCGGATCCAGCTGCGGCTCCTGTCCCGGACCCTGCTGCGGGTCCTGTCCCGGATCCAGCTGCGGCTCCTGTCCCGGATCCTGCTGCGGGTCCTGTCCCGGACCCTGCTGCGGGTCCTGTCCCCGTCTCTGCCGCGGCCTGCGGCTCTTGCGTCGACGGATTACCTTTATCCATTTCAGCCTGGTGGAATGTCCATTGGTCACTGACAGGCTGACGTTTCTTTCTTTAGTCAGGCGCCACACGCAACCTTTACTGGTGTATGGATTTTCATGTAGTCTTTCAGAGTCCTTCGGAGGAACTTGCCAGAATTCATGGGGACAGCTAACAGTAGTATTTAGTTCTTTAGGTTGCGCATCTTGTTGATGTAGTATTACGTTAAGACCACTTGAACTTACCAAAAGTTCTTGGAGGTTATTCAGGTGAGAAATCTTTCCAAGTCACCACTTTGTGATTTGTTGTGCCGAAAGTGGTGTAATGGATTTTTTGTATGTGTTTGTTTCTCGCTGGCATGTCACATTTGACGTCACTTTTTTCGTTATTTCCGAATAAAAAATTATTATTGACAGGGAAAGAAGCTGTCTGATGTCATATGGTTAAGAAACGGTTATCGTAACAGATCGTATTCGTTCGTCAAATGAATCATAAATGTGTTAAACGTATTCTGAATTGCTACGTTTTCTAACATCTCTCTCCCCTTGCTCTCTTTCCTTCTTTCTTTTTTCTGTCTTTTTGCCCTTTCTTCTCTCTCAACCCTGGCTTGGTCTCTCTCACAGAAGGCTGATTTGGCTGTGGGCTCTATGTCCATCAACTACGTCAGAGAGAGCGTCATCGACTTCACCAAACCATTTATGAATCTCGGCATCACCATCCTGTTCAAGGTATGTCGCAGCATGTACCTCCTGGTATGTTTAACCCGCGTCCAGCTGGCAGTCGGCAACATGCACGCCTGACTTAAGGGTTGTTGACAACCCCCTCTTTAACGCCTTGCGCTCGTGCGATAGAAATAAGTTTGCCATTGAAAAACTGATGGCAAGTAGAGGTCCAAACTGGCGCCTTATTTTACTTTTTGAGAATATTTAAGCCATGTATGCTCCATATGATCTACTTTTGGCATGGACTACATGGACCCGGGAAATGTTCTGGACCTCAAGAGCTGTGTTTATGTAAAGCTACAGTACAAAGTTTAAGTAAAGCTACGAATGGATAGATAAAAGTGCGCCGATGCGGACAGGGAAGGATCCAGGATTTTGCCGGAAGGGAAGCGGATTTTTTTAGGGCGCCAAAACGGTTCTGCGAGGGCGCCAAATTCACACCGAAAAGGCACCAAAATTGCGCTGGAAGGGCGCCAGGTTCAGTCATGGTAAGGTGTAAATCATGCGAAACGTCCAAGTGTATGTGACGGGCAGCGTCAAAACGACTCATGAGGGCGTTTTGACTCGTGCGCGCTTGAAAGTGGGACACCCTTATTATATATGGTCATATTGCATTATGTACGGCCGCTTGCGCGATGTTACAAGGGCGCCTTTTAAACAGAAGCGCGCTCATGTTCTATCGCACGAGCGTTCGATGTTACACGGGCGCTCTAACGATATGGTGCGTTTGTATCCAGGGACAAAATTCGTTTGTGTCTGCGTCACAAGGGAACCTTTCGACAAAAGGTCGCGTATTATCAGAACATTGACGTGTCTTCGATGTTTCTAGCGCCTTATTTTGAACAAGGCCAAGTAGGTCCTTCACCGTGGTGCCTTAGTGTTTTACGGACGACTTTTGAATGGCAGGGCACCCATACTCTTTCACAGGGGTTTATTTGTGGTACTACAGCAGTGTCTGTTGAACGACAGGACAGCAATAGCCCATCACATGTTTGCCTGTTTAGTGTTAAGGGAGCGCTTTTTGGATGACAGGACGCCCATACTCCTTCGCAAAGGCGCCTCCTTGTTGTCACAGGGGCGCCATTTGAACGACAGCGCAACTATACTCAGTCGCAGGACAAGCTGTGTACTATCGCAGTAACACTTTTTTCGACAGGTTGACCATAAACCACCACAGTGATGCGATCTTGATGTCAGGTGTACCTTTGGGACGATAGGGAACCCATTTTTAATTTGGTCTGAATGGTTGCTGGGGTGATGTTGGGAATCGGAGCCCGTGCTGAGCATAATTTGTTGCAAAAACTCCAACACCTACACGCGATCGAGCAGTTTCATGTAATGACCGATTTTGCGGAGAACGTTTAACGTGCTGCCAAGGGTGCAACATTACCGTTTGACAGTGTGCTTAGACATCTTTTGGCCAGTTACCAGTTGACCCGCGGGCCAAATATCGAACACCGAGGCGACTCGAACCCGTCTTGCCCGGACGGGAGACCAGTGCTCTACCAGCTGAGCTACCGATATCGGTTCCATCACAGGAGCGCATCCTTGGTGTGACAGGGCCGCTATTTTGCCAACAGGGCAGCTATGCACCATCGCAGGGACGTCTCCGTGGGTGTCACAACGGCATTTTGTGGCCAACAGTGTACCCATACATACACCATCGCAAGGACGTTCTCTTGGTGTCACAGGGGAGCCTTTTGAAAAACAGGACACCCGTACACAATGCTAGTGGTGTCTCCTCGGTGCCACCGGTGCACATTTTGAGTAACGGAGCGCCCATACCCCATCACAGGAGCGCACCCTTGGTGTCACAGGGGCACCTTTTGGACGGCAAGGATGATATAGCACTTTGTGGATGCATTTCCAGTGTCACCGGCGCGCCCTTTCAGATAAGTATGACACCATGATTGATCGCAGGGGAGCCTTTTGAATGCTGTGTCATGGGAGGGGCGTCATTTGAATGCCATACTATCGAAGGGGCGCAGCATTGCATTGAATACTATGCTGTTTCGCACTGATGCTACACAAAGGAAAACATCAGTCATGTTCTATAACGTGTGTGCCTCCTTGATGTCAGCTGGACGCCCTTTTGAGAGCGTCATGTCCCACCACAGAGACGCTTTCTTTGCGTCACAGGGGTGCCTTTACACCATCGCAATAACGCCTCTGTATCGTCTGAGTTCTGTGTCACATTAGTATGCGTTAACGATGCCCTTCTAAGGACGAGGCGCACATAAACGATATCATAGCCGCTTCCTCGATGTTACAGAAGTTCCTTTTTAATATAGGGACCAACATGTCGTACGGCAAGGGAGCACAATGCGCATTCTTTGACGACAGGGCTCCTTTGTATCGACGGACAACATATGTCCGTCGAAAGCCTCCACTCTCTCATCCGCCTTCGGCGGCTATGGGTTTCACATTTGGCGTCCTTAACCCACTTTCGGCGGGTTAGGACGCCAAATGCCAGGGGGTGGCCGCACCTCTCACTCCCCCCCCCCCAACGGTGCATCCCTGGACGCCGATACACGTCTAATGCCTCTGATCTTTTGAATGTTGAAGCGGATACGTCGAGTTCACCCTATTCCGAGCTGAAGGGGGAGGGGTATAAGACCGATGTTTTTCGTCTGCCATTTCTGAGCATTTTGAGGTAGAGTCATGAAAGCTGGTGGCTTTTCCTAACATTACTTTTTCGCATTCACTGCCAAAATTTGGGTTTGTGAATTTACCAAAGGCGGGTCCAGGACAAGTTTTTGAAAAGCATGTTCAGCCGTTTTTCGACACTTTTCCGAGCAGAATACTCGACGTGCTTTATTTGATGTTATGAAAATGAGGCCATCACCCTTTTTGTAATGCACTTGTACATGTCATGCCTTACTACATTTTTGATCTGCTGCATTATATCCGTCACATTCTGCATGTCACCTCAAATGTGATTTGACGTAACCTCATGGCCCTTTACGCGGGTCAACACTATTTGTCGTGTTTCGTGGCTTTCTTGGCCAAGGAATGCATTCTGGACACCAACAAGCCGACGAAATGGTTCAAAACCTTTAAAAGTAGGAAAATAGGGCTGAAATTGAGCTGACGTCAGGTCATTGACCTTGACGACGAATTCGAGACAGCACAATTCTTAGGAAAGTCCTCAGCTACTATCCATGAAGGTTTCAGGTCGATCGATGGCACGGCGTGGCTCGTAGAAGACTTTTGTAGTCGGAGGTTGGCCATTTTTACGTGACCTGGGTCAGTTACCTGACGCGGCCGAAAGTCGGAAATTCTACAGGACATGCACAAATGATGTAATAAAAGGTACCGGGAATTTTAGTGCACAGTGCGCCGGCTTTTTGCTATCACTAAACGTCATTGGGGGGCGTCCAGACCCCCTCGTTTGGGGGAGGGACAGTGACAGGCCTAGTCCCATTGATCGCCAAATACCACCAGGATGGCAAATTTTTATTTGGCCACACTTGACATCCGCTCATCATGCCCGAAGCAGCCTGCAAGTGCTGGACAACCTGCACGTTCCGTACTAAACGCGAGATGAAAATCCAACCAGCGCACCTTAGATCAGACCCATTGAAGACCTGTTGGGTTTGGTAAAGGAAGAGGTCTGTTTGAGTGTGTGGGAAGCCAAGGCGGAGCGAATGTTCAAGCAACGCATCAACTGGGCCGTAACAAAAGTCACTGATGAAAGAAGAGAAGCCGTACAGACTCTGATGCGCGAGCTGCGCTCAAAGGTGCACCGCCCCAGCAGGCTCCAGCAGTCTCTATTCGGCAGTCCATTGATATTTTTACAATGTCTACTGAGGTGGGCAACAGTTGTGATCATTTTATTGAAATGCATTTAGAAGAGCTAAAAACGTACCCATTCAATCACTTTTTTTTAGCACTCACCCGTTAGTGGCCAGCAGTGGTCATATTACTGATGGTGGTACCTTGTTGCTTGATACGTGAAAGCTGTTGCCAACTATATAACAGAATCAGGACGCACATGCTGCAGAGGCAAAGAAACGGTACTACAGAGATAGTGTCTAGCGGGACAAAAATGTGGCTTCTTGGTCAATATCATAGGACAGATTGTTTTATTCGCATCCGACTACGGCCCGAGCGGAGTTTCCCACGTTATCGTCTGCAGCCATAACGGCCCCTCGAAACACCGACGCTCAGGACCCAAACCGCTCCTGTTTCGCCGTCCGTTGTCTGAGTTTGGACGGACGCCGCATCGGTCTCTGTCATGTCTCTGTCATGTGTCGCTGCTGCCGGACGGGCGGACGCAGGTCTCGTCGGAGCACGGCCGGCTGCGGCGAGGTTGGCGTTGGCCGCCGGCCCCACATGCCGTCGTCGCCGACAGCGCGCGGTTCGAGAGCGGCGCGCTGCTGCGTCCAGGTGTCCAGGCTTTGGTGTGCGCCTGCGGGTAACGGGTGCCGAGCTCACCTGCCACTGAGGTCCAGGTCACGTGACAGCAGCCGGCCGCTCGTGACTGGTGCCGTTCTGGGGTGGCGGCCGCCGACCGTCTTCAGGTGCCGATCAGGTCACGTGCCGGCTGCCCTCAAATGTCAGGTGACGGCCGTCCTCAGGTGGCAGGTGCCGGCCATCCTCAGGTGAAAGGAGCTTGGAGCTTTCAGGTGACAGATGCTGGCCGAGCGCAAGTGATCCTATCGTGCTTCGCATTCCGTGTTTGCGTTGGACGAGGAGAAAAAGTCGATCCTCCTCGACCTTGATAAGCGTCAGTACATCTGTGTATGCTATATCAAATAGCGCCTCTAGCGATTCTGTGAATGTAACTCCTTTACTTATCAGGGAATTTGAACGTTTTTGCTAGTTGCCTTTGTTCTTCAGCTTCTGCAGCTCAGCGATATTGAGGATGTCGTGCTTATTCAGACGCGTCGGGATGCGGACCATTTCCCAATACTGCAGAACCTCGGCCGCTGTCGTCGTTGCGTTTTTCCGAGTGCTGAGTTTTTTCCGAGAGACGGCTATAAAAAATGGACATCACCGACATTTTTCAAACAGGGATGAGGAACTTGATCCAACGATCCACAAGTCAGTCGAACTCCGAGTTCTTGGTCTCGCCACTCTCGCCATTCTAAAACGTCTAATGTAATCGCCCAATGTGGCAATGACACCCCACCCTGCATCTGGTCTGACCACGCAGTGAGACCAAATGAAATGCCATCGCACGCCTTGAACGTGACGCGCATTGCGTGGCGGCGCCGCTGTTCCCGTCGGGAAGCCACCAGCGAGAAACCACGTGGCTTTAGACGTTCGCGAGCTGGGCCTGGGTATAACAGTCGCGTTGTGCTGATCCTCATATGTGTGAGTTGCACTACTAGAGGTCTCAGGGATGGGATGGCGGCATGACGCAAGCTTCTCATGCCCTGCGACAGGTCTGGTCTGAGACCAGACCTGTCGTTAGAGAGCCCGCAGATCGTTACGTGACTTGATTCCAAGAAGTGTTTACCCTTTATAATGCTGCACTTTCGCATGTGGTAGTGGCCCCAAAATATTGTCCGATCCTCCTGAAACTTTCACAAAGCTGTTTTTCGTCATTGGAACCAACTGACGTGCGCGACAGTATTTTAAAGATTATATTTGGGGGACTGTCGTATTTATTTATTTATGTGATGGGATCATCCACCAAAACATGACCGAGGCCACAGGGGCTATTCTCGATCCCGAGTCATCACACTTAAAGTACACAAGAGGTAAGACACACACACAGTACATTCGTTCCACATGTCAAGCTACTCAACTGTAAAAAAACGTTAAAAGGTAGGCTGTCACGTATGTTTCTAAGATGTCACAGTAAGGTGCTGCTTCAGCTTGCGTCTGAACAGTTGAAAAGGCATGTCAGCGATGTCTGGTGGCAATGTGTTGAACAAAGAGGCGGCGCGGTATTGCCTCTCTCCGGCAATCGAACCACGGATGCGAGGCAGGCTGAGCAGCCGTGATCCTGGTATATCTCCTGCCTGGCATATCTCGCGTGATCCACCCGTTCGCCGTTCAGACAGAACGATGCCGCAAGGTGCTCTGGTCGGCCTATATACCGGATAATGTGCATATAATATATATATATATATATATATATATATATATATATATATGTGTGTGTGTGTGTGTGTGTGTGTGCAGCCCAATGCACATCATGGGCTTGTACACGCCTTGACAGGGGTCAGTCCAGTAAAAATATAAGGGACAGACAAGGAAATATCTACGGTTTGGTGCAATGACACGTCATTGATGCTTTCAATCGCAATGTTACAATTGCCCACTGTTTTGGCTTCCTTGGCCCGCCATTGATGTTTCTTATAGATTGTATCCGTCGACTCACGCAAAGGTTTTGAAATTAGCACAGTGTAGCCAAACTACGTGAGAATAACCAAGACGTTTGTTCGTAGCTGCCTGCTATGTTCGAGACGCTAAATCAGCTATTGCTGCAAGGGTTGTTTTACACTAAATAAATGCCAAAGGCGGGCATAAAAGTCAAAGTGCTTGTAGCGGAGTATGGAAAGGGACAAAAGGCAGTCGCGTACTCCATCTTTGCTTTCCTGGATGTTTTTGATGCTTTTGCATATGTGAAAGGCTAGTTCAAATCACAACCTATCGTTTAAGCCCTGTTTAGTCGAAATCAGTCAAGTAGATCGGCAGATCTCGGGGTTTGGTGTGTGTGTGGGGACGGGGTTGAATCGCCCCTCCCCTCGCATAGATTCCAAACGAAGTCCACCTCATCAAAATAGGGTTATAGGGTTAAAGCGACACGCGCGCATTTCCATTGAACTCCATTTTCAGCTGCTGCACACGAAAATGGGTACTGAAGGCCCAATACAGATAGTAGATGGTTGAATCATGAAATTTACGCAAATGTTGACCAAAATGGGGCATCCTCTTTAAAAGAAAACACACCGAACACTCCTAGTAGTCTAATAGTGCCAATACTAATAGTACTAGTAGTCTCCTAGAAGAGTGTTATTTCTTGGCGGGGACTAAGAACGTAGAATGGACTAAGCCCGTCTCCTGTCAGCATAGTTCGACCGAGATGACGTGTGTGGAGGATTCAGCCCCGTCATCAGGACGACATCTCGTCTGAGCTGGCGGTGCTCTGGAGGACACGCAGCTCAGGCGAACTTGTGTTTTGGGGCAGCGGCGCCCTGCAGCCTCGGAAGCAGCGGCCGTGAGGAACTGCGTTGGACGTGGTCCGTCCCGCTGTTCGGCCGTGAGGAGCTGCGTTGGACGTGGTCCGTCCCGCTGTTCGGCCGTGAGGAGCTGCGGTGGACGTGGTCCGTCCGCTGTTCGGCCGTGAAGAGCTGCGTTGGACGTGGTCCGTCTCGCTGTTCGTCCGTGAGGAGTTGCGTTGGACGTGGTCCGTCCTGCTGTTGGGCCGTGAGGAGCTGCGTTGGACGTGATCCGCCCTGCTGTTCGACTATGTCGAACTTTGAAGATGGTCCGTCCCGCTCTTCGGCCAAGGCAGCGCCTCAACACCCCAGATCCGGCGACGGTCTGCTGCGTCAGATTGACGTCCCCGGGTGACCCGGCTGGCTGCCGTCTGCCGCTACACTGGCTCCCTAACTTCCAAATACGGACGGCAGGATGTAGTTCATTGGAATGGAAACCGAGAGGGGAGACCAAGGCAGAGACTTGGCGCCGGCTGCACGTCTTAAAAGACGAAGATTGTGGTACGAATATGTGATAGCTGTTGTTTCAGTCTATCGGTTATGCCCATTCAGCATTCATGCTCAGTACCCAGAGTTAAAAATAGAGCCAGCCGCTTAGCAGCTACCATTGAGCCTGTCTACTGCCTAGAACGGATAACTCTTAGCGTTGTCAACTTAGAACGGGTAACTCTCGAGACGTTTGCTGTGCGTTTTATACGACATAACTGCATGAAACGATTAGAAATCCACCTGGCAGTCTCTCAACATGCCGATCCGAACATCGTCACATATTACGAAGAGGAGTAAATCTTCGTACAAGCATATCGTTAACCCGCCCCGAGGTTTTTCTGGGATTGTGAGAGAACGAACAAACACATAGCCACGAAACTTTGTGTACCTTTTGCTTCATCAATTTTACATCTAGTGTCAAAATTTTGACATAAGGTCTCGTCAGGTGCCTGACCTAAGTCAGGTCAAACAGACCTATGTCCAAAAACGTTTAGCGCCCTCCAACTTTTTGCAAAACAAGATTCCTCAATAATACTTTCAGGGATTAATGATCGTGATAGATGCAACAAATCTGCCATCTCAGATTTTTCGGAATTTTCCGAGTCATTGACCTAAGGTGAAGTCCATTTTGAAGACATGTCGTCGTTTTTTCGCAAATTGACGGAATATTTCGTAACATTTTTAGTGTGGAGTGAAGCAGACATCTAGTTACCATCATTCGGCAAAGTACCAATGACTTCCAGCCATTGACCTGAGGTCAGGTCACGAATAACTGTTGTGAGCCAAAATGTACCACCCGTCAAAATCGACGATGAATTACTCAGAATGGGTAGAAAATGGCCGAACTAGCTTTCAGAGACGTAAGTAATACCAGGAACCTCAAAAGGTTTGAAAAATAGAATATTTTGGAAATAAACAGGCTCTCGCGAATAAAGCTCCGCCAATTGTGGAAATTGGTAACTAATGAATTTTTTTCCAAAATTTAAGCATGACAAACCATCACAAGAACCAAAAAAACCAATAAAATTTACATAGATCGTTTTTTCGCGAAAATAGAGGAACGCTAAAATTAGTTCCCGTCAATTTGGTACCGCATACGCAGCGGCACACGCCTGCAGCTAGTGCGAGAATTGCCGTGCCTTTAACTCAACGTTTCGGCGTATATATTGAACAAATCTGGGAAATTAGACGTGTATCGACATCCGGGGACCTTTACATGTACGCTGGTGCCTTTACCTATGCGTTGTTAGTCACAGCCCTTGAGATTCAGGCCATTTTTCGGTCTCATGCAGTCGGCTATGAGAAAACATGTATAGGATGCAGATTGGCTTACATATTATCTAAAACTAGAAATGAGGCCAGTTTCAAGCTGTACTCGTCACAAGCCTTCCAACGTTATGCTTATTTTTATCGTGCGACCAACCATTCGTGAGTTACAGGGGGGGCGGCCAACTGCCCCCTCCCTTAGTCGCCCATGTTCGAAACGGACCGACGGTCGTGCGCGGGTTAAAACCACTATTAGAGTGCTTGACAAAACACTTAAGTAAATCTAATACCCTTGTTTTATGTGGATATAGCACTAAGACATCATTAACCCGCCACTGACTGGGGGGCGTTTAACGCCCCCTGGCGCATTTTCTAAATATCTCCGAAATGAGTGACCGCAGTGCTTTGAAACTTTCAGTGCTCCTTTTCTACATCAATTTGGCACATACAGACAAAATTTGGTGATTACGGTCATCCTGGATCATGTCAATATGACGTCATAAAGACAACCATGTTTTGTGGTTTAACTTCAGTTTTAGCTCTTTTCATAGTTTCATCTAAAATGGTGACGGTAGGTTGCTTTGTATGTCGTGGAGACACGACGGGTCAATGTACGTCACCTTTGACTCCATACTGGATCATCTTAGGTCAAACATTTATGTAGAAATTTTGAATTTTAGATGATATGTACATGGGAAGAAGGGAAAGAAGGAAGGCATTTTGATGATGTTTGATACAAAAGGTTTTTTTCCAGCCCGGGGTGATAAGATGTGTAATTCAAGGGCCTTTGACCTTTTATCCGGTCAACTTAGGTCAGGGGTGTTTCTTGCAGACGATAAAGACGTACGTAAATTGGGGACGCGTGTTCAACGCTATATTCGCATTTGCAGGCTTCATCACACCAAAAATGTTGTCACAAAGAGCGATATATGTATATATATCGGTCTTTGCAACTTTGTGCATCATTCCTTGACGCGAAAATGTGCAACAAAGGCAAAACTGATTTCTTGGGTCGTCCAGGCGTTCCAGATCGAGGCCACTTGTGTGTTCGCGTTACTCCGAATTTCAAAGTACAAAGTGTTGCGATATTGCAAGTGCACGGCAATCGGAGCCCTTTAAATCCTTTACCTGTGTTTAAAACTCTTTGAAAGTGCCTTTTTTGGAATCACGTGCTAAATTAAGCCGGAAACACTTATGATATGACCCGTTAGCACAGACGTCACACTCGACGTAGCCTGTGACCTTGACCTTCGATGATCTTGAGTCAGCATAATACGCCCAGCCTCTTGAGATAAATTACCATCGCAACGTCAGTCTCGGTCTCCTTTCCATTGTGATCAGACAACTCTGAACAAAAGGATCACTTCTGAGTGTTTGACCTGACCTGTGACGCCATCAGTTACTCTAAAGTTAAGGAAAATATGTGCCACAAGATGGCAAGGACCGGTGCTATCGATTGCCGTTTAAATCATCCAAATCGGACCTTTGATTTTCGAGATAGACAGGAAGCGTTAAACGCCCCTCCCCCCAAGTCAGTGGAAGGTGGCAAAATACCCCAGTCAGTGCCGGGTTAACCTGTCTTCGTCACGAACACGAAATGTGATAACGATGGTTGAGTTTGTTATCGGTATTTCTGCAGACTGCTTTCGCTGAGGCCGCGTCTCTTCGGAGGCCAAGCTACGCAAAACCTCGCAGCTGGCGCATAAAACAGACTTGCAGTTGCATAACCACCAGCGCGAACTATTCGTCGATCACGATTAGCTTGAATTTTATGAGGGGGGTCAAATGCCCCAATGACTGCATGTGTGGGCGAGCACGCCTTGACAGGCGAGTTAACACGTTGAGATAAGGGTCAATTTGATCCCCCTTGAGTTTTTCTATCAAAAGAGATCCCGAACGGTCCGGTGCAGCCACGCCCAATTTGACACACCCATGCAAAACTGAATAGCGAAGCATTTGGTCTGAAACAGTTGCCAGTGTACTTCATGATCACCGAGTTAGAGCTGACACACCCATGCAGAATTGAACAGTGGATTATTTGGCCTGAAACATATGTCAAGATCCTTCCAGATCACCGAGTTAGAACCGGTCAAAGCGAGGTCTGGTATTAAGAGATGACATTTTTAGCATAAGCTTCAGACTGCTACCACAAATCGACTATTTTCTTCCAAAAAGATCCCGGATGGTTCAGCACAGGCGTGACAAATTTGGTGCACCCATGCAGAATTGATAAGCAAATCTTTTGGTCTAAAACAATTGTTAAGCTCCTTCAAAATTACCGAATAAGAGCGAGTCAAAAGAAGTAATTGCTTTCAGAGATGGTCTCATGGTTGACTTTGAGCTCCTGCTACAAATAAAGTATTAATCACAAAATTTCAAGCTTGACGTGTAGCTGGATGCTTAATGCGTAATTTGGTGTTTAGGTCGGCATTATTTTATCTTAAGCCTGCGAGACATTGCAAAAGTCCACAAGATTCTTATTGTTGCGGGCGTCAAAGAACAGAGATGGCCGCGGGAATTTAATTCGGGTGGAGGTTGTGACTGCGTCGATCCTGCAACGAAATGAATGCTGGTAAGTTGTGGGTCATTCCACGTCATATCGCACAGGTATTGACTTGAACCTTTTAGATTTTGATGAAATTTGGTACGCTCATAGTACCTATCTAAAAATGACCAGCCAGGAATCTTTAGCCCTGGGTGACCCTTGAGGTCAAAGTTACAGGTCGTGAAAGCTCGCCTATTTTTGAAAGGCATTGAATGATCCAAATGCCCATAACTTAGTGACAGATTGTCACAGAAAGGTACGATTAGAGCCATGCAAAAGAGAAACGTTCCAGCTTTCATAAGTAAGCCCATTTTGTTCAGCAGCCTCAGGATGACCTTTGACCTGACCAGGTCACGTGGAACAGTTTAAGTTTGAGTCATGTTCGCCCACCGTGATCTTCGCGAAAATGTAACACAATAGGTTCCCCAGTTTCTTCAATAAGTGCGGCAAAAAACGTTTCTGGGCAAAGCGAAACTTTTTTCAGGTATCTGGACTGCAGTGCTGGTAGCTGGAGCTTGAGAAATATGCCCTAAGGCCACCTGACGGAATATCGATTGATTTCGTGCCTTTTGTTTGTCAGAATGTTCTACAGTTTGGTGTGTACTGTGTCCTATGTGCCTGCTACACAACAGCTTAATTTTAAATGGTTAAATGGTTTGGCGAGAAAGGTCAAAGGTCATCAAAGATCGCGACACCCCACCATGATTCGACCGCTGTCATCCAAATCTGACATACCCATTCTTCACATTTCCCTGAAAGTGACTCTATCGGAAGTTCTTAGGCCTTAAAGCCCACTGAAATAATCTTGGTCGTGCATCAGTGCCTGTGATAGGTCAGCCGAGGCCATTGACGTCGGTTGACCTTGGGTTACCTATTTTGACATCGGATCATTTAAAGATTTCCTAGGCGCAGATTTCGAATTTCACTTCCATTTTTCATAGATCGAGTCATCTATGTTCATTCTACATCTTGGTTAGAAGTTAATCTGTTTTTTTTTGGGCGGGAGGGGCAAGTAACTCAGTCATCACTTCGAGCTTATTACATACGAAGTTGTTATTCCATTTATAATTATTCCAACATTCATGAGAGGTCGTCATGACAAAAAAAAACCGACGCCTTCTGGCTGACACGGAATTTTCGCTACGTGCAAACTACGATACGTGGAAAAAGCATTTATGAAATTGGGAATGAACGACGCAGAAAGTTATCAATGGTCTGAAGTCCTAACAGTTTACCCAAGGTCAGTCAAAGCCAGTAACCTTGGTTGACCTTCAAAAGGCCATTATGTTCCACTAAAACTGCCTCATCTGGCTGAAAAAGGACTATGAATACCCGATAGACCTACTTCTGTGAAAATGTGAAGAACGGGTATGTCAGATCTGGATAGCAGGATATGATTGGTGCTAGGGTGTTATGATCTTTGACATTTCCCGTCTAGCAATGTAAAACTAAGCTGATGTGTAGCTGGCACGCAGAGCACTGTGCACACCAAATTGTAGAACAATCTGGCAGACAAAAGGCACGAAATCAATTAGTATTCGCTAAATAAATAGCCTCATCACATATTTCTCAAGCGCCACATAGCAGCACGTAGGTTAAGATACCCGAAATAGTTTCAGCTTACCCAGAAATGTTTTTTGCCACACGTATTTTTGAACATATTGTGCTACATTTTCTAATCTAATGACTGTTATTGAGCGAAGTATCAGTGACCCCCGACCATTGACCTGAGGTCAGGTCACCAGTAACTGTTGCAAGCCAAAATGCACCGCCGTAAAAATCGGTGATCAATGACTTAGAAGAAATAAAAAATGGCAGAACTGGCTCCAAGAGCTGCGAATGCTACCAAAAAGTTGAAAATTAAAAAATGCATATTTTGGAAATGAACGGGCTTTTGTGAATAAAGCTCTGCTGGCTGTGTAGATTGATGACTAATGAGGTGTTCCAAATATTAAGCACTGAAAACCATAACAAGAACCACAGGAATTAAGAAACATCATTTTGCAAGGTTTATGACACCAAAATCGATGAACGCTAAGAAGAGTTTCCGTTAATACTTTTCTGTATTTGGCACTGACGCTCGCGGTGCAGTGGCGCGAAAATTGCTGTGTCTTTATTTCAACATTTTTCCGTATATATTAAACAAATCAGAGAAATTAGACCTGATCGACCTGATCGGCATCTTTGGACTTTTGCCTATTCGTTCGTGTCCTTACTTGGAGTTTATAAATCACAGCTCTTGAGACACAGGCCGTTCCTCCGTTTCATCTGTTCAACTATGACAAACCCTAAGCACACGCAGGACGTAAATGGCTTACATGTTATTCAACAATAAAAATGAGGCCAGTTTCGAGCTCTGTTTGCCACGAATTTTCCATCGGTTTGCGTATTTTTTCGTGCAACCAACTGCTCACGACGGAGTGGGTCAACCGTCCCCCCCAGTCGTGTCTGCATCTGGTTGACTGCCAGTCGGGCGCTTGTTAAATGTTCTTAGTTGGCCGCGACTGTCCTGCTTCGTATCAGTTCGAAGATTGCCCATCGAGTCTACGCGAGCGTTAACTGTCTCGATTTCAAAGCAAAAAACCTCCCTGCAAAGCATGAGGGAAACTCATGATGCATGCATGTATTCGTGCATTCGTGCACATATTCGTGCATCACACACACGCGTGATATTCGTGGTCGCACACACACGTGATTGCACTCCACTAACCATTCTCGCTGTTTCGTGACACCGGAGTAAGAGCTAGTGCAATGGGCTCGAATGGACGATGCTGTTTTTTATTTCTGTGGGTATTCAGTGAGTAATACTGTGGCCTTACGTGACGTTTCATGCGTAAGAGTGTAGACTGCCGACGCAGTGGCGTCATGCTCTGATTATCTCCGGTGAGTACATGAGGGAAAGGTTTGGGACAAGCCCCTGAGTGTGTTTAGAGCGTAGACTGCCGACGCAGTGGCGTCATGCTCTGATTATCTCCGGTGAGTACATGAGGGAAAGGTTTGGGACAAGCCCCTGAGTGTGTTTAGAGCGTAGACTGCCGACGCAGTGGCGTCATGCTCTGATTATCTCCGGTGAGTACATGAGGGAAAGGTTTGGGACAAGCCCCTGAGTGTGTTTAGAGCGTAGACTGCCGACGCAGTGGCGTCATGCTCTGATTATCTCCGGTGAGTACATGAGGGAAAGGTTTGGGACAAGCCCCTGAGTGTGTTTAGGGCGTAGACTGCCGACGCAGTGGCGTCATGCTCTGATTATCTCCGGTGAGTACATGAGGGAAAGGTTTGGGACAAGCCCCTGAAGGTGTTTACATGTCCAATAGAATGAATACTCCGGACTCCGATCACCCCGAAATTTTTCATAACGGAGTTTTCATTTTTTGACATCTTCTCTAAATACTCCAGGCCAGTCCTGACACGTCACGGACCTATGATATCGTTGTCGAAGGCATATCAGGGAGAGGTTGCGACACAGCGAGGTCGTCAGCGAATAACCAACGTTTTAAGTGTTCTTTGGTGCTCAGTTATGCCACATGTTATGTATGGGTGTCACAAATAGTGCCAATTACCAATGCACATCATCCTTACTGGGTCGAGGCTATCTTAGGTCGAAATCATGAATTGAGACCACTGATCTTTTCGACCTTTCGTTGACCTGGGATGAGTCATAAAGTAATCGGAAACGCCGGTTTACATCGAAACAGCAGTTCAGTTCTCACTCCTTGTAAGAAATCGCTTTGACCTCCCTCGTAAAATTACTCCTACCCCTTACACACACACGCACGCACGCACGCACGCACGCGCGTACGCACACTGAGTAAATGAAAGACAAAATATTATAGGTTCCGTCCCAAGGGGTGCAGTGGCAACCAAAATCCACTGATATCACCTCATTTTACGTCACGTGTAAGATTACCGTGTAAAGTAAAAGTATGGAGAAAAAAATTGTATAGCGAGCAGGCCAAGTTTTATGCGTGTTTTTGTTTCTTCACTCCATCACGTAGGGCTTAAAAGAAGCTGGGAGGCGGTCAGTAGTGGATATTGGCAAGGAATAAACTCGAAAACATTTTAACTCTTGCCATTGTTTTGGCAACCTTGTTCTATGTCAAATAATACCTTTTCCTCAAAGGCTGTGTCTCGGAAAGTAAACATGGACTTGTCAGTTGGACGAACAATGTTTTTCACCGTAGGGCACAGTGTGCAGAAAGAGAAATAATCAAGTTATATCAGACGCGAGTGGTTGCTGAACATTCGCCCAGCTGGCCAATCAAAATAATGCTCAGGCGAGCGTCAGTTTCAAGTCCCTGAGATCTCGAAATCTAACGGAGCTAGAGCTACCAGCTTAACAAGGCAGGTGGACCCTTTGGATTGGACACGGTGTATTACAATGCCACAATGTAGAGAGCCGTTTTTGGAGGGCACACCAAACTGCAACAAAATCGCGTATAAACTGTATCGTTTAGCTCAATAATTCTGGTGAAATTATTACTTCATCTCAATTGAGCCATATCGCTGCAATGTCACGAAGTGTAAGATACATTGTTTCTTGGCCTCTCAAAGCCAACTTTGGCGATGAATTCGAATTTGGTGCCGAAAAAAAGTATGTTTGGTGACCTCAGATGACGTGGAACAGATCAAAACCTTAATTCTCGCCCGGCCGGAGGAGGGAAATCTCCCAACGGTTTTCCAAGCGTAGGAAAAAATGGCGGCGCGCAGCTGCGCGAATTTTTTAATACCTTTTGTTTTATCTATTTTGCACCATGTGTGAAAATTTCAAGCCCTAGGGAGATCAGTTCACCGACCGAGGTCAGGTCAAACAGGTCGACCTCCAGAAAAATTGCAACCCTAATAATAATTTTAAGGGCTGGACAGATTTGAATGAAACTTGCAGGAGTAATAGAATGTGATAAATGTAACAATTTGTATATTTCGGATTTTTGGGAAAATTAAAGGACAGTGACCTAAGGTCGTGTCATTTGTGGGCACGTTTCGATATTTGGCTTAAATTTCGGCAAATTTTTGCGGGATTTTCATACTCAGATGTTGTCAAAAACATGATCAATAACATATGCCACCATCATGTTACCAGAATAGGCGTGATCTTGACTGACTGAGGTCTTGCCCCCGATCAGGGTATCTGTTGCCCGCAACATACGATTTCCATAAAACGAAAACTGCCTGCCTAGAAACAATAATTTATAGTTTCCCGGGGTGGGAATCCACGATGAAATCAAACTCAGAGCCAAAATAAGCCACTCTAAGGTCACCGGAGGTCATCAAAGGTCAGTGACTTCTCATGGCGTCATTTGTCCCAGGTTGACCTTCAGGGCAGTGACAAATGCTTATCAAGTGTTTTAGTATGCTACGGGCATCATCTGCAATCCAGCTTGTTACCAAAACCAGCGGGTAAGTCGAAGCACGATGCATCATAATAGCGTCGCACACATGCATGAAATTAGGTTGTGGCGTAACATAACATAACATAATCTCATTGATTAATTGAGTCATTCGCGCTATAAATGTGTGCTGTATGTTAATCATCCTCCTAGGATTCCAACAAAATGAAAATCACGTTAATTTCCTGTTTTAACTCACTTCTACTTTAACCCTATTCCTGGAGGGCTACACGGTATGGTCGATTCCCGGCAGGGGGGCGGATTCGGCCCCCCCTGAGATCTCGAGAACTACTCGTCCGATTTTATCGCAACAAACGGCAATCGATTTGCTGTGACGTGAACTACATCTTTATAAAAAGAAATTTCCAAAATCTCGAAATTTGTGGATGCAGGGGGGCAAAAATGTCAAAATGGGGGATACTTTTCGACTTCTTATAACTCGTGGTTTATGGAACGATTTCGATGAAACTGGCATGAATCGAGAGATTATGGATAGGGATTTTTTTTTTTTTTATTTTTTTATAAATTTTTTTTTTTGGTGTTTTTAAAATATAAAGATTTTTTTTTTTTTAATATATGATAAAAAAAAAAAAAAATTTTTTTTTCTTCTTCTTTTCTTTCCTTTCTAAAGAAGTACAAATCCTATTCAAGATTTGTATAATGTTAGCATAGGCGGTGCCAGGGACATGAAAAAGGGGGAACTGCCATGGTCACACGTTCTTCAGATCAACTTGTGACCTTTGACCTTAAATGACCTCCAGTGACCTTGGGGCCACTTGGAATGATCTCGTGTGCGTTTAATATTATCTGTAAACGTTTTCAATCATTTGAATTCACTCTATTTCAAAAATTTCATTTTACGGCTATTGCGATATAGGGTACGCGCACTGACATTTTAGGTCATAGCTCCGTGACCCGACCTGATATCAAGCTGAAACTTGGTACACAAGTAGAGGGCATCCTTCTACGTCATATATATTCCGGGTTTGGCATTTGAAAAATCGGCGCCGAAATTATTGCAAAAAAAACAAATTTTGACTTTTGACCTCGACCTGGCCTTGTCAAGTGACCTCAGATAAACAGAATTTTGTGTGCACATTGCCCAACTATTCAAGCTATACATCCATATAAAGTTTTAAGTTGTATCTTAAAAACCCTGTTTTTGGCAGCCATTTTTCTTTTACCCTCAACATGGCCAAAAATGACCTGAGGTACCTCCCAAAAACGTTGCCTGGCTCCGCTCCTGAGCAAAGTAGAGTTGTGAAATTTTGTCACAGCGCGTAGAAAGAATAGCTAGGAAAAGTGACCAAGTTTCGTGAAGCTGCGTTACAAAGCCTGGAATTGGCAAGCGAAAAACCCAAGGGGGGGCGGATTCAACCTCCCCTGCCGGGAATAGGGTTAAATCAGTCTGACTATCATGACCTCTGATGACCTCAACAATGACCCAGATTTAAAGGAAAACTTGTGCTCATTTGACTCTCCTTGATGTGTTCTCTCTGCTGGTATTTCACTTTGTGTGCTATTCATAGGACCTGAGATGCTGGAGGCGGATATCCCCCCTAGGACTGGTCGAAGGGCGTTTTGAGGCCTGGCCGGGCGTGGGATAGGAATGTGGATTTCGGTCATCCCTTGACATTGTGTTGTGCCGTTTTAGCCTTGAACTGGACATCAAACAATAAACTGGCGTCGCTTCATTGTTTGGCCTCTATAGAAAGGGGCTTGCGTGACCACGTTTTTGGTCATCTCTCCGTGACCGGACCCGATAATGACCTGCATCTTGGCTCACCGGTAGACAATAAAGTGACGTTTTACATTAGCTCCGTTTTTTGGCTGAGATGACTGAAAAGGAAGTCCTATGTTCCGAAATAGTTTTTGACTTTTGATCTCAACTTAATCTCGTGACTTGATCTTAGACCAGCCAACTATTTGTTGTAATTTTGCATTTCATGGTCCTTGCGCCCATTCAAAGTTTCTTTTTCTTGAAAACTTTGTTTATGGTAGCAGTTCGGTTTATCAGGAATTTGCGAGGTCACGCTGCTAGGGTATGCTCGGTGGTCGATAGTTACAAATATTCGAAATATAAATATCCGGGCATTTTTGAATTTGCAAAGGTTCGAGAAAACCGTTCCTGAGCAGACTTTGTATATATCTTGCATTGTGAAAAGTTACAGTATGACCTTATGTCGCGTGACCTCCACTGACCTCAACGCCCGTGAAAATGTTAACTTTCTTGCCAGAATGGAAGGCCCATGTTTTGTGTTCATATATAGCAAATACAAAAAATAACATTTTGGTTATCAGAGCTCCTTTTGAGAGCGCAAAGTTGACCATACTGAAAAGATCTCGAGACCACGCTCATGATCTCGACGCACATGACTAAGAGCATTCAGATGAGAATGACACCAGTCCGAAACTCGTGAACTCTTATGAAGAATGAGGGCACATTTATTGACTCCGAGTTAGTACTTTAGAATCAGGAGATATGCAGGGTCATGTCGTTACGTTTCAGTTCAACATACAAGTAACATGTATCATCGTTTTTGTCATCTTGATGAGAGGGCAGAATAGCCCCTGCGTAGATGCCCTCATTACATACATACATACATACATATCATGACATTCGAAACCTGTTGACAGTAAAACCAAACATGATGGTCCCATAAATTGATCTTGAGTACTGAACCGTGCAGAAAGGACCAAACTGGTTTTCCATCGTCAAAAAGTAAATGCTATTTATATCGAAACTGACACTCAAGTACAGTTACTTCGTGCATACGTTTTGGAATCACCATTGCAAATTTTTGGTCAGATATGGCAACTTGGATCATAAAAAGATTGTCGTCGGTCATCTAGGGTCATATCGGGTCACCAAGGTTAGCATTGCACAGCATTTCAGCGTTGGTATATCTCGATAAATTGAAGATGCAAATGTCAGACAAGCGCCATTTATCGCTGTGATCATGTTGATGTCTTCTTGAATGGTATGAAAGTCAATGATACGTCAACTCAGGTCAGCTCTAGGACGATAGGAGGTACAATGCGTGTCTTGTTTGAAAAATCAGGGTGCCGTAGAAAGGGTATGACGTGCATTTGCCATTCACTTCTGGTGAGACATAGTAGGTGTACATTTCAGTTTATGCTCGTCAAAGCTTTGCAGTGCTATGACCTTGTGCGATCTGAAGGCCTGACCTGATCTGGAGCATGGCCTGAAATCATTTCAGGGACACATGTCACTTGGGACGCCGTATAATTTCATGACAAGCTTGAAGACAATGTATAGAGCTGTCTTGACATGTTTACCTTTTATATGTTTCTGAGATGCGAACGATCATTATTATTCTGTTTTTTTTATCTGGGTTGACTGTGTCTAACTGTATTGACCGTAGCAACTCTTGTTTTTTGGTCTTAAGCTGTTTTTTTTTAATCTCAGGCCTGTTTCAATGCTTCGCCCTGTTCTGTAGCAGCGTAATGTTTCGAACGAGACAGACAGACGTTGCCTGCTGTCGTCCTTCGCCTGGCCTGACCTGACCTGTCTTTGACTTGCATGTCATTCAAGAACACATCAACTTGATTATAACGATCCAAGAGCGTTTGTTTGACATTAACACCTTTGCCCGTTCACGAGATACGAATGTTGTGATATCCGACCTTAGTTAAACTGATAAGACTTTAAATGACCCATGCTAATCTTTTTCTGATAAAAGCTGTCATATCTGACGAAACATTTACAATGGTGATTCCAAAACGGATTCAAGAAGTATCTATACTTGAGTGCCAGTTTCGGCATCAGTCAGTGTTGCATTCCAATGGGTGGTGGCCTGACATGACCTGAGGAGAAGATGATTACTTTTTGACAATGAAAAATGTTAAAAATTTCAGGCCCCGTTTGGACTGTTCAGTACTCAGGACCAATTTAAATGACCGTCATATTTGCTCTTACCGCCCACAGATTTTGGATATTATTTCATGACCTTGTTTAATCTCTTGACCCTGAAATGTTAATTTAGGAGCCAATTAATGTGCCTTTATTTGTCACAGAATTTGACGAGTTTGAGATTCATGTCATTCTCACCTCCTTAACTCTGCTAGTTCTCGAGATCATGAGTGTTGTCTCGAGAATTTTCAGGTATTGTTAACATTGCGTTCCCGAAATCAACATTTATCAACACAACGCTATTTTTTCATTTGCTATGTATTATCCGTCCCGACTTGGGGGATGGTTGACCACCCCCCCTGAGGTTCTTCTAGGTTTGAGAGAAAAGGAACAAACACAGCGCCACGAATCTTAATGTACGTTTTGCTTAATGATTTCTACACCTTGTGTCAAAGTTTTGACCTCAGGTCAAGGCAGATGTCTGACCTAGGTCAGGTCAAACGGACCTATGTCCAAAAAAATTTAGCGCCCTGTAACGTTTTCGAAAAACAAGATATCACGATAATACCTCCAGGGATTAGTGATCTTGATAGATGCAACAAATTTGACATCTCAGATTTTTCGGAATTTTCTAGGTGACTGACCTACGGTCAAGCCCGTTTTTAAGACATGTCGTCGTTTTTTTCGGAAATTGGCGGAATTTTTCTTAACATGTTTAGTGTGGAGTGAAGCAGACATCTAGTTGCCGTCATTGGGCTTAGTATCAATGACTTCCAGCCATTGACATGAGTTCAGGTCAGGAATAACTGTAGTGAGCCAAAATGTACCATCGTCAAAATCAGCGATGAATTACTCAGAATGGGTAGAAAATGGCACAACTGGCTTGCACAGACGTACGTAATACCAAGAACCTCAAAGTTCTAAAAATTGCATATTTTGGAAAGAGCAGGCCCTGGCGAATAAAGCTCCGCCAGTTGTGTAGATTGCTAACTAATGAATTTTTCCAAAATTTAGGCATGAGAAACCATCACAAAAACCACTAAGATCAATAAATTTTACATGGGTAGGCTTATGTCGCGAAAATAAAGGGACGCTAAAATTAGGCCCGGTCAATTTCTTACTATGTGCGTCTGCGCCGCCCGCCGACAACCGACGTGAAAATTGCCGTGTCTTTAACTCAACGTTTCGGCGTATATATTGAACAAATCTGAGAAATTAGACGTGCATCGGCATCTGCGGACCTTTACTTGTGCGTCTGTGCCCTTACCTATACGTTATTAGTCACAGCCCTTGAGATTCAGGCCCTTTCTCGGTCTCATGCAGTCGGCGTCATGCAGTCATGCAGTCTCATGCGAAAACATATGTAGGACGTAAATTGCTTACATGTTATCTAAAACTAAAAATGAAACCAGTTTCGAGCTCTACTCGTCACAAGCTTTCCAACTGTGTGGTTATTTTTTATCGTGCAACCAACCGTTCGTGAGTTAGAGGGGGGCGGTCAACCGCCCCCCCCCCCCACTCCGGCGTGATCATCGTCGACCCACGGTCGTGCGCGGGTTAACCAAAAACATGAGCCTTTTCTTCCGGCTTAAAAAAAAGACGTTGTCACGGGCATCGAGGTAACCGAACGTCACGTGGCCTAAGGTCATGCCGTAACTGTTTGAATAGAGGCAAACCAACACGTTGCACGGTTGATATGGGGTCAAAGCCGAAACTCTGCAGAGCATGTAAATCTGTGCACCTGATTAGGACTAGCATTACCCTTATGAATGAACCCATTGCCCTTATGAAAGGACACCTACAGTCCTCTTCATGCAGGTAGAAATGAATAGTGCACCTTCCCGCAAGCGGGGGCTCCCAAGCTCAACAAGCGGCACGTTCACATGTGTGACATCTTGTCACTTGTGCCCTAAATCTCTCTTGCTCTGAATGGCGTTTGTGACTTTGCGGCCCGGCACAAAATTTGGCTCGTCCATCATCAGCGGTTGCCAAACTAAATGCCTGAATGGCAAAGGGGTACACCTCCGCACGTGCGCACCGCACGCACCAGGATGAAGGTACTGGCATGCAGCCACACCTATCGACTGCCACGTAATACGTGCTCCTACCCGCAAATTTTCGGCATTCCAGCGGTGCCGGTTTTGCGTGATTCAAGTACAAATGAATTGTGTACCTTCACTAGATGAGGATCCTAAGTCCAACAGGTTGCATGCTCACATGGATCGCATCTTGCCACTGATGTCCTAAATCATGCGTGTCCTTGATGGTCCTTGATGTTCTTGACTTTGCAGCCCACAACAAAATTTGATGCCTCCAGCATCAGTGGGTCCCAGACAAAAGGCCGCAGTGCCAAACAGGTACACTTCAGCATTTGCGTCCCGCACACACCAGCTTGAAGTTTCTGGTGCGCCAGTTTAGTGGTACACATCCACATGTATCGAATGACATGTTTAACGTGGTCTTGCACGCCAATTTTCAGCATCCCAGCAATTGTAATTTTGCGACTATGAAGAATGTGTGTTAATCTTGGGCACCTCACGCCTCACGCGTAAGCTGCACCCCGTTTCGGTTTGAATTCATCGAAATTTATCGCTCAGCCTTTCCAAGCCACCAAACTGCGCCGTTTGCGTCGCAATCATTTGCATACGAGAAACACGGATGTAAAGGGGGTACATGTGCGCTGCACGTGAACCGCTGCACGCCGCCCATCATATGGGATACTGTTGGGTAACCCCAATGCTGGTCTATCTACTCACAAAATTTTAGCCGCCTGGGTCCCGCCACTCGGAGGTCCCGAGTCCAAAAATCGAAACATGTGCTTGTGGATCGCCACGTGGATCGCACGCGGCTGTCGACCGCAAAAGCGTGTATCAGCAAGTGCGACCCATGTTGTCGCCATGTCTTAAGTCAACAGCAAACGCCGTTTGACCTGTGCCCATGACTTCTGGGATTCTGCAGAGGTCTGGCTTGTGCCGGGTGGCACATGCCACACGCCACGAATCTCTTCGAAACCTGCACCACAATTTCTCCGATGAGTCAGCGCACCCGACGGTCGTGTCGGGATCGGCTGACGAGTTCGGACGCTAGAGGCTCCCAAGTTTGAATACGCAAACACACACGCACACGCACGCACACACGCACGCACATACACACAAACGCACGCACGCACGCACGCACGCCTTGATCTGAACTTCTTCGAACGACCGCCATGTATGAAATCTCTTTCGTTAAGAGCGTATAAAGAACGCTTTCAAAACCTGGAATTTCGATTTTTTGGACATGCAGAAACTGGGCTCGTCTGCAGAAAGTCATCTTTGAAATTAATCCTAATAAACAGCATCCAAGGACAATTGAACTGAGCGAGAGCGAGAAGAAGGGGGAAGGGGAGCTGCCTTGTAACCCGTTAGGTGCTTACGCGACAGGCGATTGGCTCTCGCCTGACTGGTGCTGCGTTGTACCCCGGCAGGTGCCGACCAGCCAGGAGACGCGGCTCTTCTCGTTCATGAACCCGCTGGCCGTGCACATCTGGCTATACGTGCTTGCCGCCTACCTGCTGGTGTCGCTGACCATGTTCGTGGTGGCGCGAGTCAGTCCTTATGAGTGGCGGAGCCCGCACCCCTGCTCCACCGACCATGACGTCATGGAGAACCAGTTCAGCATCAGCAACAGCTTCTGGTTTACCATCGGCACACTCATGCAGCAAGGCTCCGACCTAAATCCGAAGGTGAGTTGTTGGCAGGGTCGTCTGCTCGTTCAGCTACCGGGCTCGAGAGGTCTCCGAGACCAGAGGCGTGACGTGCCGGCTGCGTCGGAGCGGCACCCGCCGCCGCCGCCGCCGCCGCCTGCTGTCATCCCAGAGCGCCATCCAACGTCGGCTGCATCCAAATCACGCTGTTTACCTTGTCGGAAATTAGCATAGCGTTATCGCTTCCTGTAGTTTATTGAGTTGTTAGGATTTGAGCGTCGAGGCCGGGCTCTGCTCTGTGTGTGCGGTAAGTGGCAAGTCAGCCTTGGTCGATGCTCTCGGTTCCGGGTGTTGTGTCTTGCGTATGGATGTCAAAGCACCGCCTAACTTGACACCTATAGCATCTTATCACAGTTTTCGCGCAATTGTATTGATGCCACTCTTGTTCAGTGGTCTTTAAGCGACATCATTATCACACTGTGAATTCAGCTGATTTTCTTTGGTTATGCTAAGTTCCACTTGTCAGAAAATTGCCTGCACTACGTTGTCCTCTACTCAAATTTGCTACATTGACGTCATGCTTGAGATAGTTTTTAAGACTTAAAAGCATAAAATATGATGCCCTTATAAGTATGAGGTAATAAACAGTAAAATACGTGTGTTGACATGACTTACATCACCGTGCGTTTTCGGATACTGTAAAACGTTTTGTGGGTTGCATGCGTTTAGCTCTCCGTGGTCATGTGGCAGAGCAGAGACAATGGCCAGATGGAATTTTCATCAGATTTACGGGAATCCACATATATCCAGTATGGTTTTGCAAAGACTGAAAAGTATGTGACAACGACATGTGACACCAAGAAATAAATCATACGTAATACATTAACATAACATATACAATAAACCACGAACAGGAAGATCATTAAAACTATGTGACAGTGCTCGTCTCGAATTCTCCGCGAAGAGGAAATAACGACGCTGACTGGCTTGTGGGCGGAAACTTTCCCTGAAGTGTGACGGAAAAGCTTCCACTCGACAACTCTGAACAAAGGCACTGGATGAACTCGTAAAATCACCAAGACATCTCTCGATCTATTCAAACGAGAATGTTTTTGTCAGTTGGGAAACGGGATGCGGTGATAGAGGGACCAAAAAATGTACCGTGGAAACATCCTAGTGAAATTGATTTTCGTCGGAAGAGAGAGGAGAGCAGAAGAGGCGATTCTGTCTCGAGCTGTTATGATGCGTTGTTCTGTTCATGCTGTTTCAGGCTATATCGACCCGGATTGTTGGAGGGATCTGGTGGTTTTTTACTCTCATTATCATATCATCATACACAGCCAATCTGGCCGCCTTCCTTACTGTTGAGAGAATGATTACGCCCATAGGTGAGATTCTTTCTTGAGAAAGATAGTGTTTTTACTACATGTTGGTAAGCGCAGAGATCATCATAGCTTTCGGCACAACGCTCAATGAATCACAATTCATGATATGGTATGGAGATATAATGTAACGCTACTGCGGGCCATTTACGTCTGTCATAACCCGCATCTATTGCCCGCTGACAGGCACGTTGATGACTTTCCGTAATCGTTTTCCCTTCATTTGCATCTGCATTGCACTCTGCATATGTGGTCACTGGTCCTGCTACTGTGACAGAAAGTGCCGAAGATCTGGCCGACCAGAGCGAGATCAGCTACGGCACGCTGGAGGGAGGTTCCACCCTGACGTTCTTCCGGGTTAGTGCACTGAAGTCCTTGTCACTGCTGATTGTACTGGAGTCCCTGTCGCCGCTGATTGCACTTGAGTCCCTGTCTCCGCTGATTGTACTGGAGTCCCTGGCGTCACTGAGTGTACCGGAGTCCCTGTAGCCGCTGAGTGTACTGAAGTCCCTGTTGGCTGGCTGCATCGCAATCCATTGTTTTGTTGACCACACCTCAGCTCTTTCATCGCGAGAGCGGCAACTAAACTATTTCCCATGGACTGCATTTGTTGGCTGCCAATACTCGGCGTGAGTGGATGGTTAGTCTTCACACTGGAATTTGTGGGCTGTCAGCATTGAGTATCATATTGCACGTTTGCTTTCAGGACTCAAAAATTGACACGTACAAGAAAATGTGGCGGTTTATGGAAAACAAAAAGCCGTCAGTGTTCACTAAAACTTATGAAGAAGGCTTTGCAAGGGTTCTACAAGGCAACTACGCCTTTTTAGCGGAGTCTACTACGATCGACTACATCGTGAACAGAAATTGTAACCTTACACAGATCGGCGGACTTTTGGACTCCAAGGGCTTTGGCATTGCAACAACTATGGGTAAGAATTTCATGAGATAAAGACCTGGTTGATGGCTTCATGCAATTAAGCGAGCTAAATTGCAATATAAACGCACTCAAGTAACTCTCGAAATGCAGAACGTGTGCTGGCGTCTCTATGTACAAATTGACGTGCACGGACTCTTGCATTTATGGACAGACGAATGGTGTAGTGACTTCCGTATGTGCAGCCAGACCGACGGTGCACTGACTCCTGTGTTTATTGACTAGTGGTTTACAGATTCCTGTCAGTGTGATGTAACAAAGTTCCCGTCCTGGCTTTAATCCTTTTCCTGGCAGGGGGGCTGAATCCACCCTCTCTCTTGGGGTTTTTTGCTTGCCAATTCCAGGCTTTTTGACGCAGCTTTACCAAACCTGGTGACTTTTCCGAGCTATCCTTTTTACGCACTACGATAAAATTTTGAAGTTCTGTTTTGCTCAGGGGCGAAACCAGGCAACGTTTTTAGGAGGCACCCCAGGCCATTTTTGGCCTTCTTGAGGGTAAAAGGAAAATGACTGCCAAAAGCAGCGTTTTTAACGCGCGCACGACCGTCGGTCCGTCTCGAACATGGGCGACTGGAGGGGGGGGCAGTTGACTGCCCCCCCTCTAACTCACGAACCGTTGGTTGCACGATAAAAATAAGCATACCGTTGGAAAGCCTGTGACGAGTAGAGCTCGAAACTCTTCTCATTTCTAGTTGTAGGTAATATGTAAGCCAATTTACGCCCTATATATATTTTTTCATAGCCGACTGCATGAGACCGAGAAATGGCCTGAATCTCAAGGGCTGTGACTAATAACGCATAGGTAAAGGCACCAGCGCACAAGTAAATGTCCGCCGATGCCGATACACGTATAATTTCCTCAGATTTCTTCAATATATACTCCGAAACGTTGAGTTAAAGACACCGTAATTCTCCCGTCAGCCGTCAGTGTGCGCCACTGCCGTATGTGGTACCAAATTGACGGGAACTAATTTTAGCGTTCCTTTATTTTCGCGAAAAAAGACGATCTATGTCAATTTTATTGATCTTTGTAGTTCTTGTGATGGTTTGTCATGCTTAAATTTTGGAAAAATTCATTAGTTACCAATTTACACAATTGGCGGAGCTTTATTTGCGAGAGCCTGTTTATTTCCAAAATATTCTATTTTTCAAACTTTTTGAGGTTCCTGGTATTACTTACATCTGTGCAAGCTAGTTCTGCCATTTTCTATCCATTCTGAATAATTCATCATCGATTTTGACGGTGGAACGTTTTGGCCCACTACAGTTATTCGTGACCTGACCTCAGGTCAAAGGCTGGAAGTCAGTGATACTTTGCCTAATGACGGTAATTAGGTGTCTGCTTCACTCCACACTAAAAATGTTATGGAATATTCGATCAATTTCCGAAAAAAACGGCGATACGTCTTAAAAATGGGCCTGACCTTAGGTTAATGACCCGGAAAATTCCGAAAAATCTGAGATAGCAGATTTGTTGCATCTATCATGATCACTTATCCCTGAAAGTATTATAGAGATATCTTGTTTTGCGAAAAAGTCAGAGGGCGCTAAACGTTTTTGACATAGGTCTGTTTGACCTGACCTAGGTCAGACACCTGAAGTGACCTGAGGTCAAAATTTTGACACGAGATGTACAATTGATGGAGCAAAAGGTACACAAAGTTTGGTGACTCTGTATTTGTTGGCTCTCTCGCAATCCCACAAAACCCTCAGGGGGGCAGTCAACTGCCCCCCCAGTCGGGGACGGGTTAAGATAAAACTCAACACTTTATATGGATGTATAGCTAATAGTTGCGAAACATACAAATACGGTTTTGTTTATCTGAGATCACTTTACAAGGTTTACACTTTACAAGGTCACTTACGAGGTTTGGTCAACGTCAGAAGCCAGAACTTAGTTTTATAGCACTAATTTCGTCGCTATTTCTTCAAATGCCAAGCCCGAAATGTATGTGATGTAGAAGGATGTCTTCTACTTGTGTACCAAGTTTCAGCTTGATGCCGAATCGCGTCATGGAGCTATGACCTAAAATGTCAATGCGCGTACCCTATATCACAACGAACGTAAAATGAAATTTTTGAAACAGAGTGAATTAAATTGATTGAAGACGTTTTCAGATAATATTAAATGCACACGAGATCATTCCAAGTGACTCCAAGGTCACTGGAGGCCATTTTAGGTCAAAGGTCAAAAGTTGATCTGAAGAACATGTGACCACGACAGTTTCCCCTTCTTCATGTCCCTGGCACTGCCTATGTTAACAGTATGCAAACATTGTAATACGATTCGTACTTCTTCAGCATAACATGACTAGCAGAAGGCAAAAAAGTGCTTTTGTCTTTTTGTCCATTCAGTTTTTGGAAAAAAAAACTAGTCATCCTTTTTTTGAACCCTGCGAACGTCTATGAATTTTCTAAAAAAAATTACAAGGGTGTGTGCCAACGGTGAATGTCTCATCAATAATCTCTCGATTCATGCCAGTGTCATGGAAATCGGTTCATAAAGAACGGAGTTACAAGAAGTCCAAAAGTATCCCCATCTGACATTTTTGCCCTCTGTATCCAACCCTTTCAAAATTTTGAAAACTTCTTTTTTAAACGTGTAGTCTATGTCATGGCAAATCGATTGACGTTTGTTGTGACGAAATCGGATGTGTAGTTTTCGAGATCTCGGGGGGGGGCGGCCGAATCTGGCCCCCCTCTGCCAAGGATCGGCCATACCGTCTAACCCTCCGGGAATAAGGTAAAGTTTCCGTGTCAGAAAACCTTCGAAATTCAGTGTTTACCAAATTCTCCTAAATCGTAGAGGTTTCCCTTCAAAGCCTTTGGTTTGTGAAGACTGTCTTAGGCTACCAGATGTCCTCAACTCTAGTTCCCAGAGTCGGTACCGAAGGGAATCAGACAGACATCTGAGAACTCATACGCCTCAGGTACATCAGTACATCGCCTCAGGTACATTCACCTGCCGCAGTGCCGCTAGGTGAATCATACCCGTAATGTTAAACAATACGTCCTTCTAATCTTAAAATAGCTTACACTCGCGGAAACTTCTGAGCTCTTGCATCCGTCTTACATCAGCCAGTTCTTTGAATTACGTGCGTTCTCACGCTTGTTCATTGGCTAATGCCTAGTCTTTCCAGAATATTCGGATTGCAAACGCCTGATTGGCTCATATGCGCAATTGCACAATCCCGTTTTACCGTTTCCGTTCGTAGGTTTTCGCTCGGTTTTGCAGGGCTGGTTTTCGCTCAGTATGCATCTATCGACTCAACATGTGGTGGACCTGGTGACGCTCGTGACGTAGTGAAGTGCTGTGAGTGATCACTGTTTGACGTCAAAAATATAGGTGGTGGAAGTGGAGGCTCTGTGCGTCTAGCGCATAAATGAAGGATTGGCAAGAAGATCTTGTGAAAAGAGAAGTATTGAAGAAGAGAAAAATTTGGCACAAACGAGGTCGCCAATAGTCAAACTATCATGCCAAGCAGAAAACTCTGCTACATATGGCCGGACTGACAGCATACTGACTGTGCGTGCGTGCGTGTGCGTGTGCCTGTGTGTGTGCGTGTGTGTGTGACAATGTATCAGTGTGTCAGTTTGTTTAGTGTTTATCCGTATGAACACAGTTCCTTCTGAACACCACGTCATTCAAATGAACATTAAATAAAAAGTCGCTAAAACGACAAGCGACAAGGCAAATAAGAAACGCATTAAAACCGAGTAGAAAGTACATAGATCAAACTGAATTCCCAAATTGGGTCCTCCACCTGCGGGCTGCCGTCCTAAACTGACGGATGCTACAGGCGCCCAGTGCCTCACTGGGCAAACTATTCCACTTCGACGCTGCCCGATACACGAAACACCCCTGGGTGCTGGCCAACCACACTCTCGGCAGGTGAAGCCATTCCGCTCGCGTCAGGCGGATATCGCGTATGGCCAGGTCATGCGCGATACCCGCCAGACGCACATGACCTGGCCATGTGTGTGCGTGCGTGCGTGTGTGTGTGCTTGTGTGCGTGTGCGTGTGCGTGTGTGTGTGTGACAACGGACTTATGGTGCAATAACACTTTGATGAGTGAACAAACTGATAATGTACTGATTACCGTCTACATAAAGACTGTTCGTGTACTGCCCAGTGGCGGCTCGTCATTAGACAACTGAGGCAGTTCCTCACCCAAAATATCGGAAAATGTCGAAATGAAATCATACATAATCTCTGTGTAATAACATCGCTTATAAAATCGGATGCCTGATTGAAGTGGAATAATCTGCTCATGCTCCACCACATTCATCAACATAGCAAGGGAACATGCCCTCAAAGACACCCCACGCCGCGCCGCATCACCACCCCGCAAGCAAACGACGCAAGGCGGCCAGAAAGGCAGCCAACCGACCCGGCTCAGCCAACGATAGAATCCCACGCTATACAGCATCCCGCTGAGCGTCCGCGACGCTGTGCGTCGGCCGCCGTCAACACAGTTGACAGAGCCCTTGTGAAGCGAGACGTAGAACTGCCTCTGGCCGCCGCCGTTGTGGCGCCGCTGTCGGACTCGCCGACGAAGAATGCTCGATTGCGCGAGCTAGGATCAGTGGCGGAAATTGCGTCATGTGACATTTGGTTTCTTTCGTAGACGTGGGTGCGAAAGGGGCGGATATCATTTACGGTTGAACCCTCGCCGAACGGAAGGGATTTTCACTCGCACCGATGACGAGAGGGGAGGCAGGCACCCCTTCCTTCCTTCTTGCTCCTTGGCCCTAATTCAGCTAGCGCCTCGCGACAAAAAGCTATTGATAACTGTGAGCCGGAGAAATCCAGCGATATCCGGGTCAAACTTAATGCTTGGAAACCATAAATCGATTTTCCGGGTTTAAAAACGACACGTTTTTGGTCAAATAGACTTAAACGTCTGCCTTTGCAAGATTCAGTTCCAAACATTTGTAACGAAACGTTCTAAGGTAAAAACGTCATTTTAGGCCATTTGTTTGATCTTGAAAAGGCCATCGACCTTCCACAAGTGACCTGTTTGCATGTGTACTACCATTCTGAACCGATTTCATGTCCGTCATCTACCGCTGAAGCATACATGTTGCCCAAAAACAGTAAAAAAAAACATTTGGCGCAAAAATTGCTCTGCAACCCCTGAGCATTAATGTCATAGCTTGTTTACGTGGCATGACCTGGGGCCACTCTTCTTTTCAAAATATACACAATGAATGTGTCGTCAGCTATGCCAAATTTCACTGCGCTGTCATGCACAATTTTGCCATGGTCGCGGAAAAATTGCTTCAAGGTGGCACCCACTGTTCTCCTCCGGAGCAGGGACGTTGCCAAGGGGCCATGGGGTCATACTTTCCTGAGCCAAGACGGTCTGCACTAGATATGTAGTGATTTCGCAGGGGCAGGGATTAGTGATCATCTATATGTTACGAAAGCAAACGTTATATGTTTTTCCTGTGCTTTAAATATGAGATAGGTTGCATAAAATCGTTTTTCATATAAATCTTGTTATATACCAGTTGCAAATAACAAAAGTTGACATTCCTCTCCTCCCCAAGGAAATCCTGGCTACGTACCTGCTCCGACGAGGGTTAATAGTCAGACAATGTGCATCAGAAAGATAGTCATATTTAACCCTATTCCCGACAGGGGGGCCGAATCCACCCCCGTCGGGTTTTTTGTTTGCCAATTCCAAGCGTTTTTACACAGCTTCACAAAACTTGGTGACTTTTCCTAGATATTCCTCCTGCGTCCTGTGACAAAATTTTGAAATTATATTTTGCTCAGGTGCGGAGCCAGGCAACGTTTTTGGGAGGCACCTCAAGTCATTTTTTGCCCTGTTGAAGGTAGAGGGAAAATGGCTGCCAAAACAGCGTTTTTAACATAGAACTTAAAACTTTATATCGATGTATAGCTAATACTTAGGCAACGTGCAAATACGATTTTGTTTATCTGAGGTCACTTTACAAGGCGAGGCGAAGGTCAAAAATCAAAATTTGGTTTTGTAGTAATAATTTCGGCACTTATCTTTGAAATGCCAAAACAGGAATACTTGTGACGTAGAATGGTGCCCTCGACTTGTGTACCAAGTTTCAGCCTGATATCAGGTAGGGTCACGGAGCTATGCCCTAAACCGTCACTGCGCGTACCCTGTATCACAATGGTCGTAAAACTGAATTTTGAAATAAAATGAATTCCAATCATTGAAAACGTTCACAAATAATATTAAATGCACATGAGATCATTCCAAATGACTCCAAGGTCACTAAAGGTCATTTAAGGTCAAAGGTCACAAGTTGATCTGAAGAACATGTGACCACGACAGTTCTCCTTTTTTGTGTCCTTGGCATCGCCTATGCTAACGTTATACATACACTATGATACGATTTGTACTCCTTTAGCATGACATGACTAGGAGAAGCCAAAAAAGTGCTTTTGCCTTTTTTTGTTCATTCAGTTGCTGAAAAACTAATTCTCGTATTTTTGGAATCCTGCAAAAGCCTATGAATTTTCTCAAAATTTCAAATGTATGGACCAATGGTAAAAGCTCCATCTATAATCCCCCGATTCATGCAGATTTCGTCAAAATTAGTCTATAACCAACTGAGTTATAAGAAGCCCAAAAATATCCCCAATTTGGACTTTTTGCCCCTATATTCACCATTTTCAAAATTTTCAGGACTTCCTTTTGTAAAAATGTAGCTTACATCATGGCAAATCGATTGCCGTTTGTTGCGACGAAATCGGACGAGTAGTTCTCGAGATCTCGTGGGGGAGGGGGGCGGGCCGAATCCGTCCCTCTGCTGGGAATCGGCCATAGCACTAGCCCTCCGGGAATGGGGTTAAGACAGTTTGGTGCTACACTCGCGCTGTGTTTCAGGTGTTTGTGAGACCACGAGTCGCCACTGGTATCGACAACTGACTTTTGTATGTGCTGACAGATTGACGGTGTATTACCTCTTCTTTGTGTGGACAGACTAACCAGGTGCTGATTCATGTCCGTGTGGACAAACTGGACGGTATTGGCTCCCGTATGTGTGGATAGACTGACGTGCGCTCCTGTATTTCTGCGCAGATTGGATGACATTGACTGTTTTTTTTTGTGGACAGACTGGTTGTGCACGTATTGCTATATGTGTGGATAGATTGGCCGTATACTGACGCATGTATATATGGACAAACTGGACGGTTTTGACTCCTGTATGTGTTGACAGACTGGACATTATTGACCGTTGTCTGCGGAACAGGATCTCCCTGGCGGGACCCTATTTCTTTGGCCATTCTGGAGCTTCAGGAGAAGGCCGTCATTCATACATTGTACAACAAATGGTGGAAGGACAATGGAGGCTCCTGTAATCGCGACGACAAGAACAACGAATCCAAGGCCAGCGAGCTTGGTGTAGCTAACATCGGTAAGTAGCTTGCAACTGGGGAGTTGTTAGAACTATCGATTGTACCATTTTTCCCTAACAGTGGGCTTCAACTGGTGGGACTCGTGTTCATTCGAGGGTTGTGACGATGAAAACTTCTCAGCGAGGATCAAAATGGAACCTCATTTATCTGTGATGGAAACAGACGGTATGTTTTGAACTGCGCCTATCTCGAAATGCATTGAGTTTTATCCATTTTATCTGAGAATGACTGGCTCAGAAATGACTTTGTTCAAATGTTCTGGTCCACTAGATGAAGTTAACGCCAAAATGTTACCTTTTCGCCATATGGCACATGTAGGGACGAAATTTAACCGGCAAACGTAATGTGACATTTAAAACTAACTAGTTACTAAGTTAGTAATGTGTATGACATGCATCGTCTTACCTTTTGAAGCAGATACGGGAAATGAAGTTGGTCCTTGGAATCTCGGTAATTAATGGCGGGGTCGAGTATGGTATAAGAATGTAAGACGTTGGTTGGTTTGTTTTTGCGTTCTTTGTCGACGCTGCCGACGGCGAGGGCCATATCGTGTCGATGCCGGTTGTCTAGGTGGACTGCTAAATGCCGTTACAGGGGTATTAAAATTTACTTGACGGATAAACTCGGCGACAGATATTGGGATA
Organism: Capitulum mitella; assembly: GCA_030062745.1. Lineage (NCBI taxonomy): Eukaryota > Metazoa > Arthropoda > Thecostraca > Pollicipedomorpha > Pollicipedidae > Capitulum > Capitulum mitella. The sequence continues at coordinate 310,735 of CP099841.1, read as the reverse complement.
TTTACTTGATGTTTGGTGTCAGAAATGCCTTTGACTGAAAATTCTTACGGCGTCCGCATCGAAATAGTGCAGTGCACATTGCAAAAGCCAAAATGAGACTTCCATGCCAATGTATTCCATCACACAACGCCATTAGTCCTGTCCGTAAAGAACGTTTACGGTACCATCCGGCATCATGGTACTTTTTCAGGTTTCATCCCAGCTCGGCGACAAAAAATGTGGTAGGAGTTTAGGTTGGTCGGCGAGCTCAGTAACATGTCGACAACAAATTAGTGTATTTTCAATGGACCGACAAGTCAGCGGCTCCGTTGACGAAGCTCGAACTTTACTTAATATTAAGTGTATTGAAGTAAACATATGAAATATATCAAGTATATATATAAATAAACGAGAATAAAAAATTGGTTGATAAACGTAGACCTTACTAGACGTAACTTGATGTATCATACTTGACAGCAGAAAATACTAAAAAGAACCCGGATATGGCAAACCATATGACCGCAAGAGCGGGTTTCGACCGTTGCGACTAATCTGAAGCGCGCGGCGACTTTTAACCCACGCACGACCGTCGGTCCATCCCGAACATCGGCGACTGAGAGACGGGGGGGCAGATGACTGCCCCCTCTAACTCACGAACGGTTGGTCGCACGATAAAAATAAGCATACCGTTGGAAAGCCTGTGACGAGTAGAGCTCGGAACTGGTCTCATTTTTAGTTTTAGATAATATGTAAGCCAATTTACGCCCTATATATATTTTCTCATAGCCAACTGCATGAGACCGAGAAATGACCTGAATCTCAAGGGCTGTGACTAATAACGCATAGGTTAAGGCAGCAGCGCACAAGTAAATGTCCGCGGATGCCGATACACGTCTAATTTCCTCAGATTTGTTCAATATATACTCCGAAACGTTGAGTTAAAGACGCCATAATTCTCCCGTCAGCCGTCAGTGTGCGCCGCTGCCGTATGCGGTACCAAATTGACGGAAACTAATTTTAGCGTTCCTTTATTTTCGCGAAAAAAGACGATCTGTGTCAATTTTATTGATCTTTGTAGTTCTTGTGATGGTTTCTCGTGCTTAAATTTTGGAAAAATTCATTAGTTACCAATTTACACAATTGGCGGAGCTTTATTCGCGAGAGCCTGTTTATTTCCAAAATATTCTATTTTTCAAACTTTTTGAGCTTCCTGGTATTACTTACGTCTGTGCAAGCTTGTTCTGCCATTTTCTATCCATTCTGAGTAATTCATCATCGATTTTGACGGTGGAACATTTTGGCCCACTACAGTTATTCGTGACCTGGCCTCAGGCCAATGGCTGGAAGTCACTGATACTTTGTCCAATGACGGTAATTAGGTGTCTGCTTCACTCCACACTAAAAATGTTATGGAATATTCGATCAATTTTCGAAAAAAACGGCGATATGTCTTAAAAATGGGCCTGACCTTAGGTTAATGACCCGGAAAATTCCGAAAAATCTGAGATAGCAGATTTGTTGCATCTATCACGATCACTAATCCCTGAAAGTATTATTGAGATATCTTGTTTTGCGAAAAAGTTGGAGGGCGCTAAACGTTTCTGTCATAGGTCTGTTTGACCTGACCTAGGTCAGGCGCCTGAAGCGACCTGAGGTGAAAATTTTGGCATGAGATGTACAATTGATGGAGCAAAAGGTACACGAAGTTTGGTGACTCTGCGTTTGTTGGCTCTCTCGCAATCCCAGAAAACCCTCAGGGGGGCAGTCAACTGCCCCCCCCCCTTAGTCAGGGACGGGTTAATGCTCTGCAGCTTGCAAGCGGCAGTCGTCTTATGGTTTCATGACTATGTATATGCCTTGTTGACATCTTTCACGAAACTGCAATTGAGTGTCTTGTCTGCAGCGATGAGAAACTTGGAGGTTTCGAGGAAATGCGACAAGATGACCTGTTCGAGGCAGAATGTAACCTTTGATTGGTCAGGCTGCCTTTTCAAAGGACACAGATGCCCCAGCCTTCCTCCTCTAGCAAGAAGCTATGGGTTTGGCGTTGGAGGGCGATGGTACTTCTGGTGCAAGGGAAATGGCTCTGGAGGTGAGAATGGTGCTGTAGCAATAACCGATATCACATTTCCTTCACACCTCTTTGGGTATACTTGCTCCACAGATATTGAAATGCAACACGCTCCATTTTTTTGTCAGCGTGGAAGTTACTATTATTCCCAGTGGAACATAAAATGTTATCATATTTCCTCCCCCTATCAGGTACCTACCTAGTTCAGTGATGGGGTAAGGTTGCCATTCATCTGCATGAATCTTTCAATGCAAGGCCAGTTTGCAAAACCTGGCAGACCTCAACAGGGTCTCGGTGGGGTAGGGTTGTGGCAGCAAATTGAGCTTGGGAAGTTTTACGAAATTTCGAGGCAGGAATTTCTGGAATGGGCATCCCATTCTACTTGGGACAGCATATGCTACATGTGGCCTAAATTCAGCAAGAAATCATGTTTCCGAGTAGGTCAAATTAGAGAAGCGGCCCAAAGTCGAGCAGCCTGCTTCCCCACTCAGTGCAGGATTCAGACTGCCCCAAATCTGTTGTCAACATCCTTACCTTGGTTTGTAGATAGGCTTCCAGGTCACGATCTACACTGCTTATGTCAACGTTGCCTGGTGTGAATTAATATCGCTTTTCTGGTAATGGCGTCATAACCAATATCACGTAGGTCTTTCGTATTTGTTGGCAGTGAAACGTACAAATTGCCATTTTGGTTTGCTGATTCAGTTGGTGGCCAGAATTTGCATTTGGATGATGAAAGTGGTCATTCTGGAGATTCAGTTGATTTGGTCCATGAGTTAAATTGTAGGTTTCTCGCAATAGTATTTGGAAGATGAAAAATTAATGGAGGACGGAAATTTCAAGACATTTTCTGGAAAAATAGCAGGCTGGTGTGAAGCTTGTTATGTACTCCAATGTTTTCTACTTGTTTTCTTTTTTTTGGGGGGGACGCCGTCTCAATATTTAAACATCATGGTTACACCATTAGCTTTCATTTCACTCTTCACGGTTTGTGGCTGGATTTTAGGCATCCTACTTTTTATTTGTACTGTGTTCTGTATTGACTCTAAGATGTAAGAGCTAGTGTCCACGGGAGGTCACTTAAATTGACGATAAATGCATATATAAGTACATTTTGGTCAGGCATCCTTCAGAAAACATTACATGGACCTTTTTTAGTTACAGCTGACTGAAGTAGCCTGACCTGACATGAGCTGGTTGTGATGAAGTCAGCTGATCTAAATGAAATCCAAAATGGTGCTGCCTTTAGTTACACTGGTTATGTCAATGCCATTTTATGAGGGATGTGGTTACTGTAATCAGTGTTTTCTTTTCAGGCGTTGAAAATTACGTCCTACTAATGTGGTTACTGTAATCAGAGTTTACGTTTAAGCTGATTTAAATTACGCCCCATCTTTTTCTGGTTTTCGTCAGGTAAAACTGGCATTAATCATCAGAAAATCGCGAAAAGTAAGGCGTCGAGTAGTCACAAAAGTGGCTGAGATACAAGAAGATTTGTAGAAGAGGGCTAGTTTGTTGGAAACGTTACAAACCTTCCAGTTGAACCTATAACCGATTTTACAAGATGATGTTCCATTGATTGCGATAATAATAACTAAAGTAGTTACTCATTTCAGTATTAACAAAATATTGTAGAAGTACTTATCTTGTTGGTCATCTTTTGTCTAAGCTATCCATTTTAACCTTATCAACCTTAAGGTTAAGAGCATTGCATATATTCACTATCTGGCTGCCATAGATTCTGTAATGCATTCAGTGAATTTTTCTTTTGCCCTCATCCAAGGAATTTATAATCAACTGTCATCAGAATCTGGGGCTAATGTGCCTGCATTCGTAGTGGCAGCAATTATTCCTGACATTTCTCGAGTGGCACTGTATAATTGCGCGTTTTGGTTGTGTGAGAATGAGACTGAAAATTGTGGAGATGACGAAGGTTTTCGATGATGGTGCTAAGACAAGCTAGAGCCTAACTGCGCTGGTGGACGTAAACTTCACTACTATTTTAAGATACATGATATCGTGCTACGCTGCTGGCGACAGTTTCGCCTGTGCTGAATTTGGTCGGCGACAGCAAATGCACTTTTACCACCCCTGTACCGTTATTATCCGAATTGAAGACCTCACGGCCACCAAGCAAACGTGACAATCACTACACCGAACCAATCCCAGATAATCTTCTGGGCTACCTATATATGTATCTAGTCTTTTGTAGATAACGGATATATTGACCGATGTACTAATCTGTCGATATGAAGTAACTGAATATATAGCTCATTCTTTATAACTTTGCGCTTAGCTCCCGGTTCCTTTGCAAAATTTGCACCTGAATATAAGGCTATGATGCCGAAGTTGTAAATATCCGGGGATAAGAAATCCATATCCCCCAAGGGCATTGTCATTCCACTGGCAGACGTAACCGAGAGAAGGAATATGCATTCTTGGACGATACCAGGAAAACAGAATCTTCTCATCAAGACCCACAGGAAATGATGCACGAGGCGAAGCCGGTTGCTGGAATTTTTGTGAAACGTTGAGATCGGAATATTCCGTTTTTCGGATAAGATAATTGTATGCTGTGTGAACTCATCGAGTTGATATGTGTCATAAGTATAATGGCTTCGGCTATGCTAAATTTTGGTTTTATGGATTTTTTGATGAAGCATTTGGACATCGTTCATGTTAAAAAATCGCTTAAGAATGAGTAGACAACTTTCGGAACTAACAGACAAAGAAAGAAAGTATTGGCTTAATGAACTGAAAAGAGGAGTTGAAATTGAACTAAAAACGAAGGAAACGCAATGAAGTTCCTTGAAAATCCGTTAACATTTAACATTGTCTGTTGTGCTGGCCACGGTGACTATGAAGCATTACAGGCAGATGTATTAAGATTGGCATACATGTGTTGTCAATTACCACATTGTTTGAAAACTAAGGACCGCAATTTTCCCCCGATCTTTTTAGATCAATTCGCCTAGAGGATCTTTTTCGAAATAATTATTCATAAAAAATGATTATGTTACCTCTAATTTAAACGAAAGTCAAGAAATGAAGAATCCCCCAAATCAAGGGATGTAAGAAACTGATCCAAGAAAACGGCTTGTCTAAAGTTCCCTAGCTTGCATGATTACGAGCGTTACGTGATTTAAACACATGCATTTGCGTTTCCGCACTGCTATACAGTACCGCACGGTAAAGTAATTTTCCAATATAAAGGTCTCTGTTGCAATGTTCTCGATACCGAAGGTCGAGGGTAGAAATTACAACAGGGAAATTCTTTGAGTTTATTTTATAATCGCCGGGCTGTGCCCGGGGCGGCCAGTCACGTGACTGACAGGCCGGCTCACAGGTGACCCCGGGCAGAGAGGGACTTTTTTACAGAGACTCGAGTACCACATCTTGCTGCGTTTCACTGGTGACGAGTGCGGAGCCCACGATGGTGATGATCGGAGCCTCGCCTGTGGTTAGACCTTCCGAGGAGAGGTTCAGTGCGTATATGAGGCGCCTGGACCAGTTTTTGTTGCAAACGACTTAACCCGCCTCCGACCGTGGGACGGCGGCGATCACGCCCGCCTGGGGGGTGGCGGTTGACCGACCCACTCTAACTCACGAACGATTGGTCGCACAATAAAAATAAGCACATTGTTGGAAAGCATGTGAAGAGTAGAGCTCGAAACTGGTCTCATGTTTAGTTTTCGATGATATTTAAGCCATTTACGCCCTATACGTTTTCTCATATCCGACTGCATGAGACCAAAAAACGGTCTGAATCTCAAGGGCTGTGACTAATAACGCTTAGGTAAAGGCACCAACGCACAGGTAAAGGTCCGCAGATGCCGATACACGTCTAATTTCTCAGATATGTTCAATATATACGCTGAAACGTTGAGTTAAAGACACGACAAATTTCACGCGGGCTGTCGGCGGGCGCCTTTATTTTCGCGACATAGGCATATACATGAAAATTTTGTTGATCTTACTGTGTCTTGTGATAGTTTCTCGTGCTTAAATTTTGGAAAAATTAGTTGGTTACCAATCTACACAACTGGCGAAACTTTATTCGCGAGAGCCTGTTTATTTCCAATATACGCAATTTTTAACTTCTTGGAGTTCATGGTATTACTTGCGTCCCTGAAAGCCCGTTCTGCCATTTTCTACCCATTTTGGATAATTCATCGCTGATTTTGACGGTGGTACATTTTGGCTCACTTCAGGTATTCGTGACCTGATTTCAGGCCAGTGGCTGAAAGTCATTGATACTTTGCCCATTGATGGTAACTACATGTCTGCATCACTCCACACTAAAAATGTCCTGAAAATTCCGCCAATTTCCGAAAAACTACGACATGTCTCGGAAATGGGCTTGACCTTAGGTGAATGGCCCAGAAAATCCTGAAAAATCTGAGACAGCAGATTTGTTGCATTGATCAAGATCTCTAATCCCTGAAAGTATTATCGTGATATCTTGTTTTCCGAAAAAGTTATAGGGCGCTAAACTTTTTTGGACAAAACTCCACTTGACCTGACCTAAGTCAAACACCTGACTCGACCCGAAGTCAAAACTTTGGCGCAATGTGTAAAGATGATCAAGCAAAAGGTACACGGAGTTTCGTGGCATTGCGTTTGTTCGTTCTCTTGCAATCCTAGAAAAACCTCAGGGGGGAAGCGGACAACCGTTTCCCCACCAGTCGGGGATGGGGAAATAGTTCTCGAGGACACGAAGGCGGTTGCTGCAGTGGAAGCCAAGCAGCACACCGTTCTTCTCACTTCTGTGGGACCAGAGACGTTCGCTCTGCTGGGGGATCTGCAGGATAGCCCCGGCGGGAGTGGCAGAGGAGAGCCATGCCCAGCTCGTCAACGCGCTTGCCAATCATTTGGAACCCAGTGAGTCCGTGATTCTGTCACGACACTGGTTTCATACGCGCTGCCGTGAGGACAATGAGACGGTGTCTGCCTTCCTGTCGCGGCTTCGCCGTCTGGCCCGACTCTGCCAGTAGTCACCCGTTGTGCTGGTATCCTGGACAAAATGCTGCACGATCGCTTTGTTAGCGGCATTCGTGACAAGCGCCTGCAATGCCGACTGCCCAGCGAGAGGCAGTTGACTGAGCTCTGCAATGTCGATCGCGACAGCTCACAAGTTTGCAGTATGCTAGGCCGACGAGATCTCTAGAAGCCGGGGAAGCCAGTCGGATGAGTCCACCGTCCACCGCGTCGTCGGCAAGGATCGGCCACGGCGGCTGAGATCTCATTCCGATTGGAGGCAGCTTCTGTCGCGGTATTACGGCATTCCGGTCATTTTTAGCTTTTTTTTTTAAATCAAATATCACAGATATATAAGACATATGTGAGTGGCGCTCAAGCTCTCACCGGCACTCGGCATTTTGCCCAGTGCCGGTGAGGGCTCATTGAAAAAAAGATGTAAAAAGAATCAGTTTGCTGAGTAAAAGGCACAGTTTGCGTGTTATTTTATCGTGAGATAGATACATTAATTTTGTCTGGTTATAACGGGAGCCAAAATCATGAAAATCCTGCTGGAAAGTCACCAGGCATCCAGTCGGACGTTGTAGCCCCATACCGGTCCATGCCATGTTACATAAAGATGACGTCACGGCTTGTTAGCTTGAACATGGTCGTTGCGCTTGATGGTCATACCTGGTATTTAGGGCTTTGATTCCAGGCCAGTTGTGACATGGTGTTCGTCTTATGCTGCGGTGTGCTAGAACATGGAGAGAAAATTAAAAACCATTCTTCCCACCACACTTCTGTGATGACTTCGGGAAGAAGACCATGAAGAAATAATTAGTTTGTTCATTCCAGCCGTAACAATGAGACCTCAAGGAATGATGAATTTTGGTTGAAAAGCCCATGGAAAGACAGTGCATGTAAATGGCTGTTTTTCAGTCATCGTCGCCAACATCATTTCAGAAAGGCACAATCCACCACCAATGCCAGTCACCAAACGCCACTCTGAGTGGTTGCAAAGGTTACAAAGCAACAGCCGCAGTCTGAAACAATTTCTACAAATTCGAATCGTGTTTTTGTTCTGATAACTGTGTGCCCTTGATTTGGGAAAACATTTCGGCTCGGGGTGGGAAATGTTTTTCCGTATCCAAAAGCATTGAGTTTTTTCCCGAAATTATACTACACCCATGAGTTAATGCAAAAGGGATATTTCAGCACTTCGTAAAATACATTACCATGGTAATTATTACCAAATTGGTGATATGTATTAATATGCATTTATATCATTGGTATGTCATTGGCATATCCAGTACTATATACTAATGTATACGGTGCATAAAATGCATACATGTGATGCAACATATACACCAATGCAATAAGTTGCATAGGTAATATACACCATCAAATGCTGGAATACCTTCTTTTTGCAGGAACTAGTGCGTTTGATATAGCATTTCGCCTCAATGTTTTTTGATCTGGGAAAACTGTTCTGACCTCTGGCCAAAATGTGTTATTAGATCACGCGCAAAGTTAGTAGGACAAACAACTACGACTGGGATTGGTAGAAACAGTTCCAGACTGCACCTGTTGCCATGTAAGCTTTGCAACGACTCAGAATGTAAAGTTGGCAGCCACTCAACCATTTACACCATAACCTGTCAATGGGCTTCCTAACATCGTGACCAAAATTTAAACTTCTTTGAGGTCTCCTTGCTACGGCTAAACAAAATAAACTCTCGTTGCCTCCTCATGGTGTTTTTCGCGATGTCATGACTCAAGTATTGTGGAAAGAATGGCTTTAATTTTCTTTCCATGTTTTGGCACACAACAGCATTTTGTAAACACCGTGCCACATTTGGGCCTGAATAATTCCCCAGAACCTTGGTAGATGTTGAATTTCGGCCTTGGACCTTCCGGCTCGTGGAGAAATTCAACAGCGACCAAGTACTGGGGAATTATTCCCGCCCAACTGTGGTATAGTTTTTACCAAATGCTGCTGTGTGCCAGAGCATGGAGAACAATTCAAAATCATTCTTCCCACCACGCTTGGGAGATGACATCGGGAACAGTACCATGAGGAAATCAGACAGGAGTTTGTTCAGTCCAACCGTAGCAAGGAGACTTCAAGGAGGGCTGAATTTTGGTTCCTCAAACTTCAGTCGTTTTTTGTCCGAATGGCTGTTGGCGCTTGATTTGGTAAATGGTTTCGGTCCGCGGTCAAAAATGTTTTCCTAGATCAAAAAGCATTGAGTCGAAATGATATACCACACGCGTGAAATAATGCGAAATGGATATACGATAGACGGACATGTTAGAGCCAGTTGCAAAGCTGAAATGAACAGACGTTAGTGTTGTTAGATTCCACAGTACTGTATTCTTGGTGTCTTCGATTTGGCATCATGATTGTTTTCTGTTATTCCCAGGTGGTGTATTCGTTGTCCTGCTGTGTGGTTTGGCCTTCGCTGTGTGCGTGGCAATAGTGGAATTCTGCTGGACGGCGAAACGGAACGCACAGCTTGATAAGGTACGTATGAATGACATGTGAACCTTTACAATAACTGCTATATCAAACGCCAAGAATTAAGTAGAACATTTTTTTTTTAGGAAAGATAAAATGAATAGCTTACCGTAATGAATAGCTTACCTCACACATAGTCAGCCGCAGCTCATTGCTGAGTGAAGGAAAATGCGAAATTGGATCTGTGAGAGCAATTCCTGCTATCTTTGTCAATGACCATCCTGCGTTTTTGCCTGCTGTCGTTTCCATTCATTATGTCGCTCTTCATACGCTAGATGTTTCCCTCCATGTTTGCGGTTTCCTGGTTGTCTCCAACAAAAGTGACTACGTTTCGGGGCGCTGGGGAACATCAGTTGTTGGGGAACATCAGTGATCCTACGGCATTTGGAATTAGATCAGGACACGTGAAATGAAGCACGTGAATGAATGAAAAATCCTGGTTTCATCAATTTTTGGTTACAGGGTCTGACTTCACAGTCCATGCCTGCGTTTTACCAGCTCGGTGCTGCGGATGTGCATATCTTTATGATCCACGTTCTTCTCTCTTTCCTTTGACCCTTCATGAAAAGGATGTTTCCTTCTGTTTTTCCTTTTCCATAATATGCCTGTACGCGGCAAAGGTCGATGAACGAACTACATCCAGAATTTGGACGTGCAGTACCTGCTTTGGTCTCTTCTGATTTATGTAAGAACTGGCGTGTAATGTGTCAAAAGAAACTTTGCAATGTTTTATTCGCTTTTACCTTAAATGAGAGGAATTACTCAAAGAGCAATTGGTATGTGTTTTTTATCCGTTTCGTACTGCATTTACCCGCCTCTCGCTGTGGTGTTGCGCCAGCCACCAGCTACTGGGAAGGTGGTACATTTTCTGTCCCGTCTTTCTCGATAACCAATGGCCCGGTTTCGATTATTCAGATGGCAATCAATCGCCCGTCACCATGAGACCCCAGATATCCCATATATGTTGACCGCGAGGTCACCAATGACGCAACAGGTCAGATCAAAGCCACTAAAGTAATCTGTAATTTCAGAGGCGCATGAACAAGGCAAGAGTGAACCAATGTTACTATATGTGATATCAAATGTATTTATTTGCCTAGCGAGCAGTATGCGTAAAGTGGCTCGAAGAAAACCAAGGTCAGCAGATGAATTTAGCTCATGATCTGACCTTTGACTTCTTGTTTCTAATGTAGAATCTTAGGAGAAGCTAAAACATGACATCTGCTTGCCTGGATCCGCAGTACTTTGGTCGCAAGAGCGTGCTTTGTCTCGCAAAAGAAGTTAATGGACCTTGTGCAAAACGAGCCATTTACTGACGTTTACTTCATTTGGGGCCACTTATGCCCTGAATCACCTGATGTTTGGTCTTTGTGTCATCCCTGATGGGCTTCTTGCGAACCATGTCCAAAGGAAAAGCCAAACGATGGAACCCTAACAGTATGTGAAAATGGTATCTATTATGTAAGGTATAACGTGATACACCCTAAGCTGTGGAATATCAAATGTTTTCCTCAAAAGGTTGCTGTGCTTTTCAGGTAGTGGTTGCTGGCGTTTGTAGTCCGGAAGTTAAGACAGAAAAACCAAAGGGTGGGGGACAGTATACATACCTCATAGAAGTTATGTATATGATATGTAAAGCATTATAAGGTACTACGAGGTTAACAGGCACCTCTGTGCCGTAAAATTCAATCAGCTGTTAACGACATGGTTCAGAGGAGCCTGCGTACACACCCAGAGTTTGATAAATATGTACACACGTAATTTATGTCTTAGATATATCTGTAGTTCCGTGTTTGAAACTGAGTCACTGAAATGTTCCGAATAGCTATCTGCCTTGAAAACTTAGGGTATAGTCAAATTATTAGTGCATATCCAGTTTTTGTACGAGAGAGAGGGGGAAGGAGGTGATGGTGGTGGTGATTGTGCCACCATAGTTTTATTGGTACCAAACCAAACTCCTTGCGCCATCGCACTGGCATTTTTTGGACTTTGCTATGTTTTCGGTTTACGCATGACACTAGAGTTGGAAAATTGCATGTGAAACACGAGCAGTTTTGGGAGACGTTGCTGGAAGGCATCCCTGGCCATTTTGATATCGTTTCAGACGAGAAGCCCCTTCGGTTATCGGTGCTTTAACCCCATTCCCATGCTCATAGCGGTAGCACGCATTTCCTTATGGAGAAGGTTTGTTCGCCCCCATAAGGAAACTTTGTTCGCCCCACCGACTGACTGACTGGCATCTTGGCCATATGTGGGACATGCAGCCGTGAATCGGCGTAGCTCCAGATCTGAGCAGTTCCCTGTGGCCCGCAGCAATCGCTCTGCTCGGAGATGGTGGAGGAACTGTGCTTTGCGATGCGGTGTCACGCATCCCATCAGCGGCCGGCGCTGACACGGCACTGCGAACGCTGCATGACCCCGGCTCAGCTGGGTATGCCCCGGGGCGCCCACGACCCTCTGGCCCTCAACGGCAGTCAGCAGGTGAGGTGTCTGACGACGTCAGTAGGCTCGGTTTTCGTCCCACCAGAGCTCAACGGCAGTCAGCAGATGTGATGTCGAACTGGGGGCTGCATTATCTCGGTTCAGTTCACGCCAGAAGCACAGAGACCTGACCCTGGCAGATGGCTGGAGGCTGGAGAGGACGAGCTCTGGCCCCACGACACGGCCTGGTTGGCTGGTTGGGCTGTTCGTTGTGTGTGTGTGTGTGTGTGCGTGTGCGTGTGCGTGCGCGCGTGTGTGGCGCGCCAGTCCGGTCTGTCAATCGGCCGTGATCGATCGGGTCACTGTAGAAAACTGCAAGACCGTGCAGATTACGGCCAGAGATCTCTTGCACGAAAAAAATAGGACGTCACTTCCGTACTTTTGTCTGGGGATGTACGTCTTAGTCGTTCACAAGCGTCGTAATATTTTAACGCACCTCGGAAAAAGTACGTCAGGATTCTAAGTCACTTTCCTTGGCTTCTCTTTCACCAGGGTAGAAACGTACCTGTGTTAGGCGCAGTTACCGCGCAATGTCTGTATTCATGGCGTATTGGTACTTGATCCGATTTGGCCCCCAGGGCGGAATCCTGGCTACGCCCCTGCAACCATGCACTAGCTGAGTGTTAATAATTCGAACTGGCATACCTGGGGATTCGTGATATTACTGTAGGGTCCACATGGGATTTCGAACCGTTTCTTTCCAGTCATTGCCATGGACTTATGTTAAATTCTTCAAAAGTTCCCTCTCCCGTTTCCAGGGATCGCCAGCCATTTTCGTTGGGGTCGGCAGTTGGCGATATGTCGTTATGAAAATCTGTGGCCTTCGAAAGCCACCATCCCCACGACCTTGATTCGTCATCAAGAGTACAGTGCCACTAGGTGCAATCATCCGCAGATGGTCGTAAACATGCCAATCGGCGTGAGCAGGTCGGGGCAGAGCGAGATGGCAACTGATTTCTAATGCGGGATTGTTTCAGCCTGGAAGCACGGTCATCGTGTGACGCACGCCAAAGCTGTATTCCCCGCCACTTCCCCCTTGATCCCGCCCTATGGGCGTCGCCACGGCAACACAAAGTTACCATGGTAATGCCAATCCGCCTGTTGTTTTTAGGTTTCTATATTTGGCATACTTTCCCGATTTTATATGGTCATCTAATGCTCCTGCTTGAAACTATTTCCGACTATTTTATCTTAGCTTAGGAATTCACCACAGAAAAGAACGAATTAACAGTTATCATACGGCACATCCGTAATTGTTTAAACATCCTTGCAACAAAGGTCACGTCATGGCCTTAACCCTGTTCCCGAAGGGCTAGACGGTATGGTCGATTCCCGGCAGGGGGGGGCGGATTCGGCCCCCCCCCCGAGATCTCGAGAACTACACATCCGATTTCATCTCAACAAACGGCAATCAATTTGCCATGAGGCGAACTACATTAAAAAAAATCAAAATTTGGAAGTTGTAGATGTAGGGGGGCAAAAATATCAAAATGGGGGGTACTTTTGGACTTCTTATAACTCCATTGTTTAAGGATCGATTTTGATGAAACTGGCGTGAATCGAGAGATTATAGATAGGACTTTTACTATTGGTACACACATCTGAAATTTTGAGAAAATTCATGGGCGTTCATAGGGTTTCAAAAATGTTTATCTAAAAATGTTTAATCTAACAACTGAATGAACAGAAAAGGCAAAAACACTTTTTGGGTTCTGCTAGTCATGTTATGCTAAAGAAGCACAAATCGTATTACAATGTTTGTATCATGTTAGCATCGGCGGTGTCAGGGACATGAAAAAGGGGAACTGTCTTGGTCACACGTTCTTCAAATCAACTTGTGACCTTTGACCTTAAATGATCTCCAGTGACCTTGGAAAAATTTGGAATGATCTCGTGTGCATTTCATATTACTTGTAAACGTTTTCAATCATTTGAATTCACTCTATTTCAAGAAATTCATTTTATGGCTATTGCGATGTAGGGTACGCGCACTGACATTTTAGGTCATAGCTCCGTGACCCGACCTGATATCAAGCTGAAACTTGATACACAAGTAGAGGGCACCTTTCGACGTCACATGTATTCTGGGTTTGGCATATGAAAAAAGAGTGCCGAAAGTATTGCAATAAAACCAGCTTTTGACTTTTGACCTTGACCTGACCTTGTAAAGTGACCTCATATAAACAAAATATATCTGCACATTGCCCATCTATTAAGCTATACATGCATATAAGGTTTTAAGTTCTATCTTAAAAACGCTGTTCTTGACAGACATTTTCCTTTTACCCTGAACATGGCCAAAAATGGCCTGAGGTGCCTCCCAAAAACGTTGCCTAGCTCCGCTCCCTGAGCAAAATAGAGTTTTGAAATTTTCTTACGGCACGTAGAAAGAATAGCTAGGAAAAGACAGCAAGTTTTGTGAAGCTGCGTCAAAAAGCCTGGAATTGGCAAGCAAAAAACCCGAGGGGGGCGGATTCAGTTCCCCCTGCTAGAAATAGGGTTAAAGTTCCCGTATCAGGAAACTTTCAAATTTCATTGTTTTCCAAATTATTCTAAATGGTAGAGATTTCCCTTCAAAAGCCTTAGGTTTGTGAAGACTGTCTAAGGCTACCAGATGTCTTCAACTCTAGTTCCTACAGTCGGCACCGAAGGGAATCAAAGACGTCTCAGAAGGCATTAATGCTTTAAGTAGATCCATCGCATGGCAGTATCGCTAGGTGAGTCACATCCGTAATGTTAAACGATACTTCCTCTTTCTAATCTTAAAATATCTTACTTGCGCAGAAACTTCTGAGCTCTTGCATCCGCCTTACATCAGCCAGTTCTTTGAATTCCGTGCGTTCTCACGCTCGTTCATTGGCTAGAGCGTAGTCTTTCCAGAATATTCGGATTGTAAAACGCCTCCTGCTTGATTGTATATGATGTCAAAATTTCACCACCCCTTTCATCATTACCTTTTGTAGGTCGTATATAAGTAGCACCGGTTTCTGCTCATTATGTTAAAGTTCAAGCTCAGGCTCAGTGATATTCTGCGTGGAAAACTGTGGTGATGTTCGTGTTGTTAGTGTGAGGAGTGACGGTGCACGTAGTGTTAGTGCGAAAGTGGCCGTGCATCTAGTGCCAATGTGTGAAAGAAGTGACAGAAAGAAAATACAGCGTTAGTGAGGAGCATATATTCGTCTCTGATCCGGTGGCGACTGACTAACAGTGAAGACTGAAAGAACAGAGACGACAGAAAAGATTGGCGCAAATGAGGTCGCCAATAGTCAAACTGTCACGTCAGTCAACTAGAAATCTGCTACAGTCCTTCACTATGACATTCTACGGAGACACAGAGATACCGTCGTTTCTGTTGAAAAGCACGGCACAGTTCACGAACCGTGGTGAAAGACAAAATGGTAGTTTCTTAGAATCCTCGATGCACGTTTTTCTACGTCATCAGTCTCGTAAACGTGCTACAAAAGGCCTGTAGCCTTATTAGTTTTTTCCTCCGATCTCAAACGTTTTATAAGTTCGCCTTAGTTGACCAAGTTAAGAAGTCTCCGGGGTTCTCAAGGCGTTTTTCCGAATCATGGGTATATTTTGGCTCTTTTCCCAAGAGCCATACGTGATAGGACAGAGCAGATATGGAGTCGGTTTTCGATGCCGGACTTTCTGGTCATATCCTTGACAACGAACCAGAAATTGAAAGGTGAGGAGACCTTTGCAAAGTCAAGGGAGGCCACAGACCTTAGCAGTACTCTGAAAAATTCAGACGCTAATTTCGGTGCCTTATTTCAGTGACATCAGTTTTACTCTTTCGTAACCCGCAACCGACTGACAGTAGGCGCCGTGCACGCCCGACTGGGTGGGGGAGGGGTTGACCACTCCCGTTCTAACTCGCGAACGGTTTTTCCCTCGACAGGTATAAGTTTTGGAAAGCTCGTGACGAGCAGAGCTTGAAAGTGGCCTCATTGTTATTTTCGGACACGTGACTCATTTACAACCTATGTACGCTTCCCCCAGCAGACTACATCAAACCGAGAAGCTATGGAACCAAGAAGAAGCGGCCTAAACCTCAAAGGCTGTAATTTATATAGCCTAGGTAAATGCACCGACAAAAAGCCCGCAATTGCCGATACACGTCTAATTTCTCTGATTTGCGTAATATGTACGTGGAAACATGACTTTATACGTGGAATTATGAGTTAAAGACATAGAGATATCCTGCAACTGCCCCGCAAGCGCCGGTGCCGAGCACGGGAGGGAATTAACGGGAACTAATTTTAGCGTTCCCTTATTTTGGCGACAGATGACCAGTTGCTTTGATCAGCTTTGCACCACTTGGTAACTGCAAGATACTAAGTGGTGTAACTTGATTCCAGTGGTCCTTGTGATCGTTTTCATTGCTTAAATTTTGAAATAATGCAGTGTCATTCTACAGAATTGATTGAGTTTTCTTCGCGGAAGCCTATTTCCACAGCCTGCAGTTTCTGCAATTTCAACCTCTTGGTATTATTCGCAACCGTGAAAGGCAATTCTGTTATTTTCTACCCCATTCAAATCATCCATCGCCGATTTTGACTGTGGTGCATACCACATTTGGCTCATAACAGTTTTGGCGACCCGACCTCAGGTCAATGGTTGTAGCTCATTGACCCTTTGCCGAATGACGGCCATTAGATGTCTGCATCACTTCACACTTGAAAGGTTCAAAATATCCGTTAATTTCCAATAAAACGACGATACATCTTCAACACAGAGCTGACCTTAGATCAATGAACCGGAAGTTTCCGAAAAAATTGAGTTATCAGATTTGTTGAAACTATCAGTGTCTCCAATCCCTGAAATTTTAATTGCGATATCATGTTTTCAAAAAAACTTACAGGGTGATGAACGTTTTTGGGCATTGGCTCCTTGGACCCGGCCTACGTCAGACGCCTGACTTGATCTGAGATCAAAACTTTGACACAGGACGTAAAAATGATCAAATCAAGAGAAAACAAGATTTTGTGGCGCTGCTCTAGTTTGTTCTCTCGTTGGTCTTGGAAAACCTCGGGGTGAGGGTGGGCCTCCCTCCAGTCAGGCCCGTTTAACCACCACGACTCTAGTTTATGGTAATCGGGAATTATGTTTGGCACCAGCAACACAGTATAAGGTTCAAATGGAATTAAACCTGTTGTGGACTTGACCTTGATCTTGGCAAGAAAACATTCACGGGCTTCAACGATGTACCATTATTTAAACCATATCGACATAAAATCACGGTTTGCAGGCCGGGCTATAAAAACTACTGCATTCAAAGCGAGGACAGGAATCGTCGACATTTCCAGCTGTTGTGACCTGAGAGATCCCATGGAAGTCTGAAAGAATTAAACCGTGTATTATTCGAGTGAAAACGAGACATCCTTCACGTTCCTTTCGTCTCTTCGATCTAGTTTTATTAGCTAGAAAATCGTTAGGTGGTTGTGAACACTTTCTCGCTCGAGGCATAGGTGAAAATCCTCACCCCCGACAAGGGTTAAACTGAATCTCCTGGTGGATGAATTAACAGCGCAGTACGTGCTCGGAATGCATGTAGTTGCATTGCAGTTCTGAGAAACTGAAAAGCCAACAGTGAATATGTGATATACCTGTGTTGTCTTTTTTCAGTCCTGCGGCATTGATGTACATTATGCGGTCGCTGGACGATACTGTTTCACTCCGAACCAGGACACAGAGGTGAGCAATGCATAGTGCAGTGATCCTTCCCCAGTCGCTGCAGTAATTTCTCGGAGACCTCGCGCTTTTAAAAATAATGTTATCAGAGTTACCTGCTTGCTAGGCCATAAAGGGAAACGTCTCTCAGTCATGGTTTCGTTGCAACCATTGCACATACATTTAATCTGAACAGTGGTAAATGGTGCAGAAATAGCATACCATAGCATTTACATTTCCTATGAAAAAATGCAGAACGCTCATGAACCTGTTTTGTGCCTTTTGTATCCCATACCGTCTTACGTGACTTTGTGCTGGTATTTTGTGTAATGAGATATACTAGTGTATGATGTTGCATGAAGGCCATTTTTGGTTATGTCGGTTTCATCGTTTGTGATAGAATGACTTAACTGGTAATGATGTTTCGATGACTATGATAATGATGACCCAACCAGTTACTTTAAACGTGTCTTGGTATCAGATGTTCTTGGGCCTTTTACTGTGAAATGCCAAACAAAAACAGCGGTGTTGACCCTCGCCGGGCCGACCACCCGACCTACCTTCGCCAGGCCGACTGTTCAAGAAAATCCCACAAGATCCCGAGAACTATAAGGGTCAAAGAAGTGAGCAAAAACGCCATTGGAAAGGTTTTGGCTAAGGGAAAGCATTTCACACGTTTTCAGTCAGGCCAATATTAAGGCCATCAGACGCCACCAAAGGCGAAGTTACACTTCGTTAGGTCTGGTGGAAAATGATGACAATAATTCGTTGTATGTGGCTGCAAAAGGGCGAGGAGTAAAAAGAATGCCGATTTAGCTGTAAACGGACACTTGAAGTCAAAGTTGGGAGGTACAGGCGAATATGAAAATGAAGGAAAAATGACCCATATTTTTTGCACGCCACATGTCTATTTCGTCAATAGTGCCTGGGAGGGGGTTGCGTGGCAACATCTTCTTGGCAGTTTAATGTGTGCTAAGTGCCATTGACCTAAGGCTGTAAAGGTTATAAACAGAAATTCAAGGTCCTGTAACGTCAAAGGGTCAAGGCCACCGTTTGGGACGACTTTGGCTGCTGTTAAAAGATTATTAATGCACGTTTCCTGGCTAATTTAACATAGGGATTCTAAAGAAAGACCCTTTCGAAAAGCCTTGGGGTCAAAAAGGCTTTTTAATGGCCCCAGTTGTACTGCACATGCAATATCGCAACATTTTATAGTTTCAAACTGGGAGTACCACGCTACGCTACGCTAGTGGCTTCCATCTGATGTCCCTGGATGACCCTAAAAGTCAGTTTGTTCCATGGTTAACAGTTCCACGAAGTGTTGCACAAATCGCAAAGGCCAATATCTCCACACCAGTCACCTAGAACGTGAAACAGACGCCATCAGTTAACTCGCTTGGCTGAAATCGGCATAAAACCAGCAAAGGTAAATCGTTTAAAAAGTATTGCAATATAACAAGAAATTGCTGTGTTAGTTGTACGGTTGCAAGAAAATTCGATGCTCTGTCTGGCGGAATCTAAAAATCATTTTATTCGGTTCCTTTTCTTAAATGCATTCTAACTTTATGTGGAAAATGAAAAATATATCTTTGACACGACTACCTGATTTTGAATGCATTCCGCCTAGCCACAAAACTACGCCATCGCGGCGCACAGAAACGCCCATTTTAGGACGTTTAAACCCGGCTGGCTTTTGGGATTCTGTGTTGACGGTATCCTGAAGTGATCAACACATCACTAGTTAATCGTATGCCGTATAAGAAGTTGCTTCATTTGAAAAGTATATAAAAGGAGGAAATGCGACGAAATCTCTTATTACAACGTCAAAATGGGTCTCAAGATACCATTTCCCGGCTGACAGTAACCAACTGTGGGGAAGTGTCCATAGGTATCACGTCATCTACAAATCGTCACCCATCAGTCATCCAATAATATTAAACCTTATTGCGCATTTGTATGCCTTTCGCAAACGCGTATATATATATATAACATATGTATATATATATATATATATATATATATATATATATATATATATACATATGCATAGCAATAAACATTTGTCATCCTCAATAAGACCGACTATCTGGCCAAATCAAAAAGCATCCTCGACGGCCAATCAACATTCAGAAAGGTCAGTAGGAACCCAGTCGGACAGGTGACAAAACAGGCTAACGACCTCATCGACGCAGCCAACAAGCACACCAAAGAACAAAAGCTGGCACGCATCACAGGGAAATGCAAGACCGGTTACTTCTACGGGAAAGTGAAAACACGTAAACCAGGGAACCCTCTTAGACCTATGATATCAAAAACCCCTCTACCTACCTACAACCTGGCAAAAACCCTGAACCAAATTTTAGGTCCGAACATACCGGCCAAACATTCACTTAAATCGTCCTCCGAATTCGTCGATTTGCTGAAGACAAAAACACGACTGGGAAACCTGGCATCACTCGACATTGCCAATCTTTTCACCAACGTGCCGGTCGAGCGCACAATCGCCATCTGAACGCGCTTCGCCTACCACCACGAGTACCTGGCAGCACCAGAGATACCGGAGCATATTCTACAGGCCTTGATAAGATTGTGCACGACCAAAACACCATTAACATCCCCCCAAGGAAAAACCTGCTATCAGACCTATGGCATCGCAATGGGATGACCTCTGGGTGTCCTATTAGCACAAGTCTTTATGATTGCCATTGAGAATAAAGTCCTGGACATGACAGACGTCCGACCTAACATGTATGTGCGGTACATCGACGACATCCTGGTCGACGTCACAGACACCACTACACTCAACAAGCTAAAATCACGCCTGGAAGAAACATCAGGACTCCAATTCACCACCGAGAACAGCAATGAAAACAACGTCAACTTCCTCGACGTAAACATCAACGCACTAGACACAAACCACATCACCAGCGTATACCGCAAACCAACCAATGCTGAGAAGTGCCTGAATGGAGCAAGTGAGTGCCCGGATCGTTACAAACTCGGTGTCATTAAAACATATGTACATCGAGCCTTAAAACACTGTAGCACGTGGTCCCTCGTCCACCAGGAACTGCGTAGGATAAAACAAACACTCACCAACAACAACTACACCATAGGAACGACTGACAAGCACATACAAAAGACCATCACCGAACACCTAAAGCCTGCCAAACAACCCGAACGAGATATTATTACCTTTCACCTAAACTACGAAAACACCATGTCATCAGGATACAAAACATGAACAAACACTGCAAAACATCATCAGACGTAACTGCCAGACAACACAACCATCAAGCCGTTTGAAACTAAACATCCACCACCAAAGTCCTTACCACATCATCATTGATCACCAAGAACAACACTGTCCACGACCCAGGAACACTAAAACAGACCAACGCCATCGACCACTATAAATGCGCCATAGGAGGCTGTACGCTCCTACCCAACAGTACGTACATCGGCCTCACAACCACAACACTCAGCAGACGACTCACTACGCACCTACAGAACGGCGGCCCACTCACACACACTGAGAAATACAACACATCACTTACCAGGAAAACACTGGTAGGTAACACAAAGATCCTGGCCAAAACACAAAACAAGCGACTCCTCAACGCCCTAGAAGCAGTCTATATCAGGGAGTATGACGCCGCATTCAATAGGCAAATCAACGCACGCGGGACGTTGTCCCTGTATGATGGTCAGCCGCTGGGCCATAGCATAAACAGGCGGTGGTAACCGGAACCACGGGTGACGTATGCGAAATGTGTATATTGTATCTATACATGCGTCTGCCTTTACAGTATACGGTACAAAGAAAAGCGTCCCGATAGTGGGAAATGTGTTGTATGTATAGCGCGAGAGCAAAGCTGGATAATGTTACAAAGACTTGGACACAATTAGGTATCTGTTGGGAAATGTCTTAAGATAAGACGAAACGTCGACATTAATATGAATAAAGATATAGAATGAGTGACGTAATTGCGCGTTTCTTAATGAAAATGATCCTTATGTATAATAATCGTTCTAAACAAGCACACCAATGAAGCGAAGAATATCATTCGAAAACCTGAACGTACCCAAAGAAAGATAACCAACGACGAACACGCCGTTGTTTTAACGAAACTTGCATATATATATATATATGAATAAAGATATAATTCTTCCACCCGAGTGGAATATATATATATGTATATATATATATATATATATATATATATATATATATATATGTGGTATGTATGTATATAAGGTAAAGTACGCCCTCTTACTATAGCTCGTACTATAAGTGCTGTCATTTTTGCTCTAGGAAATAGAATCCTTTCCAGTCGATGTACACGTCCTATTATTGTTTCACGGAGTAATTGAGGCGAGGTGCTAGTGTTACGGGTGGAAGAATTTTCCTCGGAATATTGTCCTTGTCTTGTGTGTTGTTATATGCGCAACGTTTCGGCAGCTAAAGACCGTCTTGGTCAGATGATTATTGGTTCTGAAAAGGACCGTCCTTTTCGGACCAACTACCATTTGACCAGGTAACACCCAACGACCGCCGGAGAAGCAGCTGGCTGAAACGTGCTGTGTATAATATCAAACAAGGCGGGGACGACGTTCCGAAATATTCTACCGTCCTCAATACTTCCCATTAACCTGCCATTGACGGGGGGAGCGGTTGACTTCCCCCCTGGCGCATTTCTTAGATATCTCCCAATGAAATAAACTTGGCGCTCTGAAGTTTTTTTGCATCAACTGTGCACATACAAAAATATGGGGACATGTTCATATTAGGTAAGACTTAATGAAGTCTTAGAGACGATTACTTTTTTGCGATTCGACGTTTAATTTTCCTTCGCCGCCGTATGGTCGATATCTTAACAACGCATGTTGACTAGCTCACAGTGCATATCAGCATGACCTGAGACTTCAATATGGAGCTCCTCTGATCTCATGCTAGGTCATCCTTTTCTGTGAATGGAACAGCTGTCATAGTCTAGCAGTATATTGCCCCGGAGTATGTGTTCTTATTCGATGTTTAGATACATCTGAACGCGATTTATATGTAGGACAGCGTTTTACTAGTTCAAAATCCCCATGCCTTTGACTCATACCTGTTGACGGCTCGATATCTGGTGGGGGTGCGAAAGGATGGGATAGTGTAGACCCCCAAGACGTTTCTGACTTGAACATGAGGTCTATGGCAGTGAATGCGAAAAAAAATGTGTCTGAGATATTAATTGTTTCCCCCTCCCCGAGTTATTTCGGGAAATCAGCTAAGTCCATGCCAGTCATGCTCTAAGGGGCACTGTTCTTGTTATCTCTATTATGTATGCAGGAGCAAGTGTTCCCGACGCGCGCAAGTGATCAGTCATTTGAAGAATACTTGTTCCTGCACACAGAAACGAATAGCAGGAAAGGATCATTCAGTACAACGCAATATAGATGGGCCTCTTCGTGTAACTGGATTTTATGCAAGGGGCTATGGCTGAAGTTTCAGTAAGGATGTAAGCTGTGAAAAACTATGTTGCTTTTCAAATCTCTAGACATATAAGAGCCCGTACTGCTTAAAAGTCACTGTTTGATGGTGACAATTGTTCGTTCGTGGAGGAATGGCAGAAAATTTGTTACGGTACCCGAGATATAAATCCTCCCCACTTTGCTTATAAGCGTACAGATCAAGCGCCGTAACAGACTGCACCTTCGCGATGCATTGCGTGACGCACGTTTTAAAAGGATTAAATGTTTTTTTTGTGTTTTCGTTTTGATGGATTCATGAAGTGATAGACAGCTTTACCCGTCATACGTCATATTTATTCCAGTTGTTTCATTTCAAAGGAGTATAATAAATATGACAGTCCCAGATAAATTTTTATTGCATGCACCAAACGGGCCTTAAAATGTCATTTACCTGCCTACTGACTGCAGCGACGAATAGGGAGGCGTTTCCAGCTATTACGCCATCTAAAAGGTGTCACGCACCAAAATAAGCCAATCAGAGACACCTGGTCGTATATCGGTATGCTTTTCGTAGATACACTGCCCGGACCTAAATTCATTTAGAACTAAATCTCGCCAGTGGGCTTATTTAACCCTCCTCGGGTTTTTTGCTTGCCAATTCCAGGGTTTTTGACGCAGCTTCACGAAACTTCGTGACCTTTCCTATCAAGTCATGTCATGTCAAGTCATGCACAATTTGGCATGTTGTTGGTCTGAAAAGGAAAGAAACATTACCTATAAAGTAAGTTGACAGGTTTTTGCATAAGCATTTCACTTTACCATTGGCTAAAATAAATAACTGAAACAAATGTTTGCAACTGAAAGCTAGGTTTGACAAGAGAAAAACCACATGACAGTGGCTGGATACAAAAGACCTGTTTTCTTATTTTCTTCCGGGGCACTGACCATGGTCTTAGACCGTCCCGTACCGTTCCCAACTACGCACATTCTAAAGTAAAAGTGTCAGACCGGGCACTTATGACATTTATTGATACTCCATGATAAAATTTTATATTTTGTATCAATTTATATCTTACTTTATACCCTTATAACTGGCACAAAGAAAAATATTTGCCATAAATAAGCACTGTTGAGAATGTAGATTATGGCTGAGTACTCAAATTTTAAACAAAATATTTGAATGAACATTGAAATTGCACAATTATTGAAATACTGGAATCATTATCAAAGTAATCAGAAGCATTGGAATCATGAAAATGCTACCCCACTACCTGGACATTATTAATGTTCAAGCATACGACTGAGCATAAATATCAAAGATACTCTTCCTGCTACCCAGCAACAGATTTCAAGTACAGTACAACCTTTACAGGAACCTACATTATTCACCTCTTGCGTTAGGCACAGATGGAACATACCTGTCTGTGGAACGGCAATGTTTTATAGCATAATATTGGAACTGGATTTAAAAGGGCATGGCCCTACAGAGGGTAAAAGTGAAACATCAGACTGCCAAAATCTGTATGGAGTCAGCCGATTTTTAATATCACCTGACATTGCCAGAATGGAGGTTATTAGGTGAATAGTAAAGCAACACACGTATGCAAATTTCTTTTCCTGTTGATATGGCAAGTCTTACTTTTTATGAAGGTCAGGTCAAAGGTCTAATAGTCAAAATTGCCGATTTGCCTGTCTTATGTGTCAAAATTTCTGTGGTTAACAGTGCAATAACATGCTTAGATTCCCTGAGTATTTGGGTACGATAATCGAATAGAATCATCCAAATATCCACATACTGAAACAACAAATCGCTCAGCTTTAATGTGGTTACATCTTGGTACATCTCTTTTAGCGAGACACCTATCATGCATCGCCATCCAGCCTACAGCAGTGCCCAATCTTACCTTACCTTACCTTACCTTACCTACGGCTGTAGGAAATTATGAAATTTATAAAAGCCACTATGCTTGTTGGTCATATGCTAGGCAACTAACACATGCCAAACCTTTTGATAATTAACCCTATTCCCGGCAGGGGGCTGAATCCTCCCCACTCGGGTTTTTTGCTTGCCAATTCCAGGTTTTTTAACGCAGCTTCACGAAACTTTGTCACTTTTCCTAGTTATTCTTTCTACGTGCCGTAGACAAAAAGAATTTCAAAATCCTATTTTGCTCAGGGGCGGAGCCAGGCAACGTTTTTGGGAGGCACCTCATGCCATTTTTGGCCATGTTGAGGGTAAAAGGAAAATGGCTGCCAAAAACATAGTTTTAAAGGTAGAACATTAGACTTTATATGGATGTATAGCTAAATAGTTGGGCAATGTGCAGGTGTATTTTTGTTTATCTTAGGTCATTTTACAAGGTCAGATCAAGGTCAAAAGTCAAAATTTGTTTTTTTGCAACAATTTCGACGCCGTTTTTTCAAATACCAAACCCGGAACATAGATCACGTAGAAGGGTGCCTTCTACTTGTGTATCAAGTTTCAGCTTGATATCGGGTCGGGTCACGGAGCTATGACCTAAAATGTCGGTGCGCGTGCCCCATATCGCAATAGCCATAAAATGAAATTTTTCAAATAGAATGAATTAAAATGATTGATAACGTTTATAGATAATATTAAATGCATACGAGATCATTCCAAGTGACCCCAAGGTCACTGGAGATCATTTAAGGTCAAAGGTCACAAGTTGATCTGACAAACGTATGACCATGACAGTTCCCCCTTTTTCATGTCCCTGGCACCGCCTATGCTAACATTATAAAACATTGCAATGCGATTTGCACTTCTTTAGTATAACATGACTAGCAGAAGCCAAAAAAGTGTTTTTGCCTCTTTTGTTCATTCAGTTTTTGGAAAACTAATCCTCCTATTTTTGAAACCCTGTGAACGCCCATGAATTTTCTCAAAATTTCAGATTTGTATACCTATGGTAAAAGCCCTATCCATAATCTCTCGATTCATGCCAGTTTCATCGAAGTCGGTCCATAAACAACGGAGTTATAAGAAGTCCAAAAGTACCGCACGTTTTGACATTTTTGCCCCCCTGTATCCGCAAATTTTAAAATTTTCAAAATTCTTCTTTATAAAAATGTAGTTTACGTCACGGCAAATCGATTGCCGTTTGTTGTGATGAAATCGGACAAGTAAGTTCTCGACAAGACAAGACAAGACAAGTTCTCGAGATCTCGGGGGGGGGGCCGAATCCGCCCCCCCCCCCTGCCGGGAATCGACCATACCGTCTAGCCCTCCGGGAATAGGGTTGAACATAATATGGATGAGAAAAGGAAGAGATACTCCAGCAACAATGAATGCAAATTAATTAAAAACGACGTAATTTTCCAACCGTTCGATATAAATATTCAAGCCATGTATGGCGGATCTACTCGATCTTCAGGGCTTGCAAATACATAGCAATATATTTTTACCTATTCGCGACAACGATACCACAGATGCCGCCGGCTCAGCGCTAATAAGTCGTGGTATATTATTCCAGTTCTATTCTGACTCTTAGTCCGGTACATTTTTAGCTCTTTTTAGTCCATGGCGTGAAAAACTTTGGCGTACCTACTGTTCAATTGCCCTGCTTCCAATGGAGTTGCCTGGAACGAAAAATCGGTGGGGGGGGGGGGTTGCTTGCGCCTTGATACTTTGTAAGGCATGTAGAAGTGTTTGTATGAATGCATGCATACTGCATACGCGTGTTCTGAGAGTCTGAAATTATTTTGACATGGTGGAATGGCAATACAGCATACGTCATTGGCGTAGCCAGGAGCCCCGCATGGGGGGGAGTGTTTCTTACCTTCCTGTCCGGATGTTTCTACACACTGATCACCCTAAACGAGCCAAAACAGTTAGTGTGGTCCCTCACCCAGCGCAGCACCATCAGGACTTAACACCCTCGTGCTTCAAATTTCACTAAAAATTGGTACAAGGGCTCGTGGTGCAGATAATACAGCAGGCGTCACGTCTTCCCCATCACCAGTTACCTGTGCTCATCCTATCCTCTGTTGTAGGTTCCGTTACCATCACTGTATTCCGTCCTGCTCCTGAGTCCAGACGAACATCCTGCTGTCCTGAATGTATCGTTGGCTAGGGGAGACGGAATGCAAAATGTGAACGTATTTATCATTGCTATCTTCCAAATTGGTATTTCACAGTACCTTCGGTTCGGCAGCACAAATAAAGATACATATGATCCACTGTTCTTTCATGACCAAGTACATGGGCAGTGTCGCTGATTGGGTGTTATGCATGACGAATGTCTGTCGTATGAACCTGCTCGCCAAATTTCCGTTGCGCTCGTTGTTCATAAATTTTTTCCCGCGTTCCTGCCCGGTAAGTACGATTCCGTGCTGGGGGACGGGGTAGATTCTGTCATTCCCTCCCCACTATCTCGAAAACTACTGTTACGATTTCCTAGCGAAAAACGGCATCGGATAGTCTGCAGCGAGATCTACATTTCTGAAAAAATTATATGTTGAAAGTTATCAAAAGGGGGAAAGGGGGTCAAAATCAGGGTGCAAATAGGGTTTATTTAAACGAACTTTCTGAGTACATTTTGTGATTGATTTTGTTCTGCTTCACGCCAATCTTCCGACAGTTAAAAGTTCTGTGGCGTATTTGAGGGAGAGATCGATTTTCAAAACGCATAGGCGTGTCCGGGGCACATAAAAAGGGACACACAAATCCGGGAAATTCTAATTCATTCTACAACATATTTTGAGTCTAGGGGAGTTATTTATGTCGGGAAACATTTCGATATGTGTCACGTACCATATTATGTACATATGACAAACGCCCGTAGGCGGATCCACTTACCGAAAAGAGTGGTAAATTACTACATGAACTATTGGTAACTGGCAACCATATTCGAACATATAATGAATACTTTTTGTGCTTGAACTCCGCATTTTAAGACCATGAGCTCATCACATTTCAACGTAAAGAAATCATAGGCCTAACCAGGGCACAAGGAACAGTAATATTTTGAAAAATGTGAAGTTTAATTCGCCATATGTTCTGAATCTGGTGAGATGGTGTCTAAGGAGGTATTTCCAAATGTGCCGCATGACCTATTATTTACACGTCGCAAGTTCTCATAGGCGGATCGAGATACCAGGAAAGATGGGTCAATAACGACATGGTTTTGTTTTATTTTGTGAATTGAGTCATAATTTTTCAGGAACAAGAATAAATAAAATACCCCTTTTTACATCACCCTGAAGGCGAATTCAATTCTTATTTGAAGTGAAATATATGGCATTTGCCGGTAAGATATGTGGAATTAACAACACACATATCCAGATGTCTGTTAGAGCCACTGAGCATGTTATTGGACGAAATGTGCTTCCGAAAAACGATACCTGGAGACGCCCTTGGTAGTATATGCAGTTTAATTTTATGTGTGAATGAGAATAAAAGTGTCCATGTCCCATATTAACTTTGTTTTGGGTCATAAATTCGTCGTCTGAAGAAAATATGAATACCCATTTTCATGCCCCTGGGTCTACCATTGACCAAAATTTTTCTTAAAAATGCTTGAAAGTGTGCAGGTTACAAACATTTTGGCGGACCATCCTCATTTGGTGGTTTTTATCGCGACGTGCATCTGAGCAAATTAGACTTCACATTACCGTCCTTCTCACGCAGCCATGTGCTCACTTTCCAATTGCTTGCTCGGCGGTTAACGTTATACACCATCCGCTGCGTGGAGGCCCCCACTCTGGATTGCTTCTCGTTTTGTTCAACCCAGAAAAAAACCGAAACTGTGACGCAAAACTTCGAAGCAGTTGGGAAGACAAACTGGGGTCGTCGTTGTCCTGCCTATCATGGCCATAGTGCTCTGCTGCTGAGGCGAACAGGGAGAGGGGACAAATGGTGAACATAAACAATGGGCCAAAAACATATGCTCACCGGGTCATGGCCCAACGGAGCTATCCGTCACCGCTGCGGACGCTGGACCGTCACCCACGGTCTTGATGAAACTGGGCTCTGAGGTACTCAAATCTGCCACCTTGCCTAGTAGTGTGGGTGACAGATATTGGTTAGAATTATAACGGACGTATTACGGATAATCATTATTTGAGCAAAACACAAGCGTCAGGCATGCTGCATTACACAACACGTTACATGAATTGTTAGGGTATATTCTTTCCTTTTCGACGGTTTTTTATGGTGTGAGAAATATTCGCTAACATTACACGCAAGTTGAGAGTGCAGTTTCCTGTTGTGCGATTTGGTAGCATTAACTCAGACGTGACAGGACTGGGTGGACAACATTGGGGACATACAGCCCTGTATATTGGGCATGCTGTCACGGGTGCGGCGTATCCAGAAGGGACAGGGTACGATCGTGGCGCATTTCCCAAACGCCTCAAGCTGTGCTGGGACCGGTGCCGTTTCGCAGACCGAGATTTTCGTGTTTCCCATCTGTTGCGTGGGTAACGAGAGGTGGTGTCAAGTGTGTTGTCTTTCGGTGAGCTCGAAATGAAAATGAGCACAAGAAGTCTCTGTAAATGTGCTGGCGGCTCCATGCTCTGGATTTGGAAAATCGCGATTAGTGTTCATTTTGACGGGTAGGAAAAGATTTGGCCAAATTGGAAATGTGACAGACTTGGGGTTTTTAGCTGTTATACGTGGCAGTTTTGACGTTTCGTGCACCTCTGATTGGACTCGTTGACATAGGTGCTGTTAACCTGCGCACGACCGTCGATCCGTCCCGAACATCGGCGACTGGGGGGGGGCAGTTGACCCCCCTCTAACTCACGAACGGTTGGTCGCACGATAAAAATAAGCATACCGTTGGAAGGCCTGTGACGAGTAGAGCTCGGAACTGGTCTCATTTTTAGTTTTAGATAATATGTAAGCCAATTTACGCCCTATATATGTTTTCTCATAGCCGACTGCATGAGACCGAGAAATGGCCTGAATCTCAAGGGCTGTGACTAATACCGCATAGGCAAAGGCAACAGCGCACAAGTAAATGTCCGCGGATGCCGATACACGTCTAATTTCTTCATATTTGTTCAATATATACCCCGAAACGTTGAGTTAAAGACACCGTAATTCTCCCGTCAGCCGTCAGTGTGCGCCGCTGCCGCATGCGGTACCAAATTGACGGGAACTAATTTTGGCGTTCCTTTATTTTCGCGAAAAAAGACGA
Organism: Capitulum mitella; assembly: GCA_030062745.1. NCBI lineage: Eukaryota > Metazoa > Arthropoda > Thecostraca > Pollicipedomorpha > Pollicipedidae > Capitulum > Capitulum mitella. Next base: position 280,431 of record CP099841.1, on the reverse strand, counting down.
TCTAAGTCAATTTTGTTGGTCCCTGTGGTTCTTGTGATGGTTTTTCATGCTTGAATTTTGAAAGAATTGATTAGTTGCCAGTCTACAAAGTTGGCGCAGCTTTATTCGCGAGAGCCTGTTTATTTCCAAAATATGCTACTTTTTCAACCTTTTTGAGGTTCCTGGTATTAATTACGTCTGTGCAAGCTATTTCTGCCATTTTCCACCCATTCTGAGCATTTCATCGTCAATTTTGACGGTGGTATATTTTGGCCGACTACAGTTATTGGTGAGCTGACCTCAGGTCAATGGCTGGAAGTCACTGATACTTTGCCCAATGACGGTAACTAGATGTCTGCTTCATTCCACACTAAAAATGTTATGGAATATCCCGTCAATTTCCGAAAAGACGGCGATATCTATTAAAAATGGGCTTGACTTTAGGTCAATGACCCGGAAAATTCCGAAAAATCTGAGATAGCAGATTTGTTACATCTATCACGATCACTAATCTCTGAAAGTATTACTGAGATATCTTGTTTTGCGAAAAAGTTAGATGGCGCTAAACTTTTTTGGACATAGGTCTGTTTGACCTGACCTGGGTCAGTCACCTGACGTGACCTGATGTCAAAATTTTGACACGAGACGTGAAATTAATGGCGCAAAAAGTACACAAAGTTTCGTGGCTCTGTGTTTGTTGGTTCTCTCGCAATCCCAGAGAAACCTCAGGGGGCAGTCAACTGCCCCCCAGTCGGGGACGGGTTAAAAAATCGATCGTGTTCTATTTTTCGTTACTTTATGTATGGACCTAGATGTGGGGCTTAATCAGCAAAAGTGGTCGAGTGATCAAGGTGGTGAATTCGCAGGTTGAAACATCCTAGGTCCCAGTTCAGATCGCTTTCTAAAGATGGCTTGTTGCTTATATCCTGGCTACCTTACACGAGCAATTCCAGTTACATAAACACAGTATTTGTGCCTGTAACCTAATAGTACCAAAGGATCTTATAATATACCGTTCAGTTTTCTCATGTGGCCAACTGATGGTCGGTATGACCCTCTCGTGGTCAGCTGCGCATTGGTTGGCCCTGACAAGCGACATTCAGGCACTGAATCTAGAACTCAAATACATTTCCACGTAGTCGGCCACACCTGATTATGGACGGGTTGAACACTGCACTTACTGTTCCAAAATAGGGACGGATGATGCACATGGCTAAATAAAAAAATAATGTGGTGTGTAAACCTTTGAATATGCATCGTGTGAAATGCATTCAGCAGCAGCTGTGATTCACTTACCAAGTGAACTTTGAAGCAGCAAGTTTGACTGAGGGAAACACACTTCTTCCGGTCTCCTTTTTTCTTACCATCAGCCACTGATTGGATGAGATAAAACTGGCTAAAATATTCGGGCAGAGTGTTCTGAACAAATTGTTGCAATGTTAACATTAAATTTATATTGTCCGCCACAGTTGTGTATCCAAATATTCTTAGCACGGCATTTGTAGGAAAATGATGAAATAACATATTCGTTGCTTCTGAAGCCTTTTGGCAGGTGACACTGCTGCATCTTACAACACAAAAGGGCATTTAAAATGTTCCGCAATTGCATGTCGCTATCTAAACATATAAGACAAATGTTTCGGACCATACGTGCCGGTGTGTTATAAGCACCACACAACACAAAACAAAACACAAAACACACACAAAACAAACCACAAACTTCCCATCTTCCCATCTTCACCATCTTCCCATCAAGCCTAGTCGACGTCTTTGGCGCCCTAGGTAGTAATCACTAACGTCATTTTTGGTCTTTCCGGCCGCTTTGCAGAAATTCTGATGAGGCCAGTCTATTCAGAACTCTCTTTTTATCTCCTGGAAACACAGCTCGATACTTCTGTAAGTAGTATTGTTCACACAAACAGACTACAAAGCAGACCCCAACACGCTATGCGTCATTTCGCAATTGCCAATATACAGCCCTGCGGAAACAGCTGATCGAATTGATCCTGAATCGCGTCGTCACCATGGTTCTTTTAACGAAGACCCTCGATTTGTCGCACTTTTCGCCCCTTATAAAAAGAGCTGAGCCCCCCCCCCCGTACCCTACCTATCTTGAGTTGCCGTGCATCTGGCGTGGTATTTGGGTTACTTCTGTCCCAGCCTATCACTCGTGACGTCAGAAGTGACCAGTGGTGTGCACACCGTGCGCCCAATGACAGGGGTAGCAAAAGACATTGCTTTCGTTGTAAATTGCATAGTTCATTCCACTACGTTAAAAATGGGGTAGTTTCCACCCAAAACTAAAGTTGACAAATGATTCAATTTTGATATATGTTTTTCGACGGACTCCTTGAAGTCAAATTAACGTCGGAAGCCCACTTGTGCTCAACACCTTTTGGGTGGTCCGGACCAGCATTGGAATCACAATTATATTCCAAAGTTTGATCGAATTAAACGTGAATCACGTAAGCTTTTTCAAAATCGATCCGAATCACATGCGATTCGACCAATTTTTGACAAACTGATCCGGATCAAGCGCAGATTCATAAGTTCGTTATTGATTCGGATTAGCCTTTGACTCAAAATGTCAATTATACATCAGCGCAATTGCATTTATTACAAAATTACACATATATGTATACATGTTATATATATATATATATATATATATATATATATATGTATGTATTTGTACATATAAACGCGCCTTTGCTATGAGTTGCTGTATGATATGGAACCAAGTCCATAAATGCCTGAATAATGGCAAAATTTGCGGTACACTATATTCCTGTGAGAGATGCCTGCAGCCATACAGTATACATTTATGTAAATGTGCCACGCTATATATGCGTACGAAAGATGGCTACACACATACAATATCATGTATTTAAAGGAACTGTTTGGAATACTGCATGTGGGTAGGCTGTACTTTCTAGGTGCTTCACTGAGATAACAGGAAGGAATGTAGCAGAGAATTAGTGTGTACCTAAAATCAGAACATTACCACATAAGTCATAACGTCGGGTGTCCGTACATGGCAGCTTTAGCTACTGGCTACTGCATTTTAGTGCTGATTGTCCTTTCACTATTTTCTCAATTACGACGCACTAGTGGCAATAATTACCTATACTTTGTGCTAGAGACAGAAGTTGATATATGCAGGCGCCTAAGGGTTGCTGGCCAAAAATACATGGAACCAGTGACATAATGACCACTGAACAACGACAGCTGTCTATATCGACTTACTCGAACATGGCTACCTACTAGTCGCCTCTTACGTACCTAAGCAGAACATGTTGGTGGATGTTTGACATCGATAGAAGTACGAAAGGATTTCATTGTTTATTGTACGACAAAGGACCACATTCTTAATAAAGACCTTTAATCTAACCTTTCCTTAGTGGTGTATGCTTAGTAATAGGTATGTTTCCAACAGCTGGGCTGTGGAAATTTGAACCTTTTGGTGTTGTGAAAGAGAGTTGGTTATCTGGCTCACTTGAGATCCTCTTTAATGCAATTTGGATTTTTGGATTATTGCCTGGTGGTATTCACATAATGTGACTCAATCATGTGATGGTATTTTATCACCCTGCTTTACATGTATAGTTTGATCACATTGAATCATATTGAAGGAGTAGCTAATCCGGATCAAAATCAAGATCACAGTGCTTGGGTCCGGATCAGCATTTAAATAATTTTTTTTTTCAAATTTTAATACAAATCAAACCTGATTCATGGCTGCATTTTCAAAATTGACCCGGATCAGGTCTGATTCACCCAAAAAACGTGTCATTCTGGGGTCGGATCAGAATGAAGTACAAGTCTGGTCGGAAGGTCAGGCGGTATTGACATCTGCTAAAGCGGGATTCTATTGGAGTTGACTGCTGTTCTAAAATGACAGTAACCGAAAAAAGTCGGCCGCAGAAAACAAAAATTTAGGCATAAACTGTGGAAAACTCATTTGTTGTTATCTGTTTGGTTCAGATTTCGAATGCTTCATTTTGTCAAATATTTAAGCCCTCTGTGGCAATGCATGTCCCGGACCATTAGGACGAAGTAAAAAATGCTTTACTGATGTTAATGGGTCTTTGGAATGTTGTGAGCTTTTTGAAACACGTTATTTGGTACTGCACGAAGCCAGAATTTTGTGTTCCTTTGACTGACATGCGAAAGGCATCCTCACTGGTCTCAGTTCAGGCTTGTAATATTTGTTTTACGTGGACCGTTATTTTTCACTCTCCCCGACGAGGAACAAAGTTTGTTCGTCTCTACGAAGTTGCAAACAATGTTAAAAAAATCAGTACCGTTTTTGCTATAACGCTTCAATACATGGGAAATCAAGAGGTCTTTTGTGTATCGGTGGTGGGCGATGTTAGAGTGTCCAAGGTCGGCGGTTGGACTGTACTGACAAAAGCCTTCTTGTGTATATTTGAGCACAGCCTCAGGCGAGGTCATTATTTTTGTGAGAGAGGTAAGAAATAATGTCGCTGGGTGTGTATTTCCACTCAAAATTAAGAATTTCAGGACACTGCTGACCTAAGGATTACGAGATATAAGCCCCGTTTCCGTGGCTTATCCACTCTTGCGAAGGGGGAGCTGGCGCTGAAATCAATTTCTTGTTTGTTAGCGGCCTGTTGACAAAAACGATAAATTGGCGTAAAAATGATATTTGAAATACCGACTTCCCTCCTGAGGGAAACCCGACTTGTAATGCAGTTCTGTCATGGAAAAGGGAGCTATACTCTGGGGAGTTTTAGAATGGGACGTAACGTTGGTATGTTCTGAGCGTCATAGTACCAAGAAGAAGAATGTACAACACATTTTCAAGTCATACGCGTTTGAGATCACAAAGATTCGTACGATGCAAATTCAGAAGGAACATTCAACTACGTCGATTTGTGAAAAAATGATCCGTGACCTAGGTCAAAGGTCATCATGTCGCCTTTGCATAACATCCATTCTTATATTTTTATTCCGTGGATAATACGTTTTGTATGTTGTTTTTCCACAACAGAAATAATACCTGAGACCTTGAGTATCCAAATGGCCCTCCCATCATACAGAACATCGCCTTTTTCACTATTTTGACATTCGGACGTCACCGAAAGGTATTTCCAGGACAGATTACCAAGATAAGTTCACTAGACCTCGTCAGATTTCGCCCAAGTTTGGTGTATGGAGTTGTTCTTGGCCCTGATTTCGATTTTGGGATTTATAAATCGTAAGGTTCGTCTGCTTCGAGGTACAGGCCATTGGAAATGTAAGGTAAACGCCGACGGTCAACGACGTATATCTTCGTCGTCGTCGTCGGAAAAAAACTGTAAAGAAAATACTATTGTGTTGCTGAAAAGTTACAAATAATCCAAAAATGTCGTAGAACGTCACGTCTCAGTTAAGCTACCTCGCAACCGACAACTAATATTTTACCCAGACACTCTGTATTTTAAATGTACAGAAAAATATTTCATATCATAGGTTCGGAAAAATAACTGCGCATCCTGGCTGGTGATTTTAAATATAACCTCTTGAATATGACTTACAATAAAAAATTGTTATTTTCTACCATGATAGCGATCGACCAATGAAGCTGCCTCATAACAGACAACTGTTCTTTTATCCAGACACTCTGTATTTTGAATGCATGAAAACATTGTTTGATAGGATAGGGTCAGGGAGCAAACCGTGCTTCCAACTGGTAGTTTTAACGATAACCTCTTGAATATGCCTGACAATAAATAATAATGTTTTCTCATTCTCCAGTTTGATAACGTTCTGTTCTTTTGTCCAACAATATCCAGGGCAACTCGTATTTGTAGAAAACATGCACTCCCCAGGCAACATTTTTTCATATCTTAACTCATTTTGCTCATCTGGTATCATTACTGATCCCTGACGACTTGGATCACATTCTCGTCTGCTTATCACTTTCCCGTTAACATAATGCATCTTGTGTCATAAACAAAACCACTGTTTTTGTTATGCATAAAGCACATAAACGAAACGGCTGTTCTCGTAGAATTTTCAGTGTTTTCAGTTAAAGTGGATTCAGAACTTTCAACAATGTTGAAAGCATGCAGAGATGGAATAGAAAATTGTCTTAAACATTCACACGCATAAGACGGAAGACACCCTCTAAGTTGTAGGTAACTTGATGAATTCTGTGCTCAGTTAACAGCACAAACAAACTTTCCTGAGTATTCATTCTCAGAAATAATGTTTTTAGTCAGCGTAAATAGAACCGTTGATTTTCCCTTAACCTGTGGCCTGGAGCTAGTTCAGGTTATACCGAATTTTCAGGTGCGCGGTCGGAGTATGATTGATTGGTTTGCAGTCTTGTAATGTTTCCCTGTAGTCATATGTGGTTTGGAAGCCCTGATACGTATACGAAAAAGCCTAATCGCTAAGGGTGACCTAATTCCATTTGATACAGACTGATCCGTTTTGACCTTTCCGATCATGCAGTTTGCTTTCTTTTGTATAAACACTGTATGACTGGAAGTGATTACAACTATTCACGTGCTTTTTTCTATGCATTTTGTACTGTCTAGGCCGTCGTTGTTTCGATGCTTAAAAAAGGAACCCCTTTTTCGGGAAAATAACTCCCCACCGAATATCAGGTTTTTTCAATGCGGTCGTGCCCGCCGCCCCGTGCCTCAGTCAGTTAAAGAGGGATGTTGCCTACTCCGATGATAGATAATTTTATCATCTCTCGTGTCTGATCAATGGTGATGCGGCTGATAGTGCGACAAACAGCAGAAACGCCGGACTTGTAGGCGTCAAAACTTTGACGTACGTAGGTTGGCTTTGTCTACCTGATACGATGGTTGCAAACTTGATATGGGTGCCGGACATATTTTGCGATGATTACTAGCCAAATCAAATTCTGATGCATTTAGAAAGGACGCGGTCCTGCCCTTACCCAAACAAAAGCATTTCCCTTTCGTATTCAGATTTGTCTGAAAGAACTAATTTCACCAGGGGCAGCTTTTACCTTCCAACTCCTTTGGAGATGCGTACAGGACTTGATCACTAAAGCTTTCTGGTAAAAATATAACAGGTAAGTGACATAAAATGCCTCTGGTGACTGTAATATTGTTCTTCTCAGCAAACTATAAGTTTGCTATATATATACAGCAAACTATAAGTTCTAGTTTTACCAAAGCCTTCCGACGATTTTTCTTTGTCTCTGCGTCTTAAAGCTCACGAGATACAAGAGGATTTTCATGACCCTTACTCCACCCCTGCAGCTCGGGAAGGTGAATTTGGAGGCGGGCCCGGCGAGGGCTAACAGAGGAAAGGTGCCCGTGGTGTGCCTAAACATCATGTGTCATAAGCTGGAACGATGAGGCGTGCGGAACTGCGAGTGCTAATCCCAGCAGCGCGGCACGACTGTGCGTTGATTGTGTGTCAGTTTTAGTTTGGCCTTCGGATACCCATGTTCCTTCCGTGTGTATACCACCGCCATCAAATGTTTGTTCTGTACAATTTACTAGAAAGAAGGGATGCAGTGTAACAGCATTCAACATGCCTTTTGAGGTTGTCACGAAATGAGTATGTTATACTGTTAAGCTAAACAGCAGCGTCGTTGAAGTAGTAGTCGCTGTACATTGTGTCGCGAATGCATTTGCACCTCTTTTTCAGGACAATGGGATGATGAAGATGATCGAGTTTTCACGGAGATCACCCCTACCAGAATATTCTTCGTAGGAAGTCGAAGCTGCGTGGTGAACAAGTTCTCAGGCTGCTAGAAGTATCGTCATACTTGTGAACAGTACGATCTGTTAAAAAAAGCGGAAGAAGACGATGTGTTGGACGACCAAGGCTATATTTTTACCCCCAGTGTTGGTGTAACTTGTAGAACGAGTCGCGCTACTGGTCAAGGTGCTGAACTCCATGTTTGTACCAGCGTAGAGAGACATCGCGAACTGTACCAGACACCGAAATGTCTTAAGAGAGGATGGGGTTCACAGACGATGATGAAACATAGCCTTCATATGATCCAAATCTCTGTTTTTCCATGATGCGTTCTGGAAACAGACCTATCGCTAATCTGTTTCTCCGCCGGGTGCACGCAGTTCCTTTGTACCCCTCGATAAAAGTGTTTTGTTGTTCATCCCTGGAAAAGCGAAATTTCGGACAGGTTCCAAACGATAAAAAGCAGTGGGTGCACGTGGGTTTTCAGGAAGACCACATTTTTACCACTGTTGTCCACCAAGTCCTTGCACAGTTATCATTTTCGCCATTTGAGGGTTTTTTTAATCCCAAACCTGGCGTGCAGTGCATGGTCCTACTCAATGAACGTAAATCTTAGGCATTTTCCAGAAATCGTTGATGGGACAGGGCGACATCTAACGGTAGGAGTAGAGACTCATAGTTATAACGCGGGAAGGTAGTGGCGGTGTAGTTCGTCAACTATGCCTGCTATGCTTGTGGCAGGGTGTATTTAGCGCTGACTGTAACAAGAAGCTAGACGGTAATGGGGAATTTTAGAACGCTTACTTGTTATCGGACAGAGAGCCTGAGTCGGTGGACACGGAAGCTAAGTTAGCCTAAAATGTGCGTCTGGAGCTTGACCGGCCACATCTTTTTCGTCGAAAGCTTCGATAGCTATACGTTCTATCCGCGAACCTGCCGCAGCCGATCTGAGGATTTGTGACGTTGAATGTGACGCTGATTTGTGACGCTGAATGAACTGAGCGGCTTACATGTATTGTTTTATGATTCACAGTGGTGTGAAATGTGGCGAGAATGTCTTGTGTGGTATAGTTGTTTGGGGTTGAGATTATGCACCCGCATCGCCAATGCCATTGGTAATTACGAAAATTAATCCTTTCAGAAAAAGTTCACCACGCAGTAAATACTGGTCCCACTCAAAAAACGGGCGTGAAGCTACAATTAACTTGCGGTTAGTTCTAGAAACTGTTTGTAAGCTTAGTTTCTTGTCCAAGAGGAAAAAACAGTATAAGTTTGTTCTGTATCATAATTGTGCTTCTAATTCCTGTTTTTTTTTTAAGTTTCCCGAGTCATTTAAACTATGGATTATGACAACAGGCAACTACTTTTTCAGTTAATTGCCCAGTTCAGTGATCAAGGGCTCTTCTACGCAAAACTCCTGTTTTGGACCTTGGCCACACTGAAAGTGTTATGCTTAAACCTTTACACTTATTAGCAATGTTACCTTGTGTAAAATATGGATAAAATGGTCGAGTACAGATAACGAGGCTGTAGGTTGCGTGTAAGATGATGTGGTTGTCTTATCCCAAAAGTTGGTTGTCTTTGATGGACGGAATGTGTTTGTTATACACGGAACTTTATATTGATTATGGATTAAAAGGTATGATGCTGAGACGGTTGTGGCACTCCCGCTTGCACTTGCCTGGATCACTGTCGTCCGATTTTCAGTCCGGTAATAAACTAGAGACCGACGTTTTCTGAAGCATGGTCGGAGTGTCATTTAACTGTTGCTGCTGATCAGTATGGTGAAACAAAAACGCGACCATGGTAATGTTTCGCCCGCATACGGTAGTTTTCGTACTTGGCAACGTCTGTCACGCTGCCACGCTAATGTTCGTTTTTTCTTTGTAGGTACTACGTTTATGGAAAACAGTCTGTGAAGCACTTGTTATTTGTCGCACGGATGAGTCAGCTATTGTCGTAAGCAGGTCTCTCCGTTGTCAAGAACTGTCTCCACACAGTTTTGTTGGCATTTCACCGTTTGCAAGACGTACATTGGCACTGACTGGGATATTTCGCCATTTTCCATTGATTGGCGGGGTTTTCCCTCCCTGTAACCGCCCTGCCTGTATGGTCCGCAACACTCGAGTTGTTTTCATAATTTCTGAACTCGTATCATGTCAGATGAAACATGCCTTCTTTCTGCACTGACTCGGGCCATTCCACTGAAGACAAGAACCGAGAGTAACATCAGAAAGAGAACAACAGAAGGAGAGAAAGTAAAACGGAAAGAAACATCTTCAATTTAGTCCTCTCTGCTCTTCTTGACGCCGCCCCTGGCAAAAAGAAGAACTACATTGAAAGTCATTAGTTAAATACACGAACAAGAAGAAACTACAATAATGAACAAAAAGACCTCGAAAATTTTTCCCTTCTTGGGTCCACCGCTGCCAAAACGGGGGACATCACGTAAATGGCTTTTAACAAATTTGGATTTATCCAGCATCCTTAGAAATATGCATCACAACATAGACAAAAAGTTTAATGAACAGCCCGTCCATTGCAGGTGAAACAGGAAGTGGTTTTAGCCCGCATTTCGAAAGTATGCCGACGGCCAGGTTTTTGGGAGCCACTGAATAAATGAGGGTAATGGAAGCACTTAAATATGTCCCGAGTATAAACCCTGAAGCGACTCCGCAGCCTCCAAGCAGTGCTGCGGAGTCGCCTGGTTGCGGTCGACTCCGACACCGGCTCTTACTCCGACTCCATCTGACTCGGACCCCGACATACATAGTTGCCTCTAGGAAGTCATGTACGACCTAACCTTTTGCTCAGTCTGGTCAAGCACCCAATATTAAACATGACAAAGGTGGTACTGAAAACTAAAATAGCTGTTGTTGCCACGTACATGTACATAAGCAACACAAAAACAGCGCCACGAAGCTGAAAGAGTGTTTCTCTATGCATTGCGCTTCGAATTAAATCTCTTTTGACTTTCCCAGGTCAACCAGGGTCCACCTATTTTTAGTCAGAAAGGCTGGCAAACCCAGAATTCTTGGACCAAACAATTATACTTTATAGTTAACTGGGCCCAAACGTGTTAAATCGGATGCTGCGGAAACATTTGACCTTGCACATACCGATTTGGCACCAAAAAAGGTCACCGAAGGTCATTGGCATTTCCTAACCTTGGGAGGCTAATGACTTTTTGGAACTGATATCGGTGCACTGAGGCCGTCAATCAGGTATATCGGATCCATGCCAAATGTCTGCGTCTGATCTATCTCGTTTTATCTGCCATCATACAGCAGGATTATACCATTTTGCGCAAAAGCTGCTCTGTGTGGGTGTAGAAATGACGGCATAGCTCGGTGACCTGACATCACACGAGGTCGCAGTTGGTATAAAGTTACCAGGAATCGTGTCGAATTGGCCTGAGCAGTGAAATATAAGCAATAAACGTACGAGCGTGGGCCACAATTTTAAGCTGCAAATTCCTCATACCACTCAAGCGCTACACGGCCTGAAACAAAAATGACACTGCGCAAAAATAAAGGGAGTCTCCTTCCCAAATACGTTGTTTTGCCAGCTTACCCATATGACCACACAAATTAAATAAAATTATTTATGGAAAGTGCCATCTCCCATATTTTTGCGGGTAAAAGATAAATCACAAGGCCCATGTTGACGTAAAAAAAGTTCGTTTTTTCTCTGACCTCGTATCAAGTTAGGTCACATGACCTACGGTGACAAACACCAGGGATTAAATCTGCACAAAATAAAACAAAAACATGGAAAGTAGTCCTTACGCCACTGTGAGTCCAATGGCATGCAACTTTTTTCAAATTCCTTGCACTGACATAAGAGATACAGGCTGCTAAGGGAAATCATCTGTGACGATTTCTCAGACATGCCCAAAGCTCAAAAAACATTAGTCGGATCGAGATGGAAATTGCTCAGGTCGCTTCGGAGCACCATGTAACTCCATAGACAGGTTGATATTAACCCGCGCACGATCGTCGGTCAGTTACGATCATGCGCGACTGTGGGCGGGGGGACAAGTTGGCCGCCCCCCCCCCTCTAACTCACGAACGGTTGGTCGCACGATAAAAATAAGCACACCGTTGGAAAGCTTGTGACGAGTTAAGTTCGAAACTGGCCTCATTTTGTGGTTTTAGATAATATGTAAGCAATTTACTCCCTATATATGTTTTCTCACAGCCGACTACATGAGACCGAGAAATGGCCTGAATCTCAAGGGCTGTGACTAATAACGCATAGGTAAAAGCACCAGCGCACAAGTAAAGGTCCGCGAATGGCGATACACATCTAAATTTTCGGATCTGTTCAATATATACGCCGAAACGTCGAGTCAAAGAAACGGCAATTCTCGCGCCGGCTGCCGGCGTGCGCCGCAGCCGTACGCAGTAACAAATTGACGGGAACTAATTTTAGCGTTCCCTTATTTCCCAAAAAAGCCTATCCATGTAGATTTTATTGATCTTAGTGCTTCTAATGATGGTTTTTCATGCTTAAATTTAGGAAAAAATTAATTCGTTGCCAATCTACACAATTGGCGGACCTTTATTTGCGAGAGCCTGTTCATTTCCAAAATATGCTATTTTTTCAAACTTTTTGAGGTTGCTGGTATTACTTACGTCTGTGCAAGCTAGTCCTGCCATTTCCTACCCATTCTGAGTAATTCATCGTCGATTTTGACGGTGGTACATTTTGGCCCACTACAGTTATTCGTGACCTGACCTCATGTCAATGGCTGGAAGTCACTGATACTTTGTCCAATGACGGTAACTAGATGTCTGCTTCATTCCGCAGTAAAAATGTTATGAAATATTCCGTCAATTTCCGAAAAAGACGACGACATGTGTTACAAATGGGCTTGAACTTAGGTCAATGACTCGGAAAATTCTGAAAAATCTGGGATAGCAGATTTGTTGCAGCTATCAAGATCACTAGTCCCTGAAAGTATTACTGTGATATTTTGTTTTCCGAAAAAAGAAAAAAGGGCGCTAAACTTTTTTGGACATAGGTCTGTTTGACCTCACTTAGGTCAGGCATCTGATCTGACCTGGGGTCAAAATTTTCGCACAGGATGTAAAAATGGTCAAGCAAAAGGTACACAATGTTTCGTGGCGCTGTGTTTGTTCATTCTCTCGCAATCCCAGAAAAACCTCAGGGGTGGCGGTCAACTGCCCTCTCCCAGTCGGGGGCGGGTTAAAATCTGAGAAATGAGGGTATCGATTTTTCATTTCAGTAGTCGGTTTGTCGTGGAATGTTTCAGCTCAGACTGTTGCGGATGAAACAGTTAACTCTTGCCGGACCTTACCACTCAGTTAACTCTTGCCGGACCGGCCTCCAGACCCACCGTCGCCGGGCTGTGGGTTCACGAGACCCCCCCCCCCCCCCCCGCCGCCGTCCGACAAGGTTTTCGTAACCATAAGTCCCACCGACAACAAACAACATCGTTGGAGAACTTGAAACTAAAACAGCGCGGTTAGATTCCCTCCAATAAGGTCAATATAAAGGTCGCCAGGGGTCATAGCACAAAAGGTTAATAACTAAGGCTTGAATGTGGCTACAAAAAGGTGAGAAGTGAAAAGAAGTCCTGGGTTGCCTATGCGGAGAAGAAAAAAGACAGATTTGGCCATTGCAAGCAAATCCAAGCGTAAGGAAACAGTTGTGTTCTCAGGACAGCAGTCGCTTTTTATGAGTGTATAAGAGTGTTTTTTAGCTGGAATATCCCGCAAATGTGCCTTGCAGGCATATGAAGCCTATAACTATCACATTAGGGTCAAACAAGGTTGACCTAGGTCAACCTAGATGCCAATACGCGTATTGTTTCAGGTTTCTGTTGCATTGGTATTGATCAGACACGATGCAGCATAAAATTCAATAGTCTGTTCATGTTATATCCCTTCCACGTCACGAAACCCGTGCCGTATACAATCTTCACGTAAGTCATGCAAATATCGGTTGAAGTCTAACAAGTTATTTCGTTGATGACGACAAAGGTTTTTATTTTGGTCGCCAAAAACAGTGCCACAAATGTAGAAAGAAGAAAGAATACATGGGTGTAGTTTATATCACGTGTGGCCACACAAACCATGTTCGCATTGAAAACAAGCAAAATCTCCTTAAAAAGTCAAACAGGGTCAGCCTAGATCAAATGGGATTCCGTCACCTTTGGCAGGTAAGCTCTTAGCATATATTAGTGCAGTTCGTAGCAGAGGTTTTGGATGTTTTTTATTACGTAACAGGTATTCTCACCTACATCACGATTTTTTCTTACTGGTTGGATGATAGTTTAGCAATGGATCAAAATACATGTTCTGATCATGGTAAGCTGTCAAACCAGGAACAGAAAGCAAATTAACAGTAACGCAATCGGGAAAGCGTTGTGAACAAATTCGCCATCAACGATCTCACCTCAGTCTGAGCACTGTGACGTGATCAAGATACTAATGCTGCCCTAAAACATGACAAAGTAATTCGTTTAATATTGTTTCTGTCATACGTGAACAACAGTGTGGTCCCTATTCACCTGTTTTCGAAAATGCATGGAGGCGAAGTCTAGTCTAATGCATTTTGATACAGTGAATCCAAACACGGCATTTAGAGCCCCACTGCGCTGTTGTATTTAGTAGACCCGCAATATTATGTAGAAGTTGGTAGGGACGGACCTCCCACGGACGAGATGGCGCTAACGTCGCATGCGCTCAGGCCGGGCGAGCCTGTGGTCATGATCGGCACTAGTGTTGTGATTTTCAGAAAAATCCAAAACAATATCCGACCAAGTTCCGAGGAGGAAGTGTCCTCGAACTTCTTGAAGAAGAAAGCATGCGAGTGTCCAAGACTGTCTAAGATTCAAGTCTGTCCAAGAAAATTCCGATGAAAAAAAAATTAACGCCTGCTTCCGGTTTGCAAACAACCAGGACTATATGTATTGCTCGCTTTTTTTTGTAAAGATGACTTACAGTCACGGTTCAAGGAAGTCGGTGAGATGAAATGAGCATGTCTTCCAATTTTTTTAGGCCTGTGGCGTTGGTCATAGGGCGGAATGCCTGGGTACTCTCATGATATCCTGTAAACAATTTCCCCTCCACCCCTCTCCCACTCTCTGTACTTTTCATCTCGCGTTTACGCTTTTGCTTAGAGGTAAAGTAGCTTGCAATTAGACCATTAGGTGTGGTTGCTTCTAAAACCAAAAATGGATAATTGTTTCTTTTTTATGTGTGTGGTGCAACCAGCGTGGCCTTCTCGGTATTAAATCAGTGTGAAATACTATTCTAAAGAAATGGTCACTGCTAGCAGTTTTCCACAGTCTGGGAGTACTTTAGGTTAACGGGCAGCCATATGACAACAAACGTGGCGCATCTTCCTGAGCCATCATGGAAATTAGGACAGCATTAAGAGGGATGTCTATGTTATTTAATACGATAAGTGATACGTATGATTGGGAATCCAACCATATAAATGAGTATGGAAGATTTAATGATGGAAGGAAAGCAGAGTTTAACAGTAAGCCGATACATATGCTGAAATGCAGTTATGTTACAAGCCAATGTTATGGGCAAAAGGTATGCTTGAACCATGTGCACATCATGAATGCCAGTTTGCAGTTTGCATATGATATGAAATAGCTATGGTCATCTGCAAATTATTAGACCTGTTTCTGGTTCTCACTGGTATGAGATAGCTGTGGACCTTCCATAAGGGAACTGTATCTATATGTTTACGGTGCATGAGCAGTCCCCGTAATCTCAAAACTGAGCATTGTGCCTGTGGGCAGTGCATGAGAAAATAAACCTAAAAGCTGGTTGAGCACTCTCAACTTACGCAACAACTCACTCAAGTTTTGTAAAACTGTATTTATGGTTCGTCGGTGATTCCCAAAATATTGGAGGACTTTTAGTCTATCCTGTTCATTTGTTCTGGAAAATAGCGGCATAATATATTGTGTCCTGCTTGGATATAATCATAACATTAGAATTGTAACCAATGTGATGCATTCCAGTTTTCACCTCGAAATCCATAAGGATTGGTCTGCCAGCAGCAGTGTTGTTTCACTTCAAATGTATGCAATAAGGATATGCAAGGTGCACAAAGACAGCCAACCATGGTGCTGAATAACTATCAAAATGTTTGAGTTTATACCTGGAGTATTAAGTAATATTTAATTTCGTCACATTTTTTTGGCGGTTGGCTTGCAATATGATGTCCAATTTTTTCCGAGAAATAAGTGTTTTGTCCAAATCATTTCCCATTCGGAAATAGGAAAATCTTCGGAAAGTCGGAGTTCGTATTCCGATAACCAACACTAGTCGGCACCACGCCAGCTCTGGTTATTTCGTGCGCCGTACATTGGGAGATTGCAAAAAGGTGAACCTGGTTCACTGAAAGCAACTGAACTGAACTGAAGAACTAAACTGAAATTAAATGATAGAGTCTTGCTAAGCCTGTATTGGCCAACGATGTAACTAAACAATCATGATCGATCAAAGGAGCGCACACACCATACGGACACACCAGATAGACCGTGCAGTAGCGTGCTGTCCCGGCCTCGTCGTACGGGTCACTGCAGTCTGCATTTCTGGCACTCACGAAGCACTTTTATTCAGAGCCAATGTCATCTTAGTGGGCAGCACCGGCCACGGCGGCGGTCGCCTTAGTGGTCAACTTGACCGCCCTCCCGGTGGATTGGGTATGGCAAAGGTACACCATTATTTAACAGCGAGAGCAGCAGTTACTCCAGCTGATGGCTGGCCAGCCGCTCCAAATAGGGCAGCTCCACATCACTTGCCTGGCCGGCGCCGCACGTACACCAGATCCCGGTACTTATTGGTGCTGCGGTTGGTTTCAGGGACCTTGAAGCACCGAGCCTAGCTGCTGGCTGGGTGCTGTTTTGCTGACCAGGTTGACAGCCTCGACCCTAACCGGCTGGTCGTCGTAGCCCAGCATCTCCATCACGATACTCTCCGGGGAGCTATCTGCGCGTTACACGACGGGCTGATTTGAGCGACATTGAGTGTGGGGTCACTCAGATCGCACCTCAGGAGCTTGAGATTTGTGCTGTGCATCTCAGATGTCGACCCGACCCCAGAGCTCGTCACGCTGGCTCGGTATGCCGGCTCGTTCGGCCAGCAGCCAAGTCCGACGCCTCAAGGCCCCTGAAATCAGTCACAGCGTGGCGTTGAATGTAACACCACGTTTTGTTGGCTGCCGTACCAGTGATAGTGACATCGTTATCAAATTCAGCTTTGACAAAACTTATCTTGTAACTTAAGTTGTAGGCGCAAACCAGGTTCACCTATTTTGCGATCTCCCATTTGGGGTTAGCTGGGAAGGTCGAGGCTCAGAAGGTCGAGGTTCAGAAGGCCGAAGTTCAGAAGGTCGAAGTTCAAAAGGATGAATCTCAAAAGGTCGAATTCCATAGCCAGGTACCCAGGGGAGTATCACAGGGGAGGGTCGTGTTTTGGTTCACCAGGTATGGGCTCGAGAGGGAAGGCTCACGGCGAACCGTCACAACCGGCAGGTAGCCAGCCGCAGCCCACCGAAAACGGCATGTAAGCAGTGTCAAGCTTAATTTACACTAGCGTCAAAAACGCGCGGCCACGAGCGGTACTACCGCTCGAGCGGCTCCGCCTGTCTTACGACTGTCGCAACTCATCGATTGCTGACGTTTGATGATGTATTCAGATATCTCCATTGACCACTGGCAATCAGTCACAAAATTTTTTAGGTCGCGCTTTATGGGTAACATCATCGGTTGGCGTCCCCAGCTCGTTCCATGTCGGACTCGTACATGATGCAGGCGCATGCTGGCTCCAGTGGTATCCTGTCATTCTGCACGCCACTGTTAATCCTAATTTGGGCTAACGGGCGCACAGATGGCTCACAGGCCCTCTTTATGCCTGGTGTCGTGGTCAGTGATATCCCTTTTTCACGAAGGGCCTCAGGGACGTGTAGCATGGAGGGGAGGGCGTGGGGACCATGGCCTCCAAGGTCAGAATCTTGAGCGCTTTCCAAGGTTTTTAACCTTGATACATTTTGTTCTCACAAATCTATGGCCGGACCAAGCAATTTTTTTGTTCTCAAATTCAAAGTGTGTTCTCCTGCACACTCAGCAAACTTCGTCATTACAATCATGTCTTTTATTGATTCCTTAGTGTTCATCAAAGGTGATCACCACCCAGCATCTAAGAAACCTACGATTCACTAAGAGTTTATCCTCATTTGTTATTTACCATTTATCAAGATTCTCATCCACAAATTATTCATTCAGACTGTTGATGGTGTATGTTTAATCCCAGGCTTTCGAATGTACTTCTTCAAATAAAGGTGATGTGCATATGTGCCAATATAATACATACAAATTCCTATCCACTGTTTCTGGAACGATTTAGTGTGATACATCTGAACCCCGGTTTCACATTGCATTAACCCTATTCCCGGAGGGCTAGACTAGGGATGCACCGGATCGGGTTTTTGTGATCCGGCCGGATGCCGGATATGCCGGATCGGGGTGCCGGATAGCCGGCCGGATATCCGGCCGGATACCGGATATTATGCTTACGTGTTTTTATTTACTATTTCTATTGAAAGAATGGAACCAAAAAGACTGAACAAAGAAAAGAAAATGTGAGAAACTGAAAAATAGTGAAAAGTGTCCACAATTTGTGAATCATCCCCTAGTGCATAAACCAACTGTGAGGTTTCCTTAGGTTTCCTCGTAATCAATAAATAATTAGCAAAGAACACAACAATAATAGCGGAGCTCACCATCTCCGACTGCAGGCAAAAGTATTGGTGTAGCCACGATTCAGAAATGGGGGAGGGGACAAGCTGGCTGCAGTCCACCAAGAACATATAGGGCGAGGGGTAGAAATAGCTTTTTGGCGTTGCATGACAACTTACGGTTGAATGTCCTTTTGTTGGATTTCAAAGTGCGAGAAATAGTGCCTCCAGTGGGGACTTCCCATCTGAGACCTTAAAATTAGGGGGACAAATCGCAACTTCTGGAAAACCGCAGGGGGACATGGGCACCCATAGGCAGAGGCTTCAGAATGCGCAGAATATCATTACAGCGCCTTCGTAGAACTAGAATACCTGACTTGACAAGCCTTCTTCACGATTACTAAAGTATGCCTCTTGAAGTAACTGGTGGGTACTAAGAAATGAAGAAATGAAAACTTTTTAACTATAGATATTTCTTAAACATTACAGGTTTTATCACTGGCATTTGGCTCATGCATGCTAACCACTGTTGGCCTTAAAATCGTGCAAAAATGTGTGAGGAATTTCAATTTATTTGCAGTCAGGAGGCAATATCAAAGCAAGGTGACAGAGAGATTGTCGCGAGACTTGCCCGTGACAACCCGGAACGGCCCAAATCATTTATCTGGAGGCACTATGAACCCTTTGGGACCCACGAGCGACTGTTAACAGAACGCTGGCAACCCTCTAGAGTCGTGGTAATGTTTCCCATGTTGGCAATCACTATCAAACAACCAAATTGAGCATTAACCCGCGCAGTGGAAGGGGGTTTCGCACTAACGCGCACTGGAAGGGGGTCTTAAAGTGCCCCCTCCGATCTCGGCACTCGAAAGAGCTAGAAACATGAAATCCGATGGAAAGGGTGGGGCTATAACGATTTACATTGTGTGCAATTTTCATGACTCTAGGTCGATATCTTCAAGGTCAAATAGGGTAAAAAAGGCCAACTTTGGACACTTTCTCGGCTTGTACAGGCCATTCCGTGCAACTTTTCGAACGAAACGGGGTGTTTGTTGGGCCTTTAAAACGCAGAATACAACTTCCATTTATTTGGCGTCTTGACTGGGAATTTTGGGTCGAGGTCATGTCAGGTCATTGACCTATGGCGTCATTTTTTCACCTTTTCCAGATCAGATTTCGACTCTGGTATATATGTATGCGTATCCACGTGCGCACACGTGTCTTTATTAGGGTCCTTGAACGCATATTTCATACAAATCGACATGTCGCAGAACAAATCTGACAGGTTACAAAATATTTGGCTTTGACCTTTAACGATCTTGACCTTCACTGACCTTGGTATATGTAAGCGTATCAGTGTGCGCACACGTGTTTTTATTGGGGCTTTGAATGCATATGTCATACAAACTGACACGTTGCAAAGCAAATCTGGATCAGGCCACAGGCTGTTTGGCCTTGACCTTTGATGACCTTTGCCCTTATTGACCCTATCTGTGGTCTTGGTACGTCCATCACTTATGCCCGAATGACATCGCTTAACTGTGTTCAAACGGTAGTCTTAAGTAGAACGCTAGTTCCTTCACAAAGTTCCCATTTGTCAGCGACAACCGTTGTTTTTGTTATGTTTGCCTGACTTCAAATGCCTGAAACTTCAAAAATGTCCGGCCGATTTCCAATTTTTTTATGTCATTTGACGAGTTATTTAAATGCCATAAATGTCACAAAGTAACAGCAACCAGCTCCCATTCGTTCTCCAGATATTCAAGAAAAACGGTGGGGGGGGCACAAAAAGACCCCCTTCCAGTGCGCGTGTTCAAGACAGCTGCAGCTCATTCGAGCTGTAAAAACAACGGGAGCCATAACGCGTTCTGGCTGGAAGGTCTGGAATCTCTAGAGCGGACGTGACAAAAAATATTGATGGCAAACAAGGTTCGGTACCGAAAGAGCAAGAGGTCACTCCAGGTCACCCAAAAACAAGAGGTCGCTCAAAAGACCCGTATCCGGAAACTGTCGCGCGGATTATATGAAATCGGAATGAATGTGGCATCGCCATGGACGACGAAAGCTATTTCACCTATCACGAGAGGCATTTGCCAGGAAACCTTGGATACTCTGTTGGAGCACGTGGAGACTGTCCAGCAGAAGTACAGCTGAGGCAAGAGAACAAGTTTCCCCGTAATCTTTTTTCGTGTGACCCGCTATCTCTCCAAGGGGTGTGACAAGTCCGGTTATCATGCCGAGCACGGGTAATGTTGATGGCAACGTGTACCGTAAGAAGTGCGTAGATGTGCTCATCCCATATTTGGATGAGGACTGTTTCGACAGGGACATGTTGATCTGGCCAAACTTGGTCAGCGCTCATTATGCGAAGAAAACGCTCAAGCTGCTGGAAGAGGCCAGAGTGCCGATGGAGTGCGTGACAGCAATCCCCCTATGTGCCCCATGTGTGTCCTACTGAGGACATCTGGGGCATCATTAAGCAGAGGATGTTTCAGGGAAATTGGTACGGAACACCCAAAGTTGCCCTAAAGCGCTGGATGAACCAGGTGATCGCTGTTCTGGACCCACAGGTACCGCGTAAAATGCTGATGCGCTTGCCCAAGCGCTTGCGTGTTGCCGACAGATCAGAGGAGATGGAGATGACCCATTAGGCAAGAACTGACTGCAACGTCTATGACTACATTTCTGCAAAGTTTAATGTTCATACAGTCTAAATGTGTTTACGGTATGACTTTAAATACTGTTTCATTTTCCTGTGCCCACACCTTATATTTTCTCTTAATGCATTGTGTCAGAGAATCTGAGAAAGATAACAAATATTTGGAAAAAGGAAGATATAAATCATAAGGTGCGATGCTGACCGCATGCTGGCTATTGTTTCACAGCTCTGAACTTAAATCCCATTCTTGCAAAATATGTCCGAACCCTCCCGGACCAGTACAGAAAAGTATTGCTTCCAAGGTCTCCAGATCGATCTGGAACTGACAATTACATCGACAATCTAATACAACAAGCCACGATTCTCCTGAAACGGTTTTGGACGCATACATTAGAGCAACGACTTGATCGTACACCGGGAGGTTAAGTATCCGGCAATATCCGGCCGGACCACAAAAATATCCGGCCGAATACCGGATACCGGATAATCCCTAATATCCGGCCGGATATCCGGCCGGACCGGATATCCGGTGCATCCCTAGGCTAGACGGTATGGCCGATTCCCGGCAGAGGGGCGGATTCGGCCCCCCCCCCCTGAGATCTCGAGAACTATTTGTCCGATTTCATCGCAACGAACGGCAATCGATTTGCCGTCACGTGAACTACATTTTTATAACAAGAAATGTTCTAAATTTTGAAATTTGTGGATACAGGGGGGTAAAAATGTCAAAATGAGGGGTACTTTTGGACTTCTTATAACTCCGTTGCTTATGGACCGATTTCGATGAAACTGGCATGAATCGAGAGATTATGGATAGGGCTTTTACCATGGGTCCACAAATCTGAAATTTTGAGAAAATTCATGGGCGTTCACAGGGTTTCAAAAATAGAAGGATTAGTTTTCTAACAACTGGATGAACAAAAGAGGCAAACACCCTTTTTTTGGCTTCTGCTAGTCATGTTATACTGAAAAAGTACAAATCGCATTACAATGTTTGTATAATGTTAGCATAGGCGGTGCAAGGGACATGAAAAAGGGGGAACTGTCATGGTCACACGTTTCTCAAATCAACTTGTGAGCTTTGACCTTAAATGACCTCCAGTGACCTTGGGGTTGCTTGGAATGGTCTCCTATGCACTTAATATTATCTTTAAACGTTTTCAATCATTTGAATTCACTCTATTTCAAAAATTTCGTTTTATGGTTATTGCGATATAGGATACGCGCACTGACATTTTAGATCATAGCTCCGTGACCCAACCTGATATCAAGCTTAAACTTGGTACACAAGTAGAAGGTACCCTTCTACGTCACATATCTTCCGGGTTTGGCATTTGAAAAAACGGCCCCGAAATTATAGCAAAAAAGCAAATTTTGACCTTTGACCTTGACCTGACCCTGTAACATGACCTCAGGAAAACAAAACTATATTTGCACATTGCCCAACTATTTAGCTATACATCCATATAAAGTTTTAGGTTTTATCTTAAAAACTCTGTTTTTGGCAGACATTTTCCTTTTACCCTTAACATGGCCAAAAATGGTCTGAGCGGCCTCCCAAAAACGTTGCCTGGCTCCGCCCCTGAGCAAAATAGAATTTTGAAATTTTGTCACGGCACGTAGAAAGAATAGCTAGGAAAAGTCACCAAGTTTCGTGAAGCTGCGTTAAAAAGCCTAGAATTGGCAAGCAAAAAAACCGAGGGGGGGCGGATTCCGCGCCCCCTGCCGGTAATAGGGTTAATATGCATAAAAATGAATATGCACATTGCATGGATTGTTACATATTATTCTGTTGTATGCAGACTTGTGCTTGATTCCGCTTGACTGGAATCAACTCTGACTCAGTAATAAGGAAATAACTCCGAATCCGAATCCAATTCCAAGCAACCAGTTACAAGTGGAATCGATTCAGAATCAAATTCCAATGTGGCTAAAACTTTCCGATTCCGAATCTGAATCCGATTCAGACAGATAATGTAAATACAGTATAACCACAACTTAATACAAATCAATGAAATCAATAACAAATTATGTATACATACAGGTATATATATACATTTATATACATCCATGTATTACATGCACATACACATATATCAGTCACATATTAATAATCAGGTGGCAAACCTACTGCTACTAGGGGTTATTTTAAACTGGCAGCAGCCATGGCCTCCCGATGTGGGCCGCTCCCCCCCCCCGCCCCGGTGTATTAGGCAGGTTCCCTCCCCCAGTATTTTCTATCAGTTTTAAAGAGGGGAAGAAATCTTGTAAGATGGTAAGTGATAACCAAATATCAAAAATGAAAATTAATGCCCATTAAAAAAAGCAGCTAAATTCGTTGACAAACTCATTCAGGGGAACGTTTGGTAGTCAGACTCTTGCTCTTCCTCCCCATCCCCCCTCCCTTCCCAACAGTTATTTACACAAAACGTTGTACTTGACCGCAGTTACCTAGACCATAAATTTTCATCACGACCATTCGAGCTTCTTAGCTGTGTCTTGCGTTTTGTCCTTTACTTGGCTCACCTCACGCAGGATGGATTAATTAGGGATCAACATGATCATGCTTGGCATGCACCCAACAGTATTCAGCTCTGGCTCATTAACCCGCTGTTCACTCTGGACACCAGCGAGTTGCGCGCGTTCATTGGAATCCTGATCTTCTCTGGATGTGTCACGATGCCGAGCGAGCGCATGTACTGGTCAGAGGCTAGTGATCTAGAAAGCAACAAGATCATCCGCCAAGCCATGACACGGAACCGCTACCTCAAACTGAAGCGGTGCCTGCACGTGCAGGACAACAACTGTCGACAGGCAAACGACACGGACCGCGCCTTCGAAATCCGGCCGCTCATCACCATGCTGAACAAAACTTTCGCGAAATTCGGCATCCATGAGGAGAAGCTGGCCGTCGATGAGATGATGGTCCGATATTATGGCCACCATGAACTGAAACAGTTTATCCCGGGCAAACCCATCCGTTTTGGGTATAAACTGTGGGCTATGTTCAGCAGTGGAGGGTACTGCTACAACTTCGACTTGTACTGCGGCAAGCAAACTCGCCCGGCGCTGCAAGACAAGTCGCTGGGAACCAGAGTAGTGCTGGACATGACCAGCGGCATACAGGATCCCAACAGCCACTTCCTTTTCTTTGACAACTTGTTCACCTCTCGTTCCCTTTGTCGGATCTGAAGAACAGAGGCCTACGAGCCACCGGCACTGTCCGGGAGAACAGGATGGAGAAGTGTCTCCTGAAGACGCAAAAAGAGCTGAAGAAGGAAGGACGGGCGCGCTGGAAAGATTGTTATGAATAGAGCTCGAAACTGGTCTCATTCTTAGCTTTAGATCATATGTAGGCAATTTACGTCCTATACATGTTTTCTCATAGTCGACTGCATGAGACCGGGAAATGGCCTGAATTTCAAGGGCTGTGACTAATAACGCATAGGTAAAGGCATCAGCGAACAAATAAACGTCCGCCGATGGCGATATACGTCAAATTTCCCAGATTTGTTCAATATCTACGCCGAAACGTTCAGTTAAATACACAACAATTTTCACGCCGGTTGTGGGCGGGCGACGCAGCCGTACGCAGTAAGAAATAAACGGGAACTAATTTTAGCGCTCCTTTTTTTCGCGACATAAGCCTATCCATGCAAATTTTAATTGATCTTAGTGGTTTTTGTGACGGTTTCCCAAGCTTAAATCTTGGAAAAATTCATTTCTCACCAGTCTATACAAATGGCGGAGCTTTATTCGCGAGAGCCTATTCATTTCCAAAATATGAAATTTTTAAATCTTTTTGAGGTTCCTGGTATTACTTACGTCTGTGCAAGCCATTTCTGCCATTTTCTTCCCATTCTGAGTTATTCATCGCTGATTTTGACGGCGGCACATTTTGGCTCATAACAGTTATTCGTGACCTGACCTCAGGTCAATGGCTGGAAGTCATTGATACGTTGCCCAATGACGGTAATAAGATGTCTGCTTCATTTCACACTAAAAATGTTATGAAAGTTCTAGGCAATATCCGAACAAAAACGGCGACATATCTAAAAAATGGGCTTGACCTTAGGTCAATGAATCAGAAAATTCCGAAGAATCTGAGATGGCAGATTCGTTGTATCTATCAAGATCATTAATCCCTGAAAGTATTGTTGTGATATTTTGTTTTCTGAAAAGGTTCCAGAGCGCTGAACTGTTTTAGTCATAGGTCCATTTCACCTGATCTAAGTCAGACACCTGATTTGACCTGAGGTCAAAACTTTGGCACAACGTGTAAAAATGATGAAGCAAAAGGTACACGAAGGTTCGTGGCGCTGTGTTTGTTCATTCCCTTGCAATCCTAGAAAAACCTCAGGGGGGGTGGTCCACCGCCCCCAGTCGGTGGTGGGTTAATGCTGTCAGTCTTATTTTGCTTGGTAGCCCAGGAAGATGCGCCACATTTTTCGTCATATGGCTGCCCGTTACCCTTAAGAGCTGCCAGATAGTAAGAATATTTTTAGCAGTGACCATTTTTTAAGAATAGTATTTGAAATAAATTTAATACTGCGAAGACTACGCAGGATACGCCACACATGTAAAAAAATTAATCATTTTGATTTTGGAAGCGACCGCTCCTAATGGTCTAATTGTAAGCTGCTTTATCTGTAGGTAAAAGCGAAAAGCTGCGTAGAGTGAGAGATGGGTGGGGGGAAGCATCTGTTTATTGGACATCGTGAAAATACTCTTGCATTCCGCCCAAAGACCAGTACTACAGGCCTAAACGATTGGAAGACATGATCATTTCATCCCACTTGCTTCCTTCAGGTATGATTGTAGGCCAGATTTATAAAAAAACAAATGGGCAGTACACGAAGTCCTGGCTGTTTGCAAATCGGAAGCAAGCGTTGTTTTTCTTTATCGGAATTTTCTTGGACAGATTTGGATCTTGGTCAATCTTAGACATTCGCATGGCTTCCTACTCGGAACTTGGTCGGAAATTGGTCCGATTTTTCCGAAAAAATAACACTAGTGCTTACCATGTCGCTGGTTGTGGGGGGGAGCTCCGCGGCGCTAGATAGTTCGACGCCTTATCGGACACAGCCGTCATCCTGGGCGCTGTAGCACTGGACGCCAGGCTGACGTCCTATATGCCCGCCGAACGCCGACGGGTATTCTGACGGTACAGGAAACAGCAGAAAATACTGTGCGCAATGGTTGGTCTTACGCATGTTCGGACAAGAGGCTCCAGAAATGTTACCTGCCGAATCCAAATCGGATGTCGAATTAGGTGAGTATGAAAGCGCTACGGCATGAAAGCGCTACGGCATTAGACTAAGCCGTGTGGTCAGGAAAGCCTCGTGACCATCAATGTTTTAAGCAGTTTTTCTCACCGTTGAAAGAGTCAGGGTTTCTGCGTTTACGACCCTTTCTCAAAAACAATAAAAAAATACGAAATTATCTGGAAACTGAAAGACATCACAAGCCCCCAATAAGGTGAACGGTACATTCTAGGCACGTCCCAGAATCAACGATGGTCGTAACATACTGGAATGCAAAAATATATACCGAAAAAGTATATGTTTGCACTTGGTTGGTCATACATAACCCCAGGATTTGAATTAACTCTATTCTCGGAGGGCTAGACGGTATGGTCGATTCCCGGCAGGGGGGCGGATTCGATCCTCCCCCGAGATCTCGAAAACTACACATCCGACTTCATCGCAACAAACGGCAATCGATTGGTCATGACGTCAACTACATTTTTATAAAAAGAAATTTTCAAAATTGTGAAAGGTGTGGATACAGGGGGCAAAAATGCCAAAATGGAGGGTATTTTTAGACTTCTTATAACTCCGTTGTTTATCGACCGATTTCGATGAAACTGGCATGAATCGGGAGATTATGGATAGGAAATTTACCATGGTTACGCACCTTTCAAATTTTGAGAAAATTGATGGGCGTTCACAGGGCTTTAAAAATAGGAGGATTAATTCTTTAACAACTGAATGAACAAAGAGGCAAAAACACTTTTTTGGCTTCTGCTAGTCATGTTATGCTAAAGAAGTACAAATCGCAATGCAATGTTTGTATAATGTTAGCATAGGCGGTGCCAGGGACATGAAAAAGGGGGATTGTCATGGTCACACGTTCTTCGGATCAACTTGTGACCTTTGACCTTAAATGTCCTCCAGTGACCTTTGAGTCATTTGGAATGATCTCGTGTGCATTTCATATTATCTGTAAGCGTTTCCAATCATTTGAATTTACTCTATTTCAAAAATTTCATTTTATGGTTATTGCGATATCAGGTACGCACACTGACATTTTAGGCCATAGCTCCGTGACCCGACCCGATATCAAGCTGAAACTTGATACACAAATAGAGGGCACCTTTTTACGTCACATATATTCCGGGTTTGGCATTTGAAAAACAGCGCATAAATTATCGTAAAAAAACTTTTGACCTTATCCCTGACCTTGTAAAATGACCTCAGGTGAACAAAATTACATCTGCACATTGCCCAACCATTTAGCTATTCATTCATGTAAAGTTTTAAGTTCCACCTTAAAAACTCTGTTTTTGGCAGCCATTTTCCTTTCACCTTCAACATGGCCAAAATGGCCTGAGGTGCCTCCCAAAAACGCTGCCTGGCTCCGCCCCTGAGCAAAATAGAATTTTGAAATTACGTCACGGCGCGTAGACAGAATGGCTAGGAAAAGTCACCAAGTTTCGTGAAGCTGCATCAAAAAGCCTGGAACTGGCAAGCAAAAAACCCGAGGGGGGCGAATTCAGCCCCTCCCTAACGGGAATAGGGTTAAGGGAGAATTTTCGCCCTCGGTTAAGTGTGTTAGATAAGTGTGTGTGGTATGATTGCAACTAACTTTTCAATTCTATTTCCTTACCCCTATTCCCGGCAGGGGGGCGGAATCCGCCCTCCCTCAGGTTTTTTGCTTGCCAATTCCAGGCTTTTTAACACAGCTTCACGAAACTTGGTGACTTTTGGTAGCTATTCTTTCTACGTGCCGTGACAAAATTTCAAAATTCTTCTTTGCTCAGGGGCGGAGCCAGGCAACGTTTTTGGAAGGCACCTCATGCCATTTTCGGCCATGTTAAGGGTAAAAGGAAAATGTCTGCCAAAAACAGAGTTTTTAAGGTGGAACTTAACACTTTATATGGATGTATAGCTAAATAGTTGGACAATGTGCAGATGTAATTTTGCTCACCTGAGGTCATTTTACAAGGTCAGGGTAAGGTCAAAAGTCAAAATTTGTTTTTTCGCAATAATTTCGGCGCCGTTTTTTCAAATGCCAAACCCGAAAGATATGTGACGTAGAAGGGTACCTTCTACTTGTGTACCAAGTTTAAGCTTGATATCAGGTTGGGTCACGGAGCTATGACCTAAAATGTCACTGCGCGTATCCTATATCGCAATAACCATAAAACGAAATTTTTGAAATAGAGTGAATTTAAATGATTGAAAACGTTTATAGATAATATTAAGTGCATAGGAGACCATTCGAAGTGACCTCAAGGTCACTGGAGGTCATTTAAGGTCAAAGGTCACAAGTTGATCTGAGAAACGTATGACCAAGACAGTTCCCCTTTTTCATGTCCCTGGCACCGCCTATGCTAACATTATACAAACATTGTAATGCGATTTGTACTTCTTTAGTATAGCA
The DNA here is from genome assembly GCA_030062745.1 of Capitulum mitella. NCBI lineage: Eukaryota > Metazoa > Arthropoda > Thecostraca > Pollicipedomorpha > Pollicipedidae > Capitulum > Capitulum mitella. The sequence goes on along the minus strand of CP099841.1, from coordinate 251,702 downwards.
TGACTAGCAGAAGCCAAAAAAGGGTGTTTGCCTCTTTTGTTCATCCAGTTGTTAGAAAACTAATCCTCCTATTTTTGAAACCCTGTGAACGCTCATGAATTTTCTCAAAATTTCAGATTTGTGGACCCATGGTAAAAGCCCTATCCATAATCTCTCGATTCATGCCAGTTTCTTCGAAATCGGTTCATAAACAACGGAGTTATAAGAAGTCCAAAAGTACCTCCCATTTTGATATTTTTGCCCCCCTGTATCCACAATTTCAAAATTTTGGAAATTTATTTTCATAAAAATGTAGTTTACGTCACGGCAAATCGATTGTCGTTTATTGCGATGAAATCGGACAAGTAGTTCTCGAGATCTCAGGGGGGGCCGAATCCATCCCCCTGCCGGGAATCGGCCATACCGTCTAGCCCTCCGGGAATAGGGTTAAATTGAGAAGCCATGGAAACAATACAACCGGCTGCATGGCGGGATCACTGGGCTTCGGCCACATGAATGTGGTCACTGCGCGTGGTCACAATAACACCGCTGCGGGCGTCTGGACAGGACCACTGCGCCACGGTCACAGTATCGTCGGCGTCAGTACAGAGTCATTAGCCGCGGACGTACCACGCCGGCGGCAGGACCAAGTCACTGAGTCGCGCTCACAGCACCGTCGGCGGCAGTGCTGTGACGAGGAAACATTTGTGCGACTTGAATTTGCTCAGTGACCAGTACCAGCCTTTTGAAAAAGTAACACAGTGCTGCTTCAGACGGAAATGTCATTTGACCAATGGGTTGCAGCATAGCATCATGGCCTCACATCAACAATGAGCGGGCTGAAATCAGCATTGGGGGGCTGAAGTCAACTTTGACGGGGCGCATGCCGTCTCGAAAGACTAAGAAATGACGCCACTCTCTGAAGATGTCTACGTAATTAGCTGTATGAAAACTTGAGCACAGTTATGTAGACTTCCAAGTTGCTTGGGTTCGCTAGTTACACTGCCGTTTTTTACAATCAGTTTGATCCGCAGCTTCAGCACCATTATCGTTGTCTTGGCAGATGAAAGAAATCGGCACGTATGTATAACGCCATCATCAAAAGATAGTACTTCTAACTTTTCAGACACTGGCCTTAACCGTAAGAGAATCATATCGTTAGAGAAACCCAGAAGCCCAATAGAAGCCCAACAGAAGCCCAATGCATAGTGTACAACCACCTTCTTAATATGCGGCCAATCGTGCGTGAATTTGCGAGTTACTTCATGTATTTGTTTACCATCCTCGAGTTTCTCCGTGATTTGGAATAGCAAAACAGCCATTTCAGATTGTTTCGAAAGTTCGTTGCCACATCGAAGCGGGACACGACCTATAAACAAGACACCGTTTTCTTGTTGACACGACCTTACGCCGTGCCAGGCCATGCTGCAAGCCACTTTTGCCTGTCCTGTGAGCCACTCACAAGCCTGGCATTTGCGGGGTGCTGAGCTGCCCACCGTGAAAGAGAAGCAGGACTCCAGCCAAGCCAGCCGGCTCCCATCAAAGTTCCTGGCAACACGTAGGGCGTGCCGTCAGCGGTGCGACGGCTAAACGCTCTCAACATGAAGAGAAATGGGAAAATATACCATTTTGGGATGGCGAGTTCAGGTGTTTCTTTAATATTTGAATCAATGAAATAAATTTGAATATGATACTATACGCATGTTCTTGTCATATTCTGGGTCAAATTGACAAAAGAATATCTTACATTCCGTCGGAGGGGTATTTGCTGGAGCCTTGCGTATCATCCAGTAAGGGTCATTTTCGGTGAGACTCCCGGCAATCGCGAGGAATTTTCGCCCTTCTTAACAACTTTGTTTCTCGTGTTGGCGGCGCAGATGCAATTTGACGTCTGTGATGTGTTCGGACGCTTATTAGGTATATGTCAGACGAGGCAGCTGCTATAGAAGAACCGTAATGACCCACAGCACATAATGCTTCAGTAACACATCGAAGCCGTCATTGTAGATGTGGCTGTTAGTGACATACGCGGTCTGCCTCCAGAATGGGCTGTTAGCAAGTAAGAAGTGCGGCTTGCCGCGAGAAGCAATGCTATGTAGCGCGCACTTACCACCAACTTTCTGTGGCTCTTAGTCATGAACGCAATCTGCCGCGAGCAGGCGGCCACAACATATTGCTTCTCCGTTTTTAATACCCAGAAGGAGACCCCGGCAGGTGGCGGAAAGTTACGCCTATGCAAGCCGGGCAGATCAAACTGGGACAGCTGGTCTGTGCTGTTCACTGCAGGGCGTCAGACTCGCAGCGGCTGCACGGGGCGCACGGCAAGCGGCGGTGACACCAAGACCAGCAGGTAAGCGGCCGCGGCACCAACAGGCACGTGACACCAGAACAAGCAAGTAGGCGGCGGCAGAACAAACAGGCAGGCGGCGGCAGGCCTGTGGGTGGCAGCAGGACCAACAGGAGCGCGGCACCTGGGCCACGAGGCATGTGGCAGCAGCGCTTGCCCCTTTAGCTGAAGAACTCCTTTTTCTTCCGTGCCTCTCGCTTTTCCTTCGCGTCGCGGCGCCGTTCCCGGTTGAGGCAGCCCAGGAGGACAAACGTACGGAGGCGAACAAACCGGCAGACCATTCTAACATCTAATGTCGGCTGCTGCACACACAACAGCTCAACGACTTCGCTGATCACGCCAGGAGAGACCATCTGGTCTAGATGGTGGTGCCGGCAGAAGGTGCCCTCCTTGGTTTCGAACTGGGCCATCCACTTGACGGTCGGGGCCTTCAGACCACCATGGCTGAGGAGCCGGGTCCACATGGTCTCGACCGGTGCCTGCTCATCCGCATGCGCCGACCGAGTGCCGAGGGTCGGGTCCACCTTGCGGCACTTGGCCGACACATAGCCAGCCGCGTGCGCTATGCCGTGTCGCTCCGTCGAGACTCCAGTCCGTGGGTCGATCGGTGAAGAGCTGGCGGCTGCTGGCGGCGTCCGGTGCTGGTGGTCAACATCCCGCAGCAGCGACTACATGTCTGCGAAGTCCGCAGAAACTTGGTTCGCTTCCGCAGTCTTCTCCTCCACGAAGTGGAGGACAAACTTGACAGTATCGTCGACGTCATTCATTTGCTGGGTCGCAGCTGCAGTCTGGTTCGCTGCTACCGGATTCAGCTCCAGCTTCACCAGGTACATCAGAACCAGGTTCCTCACGCGACACTTCGCTTCACTGGGGCTTGGGTTAGAGTTGACGCCACCCTTTCCACGCACCAGGCCGAAGAACGACTCCAGGACGTCCTGGTTGATCCGACCTGGCAACACGTACATACTGGGACCCAGGCGTTCCACCATGTCAGCCACGAGTCCTCTCATCGACCTGATGGTTACCAGGAATCCCTTCTGGAAGGGCAGGTGGACGGCGCGTTGCCCGATCTTTATCTGGACGATTGCTGCCTTCATGTCCGAAAGGACTGCGAACTGCCTGTGGGTAGCGCTGCCGAGTCCACGCCGTAGACGGTTTACATCCCTGGATCTTGCCCATTTAGGACATCGAAGCCGTCATTGCAGAGTCGAATGAAAGCGGTTTGCTCCTCCCGCTTAGGCATGAATCTTTCCACGGCGGTGGCGGTGGATCCGCTGAGAAGTTGAGCGGCCAGCCGGACTTTCTGGCGCGCTTGCCCGGTGACCTGAAAGAACGGGACGACGTAAGCTGCTGGAACCACAGTCCCCGGCAAAAAAATGCAATAAGTTACGGCGATCATGACAACATAAAAATTGTGTATTGTGCAGGGAGTGCAAAATAGGTTTGTTCATTGTTGCATAAATCGACAATATAATAATGGTGGAACTCCAGCTGCGCGACAGTTACGCTACCAAATCAACATACAATGGGCCTTGTTTAATTAAATTCACTTCCGGCTGCATGTGTAAGATGCACTGTGCTTTACCTTTACAAATGCGTTGCAATAACATACCTCGATGTGGGTGTCGACGCTCAGTTTGCTCAAGATCCGATATTCATGCCCCGCGTCGATGGCCAGGACGTCCATCAACAGTTTCTTGTCGACGACGCCGCCATTGGGGAGTTTCACGCCGTTATCGAGCACGTGGTTTCGCAGCCGCTTCAGAAAACGCGGCGTGTCGGCAAACATCCAAATGTTCCTGAAATATCAACGTGTTCAACACGGCAGTTCGAAAAGAACTTACACATGGCCAGGGTATGAGCTCTTGGTCTCTGACCTCAACATTACGGATATCATCGTTAACAAGTATTTAGTCGAACGTTTTGAGCATTCGCGCTCGCAACGTTCATGCGTAAGCACGCCGACGCCCGGCGCTGCAGTCTTTATAAGCTGCGCGGCCTCAGCCGTTGCAGTTAACACTAGGTGTCGGGCGGCGAGCGGGCGATCAGTTCGAACGTTTGTGGGGTAATCTGGGGCGTGGCTTTCGGTTGCTAATTTTCAAGTTGGTTCTCCGATTGGATTAGCAGTTACAACAACATGAACAACAGAGATTTTATCGTTGGTGCCCACTGAAAGTTGGACGGTTTGTGATGATGTAACTGCTAATCCTTTTGGATGAGTCTGAACATTGCACAGGTAAATGTACGGCCCAGACTACCCTGGAACCATACCAACTGATTTCATAAAGCCTTCGAAAGTAGTACGTCCCATACGTGGTGTTTTCGACCGACCGCCGTAGCCGCCTGGTATATATATATACATACATACATATATATATATATATATATATATATATATATATATATATGTGTGTGTGTGTGTGTGTGTGTGTGTGTGTGTGTGTGTGTGTGTGTGTGTGCTCAAAGCTAGGGAGACCACCAAACTTACGCAAGTGGTTTGTCACGTAGAAATGCGATGGACACCGAGAACAACGCCAGGAAACTTAGGAAAGGCGACAAATTAGTGGAAAATTGTTAAACTGAACTGCTTCCTAAAGTCACATAACCTGGTAATATCGGTTTTCGTAATATCGGAGCTCACGATGTGTTTGTCTGTTCTCTGAAATCGAAAAACCGCGTTTTATCCGCTAACTAGCTCAGTGTTTGCATGATACCAAACTGGTACTCAATGTTGCAGAACGCAATTTCGCTCTCCGAACTCTCCAGCCTACACTTACCGGAACTTGTCCACTGGGTCTGGGAAGTGTGCAGAGCCCTCGTGGTCGATGCCCAGCTCGGACCAGAGGCCACGATTGGAGCCTCCCAGGTCAGACACCGCCGCAACGACGTTGCCGCCAGCCGCCTCAACCAGCACGACAAGCTCCTCCAGCAGATCTTTCGTCATCGCCTGGTCGAAGGCGAAGAAGAGTGGAAGCTTTCACTTGCTGAAGATGGAGCGAACCGCAGCCTGCTGCAGTTAGCTGTGAGACCCTAAGATCTGGTTCGCCGTGCTGTCGTACGCAGCGACGTTACTGACCTGAAATCAGCAACAGCCATGACTATTATCACTTCTTTGTCAAAGTACAGCCTGACGTCAGAGCAAAATAATTTTCATATTCGGAGACATCTTTCCACCATTTCGAGTTCCATGTACTGACTCAGAGATGGCATGTTCCATACTGATACAGAGCACTAATGCGGCCCACTCCATTGGATAAACGTATCCTTCTGTGATAAATCCTCAATGGTAACCTCAATGAAAAATGGCCATGAGGTTGGGCTTCGCCGCGCGCTAATGTTTCAATCAGCGGAATATTTCCAGCTCGCAAGTCGCTAGTTGCAAACATGTATCTTCCACATTCGTCTCTACAACTTGTGTCGTTTGCATTAATTCAAATGAAAATCGGTTAATGTTTCTATCATATTCGATCACATCAAATCGGACGTCCATAAGGCATTTGACATCCTCGTACCTTCATTTCGTCGAACATGAGGAAACAGGTCCGATCCATGTCAGGTTTGTCCTGGAGGAGACGTCGCAGCATCCTCGCGACATAGGTGGCATCCCCCGGCTTCACGGTGAAGCCTTTCAACCAAGTCTGAAGGGTAGAGAGCCCCAGCAATGGGAAGCCGGTTGAGCGCAGATAGTCGTACTGCGTCCGGGAGAGGTGGGCGCGGAACTCCAGCGCCTTGATAACGGTTTCCTCGTTCCACGGACACGGGCGGGTGGCCTCCCTGGTACCAGGGAGTCAGTCTGGAAAATTTACACCAATAAGACGCTTCATGCGCAACGGTCGAGAAAACAAGGGCAGGAGTGTTAGTTATCACCGTCGCCAGCGCATTAGTGAGGCATAAAAAAAAAATCGGTGTCTGAGACGAGCCAATGACATAGTCGATTCATGCTCATCCTTCCCATAGCCCTATCTTGGAACCCTCGGGAACGTAACCGCATACGTGTTGTCACATAACCATGCGGATGCTACCATCGATTTCAACCGAAATAAATGGGTAGTGAGATCATAAACAAAACAAACCCTTGGACTTGAGACTTGAGACTCGAACATATAAGAAGGTGGAAACAATGGTTCAAACTGACTTTGAGGTCTAGCTAGATGTTATATGGGATTGTTTCCTGCAGCATAAGGGCTGTACCCAACTACATCACAGCATTATCAATGCCCACATAATGTCAGATATAGCTAAAATTTCACGAGTTGACGTAAACAATACGGCCCGCTGCCATGTTCGGCATTCTTCACTGTCGAAACAAGCGACTGTACGTATGCGGAAACTCATGATCTGTGCTCGTGCCCAATCCTCAGGCATGAACAGATGATGGAGGAATAAAATGTGAATGGAGCTGGTTAAAGGGAAAATGTGGAAAGGATACCTGCTGATCAGTGGAACAGGCTCTGCAGTTTCGACAGATTGTTGACAACATCTTTGTTTTTCTCTTTGACTTCTTCAGCCTTACACCGCAGGGCGTTCTCCAACTCGGCGATTTTCTTTTGGAGGTCCTTACCTCTCCAGGACCAGGAATGATGTTGGATGTACTAGGTTTAGGACTGAACATGAGATGCGGCAGGTTAATGACAGGGATAATGACATTTTCTATGGATAGGAACTTTAAGCCCTTGGCCACTGGAAACCACAGTAACCAAAAATGGGCTAAAGGAATAGGACAAGGCAAATAATGAGCTAAAAACCTGGCAAGGTTGGCTGTTTTGAGATTGGAAACTTGGATCCTGGCATGACAGATTTCTACAGTCAGGCCACCTTAGCAGCTTGGAGGGACCACAGATGATGATTGGTAACTAACTAGTACACATGGATCTGACACACAGAAGATAAATGATAAAAATCTCCCATCACTAAAATGACAATGGATGTGCATAAATGTTCTTGCCTTTCAGTCCTGGGTTAATGTAAGATAAGATGTTCACCTTTCTAGCTCAAGAGCAGAGGTAGTTGCAAGGATCTCACAGACAGATGCCAGACAATCCTTGATGTTGGCATGGGTTCCGCTTGCACGTTTGCTGAAAAGGTAAAAGTAATGGCATTAGTCAACAAAGAAACCTTTTAAGTGTGGTGTATACATGTTGCTTTCACTAGAGAACCACAGGCAATAAAAAGAATGATTTGTAATAATTTCTGCATACATGCTGTACTTCTACATAGCTTATACACTGAAGTCATTTGGAATCTGATGTAATATCATAACTGCATGTCCACAGAAGAAATTTTCACACTCAACCAATAGCCTTTCAGTTTTATTGATGGAATCTGTGATGCTTTTATTCAGTATGAAAGGCAAATGAAGAAAAAATATTTGTTTTAGAAACATCCAACGAAGAAGATTGACCTATAACATAAAACAGACAGCAACTCCACCATTTCAGTCATAGTTTAACTTTTCAGTGTGAACTGATATATGATAAACACCAGACTTTCTCTCTGATAACCAGAATGCACAACGCTGATGGTCAGATGAACACAATGAGCCGCATTATGCTTGGCAACCAAATGCGGCAAATATGTACATCATGAAATCGCACTTTGCGTTGCAGTCCTTGGGAATGATCTGATATGGAATAGCTGATTCCTTCAGTCTTCTTTGAGGATTTTTCATGGGATCAATTCCTGGGTTAAGCAGCTCAAACTTCAGATCACATTCATAATCTCATGCCATGGAGTGCTTGGAGCAAACAAAAACTTCTGCGCTTTTAGCGTTCTTCCTGTTTGAATCCATTTAGGTGCCATGCCTTTGTCTTTGGGAAGCTGGTGCATTAACATGTAAGGGTCCTGAATGACCCTCTGATTCCCCTCAGTACATTTAGGTACCAGGCAGTAAATCATCTCTTAGGGTGTCTTTCACCAATATATCAATCTGGGACAACACAAAGTCATTTATCACACCTGTGTTCAGTGGGTTAATTGGTGTCAGGTGTCCTTCAGATCTCAGAAGAACCAGTTGTTGCTTGACCTTCATCCCTGTGCATGTTAGTATTGCAACCCAATCTTCCCATGAGGTTGTGTGGAGCTCCATGAGTAATTATACAAAGCTCCACAAAACACCAGATCGTGACAAATGCATGACTGAAAGTCAAGCACTCCAACTGATCCTCCTCAAAATGAACTAGCACGTAACACAAAGTACACACATATGCAGGTGCAAAGTACAATAGCCAGCCTGATGTGCATCTGGACAAGCAAGAGGTGCATCTGAAGGTGAGCTTAAGTGCACAGCAACTGCACAGCCAGAAAACTCCAAGTGTACAATTCATGCGCAACCCAAAACTATACTTTGGTGCCCAAAATGGGAAATGAGCATCTGTCATGCTTAAACTGTATCTGAGATGGAATCTTTGCATTGTTGAGTCTGAAAATGGGCATCTAAGATTTCAAATGCACCAACAAGATCTTGTCAAAATGTGTCAAAATGTGACTCAAATTGACAAAGCTGTGGTTAATTTGTTCTGGAATGCCCGAAGTACATTTTGAAGTGTTACATCGCCAATTGCAACCCAGTTCAATGGCCAACTGTGTGGCCAACACGATGAACAATGTGAACCTGCACATAGATTAATCAGCATTCCAGTGAATTATGGGAGCCAAATCGGATTCCTCAGAAATCAGTTGAATCTACTAAAGTTGTATGACAGAAAGTTGTATCTACTACGTCCATAGTCATGAAGATATAGCCAATGCTGACGAATGATTGTATACAGTTGACCCTCGCCATACGGGAGGAATTTTCACCCGCACCGCAGATGAGGGGTCGTAGGCACCCCCTCGCCATTTGGCCCCTGATTGATTTAGCGCTTTGGGACGAAAGGCAATCAGTAGCTCTGTGCCCAAGGAATCTAAGGAAACCCGGTTTGGCCCCGCCAGGTGAACCAATGACCTGTTAGGTCAGGTCAAACTTTATGCTTGGAAATAATAAATCGATTTTCCGGCGTTAAGAACGACACCTTTGGTTCTCGGAGTCAACAGTATCACATTCGTATTGGTGTGCTGTTGACCGCCGCAGAGAGACAGAGACATTGCTCTTCTATTTGAGTGTATCGCTAAGCTTCGAACCACTGGAAATCCCAATATTATAGTCGGGGATTTCAACCTACCAGAGATAGCCTAGCCCAGTGGCAACGACCCTGTCGCGCTTGCCAAGTCTAGCCGTGCCTTGCAATTGTAAGGCGGCCTGGACACTCATGGTATGGCCCAGTCAGTTTACTCTCCCACGAGAGGTGACGTCATACTTGACCTAGTTTTATCTTGTGGCGGTGACATCAAAATGACTGTTAACAATGGTGCCTTTGATTCTGACCACCGTGAGGCTTTTATGTACGTTTACCTGTTGTTCCGAAAGTGTACAGATCAAGAGCTTTTAATTATCGTATTGCGGATTTCGATGGTCTTCGTGACGCTCTTAGATCTTTGCCTTGGGGTGTTTTATCTCATTTGGATGTAGACGCCGCCTTAGAAATGTTCTACAATCTTGTTACTGCTGCTGTTGCGGACGTACCCACTGTCTCCCGTTGCCGTCGATTTCCCCCGTGGTTCGACAGGGACGTACAACGCGCTCTCAGGGACAAGGACATCGCACACCGTCTCAAAAAGTCCACACCCCCTCCAGAACATGATCCAGGCATTCTCCAGAGCCAGATCCGACTTCAAAAACGTTGCAAACATCAAATATCGCGAATATCTTTCGAGCCACGTTCACGACTTTTGCGATAACCCCAAGCTTTTTGGTCATTCATCAAATCCCTCAAATCATCCCGTCACCGTCCTATTACCCTCGCAGACAGTGGCCAGACCCTTTGGAATCCCACTGACTGTACTAACCTTTTCAATGCAACTTTTAGCGCCAAATCTTCAGACCCGCGTGTGGACGCACTGCCTGATGCTCCATGCTGCTACCTCTCGCAGATCCTAGACAACTTTACTGTTCCCCCTTGGTAAAATCGGAACTTTGCTGTCCAGCATCGGCAAACACAAGGCTTGCGGACCAGACGGGCTGAGTGCCGGCGTTCTGCAGGAGTGTGCCTTAGAGCCAGTGGTTCTACTCGAAGCTATTTGCAAATTATTGGTCACTCAAGGCATTTTCCCCAAACGATGGAAAGACGTCAACATTATCCCAGTTTACAAAAAGATGACGAAAATGATCCTGGCAGCTACCGCGGCATCTCTGTCCTCCCTCACTGCTCCAAAATTTTGGAAAAAGTAGTTTGCGATTCTCTTCTGAAACATTACTTACCATCATTCCTGCCAAGCCAGCTCGATTTCCTACAAAAACGTCCCGTGTATCCAACCTGACGGTTTTCCTCAAACATAGTTGGTACTCGATCCATGAGGGTGTACAGACCGATTCCATTTGCACTGATTACTACTCATCGGCATTTCCAATCGTAAATCATGCGCTGCTACATCACAAGCTCAAAACATCTTTTAACGTCACAGGACAGTGTGCACTCAAGAACTGAGTCTTACTTGACCAAGCACTGGTAACGAGTTGTCCTCGAAGGCAAGTTTTCTGACTGGATCCCCGTCATATCCGGGGTTCCCGAAGGTAGCGTATGTGGGCCACTCCTTTTCATCTGCTTCACCTCCGACTTACTTGCCCTCATCCAGAACAAATGCATCATGTTTGCCGACGACAAGTTTTACCACTGCATCTCGTCTACAGTCGACACTGACGCCCTTCAGGTCGACATTGACCGTCTCTCATCTTGGTCGCGTACATGGCACCTAAAATTAAATTCTACAAAATGCCACGTAATATCCTTCTCACTACGCAAATATTCAATCCTAGCCGCAGATACGCTGAGCGAGACCGCTCTTGAGCGTCGCACCGAGACCCGGGACCTGGATGTCCTACTAAACACAAAGCTCACTTTTGCTCACCACATCGATTCAACCATAGCCAAGGCGAATCGCATGCTTGGTCTTGTCATACGCATCATGCAGTTATCCAGACGTCACATCAGAGTCCGCTTTGATCACAAGGCTAAACAATGTGCTTTTTTACGCCCATGTTCGTTCCATGCTCGAGTACGGCTGTATTTTATGGGCTGGGGCTGTTGTCACCCATCTGAAACGACTGGAGCGTAAACAGCACAAGTTCCTCATGTGGATGGCTTTTAATTCGGATAAACGTCTCGCCAGAATGGACTACGTCACTCTTCTGGCCCATTTTAACGTGCGCAGTATGAAGTCCCGCTTCATGCAATGTGACCTCGTGTTGCTGTACAATGTTCATCGTGCGAACCTTGACAACCCTGAACTGTCGCCAGCATTCGGCTTGGCTGTTCCGCGGCGTCCATCGCCTACCCTCACGCTGTGGAGCATCGCTTTTGCTCGGGTGAATACCGTCCAGCGTAGCCTGTTTGTTCGTGTACCCATTCTGTGCAATACCTATCTGAACTCTCTTGGGAATGTCGATTTTTCTATGTCCACTACGCGTTTTTACAAATCAAACGTGCACAGCTCCTCGAAGTCGGTAGAGTCATATCTGTAAACTTACTCCTGTGCTATGCCTCCATGTTTATTTAATGTTACTGGGACTGAATCGTATTTTGCCCCCTGTTTTTAATATTGAACTGCATCAGTAATTAGGGGACTGGACCTTTTGGTGTCCATAATAATATAATTCAATACACTTTTTACTAATCATGTGCTACCTACCTATCAGTCCAACAATTTTCAAAAGTTTACCATGGAGCAGTTTGGAGGGCCTGCTTCCCTCTTTACCACTGAACAGAACGACATGGTTTGTTCTAAATTTTGACAATGTTCAGCATTTATTTGTGGGATGTTTTTTTCAGTTTTCCCAGTATCGAATAGAAATTTGAATTTATTTCCTATTAAGAAGTTGTTGACACATTAGTTTCAATGGTCTAGAAATAAAAATCACCAGGCTATTGAGACACGAAGAAAAATACCATTTGAAAGATCCAAAAATTGTTGCGTATGACAGTTCCAGATTTCCTTCTTCTAGCCAATCCAATAAGTCACCCATGGGTTTACTTTACACCTGTAGTGTAATGTACCTGTACCTCTAGTGTACTATGCATCTCCTGCTACTTTCTGACTGCTGACATCATCTTCTTGGGAACATACAATCCTACAGTGTAATTTGTTTTAAGACCTTAAATGATACGAAATCTCATTTCAATGGTGCGATCGAGGACGCCGAGTTGGCAGCAGTTGCGGCACACAAATTCAAGTTGGCACAAATCACCCGGTCATAGTATATTCATGCCGTTTGGACCCCTCTCGTGGTGCACTTTTAGCAACCATGCGATTTATATGGTGGGAACGGATATAAGCCAACGGTTCAGGGCACGGGACTATTCCAAAGTGCACAGACGATAAAGTCACTATCGCACGCACTGACTGGTCAACACATCTTCTTCGGCTACGGGAGGATGGGTAGGGGAAGGTGGGGTAAGACGGCCCACTGGGGTAAGACGAACCACCAGCCTTCCCAGCTGAACCGCTGCTGCCATCTGCTACACTATACACTAACTACCTTTGTTTTCCTTCGCGCCAGTCGCCATCTTGGGCTAATGGTTCCAGGACGCACGGATATTGAGTTATTGAGTAAAATGGTCTTTTTCGTCGCGCTGATCTAAGGTAAGAGGTCTAAGAATGATTAAATTTAGACGCGTTTTTGCATCATTAATATTTCTTTGTATTTTGCTGTGAAGAGCAATGATAGAAGCACAAGTTATGGCAGGCAAGTTTTCGCAATGTTGGGCTTTGTTAGTATCTACGTCATGATGTTTCCAAAATTTAGGTTTGGGGTAAGACGGACCACTAGTGGTCCGTCTTACCCCGTGGTGGTCCATTTTACCCCACAGATACAAAACGTCGCTAAAACACTGTGGCTTGTTTAAAGCACCTATGTATCTACAAATTTCAATAAGCTAATTTTTTAATATTTTTGCAGATGCCGCGCAAGTACGAGCGTAAAACGGATCGTGGAAGTTGGGACGAGGAGAAAATGGCGTTAGCCATTGAAGCTGTGAAATCAAAATCGATGGGTTTTTTGAAAGCTGCCAGAGCATTCAGCGTCCCCAAGACAACCCTGAAGCGAAGGGTGAAAAATCAAAACAAATGTGCCAAGGGGACTGATAAGCTGTTAGGCTCCAGGATGACTGTGTTTAGCCCAGCTCAGGAGAAGGAGCTGGTAAACCACATCCTTATGATGGAGAGCAAGTTTTTCGGACTGACAACCAAAGATATAAGATACAACATATAACGTGCGATACCTGGCCTTTCATATGGCGGAAAAGAACAACATAACTCACAACTTCAACAAGGAGAGCGGTCTCGCCGGAAAAGACTGGTTGGCCGGATTCCAGCGCAGGCATCCGGAGGTGGCGTTTCGTGTGCCTGAGGCGACATCGGCAGCCCGTGCCAGGGCATTTAATCGAGTAAACGTGGGGAAGTTTTTTTTATCTTCTAGAGCATGAGATGGACATAACAAAGTTTCCGGCTCACCGCATCTTCAACTGTGACGAGACGGGGCTGACGACTGTCCAGACCAAGTCGACCAAAGTCTTCGCACGCAAAGGGAAGTCTCAGGTCGGCACCCTGACCTCAGCGGAGCGTGGTATCCTCACAACGGCCGTGGTCTGTATGGCTGCAGGAGGCAACTACATCCCACCGTTTCTGATCTTCCCACGGGTTCGGATGAAACCTGAATTGCTGGATGGCTGTCCACCTGGAACCGGACACGCCTGCCATCCGTCGGGCTGGATGCAGACCGACATTTTTACCCAGTGGTTCCGCCATTTCTTAAGCCATGCTAAACCTTCCGAGGAGGATCCGGTTCTCCTGATCCTGGACGGTCACGTGACCCACACGAAGAACCTGGATGTCATCGAGCTGGCTAGAGCGAACTACGTGACCATGATCGTGCTGCCCCCGCACTGCACGCACAAGATGCAGCCTCTGGATGTGGGCTTCATGCTTCCACTGAACACATTCTATGGCCAAGCAGTGGAGAAATGGCTCAGAAATAACCCCGGCAGAATGGTGACTGTTTACCAGGTTGGCCAGTTGTTCGGAGAGGCCTATCTCCGGGCTGCAGTTCCAACGACTGCCATCAACGCATTCCGCCGGACTGGCATCTTCCCGTGCAACCGTGACGTCTTTGGGGAGGAAGATTTCGCTGCGGCAGAAGTCACAGAGAGACTGGATGAGGACGTCGGTCCAGCGACTGCCTTAACCAGTTCAGAGCAGCCGCGCAGCCAACCCCCTGCTGCTGGTCCATCAACGGCTTCAACCAGCTCAGGGCAGCCGCGCAGCCAGCTCCCTGCTGCCAGTCCAGCAACGATTTCAGCCAGCTCAGGGCAGACGCATCACCAGCTCCCTACATCTGAGGCAGAAGACTCATCCAGTAAAGATGAACCCTTGCCAAGCAACAGCCACGAGGGTCTCGCTGTCTCACCCCATCACATCATCCCGGTTCCGAGAGCATCCCGCCAAGCGCAAAACGGCAAAACGAAGAGGCGTCGCATAACGGGAGCATGTGCAGTGCTAACAAGCTCTCCGTACAAAAAGATGCTGCAAGAAGAAAAAGAACAGGCCAAGGCGCCCACGAAAAAGAGGAAAGCACACAGCAAAGAAAAGGAATCCAAAAAGAACCGTAAGCCCAAAGTACGCGACCATGTCTTATCAAGTGACGATGATGAAGATCCTGACACACTCTGTCTTTACTGCAATGACAGCTTCACGCGCTCAGTATCAGAGGAGGGATGGGTGCTCTGCAGCGTTTGCAAAAAATGGGCGCATGATATGTGTGCAGGAATCGGGGAGGAAGATGAGTGGTTCGCATGTGAACTATGCGTCTAAGTGCTGAGCTGACATGCATTTTATACCAAACGATAGTATCAACACGCACCTTGTTTGTTTTTAGTTCATTTTCTATCACATATCTGAGTACAGAATAAACGTTTATTGTGTTATTTTATCGCTCTTTTTCCTTTGGTTTACAAGAGTATAGAAGTTATACAAACATAAATGGATAGCAGGCACTGCTGGGGTAAGACGGACCACTTGTGGTCCATCTTACCCCGCGTTTTTTACTTGTCGCTAATTTTGAGTAGTCCCCCTTTAAGAGCAAGCACCACCTAAATTTCTTGAATTTCAAATCCAGCGTCTGCACGTATCAAAAGAGGAAAGAATCAACATTCAGAAGACTATGAACAATGTGAGGTTGGATAGCATGGTAGCGAGAAATGCGACTTCAAAGTAGTAGCCGCGGAAGAGAGATCTCTGATTTCAGATCTCAGAGAAGAGAGATCTCAGTCTTCAATTCCAACAGAGGCCAAAGGGCAGATTAAATACATGATGTGGAGAAATTATCACTGATGACTATAGTTCTTAAAAACCGCAATTTAGTGATGATGTACCATTGGCAAAATGCCAACGTCAACCTGCATCACCTTTGTTTGTGTTGCTCTGTGTTGGGTACGACTAGGTTGAGTTGGCTGGCCATTATCCTCAAGCTATGTTTTAGTCATCTGACCTGAAGTGAAGAATTCACGCAAAATTAACAATCACGGGGGGATATGTAGTTCATTGACGTAGAAATGAGGGGGGAGGCAGGACGGGCAGCCACCCCCCCCCCCAATGTGCCGAATGGGAGGCATGTCCCCAATTTTGGCGAACAAGATGCATCTTGCAAACACAACTGCTGCTGTAATTGGCAAGCGAAAGTGATTAAACACAACGGCCTTTTGTCATACAGCTGCTATTCCATATGCATGCATGTACAATGCACATGGCATACGTATCTTCGGGTGAGTGGGGCCCGCACTGACAGAAGAAAAGCAGCCAAACCCCGTAACAATGTAATCTGTGTCTGCTCCCGTCCTCCGATGTTACCTTTGACTTATACCGGAGCAAGCACAGCCGAGAACACCGTACAAGCTGGAGCTTAATTGTTGAATTACGAGATGAGCTGCGGGGAGAAAAGTGTTGGAACTGCAACACGTGCGTTTACGGCGCGTAATTTATGTAGTGCCTATATAATGGGATCGCCCATGGTCCGGTACCGCTGGCGCGGAGTGTAGTGCACGCAGAGTTTGTGTGAGAGCATGAGGGGTTATTAGTTGACTGATTTTTTCCTCAATAGCCCAGAAAATGAAGCGTCCACCCCATGTCACTGGACAGCTGGACAAGCTCGTGAAAAGGCCAGCTCGAGACCCATTTGTTACATTGCTCATGATTCAAGACTAGCCAATGGCTCTGGAGTGTTTTTTACATTTGCCGTAAGTGTTTCAGGATGGACAATCTGTGCTATGTTCACTGGTATTTGCGAGGCAGAGAACACCAATCATTCAGGTAGAAACAAGACATTCTGAAATGAACCTGACAGTTCTTGCTTGAGGGAATGCGTGACATTTCAGCCTAAAATGAATGGAAAACCCGTTCTAGACTTTAACCCTATTCCCGGCAGGGGGGGCGGAATCCGCCCCCCCCTCGGGTTTTTTGCTTGCCAATTCCAGGCTTTTTGACGCAGCTTCACGAAACTTGGTGACTTTTCCTAGCTATTCCTTCTACGCGCCGTGACAAAATTTCGAAATTCTATTTTGCTCAGGGGCGGAGCCAGGCAACGTTTTTGGGAGGCACCTCAGGTCATTTTTGGCCATGTTGAGGGTAAAAGGAAAATGTCTGCCAAAAACAGAGTTTTTAAGATAGAACTTAAAACTTTATATGAATATATAGCTAAATGGTTTGGCAATGTGCATATGTAATTTTGTTTATCTGAGGTCACTTTACAAGGTCAGGTCAAGGTCAAAAGTCAAAATTTGTTTTTTCGCAATAATTTTGGCGCCATTTTTTCAAATACCAAACCCGGAATATATATGACGTAGAAAGATGCCCTCTACTTGTGTACCAAGTTTTAGCTTGATATCAGGTCAGGTCACGGAGCTATGACCTAAAATGTCAGTGAACGTACCCTATATCGCAAAAGTCAAAAAATGATTTTTTTGGAATAGAGTGAATTCAATCGATTAAAAACGTTTACAGATAATATTGAATGCACACGACATCATTCCAGGTGACCCCAAGGTCACTGGAGGTCATTTAAGGTCAAAGGTCACAAGTTGATCTGAGAAACGTGTGACCATGCAGTTTCCCCTTTTTTATGTCCCTGGCACCGCCTATGCTAACATTATACAAACATTGTAATGCGATTTGTACTTCTTTACCATAACATGACTAGCAGAAGCTAAAAAAGTGTTTTGGCCTCTTTTGTTCATTCCGTTATTGGAAAACTAATCCTTCTATTTTTGAAACCCTGTGAACGCCCATTAATTTTCTCAAAATTTCAAATTTGCATACCCATGGTAAAAGCCCTATCCATAATCTCTCGATTGATGCCAGTTTCATCGAAATCGGTCCATAAACAACGGAGTTATAAGAAGTCAAAAAGTACCCCCCATTTTGACATTTTTGCCCCCCTGTGTCCACAAATTTCAAAATTTTGAAAATTTCTTTTTATAAAAATGTAGTTCACGTCACGGCAAATCGATTACCGTTTGTTGCGATGAAATCGGATAAGTATTTCTCGAGATCTCGGGGGGGGGCCGAATCCGCCCCCCCCCTGCCGGGAATCGACCATACCGTCTAGCCCTCCGGGAATAGGGTTAAAAGAATGGTAATAGGTAAATAACTGGACAAACATAAAAAAACAATTTTCATTAACCCGAGACTAGCTCATAGGGTCACGTAAGGTTAAAAGTCAAAATCCGGTTTTTGTAAATAATTTTGAAGTTGATTTTCCGAGTGCAAAACATAAAACATATATGAGTTAGAAGAGACGCTCTGCTCCTGTACCAAGCATCTTGCTGATATAAGGTCCGGTCACGTAGCCATGACCTAAAAAAACATCCGTGCTCTGTATCACAACAGCCATGAACTGGAATTTCAGAAAGAGGGTCAGTTCAGATCATTGGAAACATCTCCATACAACATGAAATGCAGTCAAAGTCACTCTACGTTACTCTGGTGTCACTGAAGGCCATTTAGGGTTCAAGGTGGTAAGTCGACCTGATGCACATATGAACATGACAGTTCCCCTTTTTCATGTCCCTACCACCACCTATGTTAACATTATACAGTGCAATGCGGTTTGTACTTATTAGGTATAACATGACTAGTAACAGATAAAAAAGCGTTTTAACTCTGCCTTTTCGCTTTAAACAAAAACTCCCATTTTCGAGAGCCTGTGAACACATATAAATTTTCTTAAGATTTCAAACGTAAAGACCAAGGGTAAAAGTCCCATCCATAAGCTTTCGATTCATGCCAGTTGCATCAAAAGTGGTCCATAAACAAAGAATCCATAAATAAACAGACCAAAAACTATTATCATTCCGAGTTTTTCACCGCCCGTATCGCCCCTTCCAAGATTTTGACTTTCTATCAAAATGTGTTTAACGTCATGGAAAATCGAATGCCATTTGTTGCAATGACATCGGAGGTGTAGCTCTCGAGATCTTAGGGTAGGACCGAATCCGCCCCTCCGTCCTCCAGCCGGGATTCGGCTGTACCGTTCAGCCGTCCGGGAATAGGGTTAAGGGATGTTAAGACTGTGAGGTGTACTTCGGGAGGTAGGAAGATGGGATGCATAAAATTTAAGCGAAATTTCGGAATAAGCAGGCTTCAGAATCATACAAAACTTACATAGATTCTTCGTGAGCCAAGGTCCGAATTCAGTGATTTTTGGAAGCTGATAAATCGCGGAGTGAAACCAGACTGGGTGGTGATAAATGGGTTCAGGTTGAAACGTAATAAGAATATACCTC
Organism: Capitulum mitella; assembly: GCA_030062745.1. NCBI lineage: Eukaryota > Metazoa > Arthropoda > Thecostraca > Pollicipedomorpha > Pollicipedidae > Capitulum > Capitulum mitella. The sequence goes on along the minus strand of CP099841.1, from coordinate 232,511 downwards.
ACTTCTAAAGTTCTCCATTCCTTAACGTAATGTCATCAGTTTGTTCTGCCGACTATTTCAAATAAGTCAATTAACGTAGGTTAGCCAGGGTGTCTTATTTCGTTTCCATTTCCCGTTTTCCAAGGCTACTAATTGGAAAGACGTGACAGTAACGCACATGTATGCAAATATTGTGGCTATATTTGTTAATACTATAATTATTTCTTTGCTTTGGATAGTCTCGTTCTTTTCGGCAACCGTGGCTGTCAAAATATTTGACAGTGACTCAGGCAGTGGCCAACCTTTATTAATATGTATCGTTTTTTAGAAGTTTTACTTGTACCAGAACTTGACTCTATTTAACCATTTTTTGTGGTCTTATTTGTGCCAAAAGTAGACACCTTCTGACGATTTTATGCCGTGCAAATCTGTATTAGATTGAATGGAGAGGTTTCTCACACTGGCTTCTTTAGGTCTTGACCTAGCTTTTGTAGCGGATTGGACCCGGATTGGACCAGCCTCGGGGGAAATTTAAGGCTTTGGATTGGATTCGAATTCAGCCCAGCCGGATAGGGATCGGATCGAATTGGATTTATCCGTTTCGTACTCTGGTTTTCAGCACGTAGAAGCCACCTACACGTGACGCTGCATGTGCTTGATGACCTTTGATTCTTCGTGCATCCGTCCTTGGCAATCTCTAAACTTTCGCTTAGACAGTATTGATGATTGATTATCATAAATGCTAATCATTGAAATTATAGTATTGCTAAATGTAAGTTTACGTTACCAATGTCAATAACGAGCGAGAATACGTCTTAAATGACCGCAAAATGTCTTGACCTGCCCCTCAGAACCATCTTCTGGAGTCGCTCCTCTTTCCTGTGGTACAATGATTTTTTTAGGACAAGATGTGAAAAGGATAGGCAAGCAAAGACACCGAAATTTAGTGCAATGGCTAAAACAATTTGGCTTTAACGCCGGGAAAACTCCGAGGCCGAGTCCGAATCGGCCAATGTATATACATATATGTCAGTGTATATATATATACATTGACAACCTGGCTACGGTCTGTTGCACTGTAATGTAACAAAAGAAGCTTAGAATAAAAAGACATTTCCTCGTTTTTGCATGTCAAAAAAGCTTCCAACTTATTGATGCCACTAAACGTCCTTTTTTGTTGGTACTGGCACTTGGTACTGTATAAACATGTCATTTTGGTCCGGAGTTTCGTTTTCTTAGTCTCCTTTCATTCCATCTGCAAACAGATCAAAATTGGGCATTTCACACCCTGCAGCCATGTCCGTATTTTTGCGTGCCTCTGCAGCACTTCGGTGTTTGAAATGCGCGCTGGAAAATGGCGTCTTGGGAAGAAAATCACGGCGGCACATGATAAAATCATTAAGCCGCTCGTAGCCAGAAAATGTTATTTGAACGTCAAGCGAAGGCGATACTTTTCAATGAGTTTTTCTACCTACTCGCTTTTAGTGTATTTTAGATTTCCGGCAAGCTTAACCATCGCCAGACACGAGGAGTTCCACTTGCGCGCCAGACGAGATGGGAGAGTTGCCTCTCCCTTATCATTTGGCATCTAACTGACACAGAAGGACAAGATAAAAACGGATCTGTAACATGTTCCGTCTGCATTCGAATAACACGCGATTTTATCACCCACCTGGTGATCTCTCAGACCAGTGCTAAAGAGAGTTTCATATCGTTTGCCGTCTCCGCCTAAAGTGTGCTAACTCACCAGCCAGCGTGCGGGAGACACCGAACTCAGAATGATACGCAAGGGACGCATTTACACTACTGGACTCGAACAACGGAAGCACAAGGATTTTTCCAACCGATTTGGCACAAGCACTCAGCACTGATAAAAGCGCAAGCCCTGTAGTTTGCTTTGATAGGCTGCTGAGACAGTGACAGACAGACAGCTGATGATCAGACAATACTTGCAGATCAGACCAGATTTTGGTCAGTGAAGAGTTTCAATATTTGGCAAGGAACCAGAGCAATAAAGTAGAAATATTCAACTTTGTAGGCCTGTGTATATGCCACATTCCTTATTCTCCTTGGAAAAGCACATGTATTCCAAAGGTCGAGCCGCCGTTCTCTCGCAGACGAGGCATTCATTATTATTGGAGTCAGGTGGGTTCCAGTCAGATGTTGCGGCCATGAGAGTTTCAGCCATATGACACACTCATCCACTTCATCACATGCAGATCGACAAGGTACTGAATATTCCGCGATCCTCAAGACACGCGTTTATGGATCACGGGTCCTCGCTGCGGGCATTGTTCCCTTTATTTTCAATGCATCGAAACTCAGCGAGCCAGGCACAGCACAGCAAGTGGAGATTCAATTTACGTCTGCGCATGTCTGCGCATGTTTACCACAGCGCATGCAGACACACGTTGAGGTTTTTCCATTGTCTGATCTGTTAATTATACAAACAGTTCCACACTGTTTCACAGGTGAGGCTTCCCTTGCAGACAATAATTACTTTCGACAGATATCACGTTGTGCAAGAGCAATCATTTCCTCGACAACATGTCTGCACCTGCGGACGGACGCTAACGCTAACTTCCAAACACATTTAACTCGTCTAAAAGACCATTGCCTAATGCACGGTTAACAAAGTTATCTAACAGATGAACAGCTCCGGAACTAGGTCTCTCTCTCTCTCTATCACACACACACACATATGTACCCAGGCAGGTTCCTTCCTCGCTCGCTCTGCGCCACCGGTCGAACGTAGTCGCCAGGCCAGGTGGTAAATACCTGCGGCGTCGGTCACCGGCGGCCGATTCTCGTGAACACGCGCCGGCCGGGGTGGCGCGTGAACGGCTCACCCCGACCAACGAGGCATGCCTTGGCCGTCAGTGCGATGACAATGACACGGATTCACACACACAAACACACAATGGTGATGGCGCTTTCCTGATTTGTCCCGATCGGACGCCGACCTCTAAGTCCGATCTGTCTGATTCTGACATCTCCTAGTCCGGGTCAGATAGCGAGTCCTCTCCAGGAGTCCCAGGAGTTATGGTCTGTTGACGACCGACAGATGCTTAGCCAGGCTTCAGTTTTTCTTCGGGCATGTTGTTTCCGAAGTGATTCCTGATGTGATTCCAAATCAGTCCGGTCAGATGCTGGTTCCGCCTCAAAAGTTCCCTATAATATATATATATATATATATATATATATATATATATATATATATATATATAATATTAAATATCAATAAAAAAGGAGCCCCAGTGCGCTTCATCACCAGCACGCCACAGGATCGGTGGATCCCAACAGCTGTAGCTGCAGCTGCCGAGGTTTCACTCCGTGGCATTGCTCCTCTGCTGGGCCATCACGCCGTGTCATTGTTCCGCTGCCGGGCCACCACGCCGTGTCATTGCTCCGCTGCCGGGCCACCACGCCGTGTCGTAGCTCCGCTGCCGGGCCAGATCGCATCGTTTCTGGCTTCCCTGTAGCGATACGAATGTGTCCGGGTTGAGGACGACGCACATGCTCTCTCTCAGAGGAATCGATGCCGCAGCAGCTGGCGGCTGCGGCAGTCGTTGCCAACCTTGCAGCAGGCTGCGGAAGTCTGGATTTCCGATGACAGGTCACGACTGGCGGTCAGACGTCTCGCCGACGGTGACCACCTGCTCTCGGTTTGCAGCTTGCGGCTGGAGCGCAGCCAATGGCAACTGGACCGCGGCAACGCATAGCCAGAGCGCCAGTGCTTCCAGCGCCAGATAGAGAGTGGTGAGTGTGCGCGCGCCGGGCGGCGACGGCGCCCCGCTCACACCGTCCTGCATCGCTGCCTGGTGCTCCCCTGAAACGTACCGAACAGGTAATCACTTGTTTCCGTGTAACATCATATGAAAAAGAAAAGAAAAGATAAAAAGAAGGGGCTTAACTTTCTTTCTGCATCGACGGTACTAATAACGGCTGCACGATGACATCCGGATGGACTCTTTTAATTCACTTAGTGCCCTCACAGGCGACCTCAGAGAAGGTCATGACAGTGGTTTCTGGTCTGAACTGGACGTCATGATACTGTAACTTCAGTGACTATAACCACAGTAACTCTCAGGTCATGTGTTCAGAACCTTATTTTTGCCTCTTTTGCATGCAAAGATGATACCTGCTCTTACATACGACACAGTTGTTGCGAAATTTTTCTTATCCCTATGAATCCGTACTCAACAGCATGGATATCCCTATTACGGATATCCATCCGAACATTCCCTCTGTGCTGTGCTCTAACCCGTACGCCCTTACATAGATTTATACGGGCTAAACGGCTGTGCCGGCGTATAGTGGCATGGCATGCTGCAGTTTGCTCAATACTGCAACGTGCTGCGCAACATTACAACTGTGTTGAAAACCGGATGAGTACAAGAATCTTAACCACATTGATCAACTTGGGCAGGGACCTCACTCACTGCTTAAAAAGGAAGATGGCAAATCTAATTCTTGAACTTTGCTGTTGCGAACGTATTGAAGGCATTGCAAATAACATCGGTGTACTGGTGCACTATTCCTTATAGACACAATATTTATTTTTAGGTGAATGATATCTAGTCGAAAACACAGCTGAAACCATGGAATATGACAAACCAAAGCGAGACTATTTTGACCATTTGAGCTAAGATAGTCTATACAGGTGAGGCCGAAGATAATTTGCCAAGGGCCATATCATTCAGAAGCTTCTCGATTACAGGGTAAACAGCTCAACGCAGCTCTCTGATTTTCTATCAGGCTCCCAGGATCCTGGGATGGGCGCCGAATGACCTTGAAGTCGGTGCGCCCTTAACCCTATTCCCGGAGGGCTAGACGGTATGATCGATTCCCGGCAGGGGAGGACGGATTCGGCCCCCCCCCCCTAAGATCTCGAGAACTACTAGTCCGATTTCATCGCAACAAACGGCAATCGATTTGCCGTGACGTGAACTACATTTTTATAAAAAGAAAGTTTCAAAATTTTGTAATTTGTGGATACAGGGGGAAAAAATGTCAAAATGAGGGGTATTTTTGGACTTCTTATAACTCCGTTGTTTATGGACCGATTTCGATCAATCGAGAGATTATTGATAGGGCTTTTACCATGGGTCAGCAAATCTCAAACTTTGAGAAAATTCATGGGCGTTCACAGGGTTTTAAGAATAGGAGGATTAGTTTTCTAACAATTGAATGAACAAAAGAGGCAAACACCTTTTTTGGCTTCTGCTACTCATGTTGTGCTAAAGAAGTACAAATCGCATTACAATGTTTGTATAATGTTAGCATAGGTTGTGCCAGGGACATGAAAAAGGGGGAACTGTCATAGTCACACGTTTCTCAGACCAACTTGTGACCTTTGACATTAAATGACCTCCAGTGACTTTGGGGTCACTTGGAATGATCTCGTGTGCATTTAGTATTATCTGTAAACGTTTTCAGCCATTTGAATTTACTCTATTTCAAAAATTTCGTTTTATGGCTATTGCGATATAGGGAATGCGCACTGACATTTTAGGTCATAGCTCCGTGACCCGAACTGATATCAAGCTGAAACTTGGTACACAAGTAGAAGGCACTCTTCTACGTCATATATCTTCCGGGTTTGGCATTTGAAAAAACTGCGCCGAAATTATAGAAAAAAACAAATTTTGTCTTTTGACCTTGGCCTGACCTTTAAAATGGCCTCAGATAAACAAAATTACATCTGCACATTGCCCAACTATTTAGCTATACATCCATATAAAGTTTTTAAGTTCTATCTTCAAAAATTCTGTTCTTGGCAAACATTTTCCTTTTACCCTCAACATGGCCAAAAATGGCATGAGATGCCTCTCAAAAACGTTGCCTGGCTCCGCCCCTGAGCAAAATAGAATTTTGAAATTTTGTCACAGCACGTAGAAAAAATAGCTAGGAAAAGTCATCCAAGTTTCGTGAAGCTGCGTTAAAAAGCCTGGAATTGGGAAGCAAAAAACTCGAGGGGGGCGGATTCAGCCCCACCCTGCCGGGAATAGAGTTAAGCTTCAATAACCAATCAACCAACCATGTTCCTGGGAAGCAAAGGAATACCCCCGCAAGGGAGTATTCCTTATTCCCAAGGGGGTATTCTCCGACCCCCGCCTGGGGTGGAGAAGGGGCACGTGAGTTTCTATATCTGAGTGCCTTTTAACTCACCTATTTGTACAGACTGGGCGTGCTGTGAAAAAGGAATACTTTTTCAAATGCAAAGTATGGAAGATGCAAGAGAGCAACTCTCAAAACCCCGGGCGTCGTGACCGACGGACAGTCGGACTGGTCCTAGATCACCACCGCTGCTCACCGTTCAGCACGTGTAGGATGACGCTGGCTGACCGCAGATTGGCTGGGACACAGGAGTAGTTACCCGAGTCGGCGGCCTCGGCGCGCTCGATTACCAGAGTGGACACGGCCAGCTGGGCCGAAAGCCTCTCCACGGGTAACCAGCGGCGCCGGCCGCCGTCCGAGACCACCCGCTCACTGTTCTGGTACCAAAAAGTGTAGCTCGGCTCGGAGACGATCTGCGACATGGCGCACCGGATCGTCGCCGTGCTGCCTGAGTCCACGTACATGTCCCGCATGCCGCCGACTATTTCCACCCGAGGAACTGGAAAACGGAACCCGTCTCAGGCTCAGCGGTGAACATGCAACACGCAACAAGCTCGTCCCATGTGAATATTTTCAGTAGCTTTAAACAGAACGACGTTTCGTGGTGCAGGATTTTCGCGTTGGAATATCAGTCTTTTCTCCAGAACTTTGGAATTTGTTCGGAATTTTGCATATATAAGGGACGTCAAGTCAAACACACATGCAAAAATCATCGTCAATTGGGTATGCATCAGAATTATTCCTGACAAAAGAAAGTCTGAATTACTTCTACCGAAAAAGGTGTAGCTACCACACGTAGCCAATTTTGTTTTTATTTTCATTGGCGATCACAACAGACGCCTCTTAAAATTATCTTGGTTTTCAAGGATGCCTTTCTACCCTCTTGAAGTAACAGTACTTCCAATTACTGCAGACACAGGTTGTAGAGCACTCGGTGCTTTGCCTATGATAAAGTAATCTCCCTTTTACAAAAGAAAACGTGTCTTACTTACAGACTTTGTCCCAGGGCAGGGCCAGGGCACCTTTTGGGTAGGCGCTTCCTTAAAAAACTGTTTCCTTTCGAATCTCCTGTGCTGTCCCCTTCGTCGCTCAGACAAACGGTGATAGCCGGCGGCGATCGGACGCCCGCGCTGGCGCGGCGGCCTATACCACACGACAAAAATGTCCTCTACACACCGGTGGCATGTAGGGAATGAGGAAACTTCAGGGTCATCACTACCGCAATCTAATGGTTATGTTGTTCTTTAGACCTGCATAAATACCATGGCGCCACCGTTGTTATGTGCCTATCCCTGCAGGCGCAGTCTGTCGTTACACGATATTGTGGCATTGCGATACCGCGATATTTGAAAATGCATGTTTTTGTTGTGGGGGCGGGGCAGGGAGGAAGTGCTTACCAACAACACTCAGTTGAACTGTGCGCGAAATTTTAGGTTCCGTGCTGACTTGGCATTCGTACAGACCAGCATCTTTCTCCTGGACGTATTTGATCTGAAGAGTCCAAGAATCAGTACCCTCGGGATGGAAGCATTGGAACCTCGCGTCTGCTATGAAGCTGTACCGATCCACGGTAAGAATATGAGAGTCCCTGTTGCGCACCCACGACACCTGGAAACAGGAAAGGTAAATATGAAGTCACATGACGACGTATTGGATACGAAATTGTTACCATGGTTAATCCCGTCATTGCTTAGGGTGTTTGGTGTAACGACATTGTGTGAGGAGGCAAGTCTGACCTCCCTCCCCCGAAATATCTCTTGAACTACATAGCGGATTTGAATGATTCAAACACAGATCAACAGCCCTGAGTAATGTAACCTCGGAACATTAAAAAATGAAGACATAGAGGAATAATGAGGCCACAGGTAAATTTCATGTCACCAATTGCGAAATCTTGTAATGATCGCCAGGGAATAAATAGGATATCATAATAACACATATCATAAAATGCCGTGATGCTGAATAATATGACGACGTCATATGGTGGAAATCATCATGAATAATACAGGATGCCATCATACTGAATAAAAGAGGATGCGATCATATTTTATTCACACACTGCCACAAACAGTTTTCATACTTCAGGTATCCTCCACATCGACACGGACGATATACAGCAGAGCTTTTGCTTGGCGTGATCTGACCCCGTTTGTGTCAGTATTCCTCTTCATTCAATGACTATTTCCAAGCTCTCTTTGCCAGTAAGCTCTTCGTTAATTCGTCAGAGAGGCAGAGCTTCTAGTTTCAACACCAAAATTCTTGACGTCAAAGACTTGCCACTAATATTACTCGCACTTCACTATGTCACATGTGTCACGGGGTCCAGCACATGTTGACCCGAAACGAGAGCATAGTCTACTGGGGCTAGAAACGGTGCTACGTATACAGCGCGCACAAACTAAAATGATGAAACAGGACGTTGCAATTATAATATCATATCGACGCAGTTTGGAGACGTTTTGCAACAAATATTCTGGAAAGATCAGGCTTCAACCCATACACATGAAAACTCATATAATTCTCAGAACAGGCAGGCTGCAAAAAGTCAGAAGTTGTTGTTGGTGTATGCTGCTTTTAGGTTAGAAAAAGGAAGCATCGTTTTACATTGTTGATATAGCACTCCAAATATCGCAGCGACGCGATTGACCTACCTGAGGCGTTAATGGGCTTGTAGCGCCTGATTTCCTTCAGAAATGACTCTGAGAATTGAGTTTGAGACATTTGGTAGCTTTAGAGATGGTTCAGAGGCAATACATTTTGTTGACAGACAACTAAAGTTTAGAGAAATTTAGAAAACATTGACATTTGGAGGTTTTCGGGCACAGGGACTTTAAATTCATGGAATAAACTTCGTTTCACGATATTTGTATTCGGGTTGGTTGTACGATATCACATTCGGGTCACAGGTCAACGTCGAATAAGATCAGTACCCTACGATGCGGTATCTAAGAAGTACTGGGAAGATTTGGTCAAATCGAACATCAATGGATAGTCCTGCATCAAGTCATTCAGAACATACGTGTTGTTTTCTGTCGTCTAGAATAAGGTTGCAGGCCGAAGTTAATGTTACACAATCATGAACCTATGAATGACAAATATCTAACCTACGATGGCCCAATATGAAGCCAAAAGTGGCATGTACTGAACTCTCATGACCAGTGGCGGTGGGCCGTATTTAATCGGGCGGGGGGGGGACAAAACGAAATTGCGAGGCCCCTTGCTCTTGACAGGCCCCGTTTGAAAGGCTCCCTCATTCCGAAAAAACTCAATGTTCCATGAAAACTTCCGTCGTGAGACTACCTAATAGGAGCCGTATTTCGGGCGGCCGTACGGGGTAAGCTGGCGATCCACAGTCGTGCGTTGTGCAAACTGACACTCAACCGCTAAACTCACATAACCTGAGTGATGGAGTACGCTTACGTTGATTTCACTGTCATTGCTGGTTAACTGTGTGTTGGATGCATAATAAGCACGCCAATGTGAGGATATATTGTTCAAAAATTTTATTATCATCATTACACTTTCCAGAATTCAAAGTTGTCCGTAAAAGTGCAGTGCGCAATGACCAGCACCGCGCACAAAGAGTCTGTTTCGGCTGTCCAAGTTTGTTGTAGCTCGTCGCGACATTTGGCCGTCTGCTGCCGCTGTGCACATCATGTCCACTTTTCCAGCAAAACGGTTCGCGCGCCTCGGTAGGTGCGGCACAGCTCTGTCCCACCGTGGGCCGCAGGAAGACAGCTGACCGGAAGCCAGGGCAATTTGCGCTGTGGCAACGGAATCCAAGTCTTATTATCGTACATACAGGACTTGATGGAAAAATTAAGATACCCTAACATTAACTTAGCACATTGGGCAATGTTAAAAGTGGATTGGACATTAGGCATTAGTCCATTGCGATACTGGTCAGAGCGAACCCTTTTCGCCCGGCCGACTGTCCGTACGGCGCAGTATACCGACCGGGCGGCGCCACAATACGTTTGTATGGGTCGAGCGAAGGAAGTCCTACGAATTTGCCGGTATCTAGAGAATGAGGAAAAATTTCGAAAAAAGTCCGAAAACTTGGGGAAAAATCTACGCTCTTTGTCATGATATAGTCGTCGACTTCCATACCATAGTTGAATCAGTTCCCAGGTCAAGCTCACGTTTGACAGAGTTATCGATATTTCATGTCGCAAAAATACTATGCTGTTTTTTTTTTTTAATAGGCAAGTTACAAATGGGAAAAGATTGGGCTACATGTAGATGTGCGCACGCATGGTCCAGCAGTATTAGTTCCCCCGGCCTCCTAAGTATGACATATCTGAACAGCGGTCGGCGAGCGGTCAGCCGACCCGGCGCCAGTTGGTGGGACTCATGGCCTGGGGCGTGGAGGGGATGGGGAAAATCGGCGGGGTGGGTGCCGGCTGAGGGACTGTAGTCATGGGGTCGCGGCGCAATTCGAGGAAGAGTCGGGTGGCAATGAGGGGGTAGGTATCCACAAAGTGGTACAGTCCAGCGGCGGACAAGAGGGCTATCCAGCGGGCGGACAATGAGGGGATTGGTAGGGTACTAGTCCAGCGGGCGGACACGATCAACTCACAAATGCCATGAATGCTGGAGCTGGACATTCCCAGACATTGATAGTTTATTAAATAACAAGGAAATGATAAGAAATGTCCGTTTGAAAAAGTTTCTACACAACAGAACGACAATTTAACATGTTATATTTATTTTCTTGCTGTTTCCCTCTACAATAAAGATTTTACTAATTCTTTTCGATAGGACAAATGGTTTTGCCCATCAAATCTGAAAATGATCCATTATCACAGTGGCCTGTCCCGTTTCGGGGCGATTAGACCATCGGTTTCCGAAAAATGTACTTAAAAAAATATACGCATCCACAAGGATCAAAAACATACAGTGTCGCGCTGCTCTTCTGCCTCTGCCAAATCACATTCGTTGGCCGAGGTTTTTGCACTTAGTCATTTTTTGTCACATTTTCGTACACATTTTTGTCTCATGAGCATAAATCAAATCTCAGCATAGATCATCACAAATCACAGAACATAGATCAAATTCGAAGCAGTTGTAACAGCCTATGTGGAAGTTACATGGAAGCATTTTCCTAGCCAATAATCTGAACGATGGGCTATAGCAGATAATGTTTTGATGGCAACGTACATTATCGAAGCAGTGGAACCAAAAGTGGTGAAAAGTGATCATGTGGCCAAAAAACACCATAAGAGTATACGCCTGATATTGGGACCTGAGATGAATGCATTACGTTTAGTGGTACCGTGGTGCTTCACATAACAAACGTAAAGCAGGCAAACGAATTGTTCCATAGACAGATCCAATGGCTCGCTTTCGGAGGAAGCGACAGTTTAGTTTACAAGCAAGTTTGCACCGGTTAACAGGCATAGAAACCTTTGCCTTCATTGGCCGTCTCAAATGGTGTCTGGGAACCAGGTCCCATGCCACCAGTGCGAAGAACTCGCACGCTGGCGCTTAACCCTATTCCCGGAGGGCTAGGCGGTATGGTCGATTCCAGGCAGGGGGCGGATTCGGCCCCCCCCCCTGAGGTCTCGAGAACCACACATCCGATTTCATCGCAACAAACGGCGACCGATTTGCCATGACATGAACTACATTTTTATAAAAAGAAATTTTCAAAATTTTGAAATGTATGGATACACGGGGCCAAAATGTCAAAATGGGGATATTTTTGAACTTTTTATAACTCCGTTGTTTATGGACCGATTTCAATGAAACTGGCATGAATCGAGAGATTATGGATAGGGCTTTTACCATGGGTCCGCAAATAAGAAATTTTGAGAAAATTCATGGGCGTTCACGGGGTTTCAAAAATAGGAGGATTAGTTTTCTAACAAATGAATGAATAAAAGAGGCAAAACGCTTTTTTTGCTTCTGCTAGTCATGCTATGCTAAAGAAGTAGAAATTGCATTGCAATGTTTGTATAATGTTGGCATAGGCGGTGCCAGGGACATGAAAAAAGGGGAACTGTCATGATCATACGTTCTTCAGATCAACTTATGACCTTTGACCTTAAATGACCTCCAGTGACCTTGGGGTTGCTTGGAATGATCTCGTGTGCATTTAATATTATCTTTAAACGTTTTCAATCATTTGAATTCACTCTGTTTCAAAAATTTCATTTTAAGGCTATTGCGATATAGGGTGCGAGCACTGACATTTTCGGTCATAGCTCCGTGACCCGACCTGATATCAAGCTGAAACTTGGTACACAAGTAGAGGACATCGTTCTACGTCATATATCTTGCGGGTTTGGCATTTGAAAAAGCAGCGCAAAAATTATCGCAAAAAAACAAATTTTGACTTTTGACCTTGACCTGACCATGTAAAGTGAGCTCAGATGAACAAAATTAACAACTCCACATTGCCTAACTGTTTAGCTATACATCCATATAAAGTTGTATCTTTTAAAACTCTGTTTTTGGCAGATGTTTTCCTTTCACCCTCAACATGGCCAAAAATGGCCTGAGGTGCCTCCCAAAAACGTTGCCTGGCTCCGCCCCTGAGCAAAACAGAATTTTGAAATTTTTTCACTGCGCGTAGAAAGAATAGCTAGGAAAATTAACCAAGTTTTGTGAAGCTGCCTTAAAAAGCCTGGAATTGGTGTGGTAGCCATACTGCCTTCTGACTGTCGCGTGGTTGACAATTATGTCCGACGAAAGTTACACGTCATGCCAATTCATTTTTAGACCTGTTTTTCCATGGAAGCACTGCACACTTGCTTGATTATTAGATGTTGTGGAACTGTGTTGTGTGCGTATTATATATATATACATATATATATATATATGCATTTTTATTGTTCTAGACCATAGTGTTGAGGCCGATGCATCACGACCACTGTATGTCAGAATAATACATTGTGAAGACCCAATGCCAGTCAGCCTACTTTCGCTTTCTAGCAGGGGCAAACACTAGTTTTTGGAGACTGGGCTCCTCTGATTATTTGTGCAGGAGGGTATACACAGATGTCATAAGTTTTACAAATGCACACAACGTCAGCGATAGAAATAACCAAAAAACACCATATGGTGACAAATCGTTTGCCAGTTACCAGAATACAGCATCTGACTGGCAGCGGTTGAAGGACTTCCGATGGCCTTCTCGGTAAGGCATTTCTTCTGGCTCGGTAAGTTCGGCCATTCACGGTAACCCAGGGGATCATACTGTAGCACTCACTTCTCCTGCCAAGGGATTCGACCTTGGTGAAAAAAAAAAACAATTTTGATAGGAATTATGCCTTACTGCCACTAGTGATTTTTAGACGGTCCCTAGCCATCCGGTGACAGCCTGTGGTGACACATGCATTACAAACAGCAAAGCCAGGTGCGTAAGTCCGTATGTTATTCTTTCGCACCGATCTGACAACAACTACATATTTTGTTACATTCTTTGATTTCCGAAAATACACGTGTTATGTTACGTTATGCCGGCCGATTTTACGAGCCCAAAACCTAGATCGAGCCTAGCAGTCTTGTAAGCTTCAGACCACAAATATTGCCGATATTGTCCATCCGGAGCATTGGTGTGTGCCTGTAGGCAACGTGAAGAGACAGTGCATGTGAATCTGGGCAATCTAAAGAGCGATCTTTGCCGCGACTCAGGAATGGTCAACGTGTTTTTAGCTAATTGACAAGATTCCTGCTACTTCATTACGTATTTCATTTTCACGCAGTTCAGAGCTTCTAGGGTGGAACGAGATCCCCCATAGGTTTTGCAAAGATAACTTCCAGACGATTTCCTTGATCCTTCCGAAACTCTGTGTACCCGTTGTGGCATCCTTTCTTTATTTGATGGTACAATCCTGCATGCCGTCCTGGTAACGAGCAATGTGGTCATCAAGTGAGCCATGTCAACTGTTTTTACCCGTCAGCGAGACTGGTTAACAACGGTCTCATTTTTTTCTCACGGGAGGATGGTTGAAGTTCACAAATGAAATAAATTACATATTTATCGACTCAGGCTTTTATATTCTGTCAGAATGCATGTCTGGTAGGTTTTAGGTCACTGCCGCGATAAGCGAGGTTGTTAAACAAGGCCATGAATTACGGTGGGAAACATGTTAATTTCTATCTCTGGAGATGCCATACAAGGCATGGACCACAAAACGATGTATGCATTGCCTGAAATCAACTGTCAGGAAACGAATGATATAAATTTGGTGTAATTCATATTTTATTTCATGGAAAGACGGTGAAATGCAGCAATGGCCTGGCTTGTTCCGATGGGCGAAGCGGTGCCGGCCGAGGGATAATGAGTCTTCAGAGCCACAACTAAAATTGTGGTGGTTGTTGACCATGCAGAACTTTAACGCGTTAAAGCACGATTTTTTAGATAATGCGCGGTCATTCAAGGTAACTTACTTAAGACTAGAGGCAAACCAACGCGTTATAAGATTGGTTTGGAGTCAAACTCGAGGGACTGTATCGTACGTGGACCTGTGCACCCGCTTAGTGCCAGCTTTACCCTCAGTCATAAATAAAAGATGCTTGCAAATCATACCACCATTCATGCGGCGGCAAGCTTGCACAGTAAAAAAAAAATATATAACAACGGCACACTAAGAGCTATGAAAATGTTCTGCGGCCGGCAGGGCTCGAACTCGCACTTTCCGATATAAGGTCATATGCCCCAAACCATTCGGCCACGATCGTCATCGTCAACAGATATTGTCTGGAATGGGGTCACTCAGTAAACTGAACTGCGTGCGTCTGGTAAAGGGTCCATGAAAAGGTCACAGGTCATAGGACGTGACCCGTTGCACCCTGCACATCATGTGGAGTACCGTTGAATAGCCCTAGTGCTGGTCTGTCTACCCATATCAGCCGCACATATCGAAAGCTACATATCACGAACTTCTGACCGTTAATTTTCAGTATCGCGACGGCTGCGATTTTACGGTAATAAATGGCATAACGTAAATAGAACTACAACACCGTTTTTTTTTCTAAATATAAAGCATACATTTGATGGGGAGGAGCACCTTCATACAGGAGTGTCGGAGAAAACCAAATGCAACCCCGACAGATGACATGCATATATAATATTCCGTGGGCATCATCGACGGCTAATGTACCCCTCATTTTACAATGAATGTTTATCACGTGCGCCGTATTCTGGTATACGTGGCCTCACATAAGGATACCCGTCCTGTCCGTACGCTTCACTATATCAATGTTCGACACCAAGATGTCGTGGGTGATCTTGATGCTGTACTCGTTCTTGTGGTGGTCCTTGATTCCGCCGCTCTGCAGGCGCATGGTAACCCTGCGGCTCACTGTCGTCAAGTGGCCGATGTAGTGTGCGTTCCGGGTCGCACAGTCCCGCGGGTACAAATAAATTTGCACACTATGGCGACCTGTTCCGGTGGGTCAGAGTGGTCTGAGTTATCCCTCATGACGAAGGTTGCCTTGGGTCTCTGGTAGTAGATAAATAGTGCGAGTTGTCTTCACCTAATTTGAGTCGACAGTTTTTTCAGAACGATGCTCCTGATGACGGGTTCGTCCTGTTTTAAGGCTGATGTCATCGTGTTCTCGTAGCACACTCTAAGCTGAGCCTTTTCACAGTTGCATGACGGTCGTTATTGTTTTCTGTTTGGCTGTCATATTTTCAACCATGGTTGCGTTTGTGGCGTCATATTACATGTTTTTCATTTTCTGTAGCCGTCGTTGAACATCAGTTGACGGATCCGTTGCAGTTCTCAGTCCAGAAGTGTCCAGGAGGAGCAGTGCCTGAATGCTCTGTCGATGTGGGATCAGAGGATGCCTTCCTTATATCTGTCTGGGGATTCACTGTTTATCTGAGGCCATCCTTGGTCATGTTTGGTCCTTGCCTGTTGCAGAGACACCCATCGCAGCTGCCCGCAAAGATCATGGAACGGATGCTTAAGTTGTGTACCATGGAGGCGCCATTCCGAGTTCCAGAAAGCCAGTAGTGCCGCTAGGCTGACGGGAACGGCTTTCCATTCGGTGCACTTATTGCACAAACATAAGACCCGCGTGGAACAAGAGAGCTGAAGGACGACAGCATGAAGCCCAACATATGCTGCCGGAATGTCGACGACATATTCCAACTCGTAGACAGCATCGCACAACTGGGAATAATCAGGCACGGACTAGAGGTGGAATCCGGCCTACGTTTCACTAAGAAGCTCAGCGTAAACAACAGACTGCTGTTCTTGGACGTCGTAGTGGAAAGCAAGGATAACCACATCACCAATGACAACTGCAGGAAACTAACCGACTCCTGCTGCTGCATGAATGCCGCCAGTGAGTGCCACGACAGATATAAAGAAGGTGTCCTCCACTCCTACATCGACAGAACATTCAGGAACGCTCCCCCTGGACATTTCTGAATCCAGAACTACAACGGATCTGTCAACTGCTGCTCAACAGTTTCACAGCAACATCCAGTATGACGCCACATTTGTAACCATGATGACAAAATATGACAGCCAACCAAGACGGTGAAAAGGTGCAGGTTAAGTTGTTCTACAAGCACACGATGACACCAGCCTGAAGGCAGGACGAGCGTGCCATCCGAAACATTACTCCGAAAACCGTCGGCCCAAGCAGGATTAAGAAAAACTGGCACTAGTTATTTACTACCAGAGCTCCAAGGCATCTTCTTTCGTCATAAGGAGCAGCCCGGAGGGCAAGACTGACCTACTGAAGCAGGTCGATGTAGTCGATACAAATTTACTTGTACGCACGGGGACTGTACGACACGGAGCATGCACTACATCGGCCAAACGACGGCACTGAGCCGAACGCTTACTATGCACCCACAGAGCGGCGGAATCAAGGAATGAGCACATCAAGATGAGTCTTTCTGGTATGTAACACTGATGAAATATCTAACAGTAAATAGTACTTAGTATCTAAGTAAACAGTATTTAGTATCTGACAGTGAAGCGCACGGACAGGAGACGGCTACCCTTATATACCCTTATATGTGCTTATGACAACGTTCACGCTCCTGAGCTCAGTTCTTTTGCCACTTCCGTGACCAGTTTATGTGCAAGTTAGTTCTTCGACCGCTTCGGGCAAACGTGATGTCAGGATGTAGTGGATAACAGGGGCTATCGCACACAACTATAAAAATGGATAATGTTCGCGTGAAATATGCCATTTTGAAACTTAACCAGCGCACGACCGTCTGTCGGCGACGATCGCATCCGACTGGGGGGGGGGGGTGGCCGCCCCTTTCTAACTCACGAACGGTTGGTCGCAAGATAAAAATAAACACACAGTTGGAATCTTGTGCCGAATGGAGCTCGAAACTGGTCTCATTTTTAGTTTTAGATAATATGTAAACAATTTACGTCCTATACATGTTTTCTCATAGCCGACTGCATGAGACAGAGAAACGGCCTGAATCTCAAGGGCTGTGACTAACAAGGCATAGGTAAACGTGAGCACCAACGCACAAGTACAGGTCCGCAGATGCCGAATGCACGTCTAATTTCTCAGATTTGTTCAATATATACGCCGAAACGTTGAGTTCAAGACACGGCAATTTTCACGCCGGTTGTGGGCGGGCGCCGCAGCCGTACGCAGTAAAGAATT
The DNA here is from genome assembly GCA_030062745.1 of Capitulum mitella. Lineage (NCBI taxonomy): Eukaryota > Metazoa > Arthropoda > Thecostraca > Pollicipedomorpha > Pollicipedidae > Capitulum > Capitulum mitella. The sequence continues at coordinate 214,811 of CP099841.1, read as the reverse complement.
AACGTGAAATTAATGTAGAAATTAACGGAAACTAATTTTAATGTCCCTTTTTTTCGCGACATAAGCCTATCCATATAAATTGTATCCATATTAGTGGTTTTTGTGATGGTTTCTCATGCTTAAATTTTGTAACAATCAATTAGTTTCCAATCTACATAATTGGCGGGCCTTTATTCGCGAGGGCCTGTTTATTTTCAAAATATGCAATTCTTGGGATCTTTTTGAGGTTCTTGGTATTACTTTTGTCTGTGCAAGCCAGTTCTACCATTTTCTACTCATTCTGAGTAATTCTTCGCTGATTTTGACGGTGGTACATTTTGGCTAATAACAGTTATTCGTGACTTCACCTCAGGTCAGTGGCTGGAAGCCATTGAAACTTTGCCTAATGACGGTAACTAGATGTCTGGTTCACTTCACACTAAAAATGTTATTGAATATTCCGCCAATTTCCGAAAAAAAACACATGTCTTAAAAATAAGCTTAACCTTAGTTCAATGGCCCAAAAATCCCGAAAAATCTGAAATAGCAGATCTGTTGCATCTATCAAGATCACTTATCCCTGAAAAGGTTATTGCGATATCTTGTTTTGCGAAAAAGTTACAGGGCGCTAGACTTTTTTGACATAGGTCCGTTTAACCTGACCTAGGTCAGACACCTGACTTGACCTCAGGTCAAAACTTTGACACAATGTGTAAAAATGATCAAGAAAACGGTCCACGAAGTTTCATGGCGCTGTGTTTGTTCGTTCTCTCGCAATCCTAGGAAAACCTCAGGGGGAACGATCAACAGCCCCCCAGTCGCGGGCGGGTTAAAACTGACAAATGCTCAAAATGACCATTTCGTGAGTAAAAAATCTGTCCCTCACTTGTCAGTAGCCATCAATAGCCAAAGACCTGTACAAATAGCCCCAAAGTGCTCACGCATGGCTCACTCTATTGGTTGTTCATTGTACGTTCTGGCTACACTGGGAAACTTTATGTTTCTGAAACCATTTTGATACTGCAGTGGCCCATATCCTAACTGTCCGAAGTAAATAATCGGTCGCGAATGGCCATTTCCGCCTATGGTTTCCATAAACCAGTTGATTTAGGTACCTTAACCTTTATGTATTTGACTATACTGGGTGATAGATCAATTAGGTGGTGCCTATGGATGAAAAATATTCAAGGGTCACATCCTTGTAACCACCAATGTCTTTGTAAACTCCAGTTAATAAAGTCTGTGTAGCTAACGACTGGAGTTTGTAAAAACACGGCTTGTGCAAAAAAGCGCCGTTGTCTTCATGGGGCTTACATGGGCTAAAAACCCGATAATACTGCATTTACATCTCGAGGCATGAGTAGTTATTGGCTTTGCAGTCCATCTACGGCCCCTGAAGAACGTCTGACCACTGATGATCTTGGGCGAGGTCACAGGTAGTCTTTACTGACTTCTCACGACAGTGTGGTCTGTGCGTCAACTGGTCGATATCGTGTTTTCCAAGACTATCGAGGAAGACCAAGCAGAGTCGAAGAAATGGCGAAATGGTAAAACATGGATGTCTTTATGACGTCATTTTGGCATGGCGTTGGATGGCCTCGTTCATTTTCCTAAATGTGCAGCAATGATGCACCGAGGGGCACTAAACTTTAACACCTCCCTGCCCACAGCAACCGTCTGGTTAAATCTTAAGCATGATTCAGGTGCACACTTTCATTGCTGCAATACCTTCGCAACGCAACAACGAACCTCCGAATTTTGACCTGGCAAGTCAACGACAAAGAAGCATAAAGAACATGCCTCATGAATCGACGTACTGGAAGCGACTCCATCTTCAGTCTCTTCACAGTTATATGGGCTTCATATTCAGACAACCAGCTCCAGTCTCACTATCTTCGTAATAACATGGCACACCCTCGTATGTGCCATGTTTGTTTTGCACTTCGACCACATGCTCTTTTCGCCTTCGCCGGGCAATGTTCCGGCGACCCGGGCTGGCTATGTACTCGGTATCGCTGAGCCTGTCAGCTTTCTCTTCAAGGTGCGGCATGGGCTCTGTCCATTTCTCTCTGATCCGCAGACTGGGAAAGTGCTCATTAATCGATCGACGCCGAAATTTCCCGCCTCACTGCTGAAGCCGCTTTCATCGGCGTCCGCAAGATCCGCGATCGTTCAGCTGTTTTGACGCTGCATCTACTTTGATGTGGCCAAGGAGGAAGTCGGCTGGAGTGAGTGGTGGCTTGTGTGTAGGATCTGCAGAGAGCTTAGTTCGAGACCTTGTGTTTAGAAAGGCCTCTGTTTGACAAAACGCTGTGTACAGATCTTCATCACTGAAGTCAGCGGTCTGCAACGTCTTTTCCAGGACCCTCTTGGCGCATTTAACCGTTAGATATATTCGCTTTCCAGCTGTTGTAAAGACTCCTCATTTCTCTAAGCGTCCCAGCAAAGTCTGTGCACTTCTTTGACCACATCTCAGCTGGCCTTCTCTCCTGGCTATAAAACACATGAAAGCTCGGAGAAGACAGTCTGTGTTAGATCCGTAGGCCATTTTCAGGCGAGCGGCCAAATCTGAATGCAGACAGAGACAAAGATGCATTTTCTGCTTTGTTTTTTCGCACTTGCCGGGTTTTGGCGCGTCAGTGTGGAGGTCCGTTGTTGCGTTCCGGAGGCTCTGCAACAACGAGCACGCGTATCGCATGAATCATGCTTAAGGCTTAACCCGGCAGTTACTCAGGGGTTGGGGTAGGGGGTGTTAAACGTCCCCGCTTTTTGCTGCGCTGCAGCTTTGGGCAAGCACGGTGCAGTCGCCCCATATTTTCAGCATCCCTTGGTACATCAGTTCTGCACATTTTGGAAAAATAAGCGAGGTCATCCAAGGTCATGCTAAAACGACGTCGTAAAGAAAACCTTGTTTTACGACTTTGCCGTTTCTTCAACTTTGCGTGACATTCGTCGATACTTTTGGACAACAGGATGTCGACAATTTGAAGCACAGGCCCCTTTCAGGAGAGCTCAATGTGGAATACCCATGGCCTCACCCAAGGTCATCATGGGTCGAATTTTACAGTTATTTTACAGTTACGATTTTCGAAATACGGTGCCAATGCAGATTTTATGACACCCATTTTACGGTTTTCTGGTGCTCGTATGGGTATTCATGGGCACGCTAGTTTGGCAACAGTGTCATGACAGGTCAATGCAGACTACCTGTGAACTCAAGAAAGGTCATCTTAGATCGTATTTTGTAATCACGATTTTTTCAAGCACGGCGTCAATGCACGCGTTGTGATAACCATTTGAAGGCCTTCTGGTGCACGTATCATTATTCCGGAGCACCTTTGCATGGTCACAATGTCATGAGAGGTCCATGCAGATCACCTATGAACTAACCAAAGGTCATCATAGGTAAAATTTCACAGTTACATTTTTTCCAAATACGGTGTCAATGTACGCGTCGTGACAATCATTTGAAGGTTTCTTGGTGCAAGTATGGATATTCAGTGGCACGTTATATATATATATAAACATGTATGTGCATATATATATATATATATATATATATATATGTGTGTGTGTGTGTGTGTGTGTGTGTGTGTGTGTGTTTCGACTTATTGGAAGTGAGTCCGGAAGCATGTACAATGCAACCCATTTGTAAGAAAGCACATATGAACCAAATCCGGCGCAGAATAGCGACGTCATCTTCGTTGATATATTGAGACAGCAAGATGATGACAGGATGCAGCACACGCCTTAATGCCATGAGCAGTCAGTTTAGACTAATCATGACTTAACACTAGATCAACACAGGTCAAAGGTGTAAAATTTTGAATGCGAAAGAAGGCAACTCCATGCAGGCTGTAATATTTTCAAGGTCATGTGAATATTAGCTCGGACAACACATCACGGGCAGACCACTCACTGACTTATCCATCAGCTGATGGACGGTGCATGGGAGGTAGGCGCGCGTGCCCGCTTGGGCCGTCACGTTGGTGGCCGTATGCGGGTCGAAAAAGGGTCCACTCAGGCGGAGACCGTCCAAAAGCGGGGTGTAGTGCTCAGGATGCGCCTGCAACAGCATCGGCCGCAGCTCTGCAACGGCCAGACATTGGTTATACAGTTGTCTGACTGCTGTCAGACTGTTGTCAGATGGGATGAGGCGATGGTCGGATTTTGGTCAGACAGCGGTTGGACTGTTGACAGACAGTGCTCAGATGGGGTCAGATAGTGGTTATGGCGGTCGATGGCGATGAGGCGATGGTCTGGTGATACACGGCAGAGTGCGGTCAGACAGCGGCAAGACAGCTGTTAGACTCTGATCAGGTAATGTTACGATAGTGGTGAAATGGTCTAAAGGGTGGGGTAGAAGTTCTACCCGGTGACGACTTTTATGAACGTGCACACAAAATTTCAATATGCAATGAAAACGAATGGCGTTTTGAAAGCATTGTAGGAGCCCAGAATTGCAGGCGCATGTTAACCCTCGTAGGGCAGGCTTCTGAGTCCCCCTTTGCCGGGCTGGGGTTCATGATAACCCATCAGTATCTTAAAATTCATAAGTCGCACAGAAAAAGCAAAAACGTGTTTGGAAAGGCTTTGGAGAAACTAGACGAACACAGCTAAATATTTTGTTGAATGAAGTAAATATTTAGGTGGCCAGAGGTTATTTCATGACAAAGTACATTGTTGACACTATTTGCCGGAAACGTTGATGTTCAAGCTTTGCACTTAGCTCCGGAAAGATAATCAGTAACTGGAGGGCCTGATATGCCCGTATGGTGCTGCAAATGAGCACTTACGATCAAATTTAACTATCTCAAACGAAGCTGAGAGTGAAGGAGAAATCTCGTCTTTTCATAAGGGTAGGAAACGAATTTTTCATGAGTGCACGACGACGTGCTTCGGTTGATACATACTGCAAGTTTGTGTGGAACGCATACGAAGTCTGCACCTATCCTGTTTAGGTCAAAAAAGGTCAACATAGGTCAACGTTTCCGCGGCTATACCTTTGGCATTTCAGGCATCTGTCTTATCATCCGCCGCATTCCTATTCATCAGACACGAAACAGCATCAGACGCCTCTTGGGCTCCTGAGGAGTCCCGCGGGAAAGAAACCTAACCCCAAGGCTCAGATTGAGCCCAAGCGCTCCCTGGGTTTCTGATGCTGAGATCATATGCAAAAGATGGTCCTGCTGTACTCAAGAAGGCCCCAAAACGATGGTCAACTGAGGCCCCTTCTTCAGGAGGCAGGACACAACAGATATTTGGGGGCGACATTTAAGGGCTACTCTAGTTCTCCAAGGGACCCACTTTAACCCCCGCAGTGGAAGGCGGTTTCGCACTAACGCGCACTGGAAGGGGGGTCTAAAAGTGCCTCCACTCCGATCTCGGAAGCGGAAAGAGCTAGAGGCATGGAATTTTATGGACAGGGTAGGGCGATAACGATTTATATTGTATGCAGTTTTCCGTAGGTCGATATCTTCAAAGTCAAGTGGGGTCGAAAATGTCAACCTTGGACACTTTCTCAGCCGTACAGGCCATTCCTTAAAACTTTTCGAACGAAACGGGAAAGGATGTTTGTTTGGCCGTTGAAACGAGGAATACGACAACTTCCACTCATTTGGCGTCTTGGCTGGGCATTTTGGGTCGAGGTCATGCCAGGTCATTGAACTATGGTATCATTTTTCATCTTTTGCAGATCAGATTTCGAACAACATGGGACAGTTTGAGAGTAAATTAGGGCGCAACATGTATCTTTTGGCGTATTTGCAGTGAAGGTAGCCAACATCGGTACATTTGGTCACTTCCAGCGTTTATATTTATGTATGTATGTATATGTATATATGTATATACATGTGAGTATCAATGTGCCAAACGTGTTTTAGTAGGGTCTTTGACGCATATTTCATACAAATCGACATATTGCAAAGCAAATCTGAACCAGGTCACAAAACAGTTGCCCTTGACCTTTGATGGCCTTGACCTGAAATGACTCTGGTATATATGTATGCATATCCATGTGCGCACAAGTGTTTTTATTAGGGTCTTTGAATCCATATTTGACACAAATCGCCATGTCGCAGAACAAATCTGGGCCAGATCACAAGACATTTGACCTCGACTTTTAATGACTTTGACCTTCACTGGCCTTGGTATATGTAAGCGTATCATTGTGCGCACACATGTTTTATTAGTGCCTCTGAATGCATATTTCATACATGCTGACATGTTGCAAAACCAATCTGGATCACGTCACAAGCTGTTTGACCTTGATCTTAGGCGACCTTGAACCTTACTGACCCTGGCTATGGTCTTGGTACATTCATCACTTATGCCCGAATGACATCGCCTGATTGTGTTCACACGGTAATCTTAAGTAGAACGCTGGTTCTTTCACAAAGCTCTCATTTGTCAGCGACAACCGTCGCTTTCGTCATGTTTGCCTGACTTCAAATGCTTGAAACTTCAAAAATGTCCGACCGATTTCCGATTTTTTTTTGCGTCATTCGACGAGTTATTCAACTTTCATAAATGTCACAAAGTAGCAGCAACCAGCTCCGATCCGTTCTTGAGATATTTAGGAAAAACAGGTGGGGGGGGCACAAAAAGACCCCCTTCCAGTGCGTGTGTTAACAGTGGCTGTCCTGGGCGGGGAGACAGGAGAGCTCCTCGAGACAAGGTCTGTAGCACAAAGGAGTCTCTTAGGTCAAGGCCCAAAACGGTCCTTCCTGAGGAGCCGGCGGTCCCGGGCCCCTGATCCTGGGATGGGTTCTATACGGGGCTCCTGAGCAGAAATAACCCCTGAGGCAAGGCTTCCAAAAGGGGCTCACTTTAAAAGGACTCCATCCCGAAAACCCAGTAAGGCCATCCTAAGCCCCTACCGACAGAGTTGGATGAAGAGGGGGGGAGCGATGGGGTGATTGTCCCATTTGGACCTGAGAAGGGCCCCGAGGGGACCCCTCTTGGATGCCAGAAGGGACCCTGTTCAACGGAAAGGGCCCTCGGACAGAGATTTAGGCCAAAGGGACCCTGGAGATTTAAATTGGGCACAATATTGGCTCTTTTTTGTCCAAGGGACTCCAAACTCTGCTTCTAGCGGCCCTCTTTCTAGAAAGGGCTCCCAGAATGTCTTCTGGGGATCCTTGTGACTTTCCCGAGGATTGATCGCACGCCCTTGTCTCCATCCGGGGTTCGCCCCTTCCAGCTGACCATCAAGAGCTTTGTCCGCTAAACTCTATGAAACCTTTCGATCGAAAGGAAAAGGTATGTCTTCCCTACGTCCAAGCTTCACTTGGACACGGGCCTAAACTGGATGATTAAGTGGAGGCGCCATTCTCACTTGTTCCTTTCTCCTATTCTTTGGCTTTGGTTTCTTTTTCGTGGAAATGCTTGAACCCAAGAGACCATAATAGCCAACACACCACTAAACTTTACTTCTTACCCCTGAGCTGGGCTGGGAATTTACCGTACATTATTTTTTGGCATTGACTGCCTACTTAGCCACCTTCCATTGACAGGTGGGACGTTTAACGTCCCCCTTTCGATCTCAAGAACCCATTGTCCGATTCTGCTGATTCAAATGGCAATCGATATCGCCGAACCCTGCGGTCCTGTGATGTGGATCCACATTTTATTGTTTTTGGGCCAGTGATGGCAAACGTCAGGACAAATACGAAAAACCGACCATTGCCTCCAGAGCCGCTAAATCACAATGAAACGCAGACCGAGATCGAAGTTTATATGACAACATGTCTCCTGGCAGCTTAATCTCGTATTCCAACTGTCACATAACCGAACGTCATAAGAGGTGAAGGCCACAGGCCGGGTAAAATTTGACCTCTGTTATGACGTGTCATGCAGTATATATTGTCTGGCACATTTGAGACAGAGATTCTGAAAAAGACGCTTTCAAAGATCCCTGGGCATACATAAACCTTGAAGTGCCCAAATTATCTTGCATGTGCAACACTGCAACATATTGTAGTTTGAAACTTCGAGTACCACGAGCACGCTAGTATCTCCATCCAGGGCGTAGCCAGGAGTCCGTCCGGGAGGGGGGCAAGTCGGATCAAGGCGGCCCTCGTAATTAATGGGGGCCCTCGAACAAGGGCGGATCCAGGATTTCACTGGGCGGGGGGGGAGTGGAGGCGAATGGTCAGCGCGGGGTCCTCATTTTTTCGCCGTTCAGATGGTAAAAATGATGTAAGAAACCAAATAAAAAATTCAAACGTGTCACCATATTTGAGAAAATTCTGCGTTTTCTTTTCCAACAAAGTGACCGAAATATGACAAAAACCGTGAGATTTTAGGCTGTTCCGTTCCTCCCTCGATCTGAAAAGTCGTGCCTGCACCTGATCCAGGAACCCTCTGTCCGTCTGTCCGTCTGAGAGTCCGTCTGTCCCCCCATTCCGTAGCTTCTGGGCCTTTTTTTGCCAGCTTAGTTTAGGTTCCTTCTTGCAGTTACAGGGGCACTTTTGGTGGTCTCGGGCTGTCTGCCATGCCAGGACCCTCTGGTGGTCTCAGGTTTCTTTGACAGTTTCACGAGTCCCGCGGAGCGTCTCAGGCCCTCCTTTGGCAGTTTCAGGGGCACCTCAGACAGTCTCAGGGACCCATCAGGCAGTTTCGGGGACGCTTCAGCCATCTCGGGTTCCCTCCTGTCGTCCCTGTGACGCTTTTGCCGTCTGAGGAGTCCCTCAGGCACTAAAAAGGCACTCTATAAGTCTCTCTCTCTGCCGTGACAGAGGCGCCTTTGGCAATCCTCTAGGTCCTTTGGCCGTTTCAGGAGCAGTCTGGGCGTCTCAAGGTCTAATAGTTCCAGGGACTTTGTTGCACCTCTTCACGACATGTTGCAAATTGAAATGCAAAGGCCACTGTCTCTATATCAGTCATCCAGAACATCAAACAGACGCCACCAGTTAAATCGTTTAGCTGAAATCTGCATAAAACCACCAGAGGTCGTTTTGTGAAAAAATATTGCAACGTTAGAAGAAATTGTTGCATAAGTTGTGCTAGCAGTCAGAAAAATCCGTACTCCGTTTTCCAGCATTCAAAAAGCAGTACATTTAATCCCTTTTTGAGATACATTCTTATTGGAAACGCAAAATGACGAATGCAGTATTTGACCTAGGATGACCTAGCATAAGGTCATACGTGCCCAATATTGAACTCTCAGATCATGCTCACATGCAGTGCAGTCCACAGTCACCAAGCATTGTAAACGAACGGCGGCGAAGTAAAATTAAATGCCGAGTCGCAAAACATGGTGTTGTTTATTACGTTATAAAGAAGTGACCTAAGACTACCTGGTGTGCACATTTTATCCAGTATGTACACAATTTATGAACGAAAAAGTACTGAAAGCTTCATGGCGCTGCTGTATTCGTTCAGGCGATGTTTAAGAAATGCGCTAATTGGTTTATATGCCCCCCCCCCCTCCTCCGCAGTCAATGGCAGTCATGGTATGTAAAAACTTACTCTTGATACCGAACTTGGCAATGATTAAAGGAAGAAGAGAGCCGTAAGCCTCGTGACGTAGTTTCGTTGATGTAAAGCCAGCTAAAAAGCGTTCAGTGCATTCACTCAGCAGCAACAAATCTAACGCGGCGCTTTGGAATGTTTCGGGGCGTCTAACTCGGTTCTGTCGGTAACTAACGGCGGATGCCAGGTCTTACACCGTCGATTGATGAAATAGTTTTACACAGAAATGTGACGAAATATTCATTAATAAAAAAAGAAGCTCGAGTTTCATGTTGGTTTCCAGTCGTAGGTATTTACTGCAACATGAAGTTATGACTTTAGGACACGCAAATAAACCCCGTTTATTTGCAAATCAGTGAGTCTAAATCAATGAGCGAATCTAGAAAAGTGAGAGAAGATTGACTCAGCATTATTGGGGCATTTCGTCACCCTCCATTGACTGTGGGGGGGGGCGTTGAATGCCCCTCTGGATATCTCAAGAACCAATCATCTGATTCGGCTGATTCAAACAGTAATTAATAGCGCCAAAACGTGCGGTCCTGTGATGTGTGCATCTTTGTACTTTTGTACCCCAGATGATGTCACAGTTTAGGTGAAACATGAAAAAGCAACGATTTTCTCCAGAGTCGTCTAATCGCAATGAAAAGCAGACCAAGACTGAGTTTGAGTAGTAATATGTTCCTCGCAGCTTAGTCAGGTACTCCAAGGGTCACCTTATCCTGGGCCATAAAACCATAGGTATCCATAGCTAACCATAGGCCACAGGTTAGGATGACAGGTTGGGTCAAATTTGGCCTTCGTTATAACGTATCATGCAATGCAAGTTTTCTGATCCATTTAGAAGGAGATTCTAAAAAACATACTTCCAAAGAGCATTGGACACAAGTAAGTCTTAAAATGGCCCAAGCTACCACGCATATGCAGCATTGCAACATTTTTAGCTCCAAAATGGGAGTAATACAAGCACGCTGTTGACGACCATCTGACACTCTGGACGATCCCACAAGTCAATTTGCGCCATGCTGCGCATCCCCTCGAAATGCTGCACAACATCGCAAAGGTCGATATCTCTATGCCGGTCATCCGGAATGTCTAGCAGACGCAACCACTTTACCCGCTATGCTGAAATTTGCATAATACCACTAAATGTTAAACCACAGAAAAATACAATGATGCTGCAAGAAACTGCTGTGAAAGCTCCACGTGCAGTGTATTCCAAGAGCATTTCCTTATATGTCTGGCCATGTCCAAAAATCAGTTAATTCACTTCCTTTTGCAAAACGTATTCTCACTGGACCCGGAAAATAATAGAAAAGATGTGTATTTGACTTCGCATGACCTAGCATGAGGTGCCACATACTCGTTATTGAACTCTTAGGTTATGCGGATATGCAATGTAAACCACAGTCACCATTCGTTGTAAGGGTACCGGCAATACGGCGGTGAAGTAAAATTGGACGACGAATCGCAAACATGGCTGTTTGCGTTGTAAACATATTATGACGTCATTAAGACATGACACAAAGTGACCTCGTTTTGGAATTTTTGTCAGTGTGTGCACGACTGACGTACGAAAAGGTGCTCAAAGTTCCAGGACGTTGCGTTTATTCGTTTGGGAGCTACCTAGGAAATGTTCGAGGGTGGGGGGCGTAAACCCCCGATTGGGCGAGGGTTTAGAGGACCAGCTCCTGAACTTGGACATAACTGGATATTTATCTGCCACTGAGACAGGTAACGTGATTCAGATGTGATGGCAATGTATGTGTGCAGCAAGTAATGGTTTCAGATATTTAATTATGTTCAGCTTTTAGCTGTTCTGTAAAGTGTCATGACTACATAAGCAAATCAAACCACACAGATATATAACGAAGTGCACGTTTTATTGCTTGCAACATCCTTTGGCGCATGGCGTATAATACAGCACATTTCCTGGGTTGATACTGGTGATGAGGTATGCTTTGGTCAGATGATGATCCAGTCCCAGTGTCCATCCAGCCCTCATCCAGTCTGACTGATAACCCACAGGGCCAAGTAAATATGCCCCTCATATCAGCCTAGTTTGTATTCCATCAAACCAATGCAGCCTTGCTGTCATTTACGCCACGATAGCAATTGCACGACATATCAGGTTATCCAAAGAGGTGGATTTTTACTTCATGAGCCCCCAGAAGTATTTAGGGTATCTTGGAAGGACCATTGCAGGATTTATCGTAGAAATCATTATTCGTATCCAAAACGGTGGCACAAAACCCTGAGCTAGACACCAGAGGTGTCACATGGAGGAGGAGGGGATGGAGTCTAAGCACCCTGTAGTTTGGTCAAGGTCACTTTCCACATCAGGGAGGGTGTCCAGATGCGTTTATGGACAAGATATCCCCCAAGTAAATCGTCGCAGTGCTTTGAATACGAAAATTGCCTGAGTTGTCACTACCACGTTCCACAGCCAGCTCCATTTCCCCTTTTGATGAGCGCTGCCCGGTGGTAGAAGTGATAGAAAGAAAGCAGACATTGCTTACTTAGTGGGCATTTCTCACGTAAAGATGGATAACACGTTGAAAACTGGTCTGCACCTTGATTTGAATATTCAAGGGGATAAATAAAACCGTTTATTTGCTCCCTTGCGGACCGTGCGGAAGAGTTTCCTAAAAAACATGCCAAATTACCTGTGTTACCTGACCCAAGGTCGTAAAAGGTCAGTGTCACAGGTCGGGTCAAATTTGACCTCTATATAATATAACTCGTCATGCAATACATGTCTCCCGGTCCATTTCACGCGTAGACTTCAAAAGAAATTTTCAAAGAGCCTTACGCACAGAAAGCCTGAAATGGCCCCAAATGTCGTGTACATGCAACATTGTAATATTTTGTAATTTCTAATTCCAAATACCATGAGCACGTTAGCGATCTCCATCTGACATCCCTGGATGACCCTGTGAGTCATTTTGTCCCATGTTGCACATTTCCGTTGAGAGCTGCACAACATTGATAGAACCAATATTTTCACACCGGTCATGCAGAACGTCATGCACAACACCAGTTATTTCGCGAATCTGAAATCTTGCGTAAAACCACTATTGGCGAAAATACCAAAACAATTTGGAGTGTTGCAAGAAACCGCTGTGTAAGTTGCACGTGGTGTGTTGCGACAAAATCCGATAATGTACCTGTCCGTGTCCTAAAATTAATTCCTTCAGTTCGTTTTCTAAAATGTATTCCCACTGGAACCAGAAAAAAAACATACTCGGGCTACGAAAACCTAGCATGAGGTCAAGGGTGCCGCATATTGAATTTTCAGGTCATGCTGATATGCAGTGCAAGCCGCAGAAGTACATTGCAAAAACACCGAGGACATGGCGGTGAAGTAATATCCAACGTCGAATCCCAAAACATGGCCGTCTTTATGACTTCATTCAGGCGTGGCCTAAGATGGCCTCGTTTCCAAATGTCTGTCATTATGTGCATAATTGATGTAAGAAAAGGTGCTGAAAGCTTCAGGACCCTGCGCTTATTTGTTTCGATATTTCTAAGAGATGCGCCAATAAATGGCGGTTAGTGGCGTCTTATTTTGGCGCTCTGATACAGGCAGTCATGCTGGTAAGTAATGACGTGGGTGTAGTGATGGTAATGACGCGTCTGGTGCTCAAATGCTGGTTTTACGTTTCTGAAAATATCGGGTTTTAGAACACAACCAGGATCTCGACAACTCAGCCAATTTTCGTATTCAAAGCACTGCGACGATTCAGATTTTACTGTCGGCCAGAAATGGCATGTACATGGAATCACCTTGTTCAGATACATCCACTGTCATTTGAATTAGCGAAATCGGCCCGTAACTTTTCGAGTTTGGCAAGATGAGCGGAACTGACATCCATAAAACGGCGAAAATAGCCATTAATGATACCCAAAAATTAGGTTTTTAGAGGGAAAACACCTTCTCCCATAATTTTCACACATAGCTTTAGTTTCACACGCTAAGGTCACGCGACCTAAGATGATGGCAATAAGGCCAAGAAACTAAAAAAAATTCAAAGTTAGAAAGGTGTAAGTTATTTCTTACATCGTGGCGAGTTCAACCATGTATGGCCTTACACTGCTCAAAAAGTTTTGTTAAGACTTCTAAGTAAAACAAAAACAGTCATACAGCATGACATCTCATAAACGCCCATGGCTATAACTTTTTCACCGTTGCTCGGATCGGTCTGAAAAGTGTAAAACTCGATTCAAAGCATGAGATTACCTGATAGACACACTTACGTCAAAATCTGAAAGATAAGGGTGTTAATTTTTACTTTTACCGACCGATTTGTGAAGGAACGCCCCAATACCCTATGTACCTACCCTGAGCCAGTCATTAATACCCCGTCTACGTCCGTTGTCCCCTACACAGGTCCCCTTTCCCACTCCTTGTCCGCTTCTTTGAATCGCCGTCCTGACCACCTACGAGTATTTACATCCGGTATACATCCTCGTCCCTTGCCACTGTCCCTGGTCCCCTGTTCCGATCAAGGTTCTGTCAAGATTCGCTATCCGCATACGCGCACGCGCACGCACGCACGTACGCAAGCACGCACGCACGCGCGCACACGCGCACACGCACCCCCTCCCAACACGTACGCATACGTACACACACACACACACAGACCAGTGCAAGGATTAGGTGGTTCTAGATAAGACTGAGCAACGTCTTTGACAAAATTCGCACTTTCTTCCCCTCACTTAAACATGCGACTGTAAGGATCCCCCAAAAACATGGTCTAACTAAAGAAAACACGGGTAGATTCCAACATAGCCCGTACGAAAACAAATCGCAAGAACGCACTAGAAGTGAGCTCCCGCTCTCAACAAAATGCATCATGATGAATAATCATTCCCTCGTTAACTCTGCCTAGTTTTCAGAGCCTCATGTACTAAAAATTGGTGTTATAGGGATTAACGAATAGATTGCTTCAAGCAGGATACAAAAACAGAATATTACAGCAAAGTGCATGTTTGCGTAGATGTGCAAGTGTGTAGATGCGTAGGTCCGTGTGTGTGCGTGCGTAAATGCGCACTCACAAGAACAGCATTGCGTTATCGACGTCGATATATTATACAATATGTAGTCGACATACATATTATACGTGTTAGATTAGCAGATACGTATTATATAGTAGACATACGACATATATATATACATACAGTATATATATATTATATAGTCGATGTAGATGTATTAACGCCGTCGACATATATGCATTCCCGAGCTCCGAGTAATAGACACTCAAGGGCCAGATCAGGATTAATCACTGACCTTCGAAGGTTATCCTTTGAAATCTTGATTTCTAAGGACGATTTACTGGTATGATACCTTGAAGAGTTGGTTTAACACACAAGTCATGCGCTCCCACCGTTACTAAATCCGCAAACACCGTCCTTTGTTCAGTGTAGATATTCGAATACTTGGTCTACACTTACTCAGTTTCTAAAGCTTTCAGAACCTACATTAGCATTCCGGCCGCAGTTCTTAAAGACCCAAGGGGGGTCGATTCGCCTCCCCTCCCCAGTCGTTAGCGAGGGTTAATATGTAACAAGGTTAAAAACATAGATATGCAAAACTCCTGTGCGATGAGACACATTGTTCTGGAGGTGCTCGTGGAAACCTTAGGGGACGTTGCATCCACCTTCCCCTCCCGTGTCTTGGGGAGGGTAAATATCGTATGTGTGTTTACATGCATACAAAATACATAAACGGGGACACAGGAAAAATGTACTGCGTCGCCCCAAAAATCACGCAACAAACTAGCCAATCACAAAGAACCTGGTGAAAACTTTATCGGTGCGTCTTTTGCAAAAACGCGGCCAGGGGCCATCGTTAACCACTGTAAAAATCCCGTTAGCTCGTCAGCTTCTAGCGTAAAGTTATATGAACAGTTCTGCTTCGTCTAAAGGGTTTGCTTCGCCCCTCTAATTGGATGCCCTGTCATTGAGTAGGGTCCAGTTCTTTGAAACTACTGGTTTTTATTCAAGCTTACCATACACCCGTTTGAGTGTGAAAGAGTTTTTGATAGACTTCTCTTCCTTGCCACAATATTGGAACCCTCGTCATTTCTAAATTTTGATGTAGTAGCGCAACAAAACAAAAAAGGTCCTCTAGATTGCTCCTTTGGCGTATGATGATACCCATATTCGAAAGATGACTTCAGGGGCCACTTCAGTTTTCACTTGCCGTTGCGATTCTGGTTTCCATTTGATCCTACTGAAGGTATCCAACAGGGAGCTTTCATCTTCCTACGCATACCAGTCACTAGGATTAGAGATGACATTGACTCGTATAATGTGAGTTGGTGCTTCCAAATACCCGATGACTTCTATGAGATTATTAACAAGGTATCTGACCATGTCGACTTGCCTTCGGTCCGGTCAAACAAACAGCAGGTGTTTGCCAGTGACTGGCCTTGCTTCATAGTTAAAAAGCTTCATTAGATTGTTTTATCTTTGTAGTGTTCGTAGAAATCTCTACAGGCGTAAGTGAAATGCAGAAGTATGAATTGAGCCCAGTGTTGCATGCGGCCATGGTCATGCTAGGTCATGTAACATCATGTATCTGCATCTGGGCCCAAACCACATGGTGTGAAGCGGTACTGAAGTCTTTTTACGCCTACAGTTAATCATATTCATTTATCCAGTACAGTACGCAGTCATGTTTTTGCTAGAAGTTATTAAAACATTCGTTACATATGTATGATATATACATCAAAAGACTCTAATCTTCATTTTTTAACCCTCGACCACAAAATTTTACGTGTTTCGGCCGTGGGGAGAAAATGTCTCACAGGGGAAAAATTATGTTCAGAGCACGTTCACATCTCAGGAAATGACCGCTATATTGATTTGATATGATTTTGGCCGGGGCACCGACGCAAGTTTGAAGGCCAACGATCGCATATTTCTCACCCGTTTGTAAGACTGAGTATTACTGATTAAGGGAAAACATCCCGTACATTTCCTATGATGTTTGATAACTTTGCTGTCCTTATGATTATGGGTTTTTGGCGTGTAAGGGTTTTATTATGGCAGTAATGTCTTCGAACATAGGTTTAGTTCCATAGCCTGTCAAGCTAAGAACCTGAAACATGCATGTAGTATGTAGAAAGGACCAAAATAATTCATCTGTTGCTTATTGCAAAGACATCGGTCTTATCTTTTCATTGCAACCTTAAAAAAGTCAGAGACTGGTAGCGGCCGACTCTCCCCTTCTATCCACTAACGAATATTAATTAACCCGCGCAGTGGAAGGGGGTTTCGCGCTAACGCGCACTGGGAGGGGGTCCAAATCTGCCCTCCTCTGATCTCGGAAACGGAAAAAGCTAGAGACATGGGATTTTATGTACAAGATGGGCCACACAGATTTACATTGTGTGCAATTTTTATGACCCTAAGTTAATATCTTCAAGGTCAAATGGTGTCGAAAAAGTCAACTTTGGACTCTTTCTTGGTTTGTACAGGCCATTCCGTACAACTTTTCAAACGAAACAGGAATTGGTTGCTTGTTTGTTTGAAAACGTGGAATACGACAACTTCCATTCATCTGACGTCTTGACGGAGGATTCTGAGCCGAGGTCATGTCAGGTCATTGAACCATGGCGTCATTTCTTCATCTTTTGCAAATCAAATTTCGAGCAACACGGGATAGCTTGACTGTAAATGCGGGCGCTGCACGCATCTCTTGGTGTATTTCAGTGAAGGTAGCTAACATGGGTACATTTGATCACTTCGAGTGTTTACATTTATGTATGAATTTGTATGTATATATGTATATACATATGTCATTGTGCCAAGCGTGTTTTAGTACGGTCTTTGGATGCATATTTCATACAAATCGACATATTGGGAAACAAATCTGGACCAGGCTACAAAATAGTTACCCTTGGCCCTTGATGACCTGCACTGACCCTAGTCTATTACGCGTATGTATGTGCGCACACGTGTTTTTGTTAGGGTCTTTGAATGCATAGTTCATACAAATGGACATGTTGCAAAGCAAATCTGGACCAGGTCACAAGGTATCTGACCTTGACTTTTGGTGATCTTGACCTTTACTGACCCTGGTATATGTAAGCGTATTAGTGTGCGCACAAGTGTTTTTATTAGGGTGTCTGAATGCATATTTCACACAAACTGACATGTTGCAAAGCAAAGCTGGACCAGGTCACAAGCTCGTTGACCTTGGCCTTTGATGACCTTGACCGTTGTTGGCCCTGGCTTTGGTCTTGGTTCATGCATCACGTATGCCCGAATAACGTCGCCTGATTGTTTTCAAACGGTAATCCTTGATCTCGACCGCTAGTCCGCTAGCAGAAAGAACGCTAGTCCTTTCGCAAGGTTCCCATTTGTCAGCAACAACCGTTAGTTTCGTTATATTTGCTTGACTTTAAATGCTTGAAACTTCGAAAATTTCTGGCCGATTTTCGATTTATCTGCGTCAATCGACGAGTGACTCGATTGCCATAAATGTCACCAATTAGCAGCAACCAGCTCCGATACGTTTTCGAGATTTTCAAGAAAAACAGGTGGGGGCACAAAAGACTCCCCTTCCAATGCGCATGTTAAGAAGGCACTGGATACGGCCAGACTGGGCACACCATGATTGCATTGATGTGGTACCTGGATGACTTTCGATGGCTCGATACACGACTACGGTTTTTGATATATGATGAACAAATGCAACTCACCTTGCACGCAAGCCGCCAGCATCACCAGAACGACTGAGGAACTAAGAACAGGCGGCATGGTTCAAAATCTTCGCCCAGCGCGTTAGTCCTTTGTGGCCAACTGGCAGGCGTGACTTTGACCTCCAGTTCCTGTTGCTGTGAGCACTGGCCACTCTGACCGACTCCAGACTGCCTGTGACGCTCTCTGAGTGGTGCAATCACTCCGCTCTGTTCAGGCGTGTTTATCTGTCTGAATAAACACACGGTTGCCTGAATGTCGCGTATCGGCCAGTTGATACCCTCAGCTCTTTCCCTGCGGCGAATATTGTGTGCAGGGCGCATATCGCATACATTTCAACATTCATGTCATCGTCATGAAGTCTACAGGAACATGGCAAAACAAAAACATGTCAAAACAAAACATGGTTCTGCATTAACTTCGAGAATTAGATTAGCTATTGACGATCACGTGCGTGTTTTTTTTCCAACGCCGAGCTTTTGCCCATCCTCTTCTCACAGCGTATCGCCTGCTCCGGCAGGGCTGGCTGAGTCGTGACGGGCGGTGGCAGCTGTTTCGGCAACGCCTCTTTCTTTACTCGCCATAGAGAAGAGTCTCCTGCTGACTCGACCTCGAGCAGCAGCCCGGATTTCCTCCACTCGCCGCAGCCGTTGCTTCCACCCGGTGGCACTGCTGTCTTTGTCGGTACTGAATCGCCCGACTTGTCCGACGACACCCTGCCGTAACGACCCGGCCGGCCACCGACGAGCCTGCGCAGCGGCCGGCCACGGAGCCGCCCCCGGCACTGTTCGGCCGTCCCCAGTACTGCCCGACCGCCCCCAGCACCGTCCGGCGCCCCCCGAGTGCCGTGCGGCCGCTCCCAGTATCGCCCGGCCGCCCAGGCGCTCCAGTGACGAGAGAGAGAGAGACAGAGAAACCGTATAGTGGAACAAATATAATAGGATCCCATAAATCCCAAGGCATTGAAGGATCCTACAGGTATGCGGTGGATTGTCTTTTAGGACTGCGTATGATTGCCTGACAGTGTGAAACGGTTCGGACGACCTAAAACATACGATTCTGACGGATTTCGGGTGTCTTTTCCGACTTGGTGAAACAGTTACATTTTTATATACATATATCAATAAGAATATGTGAATAGTCTTATATGTACATGTATATATGAATATAATGTATATATATATATATATACATATATATATACATATATATATATATATATATATATATATATATGTGTGTGTGTGTAATGCAAGGATATGTGAATGTTCTTATACATATGCAAAGATATACACATTTACGCATATAAGAATACGTGAAAGTAATACCAACAACGAAGAGCTTTGGTAGACTGGAGCGTGCTGATATGTTCTGGAATTTGCGTATGTGATGCATCACTCTTCAGTTATTTATTCAAAACCGTCTGTTAGCGCCACATCTCATGTCTCTAGTTTGCAGTCCCGGCTTTCGTGTCCTTGACCCCAGCATCTTAACTAAGAAATATTTTAGAGTCTTTTGTAGCATTTCCATATCTCACCCTTTTTCGTCATGTTGGTATGTCGACATTGGAAGCATGATAGGGTGCTGTGTGTCTTAGCATTCATGTTTTCAGTGTGGTGCGTTTCGTTGTAAATGTGAGATGCACATTGCATCTGCCATCTGTGGACTGATTATATCCCTCCCAATTTTATTATGGATTTGGTTTTTTCTCCGGATCACAGACAGATTCAGAGAAATACCGTAACCGAAGGTACGCTCATGTAAAAATTGGAGGTCATTCCGCTTCAGGTCTGGAATATAGTTCGCCGCCACAAAAATGTACCATTCTGTGAAAGTGATGTGTCTGTCCGTTTTGGAAAACCCGGATGCGGTAATCACGAACATATCTGAGCGTTATTAACTGCCCATTCTAAAAAAATACGAAAGAGTAAGGCAACGGTAGTGCAACATTTTCCGCCCAGTTACGCTCTCTCTGTCGTGTTAGAGTTAGTTGGAAGAGACGGCCAGTTTTCTGTTGCAAGACGATAATTTCGAGCCGCCTGCATCACCTGAGAGGGGTCATTACTCTCAACGAATTCGCCCTTGGCAGAATTTGGACTGGGTTTGGCTTGGAGACTTCAGGTTCTCCACTTGTGCTCAGCGCTTCAGCGCTTCTCCGCAGGTTTGGCTGCTTTCTTTGGCAAATGTGAAGGCTGGAACAAAATCTGAGGTCTTGTTTGGTTAGTTCCTGCATTAACTTTATGTTATTATGACCTCCCTATGACATATATATATATATATATATATATATATATGTGTGTGTGTGTGTGTGTGTGCATATGTATATATGCATATGCCCTACAAAGTATGACAGATTCCAGACAGGTTCGGTGCGTGTATTCACAGAGCCGGACAAATTCCAACGTAATTCTTGATGCATGGACGGGGTGATCTATAAACCAATGATGAAACATACAGGGTAAGGAAAATTGCTTTGAATGCTACCGTCACTGTGGTGGCCATTTTGCCATCTCTTATGAATTTGCCTCCATCTCTTGGAACTAAATCTGAGGTCTAGTTCCCCTGTATTATAACACACACACACACACACACACACACATATATATATATATATATATATATATATATATATATATATCACATATATACATAACACATACATAGGTACATATATATATATAACATTGACGCAGACCCCATACCCCATCAAGCGTAACAGACCCTTTGAAAATGCAGATTACCTCCAGTGTGCGTACCTCATACCCATGCAAATATCTCGAAGTGCACACATTTGCGGCATGAGAAATTCTTTGCCAGTCGACGAAAAAATCACCCTTTGTCTGGCTTTGTGACACAGAAAACACAAAACACAAACCTTTTTTCTTGCGATATTTTTTCATGACTGTGCTGTGTTTTTTTTTGTAAAACTGGTCTCAGCTCTTAAAAACTTACGGTAATTGTTTTAACACTTCAAGTTTTTAAAGACTCGTTTTTTATAGGTATTTAACCCTATTCCCGGCAGGGGGGGCGGAATCCGCCCCCCCTCGGGTTTTTTGCTTGCCAATTCTAGGCTTTTAACGCAGCTTCACGAAACTTGGTGGCTTTTCCTAGCTATTCTTTCTACGTGCTTTGACAAAATTTCACAATTCTATTTTTCTCAGGGGCGGAGCCAGGCAACGTTTTTGGGAGGCACCTCAGGCCATTTTTGGCCATGTTCAGGGTAAAATGAAAATGTCTGCCAAAAACAGAGTTTAAAGTTAGAACTTAAAACTTTATATGGATGTATAGCTAAATAGTTGGGCAATGTGCAGATGTAATTTTGTTTATCGGAGCTCATTTTACAAGGTCAGGTCAAGGTTAAAAGTCAAAATGTGTTTTTTTACAATGATTTCGGTGCCGTTTTTTTAAATGCCAAACCCAAAACATATATGACGTAGAAGGGTGCCTTCTACTTGTGTACCAAGTTTCAGCTTGATATCAGGTCGGGTCACGGAGCTATGACCTAAAATGTCAGTGCACATACCCTATATCGCAATAGCCGTAAAATCAAATTTTTGAAATAGAGTGAATTCAAATGATTGAAAACGTTTACAGATAATATTAAATGCACACAAAATCATTCCAAGTGACCCCAACGTCACTGGAGGTCATTTAAGGTCAAAGCTCACAAGTTGATCTGAGAAACGTGTGACCATGACAGTTCCCCCTTTTTCATGTCCCTGGCACCGCCTATGCTAATATTATACAAACATTGTAATGCGATTTGTACTTATTTAGTATAACATGACTAGCAGAAGCCAAAAAACGGTGTTTGTCTCCTTTGTTCATTCAGTTGATAGAAAACTAATCCTTCTATTTTTGAAACTCTGTGAACGCCCATGAATTTTCCCAAAATTTCAGATTTGCGGACCCATGGTAAAAGCCCTATTCATATTCTATCGATTCATGCCAGTTTCATTGAAATCGGTCGATAAACAACGGAGTTATAAGAAGTCCAAAAGTACCCCCCATTTTGACATTTTTGCCCCCCTGTATCCACAAATTTCAAAATTTTGAAAATTTCTTTTTATAAAAATGTAGTTCACGTTATGGCAAATCGATTGCCGTTTGTTGCGATGAAATCGGACAAGTAGTTCTCGAGATCTCAGGGGGGCCGAATCCGCCCCCCTGCCGGGAATCGGCCATACCGTCTAGCCCTCCGGGAATAGGGTTAATTTTACACGCGTCAGACATGGTATTCGGAGTTTTATTTAACCCTTCAAAAGCAGAAAAATCGGTTGAATCGTACTCAAGGAAACCTATCTGAAACCAACAAATCCCTTGTTTGTGCTTACGGCATATCAATACAGCCTATCATAATTATATCTGCGTTGATTATCCCTCGCCGGACCAGGAAGTGATTGCCATCCCGGCTCCAACTCCCAGTAGTTCTTTCTTGGGTTGCCAGCGGACGGCAAGCATCAACAACCCAACATTTGCAACAGCTGCCCTTTCATCCTTTCCGCATCTTTTTCCCCCGATGATTACCAGGTTATGTCAGGTTACCAAACTTTGATGTCATTCCCAAGGGCCTACAAGCCGCTTTCTATATCTAAGCTACATTTCGGTTTATTCCTTTGGAATATGACAAGAAAAAAGGGCCACTGTTCGATACAGAGCTATAATATATGTATATATATCACTATATTACTATATATTATATCATATATATATGTTAAATTCCACCGTCAGCCTGGATATATATATATATATATATATATATATATATATATATATATATATATATATATATACAAATGATAAAATAAAAAACGGTGGCGATACCAATCCTGACCCGGACCCAAGTATTGTGATCCTGATTTGATCAGGATCAGCTGCACCGTCATTCTGCTTCATTGTGATGAAGTATGTATGTAAAGGAGGGTGAATAAAATAGCATGACAATATGCTTCTGAGGAATATCTCCAAGTAGCAATCCATCAAACCAAATTACATTAAAGAAGATACCATTTGCCATTTGATGAAGATGCTAAGTGAGCCAGATAGCCAACTCTCTTTCACGACACCACAAGGCTCAAACTTCCACAGCCCAGCTGTTGGAAGCATGCCTACACTCACAGACAGCCTGGAGACCTTTTCTGTAAAGGACTCAACGAAAAACCGTTCTGAGATTCGGGGAATGTTTGAGAGATTTATTGTCGTTTCCATTTATTGTCGTTTATTGCCATTTATTGTCGTTTATTGCCAATCTTCTTTGAGACCAACATGACCAATGAGGGAACTCTTGCGGAGTCTCGGCAGAGAATATGAGCCTTCTTGACTTAGGATTATACATGGTATCATCGGAAACGAAGCGCTTTGGGAAGGCTCCGGATCTAATGAAACCTTTTTGAGAATGATAGGAGGCATTTGAGTTATAATTAGACCCATCCTGCGCGGGCACGACAGTCATCTTTGGGCATTGCAGAAACCTGTTATCTGCGTACTTATATGGTGAATATTTCTTTCGTCTAAATGTGTTAAGCCCCTGTGTCCCGAAGTGAAAAGTGCTTGCGAACAAATTGTAGTGTACCAGCTTGTGAATGAATTGTGAGTTCGGAAATATTAGCAACAAATTTTGAAGCAAGAACTGAAGATGACCTAATTCACTTTACAACGATCGTTTAAATGGGTAGGGTGATCGGTTGCTTACCGCACTCACTTTCCTTTAGCAATTAATGCATTTTCCAAGTCAGTCTGTATTCTGAGGCTTCCGCAGGTACATTGAGTTCAAACAATGACATATTTTGGGCGCTGGCCTGCAAATGAGATGTGCCTGTCATCTCACGATCCCACCACCATCCATATATTTTCAAGATTTAACACTAAATCCACGTGCACGTAAAACATTTGTAGCACCCAAAAAGGCCTCTGACTCCATATCTGAAATGAAATGCCCAGCCATGTCCTCATACCCTCCCACTCACAAAACGTACCATTCTGTATCAAGTAGCCAATCTATTGTGTTCATTATATTTGGAATCAGATTCATGCTTTTTGCGCTCTTATTTTAATGTTGGTGATTCTACGTCAATGTTCGCAACACGTCAGTGAACTGTTTTTGGTACACTGATCATACTGACTTTTCCAACGACTCATATTTTCTGTTTCAAGCAGGGGCGGGCTAACAGAGACTACAAAGTCAATCTTTGGCCAACTTCAGTCGCACAAAGGATAAAACTTATGTATCTCCTAAACAATGTACCAACATTTCCTACTTCGTGAAACGTACATACCATTCCTAAGCACAAACAAGTCATTAAAAATCCCCTAAAAAATGTGGTGAACAACATGCTGAATATCAGTCGTTTTCAAATAATGCAACATTTACAAGTCCTAGGTGAAAGTTGTCAGCGAGGGGCTTTTTCATCAGTAGCCAACTAGTTAACATGTGCGGGAGATGTGAAGACGGTGTTCAAGCTGGGGACATGTTCAGAGGCCCTCTGCCCTATTAGCAGGGGCGGCGGATTAAAGGGGGAGATGTAACTACCCCATGTCTCGGGCCAAAACTTAACATTAACCCTCTGGCGTTGCATGGGCATAAACGAGTTAAAAATTGGCTTCCCCATTTCTGGAGATGTCCCGCGTACACTGCCTGTTAACAATCTGATGGCTTGATTTGCAAGCTTTTCGCTCCATTGTTTTTTTTCTATCGGAACAATATGTGATGTCTCATGACATTTTAGTATTGAATTTCCCATTAATGCAGGAGTGTGTAGTGGTAAATCATTTACTCCTGAGGGACAAGGTTTTCCTTTATTTTTGGTTGGGTCATGGCCCCACTAACTTTAAGTCTGGCCCCATTAATATAGATTTGGGTCCCAACAGCTTTGTCTAGAGTAAATGTGTCTTAATAATAAAAGGTATATATATATATATATATATACATATACATATATATAAGTTGTTTTTTTATGGACTGCAAACAGTATTTAGATAAGTGAGCAGTGAATTTGAAAACTTGGTTTTGTCCTTCCAGCTCAGATTGTTTTCATATGAATGGCAACTGTAGTTAAATCAAAACATGTTAGTCTGGCTAATAAAGTTTACGTCGACAGAAAGCCTGCGCCACCTAAATCTGTTTTTATTGACCATTGTACATGTGTGATGATGGATTCAGATAGGACAAACCAGTAATGGAATGGGGGCCATCATGATCTCCACAGACTTAATTTATATATATATATATATATATATATATATATATATATATCGGAAGGGTTGAGAGGATTGAGACATTTTTGCAAGGATGGAAATCAAGCTCAAATCTGTCAAACAACAGCCAGCATATGCTCAGGAGCGCATTTTATGATTTGCCACCTTTCTATTCTCCAAACATTTTTAGCTTTCTCAAATACTCTGATACACATGCATTAACCCTATTCCCGGAGGGCTAGACGGTATGGTCGATTCCCGGCAGGGGGGGGATTCGGCCCCCCCCCCCTGAGATCTCGGGAGCTACACATCCGATTTCATTGCAACAAATGGCAAACGATTCGCCATGACGTGAACTACATTTTTACAAAAAAAAATTTTTAAAATTTTGAAATATGTGGATACAGGGGTAAAAATGTCAAAATGGGGGGTATTTTTGGACTTCTTATAACTCAGTTGTTCATCGACCGATTTCAATGAAACTGGCATGAATCGAGAGATTATGGATAGGGCTTTTACCATGGGTACACAAATCTGAAATTTGGGAAAATTCATGGGCGTTCACAGGGTTTCAAAAATAGGAGGATTAGTTTTTTGACAACTCAATGAACAAAAGTGGCAAAAACACTTTTTGGGCTTCTGCTAGTCGTGTTATGCTAAAGAAGTACAAATCGCATCATAATGTTTGTATAATGATAACATAGGCGGTGCCAGGGACATGAAAAAGGGGAAATGGTCATGGTCACACGTTCTTCAGATCACTTGTGACCTTTGACCTTAAATGACCTCCAGTGGTCTTGGGGTCACTTGGAATGATCTCGTTTGCGTTTAATATTATTTGTAATCGTTTTCAATCATTTGAATTCACTATATTTCAAAAATTTCATTTTACGCCTATTGCGATATACCGTAGCGCACTGACATTTTAGGTCATAGCTCCGTGACCCGACCTGATATCAAGCTGAAACTTGATACACAAGTAAAGGGCACCGTTCGACGTAATATATTTTCCGGGTTTGGCATTTCAAAAAGCGGCGCCGAAATTATTGCAAAAAAAAACAAATTTCAACTTTTCACCTCGATCTGACCTTGTTAAGTGACCTCAGATGAACAAAATTACATCTGCACATTGTCCAATTATTTAACTATTCATCCAAAAAAGTTTTAAGTCCTATCTTAAAAATTCTGGTTTTGGCAGACATTTTCCTTTTACCCTGAACATGGCCAAAAATGGTCTGAGGTACCTCCCAAAAACGTTGCCTGGCCCCGCCCCTGAGAAAAAAGAATTTTGAAATTTTGTCACGGAGCGTAGAAAGAATAGCTAGGAAAAGTCACCACGTTTCGTGAAGCTGCGTTAAAAAGCCTGCAATTGGCAAGCAAAAAACCGGAGAGGGGCGGATTCAGCCCCCGCTGCCGGGAATGGGGTTAAGGGACAATATACCTGAAGAAACATACCTTAGTATTCGTGTATAATTTTTATCATTGATAAGCTGTCAATTATAATATCATAAGCTATCAAGCCACATATCCTAGTTCTACCAAGGTGCTATAATGACATTCCGCGTATTCTGAAACCTTTGCCTGCAGTGAGAGATGGTGAGCTCCACTATGATTTTTGTGGTATTTATTCGTATGTTTATCTGTTTATCTAGAATGAAGCCTTTGGAAGCCTCACAATAAGTATAGGCATTAGGGGAATTATTCACAAACTCTTTACATCTCTTTATTTAAGATTTTCTGGTGTTTCAGATCTTTCTTTTCTTTTTCAGTTCAGTCTCTTCCGCTTCAGTCCTCAGCAAAAAAGCACATCATAAAAATAGACAAGCATAATGTCCGGTGTCCGGACGGATATCCGGCACCCCAATACGGTATATCCGGTCGGATCGCAAAAAAACGACCTGGTGTATCCGTAACTGACATCAGGGGTGAGTGAGCGTTACCATCTCCCAGTCCCATGTACAAATTTATGAAACATTTTATTCACCATCTGTCCAGAATTGTTTGCATCACGCACCAACCTTTAACCCTATTCCCGGAGAGCTAGACGGTATGGTCGATTCCCGGCAGGGGGCCGATTCGGACCCCCCCAGAGATCTCGAGAACTACACATTCGATTTCATCGCAACAAACGGCAATCGATTTGCCATAACGTGAACTACATTTTTATAAAAAGAAATTCTGAAAATTTTAAAATGTGTGGATACAGGGGGGGGGGCAAAAATGTCAAAATCAGGGGTGTTTTTGGACTTCTTATAACTCTGTTGGTTATCGACCAATTTCGATGAAACTGGCATGAATCGAGCGATTATGGGTAGGGCTTTTACCATGGGTACACAAATCTGAAATTTTGAGAAAATTCACGGGCGTTCACAGAGTTTCAAAAATAGCAGGACTAGTTTTCTAACAAATGAATGAACAAAAGAGGCAAAACACTTTTTTGGCTTCTGTTAGTCATGTTATGCTAAAGAAGTACATGTCGCATCACAATGTTTGTAAACTGTTGGCATAGGCGGTGCCAGGGACATTAAAAAGGGGAAACTGTCATGGTCACACGTTCTTCAAATCAACTTGTGACCTTTGACCTTAAATGACCTCCAGTGACCTTAGGGTCACTGGAATGATCTCGTGTGCATTTAATATTACCTGTAAACGTTTTAAATCACTTGAATTCACTCTGTTTCAAAAATTCCATTTTATGGTTATTGCGATATGGGGTACGCGCACTGACATTTTAGGTCATAGCTCCGTGACCCGACCTGACATCAAGCTGAAACCTGGTACACAAGTAGAGGGCATTGTGCTACGTCACATATATTCCGATGTTGGCACTTAAAAAAAACAGCGCCGGAACTATTGCAAAAAAACTAATTTTGACTTTTGACCTTGACCTGACCTTGTAAAGTGACGTCAGATAAACAAAACTATATCTGCACATTACCCAACTATTTAGCTATACGTCCATATCAAGTTTTAAATTTTATCTTAAAACCTCTGTTTTTGGCGGACATTTTTATTTTACCCTGAACATGGCCAAAAATGGCCTGAGGTGCCTCCCAAAAACGTTGCCTGGCTCCGCCCCTGACCAAAACAGAATTTTGAAATTTTGTCACGGCGCGTAGAAAGAATAGCTAGGAAAAGTCACCAAGTTTCGTAAAGCTGCGTTAAAAAGCCTGGAATTGGCAAGCAAAAAACCCGAGGGGGGCGGATTCAGCCCCCGTGCCGGGAATAGGGTTAAGGGCCTTGAGCACAAATCTGACAACCACTCTGCCTCATTTGTTTTGCTTAGCCGCAATTATTCCCCAAAAACCATTATTGGCAATGAACCTTTAGTTAAGCTACAAAAACAAGTTATCCAGGCAGATGCCTAAACAACTGAGGGTTATCAAAGTGCCATGCATGTAGAACATGTAACTAGCAATGTCATTCCAAGAGCAATGTCCTGATACTGTCTTACGCTCATGTTGCTAGCTGTGAGAACGCATCATGCACATGGTATGTGACTGTGGTTACATAAGCAATACGGTTATCTCATGGAACTAGTAGCGCCATGTCAAGGGCGGGTCCAGAACGCCGGTTTGGGGAGGGGTAAATTATTACCAGTTAAATTAAATAAAATATAAAATTAAAATAAGTTGGGTCCGTTCGGCAATGACTAGTGAAATGTAATACAACGCAAGACGGGCGACTCAGTCCGATGCAGCACCGGCATATGTGTGTTACATTTAATTGAATTGAAAAAATGAGCCTAGAACATACATCAGTCCATTTGGCTGCACATTTGAATGACGGCTTTCAGAACTCGACTGTGGTTTTTTATTGAAATCCTGATTTTCAGGGCTCGAATCCTCGTTTTCAGGATTCGAGGATTTGCAAGATTCGGATCTGTTCGAGTCTATTCAAATCCTACGAATCCGAATCTTCAGCCCTAGTCTTCATGTTCGTTGTACATCCTCTCCATCCTATATATCTAAATTCTGTGTTGTGCAATTTAACCGCTTAATTTTTTATCATCAGAATAACATTTTGGACTCCATCAAGTAAAATGGTCAACGTCAAAGCAAGAAAATCATTCGGGGGGAAGGAGGACAGGTTAACGTCTGACAGTGTTCTGTCCTCGATGGAAATTCAGCCGGACAGATTTTCGTACACTCAATGAATGTGGGTCGCTGCACGCGTAATAGAAACGAAGTCGGCACAGTGCCCCATCAGCTTCCACCGTACCGCCTTCACGGCATCGGATAAAACGCGTGACATCACCTGGCGTAATACTAACTGCTTAGCACCGTTCATACGTAACCATTATTCATTTTCCGAGATGCACCTGTTTTTTATTTTCAGCGTCGGGCATTCACGCTGTGATCGTCGAAGAGGTGGCAGCTGCAGAATGCGTCGCCCTCTCGGACGCTGTTCTGGTGTGTGCGATAGCATGTATGGCGTTCGCTCAGCCTACTGGCCGCCTGCAGGGAGCCGATGCCCGTGGCTCAGAAACTGCCTTTGATGTCCATGAGTCTGCGAACGTTCCCACCCGAGTGGTTACGAAACAGGCTGAATTTTTGGGCCTCATCGTATATCCCTAGTGAGGTGAACAGGACCTCACAATGTCGCTGATGAGGTGTCTGTGTGGGAGCCGGCAGTGCTCGTTCCGCCTCCCGTGTGACCGCTGCGGCGGCGCGGCGTGTTTTTTGTTTGTACGGGTGTCTGGCAGTCGCGCCACCGCTTGTGCGATGACCGTTTTGACCATTTTAAAGGAAAATACAATGTGCTGAGATTAGGATTTTGCGTAGATGGGTGAGCTGCCCAGTGGTTTTCAGTACACTGGCGAAAAGAGGGGAAAGACGTGAAAAGAGGCCGCATGTAGTACCGACCGTCACAGGTTCTCCACGAACCCAGCCTGAGCCCCTAGAAGGGTCTCAAGAGAAAGCTAAAAGGCAGTTTCGAGACCACGTAACGTTCTCCTACGCATTCATTTTTGCTCGTAAAATGTGTCCACAGCGGTCTCAGAGACCAAGGAAAGGCGGCTTCGAGGCCCCTTAGGGTTCTCACATGATCCGGAAAAGATTCTTTCCAAAGAGCTTGATAGGTTTCAAACTTGACACTTTTCTGAGGCCTTTCCCAAAGGGTCGGATACCCCAGAAAGCTCTCAAATATTTCTGAGTGCAGTACCAAGCATACGAACTAAGGAAAGGTTAGAAGGTCTTCATAAAGAATGTGGCCCTGTTTCGCATTAATAAACACTGAAATCCTATTAGCATTTCTAATGATGTCAAGAACCCACCACCAAGTACAGGTTTAGGTGGGTAGCAGGCGATTAGTAGGTATCCGTATTTGGGTAATTTGATGGAGACAAATGCCCTCGGGGCACTGGCGCTTTTCTTTAAATCATGACGTGACTTACCTTGCGTTATTAAATAGTCTTCGTGTCACTGGTTCCATATATTTTTGGTTAAACAGTCCCTGGGCGCCTGCCTATATCGGCTTCTGTGTCTGGAACAAAGTATAGGTAATTATTGTCACTAGTGCGTCGTAAGAGGGAAAATAGTAGTGGATAAATGTCGAGGGCCAATCAACATTAAAATGCAACAGCCAGTAGCCAAAGCTGCCGTGCATGGACACCCGAAGCTTTGACTACCGTGAGAATGTTCCAGTTCTAGATATATATTCATACTATGCTACATTCTTTGTTACATTCATTTAGTGTTGCATTCATTCATTGTTACATTACATTTGTTACATTCCTGTTATCTCAATGAAGTATATTGAAAGTACAAACTACCTGGCTGTATGCAATATTCCAAACAGGACATTTATATGCATGTTTATTATGTGTATATAGCCATTTTCAACATGTCTGTACAGCGCAACAGCTTTGGACATTTTTCAAGTATTTTATAGACTTGGGTTCCATATCATTTAGCAATCAGGAGAAAAGACACATGTATATATATAATAAAAGTAACTAAATTATTTCATCTATAATGTAAGGCATCCTATATATATCTCTCTTATGTCTTATATTATATATGAGGGATAATATATATGACATCAGATCCTAAAACATATATAAGATAAATAATTTGTTTGCAAAAACTGCAGCGTACTTAGAATTGATGACCATGTTTGGTGTGCCTTCGATTATTTCTATTACTCGTTTCGTTTCCAATGATTGCTCATTAACCCGCTCACGGCCAGGCCTCAAAATGCCCTTCGCTCGGCCGGTTGCAGGCTGATATCCGCTCCCCACGATCACATTTTCTGTGCGTTGCACAGAAAAAAATGGAGTACCACCAAAGAGCTGATTAAGCTGAGTCGAATGAGCGCATTTTTTATCTTGGTTCATTATTGTGGCCATCAGAGGTCATGACAGATCAGACTGAGCTGGGGTGGAAATTAGACTGCAGGGGAAATTGACGTTGTGATTTTCGTTTTGGTGAAATACTAAGATGATTATTAACATCTCAAACACATTTATACCACAAATGACCCAACTGACTAATCAGGTTAGGTCAAGCCATGACATAGCTGCATACAACTTTTTGGCGCTATTATGAGGTATCACGCCTCGACTTACTCAGTGGTTTGGTAACTAGTTTGATTGCAGATGATGCTTGTGGCACAGTATAACACTTGATAAGATTTTGCCACTCCCCGGAGGGTCACTTGGGTCAAATGAGGTGATAAGACTTCATTGACTTTTTGTGACCTTTTGTGACCCTATTTTGGCTGGGCTGTGAAATAGGTCTTTTTTGGGCCAAATTTGATCTCATCGTCTTTGTCTGCCTTACAAAGCAAGAAACTACAGAGCAAGAAACTCATTTTTAGACAGACCGTTTTGGTTCTATGGAAATTTTGTGATGCGGGAAATAGGCATACATACCAGGGGTTATGACCTGAGCCAAAGTCAGACGTGTTTGAATAATATGATGGTAGCATACGTCACTGGTCATATTTTTGATAATATCTGGTCATGAAAGCCCGGAAAAAATCCTCGAAATTTCGGCCAAATTTTAACAGGCAACCAGGAGTGTCCCACCTTCAGACACAACGATAACAGCACCATACCTTGACATCGGAAAATAAAAAATAAAGTCGCGGCATTACCAGCTAAGAGATTGGAAAATAACATAAAAGTGCGAATAAACTACTACAAAGCACATATATGCTAATGCACGTAAGAATCCAAACAAGGAGCTGAAAAAAGGCATATGCGCAGGCCTCAAATGACTTAAAATTACATCATCACAAGCCGAAAATGCGATTACCAGTGTTAGCAACAATTTTGTTTAGTAATGACATGGATCTTCTGGTTCGCACACTTAAATTATCCTATATCCAACGTGTTCTGTACGAGAATGGCAAGAGACGAAAACTATATTTCGGTAACTCGAGAGCACCATGTGGCTCAGTTGGCATGAAAGTAACGATGCGTTCCTAATTTGTTCCATTCTTGAACGGTACTTGCTACATGTACTGCCATCATAGTGGGCAGGCAGGGAATTTCAGCCTATTCAAGGCAGTATGTATGTACTCAAAGGTATGTATGTACTCATATATGTATGCAATCAAACGACGTACCTTTCCCTCCCAAGAATTTCTAGAATTGGGAGTGGCTTACGTTACGTCACTGGGGCTCCCTTCCCGACACACCGACAACGTCCATGGCAGGAGGACCTTTGCT
The DNA here is from genome assembly GCA_030062745.1 of Capitulum mitella. Classification (NCBI taxonomy): domain Eukaryota; kingdom Metazoa; phylum Arthropoda; class Thecostraca; order Pollicipedomorpha; family Pollicipedidae; genus Capitulum; species Capitulum mitella. Next base: position 181,780 of record CP099841.1, on the reverse strand, counting down.
GGCTGACGGCTTCTTTGCAGAGCATCCTTTCCTGTCCTTGCATATGCCTTTTAGAGGTATATGCTGGGGGCCCACTAACCTTGCCCAGGGGCATTTCCCAGGGGCATCTCGCTACCTGCAGGAGGGGTCTTGACAAGGGGTCTGGGAGTCCTTTGCAGTGGAGTGGAACTGCCTTTCCCAATCAGGCGGCCCCTCCAGGTAAATGCCAGGGGCCCTTCATGGGCCTTTCCCGACACACTGACACCATCCCGTGGCAGGAGGACCTTTCCTGACTGGCGGCTCCTTTGCAGAGGAACAGCTTTTCCGATACTCGCCTTTTGAATAGGTACATGCCGGGGTACCCATTTATTTTCCCGGTCAGAGGGCATCCCGCTGTCTGCCAGAGGGGTCTTTTCCTGGGGTCTGGAACCCTTTGCAGAGGAATGGATTTGTCTTTCCCGGCGGGGGAAATTCCCCCGAAAAATTTGATGGGTTCCAGGACCCCAAGGACCCCCCTGGCTACGCAACTGAGCGGGGCCATTTTCTATTGACAAAACATTCAAACTCCTGGAATGGGTGGTGTTTCCTTTTTGTATGTGGGCTGGTCCCGTGCATCCAAAAGCTGAAGTTGGGACCGTCCAATGCTGCTAGATGGCTCATGACGACGCAAAATTTTGCCCTGACATACACAGGCCAACAGATAATTTCGCAAAAAACAACAGTAAGTTGACATTATTTCAGAGTACTTGGCATAGGATTTTTTCCCAAAGGTACTGGGCTTCTCCTTACTACAAAACATCGCATAACGTAGCAGACCCGTCATGCACCCGCAATGATTCTTGAACAGCACCTCCACTGAGTTCATGTGCTTCGCAGCCTACTGACCCTCAGCAAATCCAGGCTCAGCTGTCGCAACTCAGGCTATATCTGCACTGCACTAGCTTCCACACAACGTAGGGCTGAAGAAATGACCCTCAGAAAAATGACTAGGTCGACGACATATAGACTTAGTCTTATGGTTTTGGCGTGGCACGTTGTGATCTGTGGAGTTTTTGTATTAAGTATCATGCTGACCATATCAGGAAAATGTGCGCACATCAGCGCAGATCCCAGCAACAGGCTGGCTCAGTTCGCGTTGCAAACAATGGTGGCGACTGCTATGTATAGAATGTCGATAAGTTTATTCTGTATAGATTTATGGCTGTCTGAATTTAGCTCCTTTGAATTTTCACATCTGTCAGGCTGCATTACGTTGTAGAGGTTTCATTCGCGCTAAGCGTCCTGTGTGTAAGATGTCTGTAGTAAAGACTACATAACTCGAATTCATTTTTAGATTGACGCACACTCAGTGGGTTAGTCCAATTTATTCCACTGCTGAAATATGACATTCCCCTCTACGTCTAAGTTTGTTCATTAGTGGATTAACACCACTTGTGCGACTAAAAGTTGTGCAGTAAGCCCAAGCGGCAAAAGATATGCGGCATGAATCATTTTTATAGTCAGTCATTGCAGAGGCTCGTTACAATTTCAAGAAGCTTCCGAAAGACCCATTCCATTCCAAAATGACCGGTTTGATGCGATATTGGCCTGCTGGATGTCACTTCACGTAATCCACAAATGCTGCGGTAGTCTGGTTTTGTGGTCAACACTAGGTATCTTCGCTTTCATTGTTCGAAAATACAACAGGAAACCAACCCTTGCGGTGCAACGTTTAAATTACTAGCGACTGCAGTGAGGCGTGGGTTGCGCACAAACCATGACGTCACTGACGTGATAAGGAGACGGATTGCTTGTTATTCCATCAGGTGGTATCGCCAAGAACCAGGGCATGGGCTGAGACACAGCGAACCCGGATTAAGATGAGCATATCTGGCGTGCATGATATCTAAAAACTTTTTGTTGACACTATTACACAGAGAGGATGTTGGGCATTTTTAGCATGTGAGAAACTGAGTGCTATATTCATTAGGATTATTGAAATGTGGTAAACCATGTCGAAAATGCGAAAAGAGAGAAGGAAGAAAGGACCAAACGAGAGAGAGAAAAAGAAAGAGAGAGTCGGGAAGTAAAAGAGAAGAGGAAAACGGGGACTTTATTAACTAGATCACTGAGGCATGAACAGATGTCGGTCTGTCCAAAACATTTTATAACCTATTTTTACATTTTCTCTCAAAATGGCACAGTTCAATTCAAGCTCGATCAGTGAATGTTCTGTACAACCACACATCTGGCAGTCCTCTTTTACCGATGCACCCGCCTATGCGTGTTTCGACCAGATCAGTTGTCGATGCTGGCATCCGGTCCGGACTTTCTGAGGATGTTCTGCGACACTGGTAGCAGTGCGGCCTCTTGCCCGATCTGGGAGCCGTATTTTCGGAGTGACGGGGAAGTGGCTGCGCCCACGGCTCGCAGCCGTGGCTAATGGAACTATCCCGTCCAACCGGCGGCGCCGGACCGCCGCCCTAATAGAGTGTGGTCGGCCTGGCCCCGCAGAGACACAGCCAGCGCCTCACAGCACACTGCCGGAGGCGCTGCTCCGGATTGCGCAGCTCATGGTGAGGGCAGGCCACTTGCATACGTATATCGGGAAGGGAGCCTCAGTGACGTAGCGTAAGCCAATCCCAACTCTAGAAATTCTTGGGAGGGAAAGAGAATCCCCTGGGCCGGTCCCCTGGCATGTCCTAAAGGGCCCTTATGTCCACTGACCTGGAAAGGTCAGTGGACATTGGGGCCTTTCCAAGATACCTTTCCTGCTGGGCAGCTCCTGGCAGGAAAGGTATCTCTACCTTGGAATGGTTGCCGGATGCCAGAGCCGGGCATCGTGGCGGCGTAACTAGGCGATCATCAAAGTAATTCAATGGAAATGTAGGCAGGTTGGCGTGTGGCAGGCGGTCTGACCATTTAGATCCAGAAAAAGTGGGAGCTCTCCCGTTAATGGGGCCCCAGTGGCCATAACAGTAAATATAGGTAATCCAGGCCAGCTTTCTGAATAGTCAGTTTGGTAATTGTAGGAGAGAAAACAGGCTCTTACCATGTATCCCTTGTGTTCTAACAACGGAAAGGGACTTCATTTTAAGCCTTTTTGAGGGATCGTGCGCACCAGGGGCGCAGCCGGGATTTTCTTAACCCTATTCCAGGAGGGCTAGACGGTATGGTCGATTCCCGACAGGGGGGCGGATTCGGCCCCCCCCTGAGATCTCGAGAACTACTTGTCCGATTTCATTGCAACAAACGGCAATGGATTTGCCGTGACGTGAACTACATTTTTTTAAAAAGAAATTCTGAAAATTTTAAAATGTGTGGATACAGGGGGGGGGCAAAAATGTCAAAATCAGGGGTGTTTTTGGACTTCTTATAACTCCGTTGTTTATTGACCGATTTCGATGAAACTGGCATGAATCGAGAGATTATGGATAGGGCTTTTACCATGGGTCCGCAAATCTGAAATTTTGAGAAAATGCATGGGCGTTCACAGGGTTTTAAAAATAGGAGGATTAGTTTTCAAACAACTGGATGAACAAAAGAGGCAAACACCCTTTTCTTGGCTTCTGCTAGTCATGCTATACTAAAGAAGTACAAATATCATTACAATGTTTGTATAATGTTAGCATACGCGGTGCCAGGGACATGAAAAAGGGGAACTGTCATGGTCACACGTTTCTCAGATCAACTTGTGACCTTTGACCTTAAATGACCTCCAGTGACCTTGGGGCCACTTAAAACGATCTCGTGTGCATTAAATATTATATATAAACGTTTTCAATCATTTGAATTCACTCTATTTCAAAAATTTCATTTTATGGCTATTGCCATATAGGGTACGCGCACTGACATTTTAGGTCATAGCTCCGTGACCCTACCTGATATCAAGCTGAAACTTGGTATACAAGTAGAAGGCACCCTTCTACGTCATATATATTCCGGGTTTGGCATTTGAAAAAACGGCGCCGAAATTATTGCGAAAAAACAAATTTTGAATTTTGACCTTGACCTGACCTTGTAAAATGACCTCAGATAAACAAAATTACATCTGCACATTGCCCAACTATTTAGCTATACATCCATTTAAAGTTTTAAGTTCTATCTTTAAAACTCTGTTTTTGGCAAACATTTTCATTTTACCCTCAACATGGCCAAAAATGGCCTGAGATGCCTCCCAAAAACGTTGCCTGACTCCGCCCCTGAGCAAAATAGAATTTTGAAATTTTGTCACAGCACGTAGAAAGAATAGCTAGGAAAAGTCACCACGTTTCGTAAAGCTGTGTTAAAAAGCCTGGAATGGGCAAGCAAAACACCCGAGGGGGGGCGGATTCCGCCCCCCCTGCCGGGAATATGGTTAAGGGGTGAGGGCCGGAGTTCAGTGCGAGCTAAAGTCATACGAAAACCGCCTGCCGGGAAGATAACGTGCAATGGTTTTCACAAAAAATACGGGCCTAAGGAGGCGGGGACGACCCTCGGCCCCTTCTGGCTGCATCTATGTTGCGCACCTCCCCTCAGGATTCATTTCAGCCCCTAATGATGATTTCAGCCCCCCAATCATGAAGTGGGGCCCACAATGGCATGCCGTGGGCCATGATTGAAATGACATTCAAATCTGATGAAATATTCTGCAGCCTCTTCAAACGGTGGTGCTAGTCAGTAACCAAATTCAAGTTACAAAAAGATTTCCTCGTCTGGTTAAGAAAATCCTCTCTTTGAAGTTTGGGGCCTTCTAAAAATAGACGACACTCTCAGAAGCTCGAGAGCCCAACAGCATACCCCATGGACCCTCTACATGAATTCAAAGAGATCTTCTAGAAGAATCCAGTGGGAATGACCCTCTCCCAGGCCTGAGAGTCCCCTTTTCAGTTCATCTCGAGGACGCGTTGATTTTTTACGACGCACCCAAATTTTCGAGATGCTCCTAACCAGGGTGCTCCAAGCATTCAGAAAGGGTGTTTTGAACCGCACGAGGCACTGTTTGAGAGACCCTCTGAAAATATCAAGGGGACTGTCGAAACCAGGGACGCAAATAAGGGGGGCCACGGGGCCATGCCCCTTCCCCGAGTCAAGTGGTCCTCACTAGATACATGGCGATTTCGCAAGGATACGGAATAGTGATGGTATATCTGTTGCGCAAGCAAACATTATAGGTTTTTCTGTGCGTTAAGTATACGACAAATTACATAAAATTGCTGCTTCTTCCTATAAATTTCATCATATGCCAATGGCATCTGACATCACGTAATATTTGCCCCTCCCCTGAGGAAAATGCTTGAGGGCCCACGAAATTCCAAAGGGCCCTTTAAATTAAATCAAGGAGCCCCTCCCTGCAGCCTAAAGAATATCTTTGAAATACAGTTCCTGCAAATTCCTTGCAACGAAATCCTTGAATCTATTTCCAGGGCCTTGATATTTTAACCCTATTCCCGGCAGGGGGGGCGGAATCCGCCACCCCTCAGGTTTTTTGCTTGCCAATTCGAGGCTTTTTGACGCAGCTTCACGAAACTTGGTGACTTTTCCTAGCTATCCTTTCTACGCGCTGTGACAAAATTTCACAATTGTACTTTGCTCAGGAGCGGAGCCAAGCAACGTTTTTGGGAGGAACCTCAGGTCATTTTTGGCCATGTTGGGGGTAAAAGGAAAATGTCTGCCAAAAACAGAGTTTTTAACATAGAACTTAAAACTTTATATGGATGTATAATTAAATAGTTAGGAAATGTGAACACAAAATTTTGTTTATCTGAGGTCACTTTGCAAGGTCAGGTCAAGGTCAAAAGTCAAAATTTATTTTTTTGCAATAATTTCGGCGACGTTTTTTCAAATGCCAAACCCGGAATATGTATGACGTAGAAAGGTACCCTCTACTTTTGTACCAAGTTTCAGTTTGATATCAGGTCGGGTCACGGAGCTATGACCTAAAATGTCAGTGCGCCCACTTTATATCGCAATAGCCATAAAATGAAATTTTTGGAATAGAGTGAATTCAGATGATTGAAAACGTTTACAGATAGTATCAAATGCACACGAGATCATTCCAGGTGACCCCAAGGTCACTGGAGGTCATTTAAGGTCAAAGGTCACAAGTTGATCTGAAGAACGTGTGACCATGACAGTTCCCCCTTTTTCATGTCCCTGGCACCGCCTATGCTAACATTATACCAACACTGCAATACGATTTGTACTTCTTTAGCATAGCATGACTAGCAGAAGCCAAAAAAGTGTTTTTGCCTTTTTTGTTGATTCAGTTGTTGGAAAATTAATCCTCCTATTTTTGAAACCCTGTGAACGCCCATGAATTTTCTCAAAATTTCAGATTTGTGGATCCATGGTAAAAGCCCTATCCATAATCTCTCGATTCATGCCAGTTTCATTGAAGTCGGTCCATAAACGAAGGAGTTATAAGAAGGTCCAAAAGTACCCCCCATTTTGACATTTTTGCCCCCCTGTATCCACAAATTTCGAAATTTTGAAAATTTCCTTTTATAAAAATGTAGTTCACGTCACGGCAAATCGATTGCCGTTTGTTGCGACGAAATCGGACTAGTAGTTCTCGAGATCTCAGGGGGGGCCGAATCCGCCCCCCCCCCCCTGCCGGGAATCGGCCATACCGTCTAGCCCTCCGGGAATAGGGTTAAGAAGTCACCTCAGACATAGAAAGGATACATCTGACGAGGAAATCCTTGAGGCTCGTTGGAAAATATGAAGGATTCCCTGCGAAAACTCGACAGCTCCACAAAAAACTTTTAGGGCCCTTTAGGTAGAATCCAATGAGTGACCCTAAAATCTAAGGGACCCTCAATGAATTCCTCTCGAGGGTTCATTGCAGTTTTTGTGCGGCCCTAAAATATTTGAGAGACCCATTGGGATTTCGAAGGGTCTCTGAAACATTCAGGATAGGAACATTTAATCAGACGAGGAAATGTCCGAGGCGCCTTCTGAAAACATTAAGGGGCTTCTCAAAAGGCTTGAGGCTCCACACAAATTCCATGGATGCTTAAAGAAAGGAAGGGACCTCCGTGGTGTCCGAGGCGTTCGAAAGCCCTCCCTTAAATTTATTCGAAATGGCCTTGATATTTTCAGAGGCACCTCATATATTCTGGAAAAGGTGAAATGGGCGAGTAAATGTTTTATAGGCCCCCTGAAAATATCAAGGGCACCCTTAAAACATTTAGAGGGCCGCAAAAGAACTCCAATGAAAACCTCATATAAATTCATGGAGAAGCACTCTTGCAGGTCTATTTGAATTCATCTAGAGGACCCAATGAAACGTTTGTGGACCCCTTAAACCTTTGAAAGGGCCCTCAATACCTTTAGGGGCCTACATTCAGAAACGTAGCTTTAAGCTGGATAAGAAAATTTTTGTAGGTCCCCTAAAGATACTAAAGGCTCTCTCAAAAAGCTTGAGGGTCCAACCAAAAACTCTAATGAGTCCTCGAGATGAATTGGACGAGGACCCTTAAGGCCATGAAGCGGGCCCCGTCTTGAACTTATCAAGAGGGCCCATTACAGTTTTTGTTGGCCTTTAACGCTCTGAGTGGGCTCTTGATCATGGTACTCTTAGAGTAATTCTTAACAATGCCCTAACGTGGTTTAACAATTTTTCCTAACATTTTAGGGGTTTTCTGAAAACATGGAGGGGTCTCTCCTTGATGGCCCCACAGCCGTTCTAATGACACTTTGGATAAATGTGATATATATATATATATATATATATATATATATATATATGTATGTGTGTGTGTGTGTGTGTGTGTGTGTGTATACAGACACTCACACAGAACAACACCACCATGAACACTTGACTCGTCGCTCCATCACCTCGAACATAAAGATTCTAGCCAAGGCAAAGGTCCTGGCGAAGGCAACGGATGATGGGCGTCTAGTGGCTCTCGAAAACATATTCGTTCGTTCGGTATGCACCCACGAATTAACCGCCAGGTTAACGTTCGTGGGACCTTGCAGTTGTTTGAAGGGCCGCTCCCCTCCCCTCCCTTAGACCCGCAGTTATTACGAAAATCATTGCACATCGTCTTCCCGGCAGGCGGTTTTCATACGACTTCAGTTCACACTGAGCTCCGTCCCCCTCCCCCCCGTTAAAAGATTTCTGGCTGCGACCCTGGCCGGGTTTACCATAGAGCAAGCTGCTAGGTATTCTCCGCAACAGATCTGCTTGCACACTTACCCGTTATCGCCTCATGAAGACTGGTGCCAAGTAGACACAGATTTCTATTGCGTCCGAACAGGGACAGCCGCTCGGTCATTTCCTAAGAGATGAGGGCCCTCATGACGGCCTTCACATCGGCCTCCTCGTCACTGCTGCGCCATCCAGCAGGATGCTCCACCTGGAAACATATCGATGTATGACGTGTATGACGAAAACAATGTCGGCTGTCGGGAGCGCCGCTCGGCTGAGCCGAACCGACTGACATAGAACGTTTCAGAGCACAACTACCACAATTTTAAAGACGCAGAGAACTTCTTGGCACCATGTCCACTTTATTGGAGAGGTCGTAAGGAAAGCTTGGAATGCCTAACTGAAGCCGTTCGTCCATTTCTAGCGGGGATAAACAAACGTGTGAAGACCTCCACAAATACATGAGATCTGTCAAGCAGCCCGCTAATGCCAACACCACACATACGTTGATCGTGGCTGACGGACGTCGTAACTCTTCGTTCGAGTCAACTTTGTGAGAGTCTCCCAAACTGCCTCAAACGCACCGAGAGCACCGGCAAGCTATAGTATGCAGCCTTTCAGTAAAGAGCGTTTCGAACGCCTTGACGGTCTCAAGTACACCGACTTCTTCATTGGTTCGCTTAGGCTAAAGGCGCCAGCATCCCGTTCAGAAGAAGCGCGCGCCCGCCCCCTGTTGGTATTTGGGGAGAGGTCCTGGGAGCCCTCCCCCCCCTCCATTTTCCGAGAGCAACGGAAAAATGGCTTGGGTTAGCGAAGAGAGCCCACGGTACGCCTTCCCAGATCAATGTAACGAGGCATACTTACAAAGAGTTTTTATGACTCTGAAAACTATCGCGCATTATTTGCATTATTCTTATATATCTACTAATTTTTAAAACGAGATCTTGTCTACCGGTATGGAGATCAAACATGTTAAACCTGTCTGTTTTACCACTTGCATACTGCCTCCCCTATATGTTTCCAATGAAATTAATCACACTCAGAAACATCATAAGCCTTCATAGTTCTACTGTGCGTTCCGTGCTTGTGCACGATCCGATGCATTGCTTTCCAAGCAGTACGCACTGCCGTCATGCTGCCGGCTGCAGGTTTCCCTCTTTGCACCTTTTTCGGAAAGGATCGTCTTAACCCTATTCCCGGCAGGGGGGGCGGAATCCGCCCCCCCTCGGGTTTTTTGCTTGCCAATGCCATGCTTTTTAACGCAGCTTCACAAACCTTGGTGACTTTTCCTAGCTATTCCTTCTACGCGCCGTGACAAAATTTCAAAATTCTATTTTGATCAGGGGCGGAGCCAGGCAACGTTTTTGGGAGGCACCTCAGGTCATTTTTGGCCATGTTGAGGGTAGAAGGAAAATGTCTGCCAAAAACAGAGTGTTTAAGATAGAACTTAAAACTTTATGTGAATATATAGCTAAATAGTTGGGCAATGTGCATATGTAATTTTCTTTATCTGAGGTCACTTTACAAGGTCAGGTCAAGGTCAAAAGTCAAAATTTGTTTTTTCGCAATAATTTTGGCGCCATTTTTTCAAATACCAAACCCGGAATATATATGACGTAGAAAGATGCCCTCTACTTGTGTACCAAGTTTTAGCTTGATATCAGGTCAGGTCACGGAGCTATGACCTAAAATGTCAGTGAACGTACCCTATATCGCAAAAGTCAAAAAATGATTTTTTTGGAATAGAGTGAATTCAATCGATTAAAAACGTTTACAGATAATATTGAATGCACACGACATCATTCCAGGTGACCCCAAGGTCACTGGAGGTCATTTAAGGTCAAAGGTCACAAGTTGATCTGAAGAACGTGTGACCATGACAGTTCCCCTTTTTTATGTCCCTGGCACCGCCTATGCTAACATTATACAAACATTGTAATGCGATTTGTACTTCTTTAGTATAACATGACTAGCAGAAGCTAAAAAAGTGTTTTGGCCTCTTTTGTTCATTCCGTTATTAGAAAACTAATCCTCCTATTTTTGAAACCCTGTGAACGCCCATGAATTTTCCCAAAATTTCAAATTTGCATACCCACGGTAAAAGCCCTACCCATAATCTCTCGATTGATGCCAGTTTCATCGAAATCGGTCCATAAACAACGGAGTTATAAGAAGTCCAAAAGTATCCCCCATTTTGACATTTTTGCCCCCCTGCATCCACAAATTTCAAAATTTTGAAAATTTCCTTTTATAAAAATGTAGTTCACGTCACGGCAAATCGATTGCCGTTTGTTGCGATGAAATCGGACCAGTAGTTCTCGAGATCTCAGGGGGGGCCGAATCCGCCCCCCCTGCCGGGAATCGGCCATACCGTCTAGCCCTCCGGGAATAGGGTTAAATGCGATGGGGCTCATCGCAGGGGAAGCTTCCGTTCATGGCGTGTTTAACCCTATTCCCGGTGGGCTAGACGGTATGGTCGATTCCCGGCAGGGGGGTGGATTCGCCCCCCCCCGAGATCTCGAGAACTACACATCCGATTTCATCGCAAGGAACGGCAATCCATGCCATGACGCCATGAATGCCATGACGAGAACTACATTTTTATGAAAGAAATTTTTAAAATTTTGAAATGTGTCGATATAGGGTGGCAAAAATGTCAAAATCAGGGGTATTTTTGGACTTCTTATAACTCCGTTGTTTATCGACCGATTTCGATGAAACTGGCATGAATCGGGAGATTATGGATAGGATTTTTGCCATTGGTACACACATCTGAAATTTTGAGAAAATTCATGGGCGTTCACAGGGTTTCAAAAATAGGAGGATTGGTTGTACAATAACTGAATGAACAAAAAAGGTAAAAGCGCTTTTTTGGCTTCGCCTAATCATGTTATGTTAACGAAGTACAAATCGTATTACGATATTTGTACAATGTTAGCATAGGCGGTGCCAGGGACATGAAAAAGGGGGAACTGTCATGGTCACACGTTCTTCAGATAAACTTGTGACCTTTGACCTAAAATGACTTCCAGTGACGTTGGGATCACTTGGAATGTTCTCGTGGGTTTTGATATTATCCGTAAACGTTTTCAATAATCTGAACTCACTATTTTAAAACTTTCATTTTATGGCTATTGCGGTATAGGGTACGCGCACTGACATTTTAGGTCATAGCTCCGTGACCCGACCTGATATCAAGCTGAAACTTCATACACAAGTAGAGGGCTTCTTTCTTCGTCACATACGTTTCGGGTTTGGCATTTGAAAAAACAGCACCGAAATTATTGCAATAAAACTAAATTTTGACTTTTGACATTGACCTGACCTTGTAAAGTGACCTCAGATAAACAAAATTATGTCTGCACATTGCCCAAATATTTCGCTATACATCCATATACAGTTTTGAGTTCTATCTTAAAAACATTGCTTTTGGCGGGCATTTTTCTTTTACCCTCAACATGGTCAAAAATGGCCTGAGGTGCCTTCCAAAAACGTTGCCTGGCTCCGCCCCTGAGCAAACCAGGATTTTGAAATTTTGTCACGGCACATAAGAAAAATAGATAGGAAAGGTTGAATAAGTTTCGTGAAGCTGCGTTAAAAAGCCTGGGATTGGCAAACAAAAAACCCGAAGGGCGGATTCAGCCCCCTGCCGGGAATAGGGTTAAATGAGTGACTCGTTTGTGGCATCGTTTGTATCACAACGGCCAGCCGCAGATGCCTCCGACGATTGCGAGCCAGATATTGTGCCGTCCTCTTTGACGCATGTCGTAATTGCTGGAGGTGAACACCCAAGGGGTGTCAGAAAGGCCCATTCTGACCTTCTCGGCGACCTGCGGATTTCCAATGACTCGTAGGCGGTTGTGACGGACGTCCAGCCGGCCGGCCGCTCGCAGGGGTAGCGACTACGGCGGGCCAACCGCCCCGGATGGTGATGTTAGCCCGATACAGGCGCGTTTATCTCTCATGCAAATATCACGTTCTGGGTGGTCCTATTCATTTATTTCTTAATATTTTGTTTTGCCCATGCACTCGCCCCCCTCCTCCGTTGCATGATTCATTATCTTTAAGTTTAGTTGGCCAAAATGTCAGTCGTATGCTGCATCTCGGGGGATTTCGCGATTTATGAACTGTGAACAAGGTATTTTCTTGTGTTCAGCATGAGGAAATTTTTACTTCGTCCCTCAGGTTGTCCCATAGGTGGAGCTGATAATTTTTCTAGCAGATAGGCGGAATTTGTTGTTGATTTGATTTCGACATCCCGGTGAGAATAATCAAAATGCTTTGCGACACGTAGAATTGTATCCGGAGAGGTTCATCGTCCCTTCATCAGATGTTGCTTGTCGCTCTGTTCTGCCCATGTTGTGTCAAGTGGCGATGGGCGCGTCCAGGGAATATCATATGCTGCGGAATGCGTCCGTTACCGTATTCTAAGCCCGTGGCATCAGATGTGCCATGTCTCAATCTCTTCTTCGTAACGACGGGCTTCGGCGGTGGGAGGTGGGGGCCAGGGAACCACAACCATTTCGCACCCCTCCCTCACTCCTGGCGGCAGCTGGCGGTTGGCAACGTTGAGAAACTCACATTTTGGGGGAGATAGGACTGTCGTGCCCAGTAGGGCCCTCGGTTCGCCCCATCATTTACACAAAACGACACCCCTGGCCTCAGGTCACGCAGCTGCATCTACCGTTATGTTGCGCACCGAGTGGAAAAAGCAGGCATATCTGGATGCATCATGGGAGCAACTGCGCCGCGCAAACCTGGCCGTTTCAGCAAATGTACCACTAGGTGAAGTTAAAATGTGGCTTTCTCTACGTGCTAGCAAAGGCACGAAATATTGAGGAAGGGATTCGGGTGCGTCCCGGCTGTGTCGGTCACATGCACGCACCATTTGTTCCGGGAAAATCGCGCCGGAGTGCGTTAATCAAACAGCGCGCCAGCGTCGGACCGACCCTCGTGGTGCGGAGAAGGGAACGCAGAGACAGGTGGCTGGGTGGACCGGTAGGCGACTCCACGCTGTCTACGGAGACCGCCCTGCACGTGATGAACATCTTCCAGTGGGACAAGTCGTTGTCCGTGAGCCCATCGATCAGGGTCATGCAGCGCTCCAATTCATCCGTTGATTATCTAGAAATCGCTCGGGGAGGGTGGTGCTTCGCGAAGATGTAGACGATATCTTATATATGACACGATATCATATTCTGCGTGCTTTACATTGGAATGCAAGATGACATTTCAGGTGCCACGCCTGCCCATTAATGAGCAGAAAACAACATAAACCGGCAACTTGAGGGACTGCAATCAACAGCCTGGAGAGTAGGCTAGACTAGACACTGGACTAGACAGTAGGCTAGAACACCCACGTAAGACCTGAGCTGGCGGGAACTCGGGTTACATGTTGGTCACCCCTGAGCCCCCTTTCTCCCCAAGTACTGCGGCCGCCGCAGGGTTCAACAGCTCAGTCACCCACACTGCCAGCAGTGCCTGCCACTGGGGGTCTACCACGTCCCGCTCAGCCGGTCCCTGGGCCACGGACGTCAAAATAAATGGCAGTCGGGCCGGAGCCAGCCACCGGCTGAGGGGAGCCGGTGGCGGTGGGGCGTAAAGTCGGCTGAGGGGAGCCGGTGGCGGTGGGGCGTAAAGTCGGGGGAGGGCAGCCGGTGGCGGTGGGGCGTAAAGTCGGGGGAGGGGAGCCGGTGGCGGTGGGGCGTAAAGTCGGGGGAGGGGAGCCGGTGGCGGTGGGGCGTAAAGTCGGGGGAGGGGAGCCGGTGGCGGTGGGCGTAAAGTCGGGGGAGGGGAGATGGCGGCGGGACAGGGATCGTCTCAGTGTCTGATGTCTGGCCTATATATATATATATAGTGTCTGGTCTGGTCTATATATATATATATAGTGTCTGGTCTGGTCTATATATATATATATAGTGTCTGGTCGGGATGGAAGGGCTCACTGTGGATTCGTTAGGAATCGCGCAGTGTCTTAAAAACTATCTGCTATACGTGTCCCGAATTATCACATACTGAACAGCTTCGCTGACGATGGTGCAGACGGGAATCTGTAATTTGCACCAGGCGAATGGTTCCATCATTCCATCAGTTTAACCCTATTTCCCGCGGGCTAGACGGTATGGCCAATTCCGGGCAAGGGGGATGGATTGCCCCCCACCCCGAAATCTCGAGAACTATACATTCAATTTCATCGCAACTAATGGCAACCGATCTGCCATGACGTAAACCACATTTTCGTAAAAAAAGTTCTCAAAATGTCTAAAGGAGTGGATACCGGGGGTAAAAGAGTCAAAATGGGGGATATTTTTGGACTGCTATAACTCTGTTGTTTATGAACCGGTTTTGACGCAACTGACATGAATCGAGAGACTATGAATGGGACTTTTACCACTAGTCCATACATTAGAAACTTTCAGAAAATTCATAGTTCACAGGGTTTATAATAGGAGGATTATTAAAAAAAAGAATTGACAAAAAGTTAAACACACTTTTTAGCTTCTGCTAGTCATGTTATGCTGAAGAAGTCACCTACATTAATACGCGGTTCGAATTTTTAGGTACATAATGCTCGGCTCTCAGTGGGTCTGCAGACAAGCCGATTGCACCAGTAGAAACTGCGCAATCGGGAGCGTGGCGTAGGCCATGTCGCGTTTTTTTGGAGGTTTCCAGGTTCTTTCAAATTGGACAAACAAAAAACTACGGTTTAGCCGGGGCCGTATCGCCGGCCACATCGCCCGAATGCGGCCGTGCGGCCAAACCGCCGACGAGTCGCGGACAAATTTGATATCCGTCGAAGCGCACTGCAAAACTGGTACCAACGACATAACTGAGTTATGTGGTTTTGCTCAAAAATGCCGAAAAACGCCTGGAAATGCCCGAAAATTGCCGAAAAAGTTTCGGCCAATCGTGTTGTCACGTGACCGTAGGTGTCAGCTGACTATCGCCTCGGCGGTGGCATGGCGTCCCCTATTTAACGCGGTGGAAAGTGGTTCCGAAAGACAAGTGATTTTTCGCCGTCAGTGTCGCTTGCAATGGCATCCGAGGTGTTTTGATAATGTTCACCGTTCAATTGTGCGTGGAATTCGGGTGTTTTTCTTGCGGAAAAGTGCAGTGACCATTTCAAAATTCGACTGACAGAAGGTGGTGTCGGGCTGTCCGAGGGCGGTTTTACCACACGGGAAATGGTCGGCTACAAGAGGACATGTTAAATTCCGAGTGCCAGATGGTGAGCCGAAACCCGATAAAATTTTCGCCGATAAAATCTCACTGAAAACAGTTGAAAAGTACAATGTTGCTTTGGGGCATTGCGCCACTGTGGCGCTACTTGAAATAGGTTGTAAAAAATTACCGGTGCGCCATGGACAGCTTAAAGTGCTTTTCAGAGGCGGAATGGCCAGCATTGTTTTTTGTGGTGTGCGTTGTGAGGGGTGAAACGTGTTTGAAAGGAATAAAAACGTACAACAAAGGTTGTGTTTGTGCCACTTTTGCCCCCGCATGGATAACGTATATTTGAAAACGCGTGCAAGATGGAGTTCTGAAACCACTTTGGAAAGACAGAACATGAGGTAAACTTTATTTTGGTACACACTTTCATAGGTTTTCCATTTTCGGTTCAACACAATTTCCCTCATCCTTCGGAACCACGTCACGTGTTGCGTGGGTGACATTAGGTTTAAGAAGTCCTGGCCCCTTCAGTGGTGAGTGGCAATGGTCCTGACCAGAAGCACAGGAACTTTTCTTGAATTGGAGGGAGGGGGATCAGTTTTGAGTCTATTCTTTCCAGACAAGGCCCATAGCGTCAATGTTTCATTTAAAGAAATTGGGGAGGGGGCTGGGGCCCCCATGATTGGTTTGCTTCTGGGTTATTTAACGAAGTTTTCGACTGCCAGGGTCATTTCACGTCACCTTTTAACCCCATGACTCCCGCGCCTATGTATCCGACTAAAGTTGTCATATATTAGACAGAAAACAGTTTGGGAAGTCAGATGAGTCCATCTGCTAATGCTGTGTGTGTGTCGCGGTGCATTCGAATGGTATGCATTTCGGTGGGTTGGACTGTCGAAAAGTTGGGTTGAAAAGTCGACTGACAGAAGGTGGTGTCGGGCTGTCCGAGGGCGGTTTTGCCACACGGGAAATGGTCGACTGGAATTTCAGACATAACAGTATAAATGACGTTGCTTGGTCACTTTAGAGTCTTAGCCATCTCGCATGGACACAGCCGCAGCTCGCAGTGCAAGTAGCGATGCCGCGACAGCGCCGAGGTCTGGGTCGTGTGAGGAGAGTGAGAGTGCCGACGGAGGCCCCTCCAGTGGTGAGTGGCAATGGTCCTGACCAGAAGCACAGGAACTTTTCTTGAATTGGAGGGAGGGGATCAGTTTTGAGTCTGTTCTTTCCAGACAAGGCCCATAGCGTCAATGTTTCAAATTTTTTGATATTCGGCCACAAGAGGACTTATTTAATTCCGAGTGCCAGATGGTGAGCCGAAACCACTTTGAATAGACAGAAGAGCACGCACGCTATCTTCTGGTATGCTTTTCGCCGATGAAATCTCACTGAAAACAGTTGAAAAGTACAATGATGCTTTGGGGCAGTGCGCCACTATGGCGGTACTTGACATAAGTTGTATAAAATTGCCGGTGCCCCATGGACAGTTGAAAGTGCTTCTCAAAGACAGAACGGCCAGCAGTGTTTTTTGTGGTGTGCGTTGTGAGGAGTGAAAGCTGTTTAAAAGCAATAAAAAAGTAAAACAAAGTTTGTTTTTGCGCCACTTTTACCCCTGCATGGATAAGGTGTTATATTGAAAAACGCGGGCAAGATGGAGGTGTGAAACCACTTTGGAAAGACAGAACATGAGGTAAGCTTTATTTTGGCACGCATTTTCGTAGGTTTTCCGTTTTCTTTGGCGATGGCACATACCAGACGCATAAGCGTAACCAAGGTTCGTAGAGACTCCTCTGTGCAAACTCAAATGCTCATGACGTCATTGGAAACCTACGGGTGCCGTAGGACCGCTTTTCGATGCAATTAGTAAGAAAAGAATGTCTCTAAAATATTGCACGCCAATACAGTCAAGTCAGTTTTGGTGCAGTTGTATTTCACTGCTGAATTCTGCGTGGAGACAAGGTTTGTATTTAAGACTCCGCTGTGCAAACGCAAATGCTCATGACGTCATTGGAAACCATCGGGTGCCGCAGGACCGCTCTTCGATGCAATTGATAGGAAAAGAATGTCTCCAAAACATTGCAGGCCCATACAATATAATAAAGTCGATTTTGGCGCAGCTGTTGAATTTTGCGTCGAATTCGAGGCTTTTTTTCAGAAAAGTGCAGTGGCGAATTCAAAAGTGGACTGCAAGAAGGTTGTGTCGGGCTAACCGAGGGTGGTTTTGCCACACGTCAAATCGACAAGAGGCTCAAAGTGCTTCTCAGAAAAAGAACAGCTGGCAGGCTGTCATTTGGTATGTGTTGTGAGGGGTAAAACGTCCTGGCCGAGGTGTTTCGCGGCCTGCAGGCGGGCCCGACCCGGCCATAGCTGGCCATTGTTGAACCTGCTAACAGAGCTCTCGACGCGCGCGGTCGCCGGCGCCGTCCCGGGCCTGGCCGAGGTGGTGCACAACCTGCAGACTGGCCCGACCGAGCCATAGCTGATCAGCACAGGGAATCAGCGACATGGGATAATAGACGTAAGAAATGGAGACTGGTGTTGGTATCACATATGGAGACAAGGGAGCTGGGATAACGGCCTGGGACAGAGAACCGCGACAGGGGACCAGGGAACAAAACTACGGCCATTTAGATCCGTACCCACTGCAGCGGCGCTCGCAGTCGGCGTATTTGCTGGTGCGTTGCTCAACCTGTTAACAGAGGTCTCGACGCACGCCGATCCGGGCCTGACCGAGGTGGTGCAATAAAATACCACCGGAGGTGAAGGATCCTTAGTGGACTATGCATGCGCTGCACCGAGGAATTTCAGACATAACAGTATAAATGACGTTGCTTGGTCACTTTAGCGTCTGAGCCATCTCGCATGGACACAGCCGCAGCTCGCAGTGCAAGCAGCGATGCCGCGACAGCGCCGAGGTCTGGGTCGTGTGAGGAGAGTGAGAGTGCCGACGGAGGCCCCTCCAGTGGTGAGTGGCAATGGTCCTGACCAGAAGCACAGGAACTTTTCTTGAATTGGAGGGAGGGGATCAGTTTTGAGTCTGTTCTTTCCAGACAAGGCCCATGGCGTTAATGTTTCATTTTAAGAAATTGGGGAGGGGGCTGGGGCCCCCATGCTTCGTTGGCTTCTGGGTTACTTAACGACGTTTTCGACTGCCAGGGTCATTTCACGTCGCCTTTTAACCCCATGGCTCCCGCGCCTATGTATCCGACTAAAGTTGTCACATATTAGACAGAAAACAGTTTGGGAAGTCAGATGAGTCCATCCGCTAATGCATGGCCATATTTCAGGTGCCCGAGCGTGTGGATGACCTGGACGTCGCCGGCCACACGTGTGGACCCATGGACGTGGCCTGCCACCACTGCAACGCGCTGCACTTTGCCGGCGAACGTCGTCGCCGTGGTGGCTTCAGCGAGTGTTGCCAGCAGGGTAAGGTGGCCTTGGAGCCACTCGGTGCCGCCCCCCAGCTGTTGCAGACGCTGCTGACCGCCGACAACGCCGAGGGTCGGAGCTACCGCGAAAACATCCGCCGTTATAACGGCGCTCTGGCGATGGCTTCGTTCGTCGCCGATGTGGAGATTCCTGCCGGTAAGTTTTTTCCCGAAAAATGGCCTACCGTGCTTCAGGTGTTCGCCGCTTTAATCCAACAACTGTCTGAGAGCGCGTTTGGGGAAGTGGCCTAAATGAAACCACAAATTAGGTTGTGCGTCGAGCAGCAGTGTGCACACCGAGTCGAACGTTATCCTTACAGTTGCGTGTTTTCTTGTGCTTGCAGGAAGGGGGCCGTACTGCTACAAGGTGCACGGCCAAACCTACCACCACCTGGGCGCCCTGCATCCGGATGGCGACAGCAGGCGGCGGCAGTTCGCCCAGCTCTACGTGGTCGACACGGCCGTCGCCAACGAGGAACGCCTGGGGCGGTTTGATGCCAACCGTTGCGTGGCTCACGTGCTGGCCGCGCTGGAGCGTATGTTGACCGAGTGCAACCCGCACGTGCAGGCGTTTCGTTTCATGAACGACGTTTTGCTGCAGGAGGAGCAGGACGCAGCGGCTGCCGGTCGCGCCCCGGAGCAGGTACGGCTGTTCTTCCGCCGCGAGCGCCACCAGGACCCGCGACGCTACAACGACCCGGTCGGCAACGAGGTGGCGGCCGTGTTCGTCGGGCGCGACGGCGCTCCTCCCGTCCGGGACCTGGTAGTGTACCCGCGCGGTAACCGGCTGCAGGTCCTGAACCTGCTGAGCCCGCACGTCGACCCGCTGACTTACCCGCTGCTCTTTCCACAGGGAGAGTTCGGCTGGCGTTTGCGACAGCCGCACGTCACCGAACGTGCCACCCGGGTGCGTAACACCGTCACCACCATGGAGCACTATGCGTATCGTCTGTCTGTCCGTCCTGGTTTCAGCGTGCTGCACGCCTCCGGGAAGCTGCTGCAGCAGTTCGCCGTGGACGTCTACACACGCGTGGAGGCCGGGCGGCTGCAGTACCTGCGCGAGAACCAGGCGCTCTTCCGGGCGGAGATGCTGCAGGGGCTCGCCGACCACCTGCACGGCGACGGCGCTGGACGACCCGTCGGCCGCCTGGTGGTACTACCGGCCACGTTCGCGGGAGGTCCGCGGGCCATGCAGCAGAGGTACCAGGACGCCATGGCGGTCGTCGGCAGGTTTGGCCCTCCTGACCTGTTTATCACTTTCACGTGCAACCCTCGCTGGCAGGAACTAACGGACAACCTGGGCCCACAGCAGCGTGTGTGCGACCGACCGGACCTGGTGGCGCGTGTGTTTCACCTGAAACTGCACGCGCTGCTGGCCGACCTGAACGACGGTCAGCTCC
Source organism: Capitulum mitella (assembly GCA_030062745.1). Taxonomy (NCBI): domain Eukaryota; kingdom Metazoa; phylum Arthropoda; class Thecostraca; order Pollicipedomorpha; family Pollicipedidae; genus Capitulum; species Capitulum mitella. The sequence continues at coordinate 161,690 of CP099841.1, read as the reverse complement.
TCGGTCACCCGTCCGCTCTGTTCTATTCCATAGAGTACCAGAAGCGGTCGCTGCCCCACGCTCACATCCTGGTCATCCTGCAGCACGACGACAAGTACCGGGACCCCGAGGACGTCGACCGCGTTGTGCGCGCCGAGCTGCCCGACCCGCTGCTGCAGCCGCGTCTCCACGCCGTGGTAAGGGGCCAGATGCTGCACGGTCCGTGCGGTCTGGCCCACCCCAGCTGTCCTTGCATGGTTGACGGTGTGTGCTCCAAGCGTTTTCCCAGGGAGTTCCAGCCGGAGACGCGCATGCTGGCCAATGGGTACCCGCTCTACCGGAGGCGCGACGACGACCGCACCGTTCACGTCCGCGGCACCGACCTGGACAACCGCTCCGTGGTGCCATACAACCCGACGCTGTGCCTCAAGTACGACGCGCACATCAACGTGGAGATCCCGTCCGGCATCATTCCGGTGAAGTATATCTACAAGTACGTCACCAAGGGTCACGACTGTGCGCGTGTGCAGCTTAACCGTGTGCCGGCAGCAGGTCCCGCAGCCGCTGCAGTGGACGACGCCCGCCCGCCGCAGCCACCGCAGCAGCAGCAGCCGCCGCCGCCGCCCGGAGCTCCAGCAGCAGCCGAGGACGCACCGCCGCAGAACCGCAACGAGATCGAGATGTTCCTCAACGCCCGGTACGTGTGCGCTCCGGAGGCGATGTGGCGGCTGTTCGGGTTCGAGGTGACCCACCAGTCGCACAGTGTTCAGCGTCTCGCCGTTCACCTGCCCGGTCGGCAGCTGGTCTATTTTGCAGAGGGCCAAGAGGCCGGCGCGCTGGAGCGGGCTCGGCGGCGCGACTCGACGCTGACCGCCTGGTTCCTGCTGAACCAGGAGCGGCCGGAGGCGCGTGAGTATCGGTACGCCGAGTTACCGACTCACTTCACGTTCGACAAGACTGCCCACAGGTGGAAGCCGCGACAACAGCGCGGCGGCAACGTCATCACCCGGCTGGTCTCCGTCAGCGCCGGCGACGCGGAACGCTTCCACCTGCGTCTCCTGCTGCTGCACGTGGCCGGCGCACTGGGCTTCGAGGACCTGCGCACCGTCGACGGTGAGCTGTGTCCCACCTTCCGGGAGGCGGCGCGCCGCCGCGGCCTGCTCGCCGACGACGGCGAGTGGGACCGGTGTCTGACCGAGGCCTCTCTGTTTCAGATGCCTCGCCAGCTGCGCTTCCTGTTCGCCATGCTGTGCGTGTATAACGCCGTCAGCGACGCGCAAGCTCTGTTCCAGAACCACGAACGCGCCCTCACCGAGGACCTGACCCGCCGCTTGGGAGCCGCAGGCGGCGTGGCGCGCGCGCAGCGTTACGTGCTGGCGGTGCTGCGCGCCAACGACCTGACGGCCGCCGACGTCGGCCTGGACTGGGCGGACGCCGCCGACCCGCAGCAGGACCAGCCGGAGTTGATGGACGACGAAGGCGGCGACGGCGAGCAGGCCGCGGACGCAGCTGCGGCCGTCGCCCGTCTGGACACCCTGTCGGCGGAGCAGCGGCGCGTCGTCGACGGCGTCCTGGTCGACGTCGCCGAGATCAGCGGCGCCGCTCCGGCGGCGCCCCGGTCGCGCGCCACGTTCATGTGTGCCGCAGCCGGCTGCGGCAAAACGTACGTGTACAACACGCTAATCCGTCTTTTGCGCAGCAGGGGCCAGTCGGTGCTGCCGGTGGCGTGGACGGGCATCGCCGCCACCCTGCTGGAGGGCGGGCGCACGGTACACGCCCAGTTCAAGCTGCCCATCCCGGTGGTGGAGGACTGCACCTGCTACGTGGGTGCCCGCGGCCCCCAGGCGGACGCCATCCGGGCTGCCAGCCTGGTGGTCTGGGACGAGATCGCCATGTCGCCGTCTCACGCCCTGACCGCTGTTGATAGGCTGCTCCGGGACCTGCGCGGCGCCGACGTGCCCTTCGGCGGCCTGCACGTCCTGTTCGGCGGCGACTGTTCCGGCAGATACCGCCGGTGGTTCGCCGCGGCTGGCGGGCGGACGTCGTGGACCTGTGCGTGCGCCAGAGTCCTGTCTGGCCGCACGTGCGTAGCATGTTCCTCCGGCAGAACATGCGGGCGGACGCGGAGGAGCACGACTTCAGCGACTGGCTGCTGGCTGTTGGCGACGGCCGTCTGCCACGGCTGCCGGATCGCGGCGAGCACGCCGTGGAGCTGCCCGACGTGGTCGTGGAGGTGGGCGAGCTGGTTGACTCTGTCTTTCCGCAGGAGGTGCTTCACGCCGGAGCCGAGCAGCAGGTGACGCAGCGCGCCATCCTCTGCGTCAGGAACGATGAGTCGCTGGCCGTCAACGACGCTGTTCTGGACCGCCTACCCGGCCAGGTGCAGCTCTACGAGAGCGTCGAGACGGTCGGCGAGGAGGACGACGAGCTGGCCGAGGTCGTCCCCGTGGAGTACCTCCACACGCTAACGCCATCCGGCATGCCTCCCCACCAGCTGCGCCTGAAGGTGGGAGCCGTCGTCATGCTGTTGCGTAACCTGGACATCGACAACGGCCTGTGTAACGGAACCAGGCTTGTCCTCAGGCGGCTGGGCGACGCGGTGCTGGACGCCGAGGTCATCACGGGCGCTGCCACCGGTCGGCGGGTGCTCATCCCGCGGATGGTGCTGACCCCATCCGACACCGGAGGCCAGGTCACCTTCCGTCGCTGCCAGTTCCCGCTGCGCCTGGGCTTCGCCATGACGGTGAACAAGGCGCAGGGACAGACCTTCGACATGGTGGGTCTGCACCTGCGCCGTCCGGTGTTCACCCATGGCCAGCTTTACGTGGCGCTGTCTCGTGTTCGCAGGTTCGCAGCTCTACGCGTCAAGATCGCCGAGGGCCAGCGGCAGGGTCGCCTGCCGGGCGGCGGCTCATGGTACACCCAGAACGTGGTGTATCACGAGCTGCTGCCCATCTTCTAACGACGTACCTGACTTGGGAGGCATGGAAAGTGTATTTGGCAGTGTTTGGCGGTGTACGACGTGTATCGAATTGTAATTTATTATATACACTGATGTATGTATGCATGCATGCTCTGTAATCTGCATATGTGTTACTATGCCCGTTGCCGGCAGGTATTACGACATTTCCAGTGTCTTGCGGTGCATTCGAATGGTATGCATTTCGGTGGGTTGGACGTCTTGCGTGATGTGTATGACATAATCATTGCATATCATTGCGTTGTTTTGTTTCCGTTTGTGTCCCTGCATATCGCAATGAGTGAATAAATGAATAACAAAACTGCAGTAGTTTTGCGCAACATGCTACCAAATGACATGGCAGCCCTGTGACATCAGCTATCCGTGAAGGATTCCTTTAGAGCATTGTAACTTAACTATTTATGGACCGATTTTCAAAATTCTTTTTTTTTATTTAAAAACCAAAGGCGTACCCAACAATGCCGCGTGGACGCGGCATGGCCGCGCTAGTACAAATTGTATTACAATGTTTGTGCAATGTTAGCATAGGCAGTGCCAGGGACATGAAAAAAGGGGAACTGTCGTGGTCACATGCTCTTCAGGTCAACTCATCACCTTTGACCTTAAATTACCTCCAATGACCTCAGCGTCACTTTGAATGGTATTGTGTGCATTTCATATTATTTGGAAACGTTTCCAGTTCTATTTTGTCCGGGTCGCAGAAGCACACACAGACGCGCTCTCCGCGTGGGCGCCGGTCAGACTGGCGCGACCGACCACCATGCCCACGGCGTCAGCTGGCGCGACCTTGTTCGACCTTCGTAACGCAACACCAGTCATTTGAATTCAGTCTATTTCTAAAATTCCATTTTACGGCTGTTGTGATATGGGGTGCGCGCACTGACATTTAAAGTCATAGTTCCGTGACTCGACCTGATCGAGTTGAATCTTGGTACACAAATAGAGGTCACTCTTCTACGTCATATATATTCCGTGTTCGACATTTGAGAAAATAGCGCCAACATTGCTACTATGAAACCAAATTTCGAATTTTGATAGTGACCTGACCCTGTGAAGTGACCTCAGATGAACAAAATTGTATTTGTATGTTGTCGAACTAATTACCTACACATTCATATAAATTTTCAAGCTCTATCTTGAAAACGCTATTTTTGGCAGACATTTTCATTTTACCCTCAACATGGTCAAAAATGGCGTGAGGTGCCTCCCAAAAACGTTGTATGCCTCCGTCCCTGAGCAAAATGGAACTGAGGAAATTTGTGACCATACCCAGAAAGAATAGCTAGGAAAAGCCACTAAATTTGGTGATGCTGTGTCAAAAACCCTGGAACTGGCGAGGACAAAATCCGAAGGAGGACGGATTCAGCCTCCTTCCGGGAGTAGGGTTAACCCTATTCCCGGCAAGGGGGGCGGAATCCGCCCCCCTCGGGTTTTTTGCTTGCCAATTCCAGGCTTTTTAACGCAGCTTCACGAAATTTGCTGACTTTTCCTAGCTATTTCTTCTACGCGTCGTGACAAAATTTCAAAATTCTATTTTGCTTAGGGGCAGAGCCAGGCAACGTTTTTGGGAGGCACCTCATGCCATTTTTGACCATGTTGAGGGTAGAAGGAAAATGTCTGCCAAAAACAGAGTTTTTAAGATACAACTTAAAACTTTATATGAATGTATAGGTAAATAGTTGGGCAATGTGCATATGTAATTTTGTTTATCTGAGGTCACTTTACAAGGTCAGGTCAAGGTCAAAAGTCAAAATTTGTTTCTTCGCAATAATTTCGGCGTCGTTTTTTCAAATGCCAAACCCGGAATATATATTACGTAGAAAGGTGCCCTCTACTTGTGTACCAAGTTTCAGCTTGATATCAGGTCGGGTCACGGAGCTATGACCTAAAATGTCAGTGCGCGTACCCTATATCGCAAAAGCCAAAAAATGAATTTTTTGGAATAGAGTGAATTCAATCGGTTAAAAACGTTTACAGATAATAATGAATGCACACGACATCATTCCAGGTGACCCCAAGGTCACTGGAGGTCATTTAAGGTCAAAGGTCACAAGTTGATCTGAAGAACGTGTGACCATGACAGTTCCCCCTTTTTTATGTCCCTGGCACCGCCTATGCTAACATTATACAAACATTGTAATGCGATTTGTACTTCTTTAGCATAACATGACTAGCAGAAGCTAAAAAAGTGTTTTGGCCTCTTTTGTTCATTCAGTTATTAGAAAACTAATCCTCCTATTTTTCAAACCCTGTGAACGCCCATGAATTTTCTCAAAATTTCAAATTTGCATACCCATGGTAAAAGCCCTATCCATAATCTCTCGATTCATGCCAGTTTCATCAAAATCGGTCCATAAACAACGGAGTTATAAGAAGTCAAAAAGTACCCCCCATTTTGCCATTTTTGCCCCCCTGTATCCACAAATTTCAAAATTTTGAAAATTTCTTTTTATAAAAATGTATTTCACGTCACGGCAAATCGATTGCCGTTTGTTGCGATGAAATCGGATAAGTAGTTCTCGAGATCTCAGGGGGGCCGAATCCGCCCCCTCCCTGCCGGGAATCGACCATACCGTCTAGCCCTCCGGGAATAGGGTTAAGGCTCAGGAACGATGAATGAATTTTGTATTCGTATTCTTGCATTTATTTCTGATCGTCAACAGGTACTAAAACTTCACTCCAGTTTACAGTGAGCATGTTTTCTGGGTCACGTACGTTTCTTCTTCTAAGAACTACAAGGCACAGTATGCGACATACAGGCCAACTACTGTTAAGATCCGCAAGAATGCCGTACATCATACAGTGAACGCTTCGGGAACTCATCCTGAATGAGGATATCAGGTTCAATTTGTTAGTCCTACATTCACCTTATATCGTTGCATGGAAAGAAATGACTCGAAAAGTATGCGGTCCCCCCCTGCCGAAATACGTTCCGTCCCTAGTGCCGATTGCGTTTTTTTTCGTGAACACCAAAATGGTACAAATGAAAGGTCTCCAAGCTGCTCATCTTTTGGCTAAGTTATGAAGCTCGGAGTAGAGGTAGTAGAGGCGCAGAGGCAGAGCTGCCCTTTTTCAGCCCGCAGGCCCACAAGGCACGGGTTAAAAAAGTCTGCCGGGCGGTCTGCATGCTTTGATGGTCAGTTATTGGGGTTTTGCGGGCTTGTTTTGGGCTTCCATATGTAGGGACATATCAAACCTGAGTAGAACCTATGCAAAATGTGCAGCTTGCCATACGGTGATGACCTCACTGTTTCGCAAAAATACTCGATAATCAAAAGGATTGCCCTGTCCTATCTGCAGCAATTATTTTGGCTTAAAAGTTAACATTAAGTTTTTAATCTACGGGTCTTCATGGGCTTTTTTATTGACGGTTCCTTGCGGGTCGTGCGTGGGTTTCCCGGGGCACGGTGTGGGACGGAGCCTGTTTCCAGAATTAAGAAAAAAACGTGGCAGATCATGGGAGCATTTATTTACAAAAGCCGTGGTCCTGCGGGTATTTTCTGTGGAAATACTCGCTTCCTCGCTCTGCTCTGCTGGAAGCAGGCGTAATTGCATTTAGTTGGGCTTAGCCCAAGTTAGGCTGTACCCAACATAATGCGGGCTGAGCCCTATCGGACACATCTGAGCAGGGTTGGGCTGAGCCCGGGTTGGGACTCTGCCCAACCTAATGCAGGCCCAACCTAATGCGAACAGCGCCCTTTTGGGCATATCTGAGCATGTTTGGGCTGAACCCAAGTTGGGGCTCTGCCCAGCCTAAATTGGGCTGCGTCCACGCCGTTTTTCTCCCATCCATGCGTCCAGGCTGGACTAACTTGGGTTCTGACCAGGCTTTGCCCAATTTGCCCACCCTCAGCCCAAGGAGATTGCCGGCTGGGTTTCCATGCAGCGCCATAGGGCTAATGCTGAATTTCGCCGGTAAACGGGTGCGCGGTACCTCTGTGCCCTCCTCGCTCCGCCACCTATGCCGACATTGCACCATGTAATGCGATTTGCACTTCTTAAATATAACACGACTATAAGAGCATAAATTGTTTGAAATATTAATTTTGATTCAGTTTTCATGGGAAATATTCCACAGATTTTCCAAGCCTTGTAAACGCCAGTGAATTACCGGTCAGTTAGCTCTGGATTTATCCCGACTCCATCAAAATCAGTCGGTAAACAGCGGAGTTTTAGCAAATAAAAGTACCAATTCTCTGCTTAGTCTGCCTCCATGTGTCCAAACATCTCAATATTTTTGGTACTTCATGTTGTAACTTGAAGAAGCATGATAATGTATGATGTAACTTCAGTGACATGTCGTGTCGATTCGAGAATTTCACGAGGGAGACGCGACGCCGTCTCCGATGAAGTGGTGCCGCGCTCGATGCGCCGACACAGGCGTGCGCGACATCGTGCGAATTAAAGAATAACAGGGACTCCGACTGAAAGCGCGGCGCCCCGACATTCATCAGTACCTCGCAGCCATTACGCACTCGAGGCTGATCACCAGGAAAATAATTATCCCGACCCTCGGACGACCATACCGCTCATTCTTTGACGACGACCCGAAAGGAGCCCTCCCCGGCCAGGCTGCATCGTGAACCAGCTCCAAATATTTTCCTGGCTTAAACAACAGGAATGCAATGAATAAATCAGTATCAGTGCTTAGAATGAACCATGAAGTGATAAAACTTAGGGCTGAAAGCTTTTCCTGTTGAGCTCGATAGGTTATAGAACCGAGTAAACCCGACACCTACAAATGCTGCATACTGTATTATTTGGGGATAACATACTGTGACACAGCTTAGCGCAAAATAAAAGTCTAAATGAGCAATGTTTTTTTTTAAGACTGAACTGCTACATTCACGAACATGAAAAAAAGGAAAATCACCGTGGTCCAATGGCTACACGGCTTGGTTGTTCAGACACTTTACGGACAGGATCGGCCCGTGCTTATTTCCTTCATTTGTTTCTTTTTTATTTCGTATTTCTTCTACATCATCACTTACTTCTTTCCAAGGTAAAGAACATGATCAGTTCACACAATTAGGGCATTATCACAATGATTTCAAAAGCACGTAAATCTGATAGCGTAAAAGCATGAAGCCCTATAACACTCCTGAATGTTGCATTTAAAATCATGTCGTCGGCGCTGTCGGCAAAACAATAAAAAAGTAAAAAAGCTGGTGAATTCGGCGCAGAAAGCCTTCATCAAAGAAAGGTGCATTGGTTAAATACGCGGCTAATTTACGGTTTGCTTGAGATTGTGGTCTCGGTCCCTGGCGTACGCTACCGGAGGGAACGATCGACCGGAGACGGGCGGAATGCGTGAAGAACTCATTTCCCAGTTCCTACGCAGGCCAGGTGCCAGGCCCTTCGGACGTGTTGATGATCTCAGAGACTGCGGAATTCGCCACTCCGAAGAAGCTGCACCCGAATTTTCTCTCAGAGGATTAACCCGCGCACGATCGTCGGTCCGTTTCGAACATGGGTAACTGGGGGGGGGGGGCAGTTGGCCGCCCCCCTCTAACTCACGAACGGTTGGTCGCACAATAAAAAAATAAGCACACTGTTGGAAAGCTTGTGGCGAGTAGAGCTCGAAACTGGTCTCATTTTTTAGGATAATATGTAAGCAATTTACGTCCTATATACATGTTTTCTCATAGCCGACTGCATGAGACCGAGAAGTGGCATGAATCTCAACGGCTGTGACTAAAAACGCTTACGTAAAGGCACCAGCGCACAAGTAAAGATCCGCGGATGCTCATAGACGTCTAATTTCCCAGATTTGTTCAATATATACGCCGAAACGTTGAGTTAAAGACACGGCATTTCTCACGGCAGCTGCAGGCGTGCGCTGCTGCCGTATGCGGTAACAAATTGATGGGAACTAATTTTAGCGTTCTTTTATTTTCGCGAAAAAAGACGATCTATGTATATTTCATTGGTCTTACAGGTTCTTGTGATGGTTTTTCATACTTAAAATTTGGAAGAATTCATTATTTACCAATCCACAGAACTGGCGCAGCTTTATTCGCGAGAGCCTGTTTTTTTTCTAAAATATGCTACTTTTTCAAACTTTTTGAGGTTCCTGATATTACTTACGTCTGTGCAAGCCAGTTCTGTCATTTTCTACCCATATTGAGTAATTCATCGATGATTTTGACTGTAGTACATTTTGGCTCACTACAGTTATTCGTGACCTGACCTCAGGTCAATGGCTGGAAGTCATTGATACTTTGCCCAATGGCGGTAACTAGATGTCTGGTTCACTCCACACTAAAAATGTTATGAAATATTCCGTCAATTTCCGAAAAAACGACGACATGTCTTAGAATGGGCTTGACCTCAGGTTAATGACACGAAAAATTCCTAAAAATTTGATATAGCACATTTATTGCATCTATCACGATCACTAATCCCTGAAAGTATTATTGAGATATCTTGTTTTGCGAAAAAGTTAGAGGGCGCTAAACTTTTTTTGACATATATCTGTTTGACCTGACGTAGGTCAGGCAGCTGACCTGACCTGAGGTCACAATTTTGACACGAGATGTAAAATTGATGGCGCAAAAGGCACAGAAAGTTTCGTGGCTCTGTGTTTGTTGGTTCTCTCGCAATCCCAGAAAAACCTCAGGGGGGCAGTCAACTGCCCCCCCCCCAGTCGGGGACTGGTTAAATTCCCCACGGCAGGACCCGAGATGTACGAGCTACGGGGCGCCGGAGTGCGAGTGTGCGTGAGTGTGTGGATCGAGGAGCGAATATGCGTGATGTGTATGTTAACGATTGTATTGGATTGTATTGTATTATGCATCATGGGGACGCCCGCAGCCATAAAGCACATGTCGTGTTGTCTCGTCGATTGACAAGGGTAACAGACAAACGGCTGAAGAATGGACTAATAAGAACGATGACGCTACGCGCGGGAAAACGAAACGGGCCAGCGTTACAGGGACGGAAAGGTGATGATCAACGTAGTTATCAGTCAGAGTTCGATAGAATGAGACGAGACGGAAATTGCAAACTGCGGAAAGGAGAGGTAAAGAAATAGTTTATAGTCCGAGCTCGAGAAAATGAGACGAGATGGAAGTTGCAGACTGAGGAAAGGAGAGGTAAAGAAGTAGTCTATAGTCCGGGCGCGGGTACACGAGACGGGACAGAGGAAGGAACGTAAGCCGAGGAATTGCAGGGCCGAAGTGAGGGCCGGAGGAAAAGAAGGCAGAAACACGGTAATGACAGTAGGGTGTATTGTGTTTAAGAAATGGTTGATTTTGAGTGTCATTGTGCCAATGTGAAGGTTTGTGCTGTTTCATTCTTTGGTATTGTTGGAACTGGAGGAATGAAGTGTCCGATATTGATATTTACTTTATGCTGTCTTTACTTTATACTTTATGCTTTATGATGTGCATGGTTCGAACTAAAGGTGTAAAGTATCCTGTAGCGTGGGGCATATTGATGGTAGCTTTGTGCTGTTTCATTTCCTGCATTGTTCACATTGGAATAATGTCCCCTGCCGTCGGAAAGGTTAATATTTGCTTTGTACCGACTTATCATGTGTATTGCTCGAATTGAAGGAGTAAAGCGTCCTGTGCCGTTAGGGATAATGATGTTTGTTTTGTGCAGAATGCGTATTGCTCGAACTGGAACAGTTTAAGTGTTCTTTGTCGTTGGGGGAATTTATTTTTGTTTGTTCTATTTCATCGCGGGCATTACTTAACCCTCGCCCGTATAAGCGGGGTGTAGCAATGAGCCTGCGCGAATATTGAATTCGTCGCTGTGTCCGCGAGGAGATATTGATTTCGCCGCTGCGCCCGCGAGATATTGTAAGCAATGAGCCTGCGTGATTTTGTTGCTGCGACCGCTTTTTCGACGCTGCTGCACTTGACTACCGATGCAGAGCAATTAATCATACATGTTTGCCTCACCACTCCCAGGCCAGCCAACCCGTTTATCTTTTTGCAAGTTGACACAAGGCCCGCATAGAGACACGTGCCAGACGGCCAACCACGCACCGGCCACGCGCTCACACCCCGGCCTCATCCCCAAAAGCTTCTAGAACCTTCCATCGGACTCAGCCAATCACAACCCGCCACCACACAACACGTCACTTACTTCTTCACCATCACGTCACACTTCTACGTCACACCCGGGCCAGGTATAAAATTCGTAACCCCCAGACCCCGTCATGGATTCTGGATTTGCTAGCCGGCCCGCCATCGCCGACACCACTCTGCTCTGCTCTGCTCTCTCCCGACCGTGAGTTCCCGCTTCGTTTTTTTTTTTTTTTACTTTGCGAAGAGGTCCTGCCATTCAGCCTACACTGTACTTCTCCGCTTGATGCTACCTGCTTGAGGTTTTCCAAGCACAACTTCCGAACGGTTTGTTTAATCCAAATCGAAAACCTTATGTACCTTCTGGGGCATCCTTTCCGCACCTCATAATGAAAAATGTTTCTTTTGCGTTGCCATGGTAACGAGCTATGACGTCATAATAGGGGCCGTGTCAGCCGTTTTTGCGCGCCGACGGGGCCGGTTTACAACGGTCTCAGTTTTGTCTTAATCTAGGACGGTTGGAGTACACGAATAAAATGAAATAGATATTAGCTGCCCCTAAAAATGTATGTTGTATAAGATTATTTATAGATTTAATAGACTTATGCTCATTATCGGGATGATCGAGGGTGTAGACTGAAGTCATGAGCTACGGCGGGAAACACGTTACTTTTTGTCTTCGGAAATGCGATAAGAAATAGGTATCACAAAACAACCAGTACATTCAGTTTCCGTGAGGTGTAAGGAATACAATGACGTAAATTTGGCGCAGTTTATCGTTTATTTCATCAAAAGAGTACGCAATGCAGCCAACGCCTGACTTTTCCTCCGACGGGCGCAGCGGCTTTGGCCGCGGGACGATGAGTCTACAATACCAGGACATGTCTAAAATTAAATTTTGTGTTGGATATCAACTCGAAAAACGCTTTTAAGGCATCTAAGTTACGATTTTTAGCTAATCAGAGTTCATTCTAAGTCACTGGCTTGGATACAATCTTGGATGATGGCAATGGCAATCTTGGATGATGGAAGATGACCTTTATATGTCATTCGACAACATTACTTGTTAATTCAGATGCTACATTTGGGTTCATCATCTGTTATTATCTACAAAAATGTTTTTGCAGCTCCGTGAACGCATTTAAGCCGACGACCTCGCATGACAAGGACTGACCTAGTATGTCCTGGATCGGATTCAGTGGATAAAATACAGTCATGTGGGATACAGATAGACTCATAATTGACTGACAAACACTATCATATCCGTTTCGTTTCCTCATCACGTATTTTGTGGCGCTCATTTGCACTTAATCTCGAAAAGGAGCCACCTTCTGCCAATCCGCGACCTTTGGCCCGGTCTGGAAGGTCATCGGTTGACCTGAGACTTGAGATTAAACTGAGATACCAGTCGCGAGAGTTTATCACGCACAACACGACGGTTTTTTCCGAAACGCCCCAGAAGGCACGGTGCTGAAATGGCCGGGGGTCGTACCAACCACACCCCCCTATACGTTCGCCTTGTGCAGAAGGCCCTATACGGGCGAGGGTTAATGGCGAACGGGTTTGATCCTTCTCAAAATATCCTGCTGGAAACATTGGCTTAAATCCGCCCTACGCATATGGCCGACGAATGTGTCATCGGGCTGTTAGTGTGAGTCAGTGTCAGTGTAAGGGTTTGGCAAAAACCATCGAATTTCACAATTTCGAAACGCTCTAGCGCAAAAACCGCTAGTCGGACAAAACTAAAAACTGGAAACCTGACATCTCAGCCACAGATTACCCCACGGACCAAATTTCATCGCAGTCTGAGGCTATAGTGTGTTGCCCCTGGTCGATCTCACGTTAAATGCTCAAATAATGTTAATATGAGATCATTAGATTTTAATGTAATATTAGATCTTAATTAATTAATTAATATTAATTATTAATTAATATTAATATTAATTAAATTAATATTAAGATTAATATTAAGATTAATATTAAGATTAGATATTAATATTAATAATAGTTAATATTAGATCATCAAACTGCAGGAATTAAAGCGCTGGGCAAACAAAGTATATTCGAGATGATCTGAGGTCATTCAGAATCCCAGGTCAGAGTGAAAAGTAAAAATCTGGTTTTATGTACATATTTTTGCGCTCGTCTTTAACATGCAATATACGGGACGTAAAGACACCGAATAGTGCTTTCCACCTGTTTTTAAAGCTTGAGGTTCACATCAGTTCGACTTACAAAGCTATGATCTCAAATTTCCGAGGGCTTGCACTATATCGCGATGACCATAAAGAGGACTTCAAGAAACTGAGTTGATTTAAACGGCTGTAAACGTTTTCGAACACGAGGAAATGAACTCAAGGTCATCCTTTTTGTTTCTGATGTCATCTGAGGCCATTAAATCAAAAGTTGTAAGTTAACCTGGTGAACACAATAGTATGACAGTTCCTGATTCGTGTCCCTGGCGACTCCTGTCCCGACATTCGCCAGGGGCGAAACGTGTTCCGGAAACGGAGTGGGGCACCGGCTACTTTTCGAGCCATTTTTTCCATGGAACGCCATAGGACTAATGCTAAATTTCGCCAGTTAAGGGGGATACGGCACCCCAGTGCCCCCCCCCCTCTCCGCCGCCTAGGCCGAAATTGAACAATGTCGATTAATACTTCTTAAATATAACACGACTATAAAAATACAAAATGCGTGAAATCTTAATTTTAATTCAGTTTTCGAAGGACATATTTGACCCATTTTTCAAGTTCTGCAAACGCCAATGAACTACCGATCGATTAGCTCTCGATTTGTACCAATTTCATCAAAATTAGTCCGTAAACAGCAGACTTACAACAAGTAAAAAATATCCCTAAAAACAATCAAAAATAAAAAAAACCCTCCGATTTCGAGCACCTCATTCTCGAGTGTCGGGCATTTTTCCTAGTGACGTTGCGCTGAGGCGCCGGCGGGAGCGGGTATAGAGATGAACAAACACAGCGGCAGCTGGCAGGGAACATGTCAGTTCTAGAGGGCTGAGGTACTTGACCAACACCTAAAGAACTCGTGGCTGACCCTTGGTGATTACCGCAACGACTGTGGAACATCGCACCGCCCGGCACAGTGGCAAAAACGCTCTCGATCAAATTGGCCGTATTGTGGGCGTCGCTGGTCAACACACGACACCTTAGTCGTCCACACTCATGGAGGGCAGTGCCAAACCAAAGCAGCGCGCAACAGAATTCGTCCGTCGCAAGACCCGGATTCACCGACGTCGAGCATATCACCTTCCCAACAATAAAATTGACGGATTGGCGACCCAAAAAAGCGCCGAACAGCAGCTAAAAAACATTTGCAGATCACACAAAAAGGCAGAGAGCATCGAACAGCAGGCACGGGTTGCTCCGCGCTAGGACAGACCCGGTTCGCACTGCCGATTCACGTCCCACATGTATGATATATTGATGGGCGCGGGCCGCTGCGGTGTCTGCAGCAGCGCGCACAGGTCGCACAGCGCCCGGCTGTCGACAACTTGGTAGCGATCGCGCCAGGCCAGCAGCCGCTCGAATTTGTCCCGGCTGCTCATCAGCTCCTTCAGACGACGCGCCAGGTGGGCCGGGCTGATGAAGTCGGCCACGTGCAGGAACGAGCCGGGCGGCGTCAACCGGTCGATACTGCTCCCTGGAGGGTCCCAGCACGACCGGCACCATTCCCGTCAGTAACGGAAGCCAGAACTTCTCGGTGATGTAGTCGCGGCAGCGACTGTTTTCAAACGCCAAATAAAAGAAGTGGTCGCGCGCCATGACCGTGTAGCAGTCGTATGGGCCTTCGCTCCTTGGTGGGCACTTCAGACGAGGTCGTCCTTTGGGTGTCAGCTTTTTCAGCTTCTTGCAGGTGCCGTAGACGTCGATGTCGATGTGCTTGCTGAGCTCCTGGACGTACTCGTTACGGCCGGAGGTTGCATAGCAGTTGGTGAGCGCCCAGGCCGCCGGGCGAGTGCTGCAAGATAGGCGAATTTCTGTACGTGTCTTTGACTGCTTTACAAACTGCGGCACAGAATTGCTTCATTTTTTCCTAGGCTTGGCTGGCGGACTTACTTAAACCTCACTAAATTAGCTATATACCTACTACCTCACCATCCTTAAGCTGAGGCTGACTAGGTTTGACACACTATCCGACATTCAAGACGATGCTTTATGGTGGTGAGATATTTCTGAACCGTTCTTAAATGTTCTGCGTTATAGCGGACTTCCTTGGTGTTTAACCCACTCCCCGCTGGCGGTCGACGCCGATCACGCTCGACGGGGGAGGGACGGTTGAGCACCCTCCTCTAACTCACGAACGGTTGGTCGCACGTTAAAAATCAACACATCGTTGGAAAGCTCTTGACAAGTAGAGCTTGAAACTGGCCTCGCATTCAGTTTGGATAATATATAAACCATTTACGCCCTATATAATTTTTCCCACAGCCAACTGGATGAAGCCGGGATCTCAATGACTGATTAATAAAGTCTAGGTAAAGGTACCAATGAGCTGGTGAAGGTCTGCAGATGCCGATACGCGGGTAAATTCTTTGATTTGTTTAATATATACGCCGAAACGTTAAGTTAAACATACGGTGAATTTCGCGGCGGCTGCCGGCGGGCGCCGTGGCCGAACGCAGTATGAAATTAACGGGAACTAATTTTGGCATTTCTTTATTCTCGCGACTTAGGCCTTTTCATGTGATATTTTTTATCGCAGTGGTTCTTGTGATGGTCTGTCATGCTGAGATTTTAGAAATATTCCTTAGTTGTCAATTTACACAATGAATGGAGCTTTATTCGCTAGAGTCTGTTTATTTCCGAAATATGCAATTTTTGAAAATAACTGAACTTCCAGGTATCCCTCGCAACTGTTCAAGCCAGTTCCACAATTTTCAGCTTGTTCCAAGTAATCCATCGCCGATTCTGAAGGCGATGCATTTTGGCTCATGACAGTTATTCGTGACCTGACTTCAATTCAATGGCTGGAAGCCATTAGTATTTTGCCCACTGGCGGGAAATGAACGTCTGCACCACCCCACACTTAGAATGCTACAAAAAATCCCGTGAAATTTCGAAAAAACGACGTGTCTTAAAAATGGGACTCACCTCACGTCAATGATGCAGAAAACTTGGAAAAATCTGGCATAGTTAATTTGTTGGATTCATCAAAATCTCCAATTCCTGAAAGTTTTATTGTGATATCATGTCACGCGAAAAAGTTACAAGGTGCTAAACTTTTTGGGGCGTAAGTCCACATGACCTGAACTAAGTCAGACATCTGACTTGACCTGAGGTCAGAACTTGAATGCAAGGTGTAAAAATCATCAAGCAATGACAAACGTATACAAAGTCTCCAGTCGTTGCTTTCCTTCGTTCTCTCGCAATCTTGGAAAAGCTCAGTGGGGGCGGACAATTCGCCCGCCAGTCGGAACGGGTTCTCCTTAGTTCCCTATGGGTGGCTTCAGGAGGCCAATCCGTTCTTTTTTGCTTGCCATTTCCAAATTTTTTGAAGCAGCTCCATCAGACTTGGTTCCTTTTCCTAATCATCCTTTTTCAAATTTAGTAGTTTTACTCTACCCAAGGGTGGATTTTTTGGGGGGATCTGTGTCGTTTTTGGAAACATTACCATGAAAATGAGGCTTCTCTGTGACTTTTCAAGCGAACTTTTGTTGTCATTTTCGCCGATTTTAGGACATTGACCTGGCCTGGGAGGCCACTAGTTAACACAAAGCCTTATACCGGACACGACTGGCTTGGTCTCATGGTGGGCAACAAGTTCGTTTTTATTGTGCGGTTCTAACTGAGTCAGGAATGAAACGGCGAAAGGGATGATCCCCTCGCCTGAAACGTTAGTAGAAAAACTTCGCCCGACGGCGGGGGTGGGGTCGTTTTAGCACCCCTCTGCGTTTTTGCTTGAATGAATTTCTAGTGACTAAAGATAGAGCGCTGATATGCTTGTAGCTGAGTTTTTCACATTTACTCATCTTGAGTAAAATCTAAAGAGCTTTTTCATGCAACAGGTCATGACATGACACTTTTTTGTCACGGGCGTGTCAGTAGTGCTTTTTCGAAAAATATACTTCATTTGTTGAAAGCTGGGTATCACCATGTTGTGTTAGATTCTCTTTTCATGAATGTATTCCATTCAGGTGTCAGTGATCTGGATTTAGGGAGGGTCAGGTCATCATAGATCAAGCTAGGTGAAACCCGCATATCAACCATTGACGTCAAGCGCCACTGTAGTTTTATATACGGGATAAGTGATACCTCCGCGTTAAAACATGCTTTATTACGAACCAATACGGTAACATTAATCTGACGAGCCACGTTTCACCTGTTGTTGGACCAATTTGTACGTAAGATCACACTTGGTTCGGGAAATTCGAAAACAGACAAGCAGGTATTAATGGCATTGTTCGGCTATGCTGGCTGATGCAGGCGTGCTGTCTTCGCATTT
The DNA here is from genome assembly GCA_030062745.1 of Capitulum mitella. NCBI lineage: Eukaryota > Metazoa > Arthropoda > Thecostraca > Pollicipedomorpha > Pollicipedidae > Capitulum > Capitulum mitella. Next base: position 144,230 of record CP099841.1, on the reverse strand, counting down.
AGTCATTCATCAGTTCACTTTGCTTATATTGGCATGAAAGTACACCGCTTTTCCCAAGGCTAAAGAAGGACAAAATCAGGTCAAAGAGAGTCAAACAATAACGGCCGAAATCCATTGAATCCTAGGTGTATACAATACTATGCACAAGCCACGTACGGTACACTTGTGAAATTAGCTCAGTCGGCGTAACCATTTCCTGTATAAATACATGCACGCCCGTAGCGGTAACTTGAGAAACTATCGCGGCCGTCATTATGATATACTAAGGTAGGCCATATACCCGCCTAACTGCGCACCAAACTTAGTGGCTGTAGCTCGAGTGGTTTTCGACATGGAGCAGTGTCCATAAAACGACATGAGCGCCCCTGGCGATAACCTAGACAACCAGGGCGGTCGCGAAACCCCAAGCAGGCAACTCCTCCCGGCCTGAAGGGAACCTGTATACTAAATTTGGCACGCGTGTCGTTGTTCCTTTGACCTGTGACCCGACAAAAGTGTGGTAGAACTATCACGCTAAGCATTGAAAATTTCAGCTGGACGACATTTTCGTAGCCTGAGAGGTCACCCCTTGATCTAGACCAAAAACATAAACATGAAAAAAATGTTGTTGAAAATAAATGTTGAAAAAGTTCAGTAGTTCTCAATTTACCTTTTGATGGAGCTTTATTCGCAAGAGCCCATTTATTGCCCAGAATTTGCAATTTTGGAAACTTTTGAAATTCTTGGTATTATTTACAGCTGTGCTATCCAGTTCTGCCATTTTCTACCCGATCTGAGTCATTCATCGCCGATACTGATGACAGTGCATTTTGACTCAGAACAGTAATTCGTGAACTGGCCTCAGGTCAGTGGTATGAGGTTATTGAATCTTCGCCCATTGACGGAAACTGGATGTCGCCACATTCGAATTGTTACAAAAAGTTCTGTTATTTTTGGAAAAAAAAACGCAAAATGTGTTGAAAATGGGTTTGGCCTTAGGTCAGTGGCCCAGAGATTTTCCAAAAATCCGAGATAGCAAATTCGTTCCAGTTATCGAAGTCTCTAACCAATGAAAGTTTTATGATGATATCATGTTTTGCGAAAAGTTACACGGCGCTTAACTCTTCCGGACATAGGTCCACTTGGCTTTACCAATGTCGCACAGCTTGCTTGACCTGAGGTCAAAAATTTGATAAAAGGTGTAAAAATGATCGAGCAAATGTTACACAAAGCTCGGTTGTGCTACGTTTCTTTCTTCACCCGCAATCCAGGAAAAAACCTCAGGGGACAGGCAACTGCCTCCCCCCCACTCGGGGACGGGTTAATGATTTTTAACCCGGCAGTGAACGTACTGAGGTTTCTCCGGACCGGCGTCGATCAATGTGGCGACCTCGCTGCTCCGAAGAGGCTCAGGGTGAGCCGACTAGACTGGCCGGAGGGGTTGACTGGGATGTTGAGCACGCTGTTTGAAGTTACGTTGTAATGAGTTGCTGCGATGGTACTGTCCTCATGGAAAAAAACGGCCTGCGGATGATTCTCATTTCAGGCCGGTGAACAAAGCGTTGGTTGCGAAATTCGACAAGTTTACTGTCTGATGTGACGGTATAGTTCACAACCAGGTTAAGCAATGTGATGTTGGACAGTTGGGTGATGTCATTCACATGGGAAGTGGAAGCAGTCTGCGGGATGTACTTTTCAGAAGAGTGTGAAGTGCCAGTTTGTCAGCATTTGTCGATGTGTGTGTGCGTTTGGTAAGAAGCCCGTTTAGTGCCGCACGTGGCGATGCCTGTGGACTTCCTTTCGTCCAAAATCCTCTGAGTGATCAACTGTAGCGATGATGGCGGCGTCTGTTTGATAACTCAAATACAGTGGTAGTGAAAAAACGGCACCGCCTGTTAGATGACAAATAGCGCAACCAACCCAGTTTTTGCTGGATAACTTCTATACCGTTACAGTCAGCCCAACCAAATTTTCGGCACTTGCTAGTCAGTGTTGAATATTTTGTAATCAAAACCATTCCCATACTAGTTTTAGTTATATGGGATATGACGTCCTAAATTAAACTTTTCATGCATGCTTTTACCTCTTCAGGCGGTGGCGCGAAGATGCTTCGTTTTTCGTTTTTGTTTTTGATAATATTCGTGAAGATAATTCATGAATTATTTGTATGTATATAGGGCGTGATTCCTAAAAGGATATAAAATCGTGACATGCCAGCATTAGAGGACATGCTAAGTCACATGCATGATGATAATTGGACTGATTCACATTGTGGATGATAGAAGTGGTTGCCGCTGACGTTCCCCATCGTTGAAGCCAATCCATGTGGCTAAGAGGTGGATCCACCTCTTAACAAGATTAGCCAAAAGCATCGTGAGGTCAAGTCAGGTCACGTCAGAGGCAGATGCCAAAACAAAATGAAATACAACATTGTCTGTGGAAGACTGCTCAATAGCAGCAGAGAGCCATTATTAGTCCTGCTCAGAAAATGAAAAATGACTATCTGTCCTGACCTTGCTTGATTTTGACCCGATCAAAAGCGGTGTTTGTCATCTCAGTACTTCACGCAGATAAGAATCCCAGCGAGTTATTATTGCTTTTGGACAGGAAGGGTAATGCGACGTTATCTGACCTGACCAAGGCTAACCCTGACTGGATGATAGCAGGTAATGCACAACTGATTATCAGAACGTTTTACTTCCCTCCTTTTTGTCACATGGGTCAAAACGTCTGCGGGTAAGTATCTATCTTTGCTATGTATATAAGACCAGTACTTCACCTGGCCTAGTATGACCCTGTCTCCAAATTTTTAGCATTTTGGCATGCTTGTGATGTAAGAGATCGTGATCTTTCCTTTGATACCAAGTTGAAGGCTCTAAGACCAATATTGCCGATGATATAATGCACATACCGATGCAGTTTTTCCGACGTCGTGTTATGCGTTTTATTTGACCTGTGACGTCATAAATCATGTAACCAAGGCTAACATAGTATTTTCTGAACCGCAAGACCCAGGGCTGTCGATTGGCGAATATAGATTGGCTCAGATCCCAGGGTTGGATTCCCAGATAACAGGGGATTTCTGTTTGCTGATGTGACATAGGATGATAACCACGCTTTCCAGAAAAATCCCACTGGTTTTGAAATGTTTCTTGAAGAGGAAAAGAAAATCACCATGAAGTGTGAGAAAATAAGAATAAAACTACGGTGTCATGAACTTTAGGCGTGAGGTGAGCAATTATTAATTTCCATTGACATCAGACCTGTCACTTAACGTTGAGCGTTTCGGGTGACGTGTTCGCCCACACCCTTTGGTGTTTCGGGGACCCTGGCAGATGATGATGTCTTACCCCCTCGCGCTCCCCTATTTCTCTCTACTACTCCCCCTATTTCTATCTGTTTCTCCTTTTCCCATCCCTCTTCCTCGCTTCCTCCTTCTCTCACTCCCCCCCCCCGCCTTCCTCACCGGTTCTCGAACGGCGTTATGGTGCCGGCCTGCCTGCCTGGCTCGGCGTGTCCGTGGTCGTGGATCACATCCGCCTCCCGGTGGTAAGATATGATTAACGTGAAGAAATCGTCCAGCAGGCGACGGACGGGGGCTCGTAGGTGCGTCGGCGGCTCGCGCAGGAAAAACACGAAATGCTGGCCATGCCGCCGCGCCGCCGCCGCCGGCAGCCCGTCCATCTTCAGCGTGTGGCCGTGGAAGATGACGGCGTCGGCGGCGGCAAGCAGGCTGCGGTTGGCGGTGCTCCGACACTTGGTGACGGGGCAGCCGCGGAACGGCACCACCACCGTCATATCGCCGGCCTTGTTCCAGAAGAGGACGAGCGGCGGCCCGCGGGCGGGCGCGGCCTGCTCCCTGCCCCAGGACGAGTTGGCGATGGCCGCCAGCCGTCCCAGGTCCAGGTAGGAGATCCTCCGGCGGGTGGCCAGCATCGTCAGCAAGCTGAACAGGGAAAAGACGAACAGTGCTCTGGGCCAGTTTCTTCGGGAGAGCGGCCTGCAACATGCAAAATGTGGGGTTTTACTGCTAAGGGGAAAGCAGGAACGATTTTCCAACGTTTCCTTTTCTTCAGTTTCAATTCTTCAATTTTCTTCCTTAGCCTTTTCTTCAATTTTCCCCGAGCATCTTACAAACGCTGGTAAAGCTGACCAGCAAAAGCACGTAGCTTGCCACCTGCCGAATACCTTTCCGACAGAAGCAGAACATCTCCCGATATAGATAGCACAAACAGCCTGCTGTGAATCAATTAGCCAGTCTACGGTGACTGTTAACCCGCCCCCGACTGAGGGGGGCAGTTTACCCCTGTGGTTTTTCTGGGATTACGAGAGAACAAAGACACACAGAGCCACGAAACTTTGTGTAACTTTTGCTCCATCATTTTTACACTTTGTGTCAAAGTTTTGACCTCAGGTCAGGTCAGGTACCTTACCTAAGTCGGGTCAAACGGACCTATGTCTAAAAAAGTTCAGCGACCTGTAACTTTTTCGGAAAACAAGACATCACAATAATACTTTAAAGGATTAGTGACCTTTACAGATGTCACAAATCTGCTGTCTCAGATTTTTCGGAATTTTCCGGGTCATTGACCTAAGGTCAAGTCCATTTTTAAGACATGTCGTCGTCTTTTTCGGAAATTGACGAAATATTTCATAACATTCTTAGTGTGGAGTGAGGCAGACATCTAGTGACTGTCATTGGGAAAAGCATGAATGACTTCCAGCCTTTGAGCGGAGGTCAGGTCACGAATAACTGTTGCGAGCCAAAATGTACCACCGTTAAAATCAGAGACAAATTACTCAGAATGGGTAGGAAATGGCAGAACTGACTTGAACAGACGTAATTAATATCAGGAACCTCAAAAAGTTAAAAAATGCATATTTTGGAAATAAACTGGCTGTCGCGAATAAAGCTCCGCCAGTTGTGTAGATTGCTAACTAGTGAATTTTTCCAAAATTTAAGCATGAAAAACCATCACAAGGACCAATAAGATCAATAAAATATATATGGATAGGCTTTTTCGCAAAAATAAAGTAACGTTAAAATTAGTTCCGGTTAATTTCTTACTGCGTACGGCTGCGGCACACGCTGACAACCGGCGAGAAAATTGCCGTGTCTTTAACTCAACGTTTCAGCGTACAAATTGAAGAAATCCAAGAAATCAGATGTGTATCGGCATTTGCGGACCTTTACTTGTGCGCTGGTGCCTTTACCTATGCGTTATTAGTCACAGACCTTGAGATTCAGGCCGCTTCTCGGTGTCATGCAGTCGGCTGTGAGAAAACATATATGGGACGTACATTGCTTACATATTATCTAAAACCGAAAATGAGACCAGTTTCGAGGTCTACTCGTAACAGGCTTTCCAACGGTATGATCGTGCGACCAACCGTTCGTGAGTTAGAGGGGGCCGGCCAACTGCCCCCCAATCGAGCATGATCGTGGCCGACCGACGGTCGTGCGCGGGTTAACTTAGCTGGTGCAGCGCTGGTGTTTCCGTGTTGTCAAGTCTTTTCGAGTCCCCTCGGTGCTCATCATCCGGTCCGAGTGTCAGCTAGCAGCTGGCCAATACAGGATCATGACGACGATTACCACACGGCCGAGTCGGGCCTTGGACGGTACGTTAGCTTTCTTTCGGACAGGATTGTTAGGGTAACCTCCCCCTCAGGCCTTCGTAAGTTTTCCCGAAGTTACTGCTCTGACCATTCTGGAATTTACAAAGCTTAGTTTGGAGCGTGTGCGTATATCCCCTCAACATCCCAAATCAATACTAGGACCGGGCACCGACCGACGACCTGTTTTTGAGGGCATGTTATGGAAAAATGACAAGGCGGCAACGTTTGTCATCAGCTAGCAATCGTTTGTGGTCCTTTACAGTCCTCAGCTGCACTTAATGTAATGCACGGATGTCACATATCATATAAGTGACCTCTTGGTCATTAATGCAATGTTGCTGACATTTTCAATCTTTAATTGACCCCGCAGGGATCATGGTATAATCAGAAATGCTGATTTATAACTTTTATTCTTTGTCGGAAGTCCTTTCGTCAAAAATCTAGTCTAACGTAAAAAGTCAAAAGTCTCCCAAAAGCGCCCTATACGTAAGGTCCCATAGAATCCAACGAAAACCAGAATCCACTAACATGACTTTCGTGGAAATTGCGGTGGATGAATGGGTGAATCACAACTGCGATGGTGAATCGCAACCTGGCATACCTCTAGAGACTCAGTTCAGAAAAATACGATCCTTGCGGTCCACGAACATGCATATCTCTTGCTAAACGACGAACACTCAAGTGCTGGCTACAACATGTATAATGAGGACAGAGTGAGACAGAGAAAATAATATCAGTTGGCAATGGACTATTTGTTCAAGCCTAGCCGGACGGGAGGTATTTTCACTTGCACCGATGATGAGAGGAGGTAGGTATCACCCTCGCCATTTGGTCACTTACTGAGCTAGCGTCACGGGTCAAAGAGCAATCGATAACGGTGTGTCCAAGGAATCCGGCCGTACCCCGTTCGACCTCGTCAGTTGAACTAGTGACGTTCCAGGGCAGGTCGAACTTTATACTTGGTAATTACAGGCCAATTTTCCGGACTTAGAAATGGAACGTTTTGGAAAAAATAGACCTGCAATCTCCTCCTTCACCATATTCAGTGTCAAACATTGGTATGAAATGTTTCAAGGTAAAAAAGATCATCTTACGTCACTGACACGGTGTGATCTTTTAAAGGCCATTGCCTTATATAAAGTGTTCTGTTTCTATGTAGACTAACATTGTGCACCGATTTCATGCACGTTATCTGCCGTTTATGCATACCTATTGCGTTAAAATAGTACCTTCAGCGGAAAAACCGCTCTGTGAGCCTCCAGTAACGACGCCATAGCTCTGTGACCAGAGATGACCTATGGCCACTCTGCTTTTGAAAGCATGCGCAATGAAGGTATTGTCAGCTATGCTAAATTTCTTGGTGCTGCCGTGTGCTGTATTGTCGTGGTCACGCAAACATTGCTTGCGGGATGAAATCCGCACCCTCGTCCAGCGAGGGTTAACCAGCATCCAGTCGACACCCTGACATGGTCGGCCGGAGCACGGAGGGTGTTTCGACTGTCCCCGCTCTATTTCGCGAACGGATCGTCGGCGTAAAACAAAGCTTATATCACCGGAAAGCTCGCGATGAGTACGTTCTACATCACGCATTTTTTGAAATTGTCAAAATAATATTACTGTTTGGCTTGTACATATGTGAACAACGAAAATTTATAAGAAGGGCTCTAGCTCCACTCTTAATCAAGGTGGAGCAATTCTGTGAGGGCCAACGAAAAGCTAATAGAATGAGCGTTACATTGGCATATAATCTAGAACATGCCTAAAATCACATATCGCATCAGGTGACCCGACATAATGCAATCTTTCACTTTACTATATTTGTGAAGTTTATGAACATCGCTGACGAACTGTTGTCGATATATGCTTTCAAAACAGTAGAAATGATTTACACGAAAATCTGTTAAATAGCAACGGACCAGAACGCCAATGCCCCATCTGACCTGACCTAACATTCAGCCATATTTACAGCTTTACTACGTGTTCTGTCACGTGATCTGTAACTTCTATTTTTTATTACATTATTGTTATTATGTGGTGACTACGTGATCAATAACAATACAAAGAAAAGGGTAACGAATATGTCTGGAACGAAACTTTTGGGTTCTACAACCGTGATCAATGGGGTGCTACATGAAGTCTATCATAAGACCTGACCTGACTTGGGATCATAACATGATTTGAAGGACACTTCTTTTTATGCCTAGGTCTACTATTGACTCATGAAATGAACCAGTGAGATCAAACTGGACATCTGGATCTGAACTCATATTCTACCAGGGTGACTTAGCAGACCCCAGATGAACTAAGGCGTTTTTCGCACTAATTTCACTGAATTTTCTCAGTATTGATTCGTCTGGATGCAGTTTTAACTGCAAAATAGACTTCAGTGTTTCTTTTTACCTGACTTTTACCTTTTGCCTATTTTTACCTGAAAATGTCGTCAAAACGGGAGTTTAGACTGTTTTTTGATAGTTTACCCCAAATGTGGCCTGACCTGACCCCATGACCCTTCATAAGGGTCAACACTATTTGTCGTGTTTAGTGGCTTCCTTGAGCCAAAATTGCATATGAGGCAGCAGGAATACATTTCGGATTCTAACGCGGTGACCTCGCATGACCTGGGCGAACCAAAGGTTATGTTGTGAGAACATAGGTTAGAAGTGCCGTAATGCAATTTTGCACTGCGAAATAAACTTTATTGCTTATTTTTGCCCCTAAAACGAGGTTTCAGACTCCTTTTTGCGAGCTTACCGCAATGTGACCTGACCTCACGTCATGATCTTTCATGCGTTTCAACACCATTTGTCGCGTTTAGTGACTTATTGCGCCCAGAAACGTATTTCAGACACCAACAAGCCGAAGAAATGGTTTAAAACCGCTCAATATAGTAAAAAGGGAGGGGGAATTAAGCTGGCATTGGCCATTTACCCTGACCTTGACAGCTTTCACATAACACCATGCTTAGGAGTGTTCTCGACAAATCTTTGCAAGTTTTTTTGTCGATCGATGGATTGGCGTGGTTTGTAGAAGACCAAAAACGTCGGAGGTTGACCTATTTTACTTGGCCTAGGTCAGTGACCTGTCATGACCGGTAGATGAAAATTCTACAGGATATGCAATGATGTAAGACAAGATACTGGAAATTTCAGTGCGTTGCGCCAGATGCATTATTTTTGATCACCCAAATCCATTGGGGACATCAAAGCGTCCCCCCAATTCGGCGACGATTAAGTGTTTCACTCTATACCTATTCCAGCCTCCAGCAGACCTGCATGCGTAAGGCGGCTGACAGATCGTTGTCAATGCCTATTCGTGTGTACGTGACAGGGGTGTCGATCTGTATTCTTTAGCGGAACCCATAACCCCTTAATGTGCATCTTGACCACGATGAATTTATTTTTTATATCTTTTTTGTATACCTGGTTCCTGACCCCACCCCAAAGATTTTCCCCCTGGATTTGACAAGGGAAGCATAGTTTATTATTCGGTAAGCGATTGAGGAAAAATAAAAATGATAATCGCCGTCGGTCAAAATAAATTGGACCAAATCCATTTGAGAAGGTGAAATCTGGGGGAGATGAGGTCGTCGGGCCCCAGCTCGGCCTCCCAATCATTTACACAAAATGACACCCATGGTGCGTGAGGTGGTTACCCACAGGCGGGTGCGCGTGCGAATACGTGAGCCTGAGCTCCCTCATCACTGGCAGGTCCTAACCAGCCCATCTCTCCCCACTTACATGGTCGCGTGGCGACGGCGTCCGACCGGATCGTACCAAGGCCACACCGACACTCGGGCGGCCTCTTTTGTGTTGCCATCGACGCGGCGCTCAGCTAACTATGTGACGTCACGCCTGGTCAGCACCGCGGCCGGCGACCAGGCTCCGGTTTAGTTGGTGCCCCTCCGCGCGTAGCGTGGTCGGATTTCATGGCTACTCTGTCCAGGAAGTCCTCTTGGAAACACGACGCTAAATTCCTAAAGAGGAGGTCCCTTTTGGCCTTTAAAGAGGGGACTTGCCGGCTTGAAGAGAGCCTAGTGCGTCCTGTGAAGAGCCCGCCTACTAGGCTGATCCAGATAGATATGGCTGATACCCACAGACAGGGCTCCCTTTGACGTGATCTGAGGAGGAAGCCATGCGAATGTCCAAGACTGTCCAAGATCCATATCTGTCCAAGAAAATTCTGATAAAAAATTTACGCGAGCTGCCGGTGTGCAAACAGCCAGGGCTACCTGCATTCCTCGTTTTTCTTTATGAAGCTGACTTACAATCCTGGCTGAAGGAGGCAGATAGGATGAAATGAACATGACTTCCAATTTTTTAGGCCTGTAGCGCTGGGCCATAAGGCGGAATGCATGGAATGACATGCCATAAACAGACGCCCCCCCCCCACCCATCCTGACCCCCTGCGCTTTTTCGTCTCGCACCTACGCTGTTGTTTACAGATAAAGTAGCTTACAATTAGGCCATTAGGTGTGGTGGCTTCTAAAACCAAAATGGATAACTGTTTTTTTTACATGTGTGATGCATCTTGCGTAGGCTTCTCAATATCAAATTTGTGCGGAATACTGTTCTTAAAAAAAATGGTCACTGTTAGCAGCTTCTTCACAATCTGGCATCTCTTTAGGTTAATGGACAGCCATATGACAACAAACGTGGTGCGTCTTCATGGGCCATCAAGCAAAATAAGACTGGCAGCATTGAAAGGGAAGTCTGTGTGGCGTAACATGATAAATGACACGTATGGCTGGGAATGCATTCATTTTACACAAATGCATATGGTTTGTTAAATGATGGAGGGAAGTAGAATATAACAATAACAACATATTTGCTGCAATGCAGTTATGTTACAAGCCAATGATATGGGGACAAGAAGTGCTTGAACCACGTGCACATCATGAATGCCAGTTTGTAATTTGCGTATGCTGTGAAATAGTTAGGGTTATCTGCAAATCATTAGATCTGTTTCTAGTCTGCAGTGCTATAAGGTAGTTGTGAGCCTTCCATAAGGGTCATGTCGTACCTATATGTCTGGGGTGCATGAGCAGCCCCAGTAATCTCAAAATTGAGCATTGTGCCTGTGGGCAATGCATGAGAAAATGGACCTAAAAGCTGGCTGAGCACTCGAAGCAGTTTTATAAAACTGCATTTATGGGTCATCCGCAATTCATAACATACTGAAGAACTTTTAGTCTAGTCGTTTTGTTTGTGCTGACAAATGGTGGCATAATGTATTGTTCTGATTGAATATAATCATAGCATTAAAATTGTTTCCAATATGATGCATTCCACTTTTCACTAAGAAGTCCATAATGATTGGTCTAACCAGTAGCAATCTTGCTCCACTTGAAATGCATGCAATATGGATATGAATTAAATTAATGTATGCAGTATGGATAATTAACACATTAATGAATGTGTCGAACTGAATAGGATATGCAAAATACAAAAACCTAGCTAGCCATGGTGTTGAGTAGCCATCAAAACGACAATTTTGTGCCATGCTTGGAATTTAATTTATACCTGGAGTATCAAGCAACATTTGGTTTTCTAACATTTTTTGGCAGTTGCTTGCAATATGATGCCCATTTTGTTCCGAGAAATAAGAGCTATGTCCAACCGATTGTCGATTGGGAAGCCGAAAAATCTTGGAAAAGTCGGAATTTGGATTCAGACAACCAACACTAATAAGGACCATCTGTCCTTCTCTAAAGAGATCTTATATGGCCCTGCAGAAAGACCACTGCGGACCTGTAGAGGCGCGTTCCAAAGACGCCCCATTCCGGCTTGTGAAGGGTTCCTATGTGGCCCAAAGAGGGCCTCCTGCTGGTCTGTGAAGAGACCGCCTAAGGACTTGTAGATAGGTCTTTGTTGGCCACTAAAGGGTGGCTGGTTAGCCTATAAATGGCACGTGCTGGCATTTCGATATTCGTTTATTCTTTTATTCCATATTCGTTATACGATCGTGTGCGGCACTTGGTTATTCGTTCCCGGCTACTGTTCGCCTTGCGTTGTTCATTTTCCCATCGCAGGCTTATCCAAGTCGAGAGTCTTCCAGTTTGCTGCGCCGTGTCCGCTTTTTTTTCATTCCGCATTTCTCCACGACAGAGTCCGTTTCCTTCAAGCTCTACACATGACTTTGGAACACGTATATCCGCCCTGTCTTGTGGGCCGTAATCAGGTCACTTGGCTTTTCCAAAGTCATATCGGCAAATGTTCTTAAACATCGCCAGTACGGTGGGCAGGATGCAACCCCCTGAGGTTTTTCGCCAGTTGGTAGTTGATGAATGACCTTGAACTTTGACGTGATCCGTGACCCCAGTACATTTTACATGTATTGGGGTCATATGATCGCAGGCTATCGGTTGCAGTCTTGATAGGCGTAAACGGTCTATTGGGTATGGAGTTGTGGGGTAGGGACGTTTAACCCTCCACCCAGCAAGTCGAAGGTGACGTCACAGTCCGGCAACTGCTAGGCTGGCCCTGGCCAGCGTGAGGGGAGCCAGTTGACGTACTCCATCGGGGTTTTTTTTCCGGAACCGCAAAAAACGGGACGGGGTAGCGCGCCGAGGTTGTTACTACGTTCAGGACATTTCGAAACAGATCAAGTCCGGGTCATGTCAGATCATTGGTCTATCACGCCGTTTCTGGACATCTGCAAGGCCAATTAGCCGGAAACGTAGGGAAATCGCAAATGTCCGAAAGTAAATGACACCCAAGAGGCAAGTTCGGGTCAAACTGTGTGTGAAGAGACCACACCAATGGGTTCCATTAACTCCGTGGCTATTTTGAACTTATCCGCGGCTAATGACCCCGGATGACCTATGATGGCCTTTTTAACCTCAGGTATTCTCTAGAGTATTTTGAGGCACTGATTTCGAATTTTGCATCTTCCTGCCGACGGCCGCCCCCTGAACAACTTGCTGGCCAACTTCCAGGAGATGCGGGAGTACAGAAAACGCGGAAGTACAGAAAACCCTGCAAACTCGCGGATTTTGATTGTAATTGATGTCGAATTTTTGAGGTCATCTGCGAAAGTCCGGAAGACTTTCCTTATGATTTCGATTATGTTTCGCTGTTCTTCCTTGAGGGCGTCTCTTAACCCTATTCCCGGTGAGCTAGACGGTATGGCCGATTCCCGGCAGGAAGGTGGATTCGCCGCCCCTGAGATCTCGAGAGCTACACGTGCGATTTCATCGCAACAAGCGGCAATCCATTTGTCAAGACGTGAACTGCATTTTTACAAAAAACTTCTAAAATTTTGCAGGAAGTTGATATGGGGGCAAAAATTCAAAATTAGGGATATTTTGGACTTGCTATAATCCTAAAAAGATCTTTAAAGATCGATTTTGATGAAATTGACATAAATTGAGAGATTTTGAATGGGACTTTTACCATGGCTCGATACATTTGAGATTTTGTGAAAATCCATAGACGTCTACAGGGTTTTAAAAACAAGAGGATTATTTTTACGGAAAACGAATTAAAAAGTTAAAAACTAATTTTTAGCTTTTGCTAGTCATGGTATGCTCAAGTACAAATCGCATGACAATGTCTGTATAATATTAGCATAGGCGGCGCCAGGGACATGAAAAAGAGGAACCGCCATGGTCGCATGCTCTTCAGATCAGATTACGATCTTTGACCTTAAATGACCTTCAGTGACCTTAGAGTTATTTGAAATGATCTTGTGTGCATTTCATGTTATTTGGAAACCTTTTCAGTGATTTGAATTCACTCTATTTCTGAAATTCCATCTTGCAGCTGTTTTGATGTAGGGCCCGCGCTTTGACATTTTAGGTCATAGCTCCGTGACCCGACCTGATATCAAGCTGAAACACGGCGCACAAGTAGGGGGCACCCTTCTACGTCACATACATTCTGGGTTACGCATTTGAGAAAATATTGCCAAAATTATTACTATGAAACCAAATTTTGATTTTTGATCTTGGTCTGACCTTGTAAAGCGACCTCAGATGACCAAAATAGTATTTGTATATTGTCCAACTATTTACCTATACATCCATGTAAAGTTTTAAGTTGTATCTTAAAAACGTTATTTTTGGGAATTTTTTTCCTTTTACCCTCAACAGGGTCAAAAATGGTCTGAAGGCTGAACTTTTGTGCCTTCCCCACCTGTGTTTCTTGCAAATCTCGAGAACATATAGGAGCTGGTCGCGGCTCGTTTGTGACATTGTTGACAGTTCAATAGCCCATTGATTGACCCCAACAATCGAAAGTGGGCCTGAAATTTTTAAAGTTTGAAACGTTCTAAGTCAAACCTGACGAACGGTTGTCTCCGACAAATGGGAACTTTGCGAATGGACTAGCGTTCTACGTAGGATTATATTTTGAACGAAATAAGCTATCATTCGGGCGTAAGTGATGGATGTACCAAGACCAAAGCCAGGGTAAGTAAGGGTCAAGGCTATAAAAGACCAAGGTCAACCAGTTTGTGACCTCATCCAGATTTGCTTTGCAATATGTCGGTTTGTATGGAATATGGATTGAACGACCTTAACAAAAACATGTGTGCGCACATGTTTTTGATATGATATGACATGATATGATATGACACATGATACGCTTTTATGCACCGAGTTCAGTAAGGGTTAAGGTCATCAAAGCCCGAGGTTAACTATTTTGTGACCTGGTCCAGATTTGCTTGACAACATGTCGAGTTTTATGAGGTATGCATTCAAAGACCATAATAAGAACATGTTTGGTACATTAATACGTTTATATATACCAGGGTCAATGCAGGTTAAGGTCGATAACTATTCTGTGACCTGGCCCAGACTTGCCTTGTGAAATATCGATGCGCATGAAAATGTATTCAAAGGTCCTAATAAAAATACCTTTAGCACAGTGAAATGCATATGCATATATATATATATATATATATATATATATATATATATATATATATATATATATACGAAAAGAAGTGAAGCGAGGTCATTGACATTAGATGAAGTTTTTGGCCCAAAGTAAGTTTTATGTCAACTGTTTGTGCTAAAGTCGTTATGAGCCCAACTACACGTTTGTTATAACACATAATATATATATATATTACATATATAATAACACATAATATATATATATATTTTATAATATATATATATATTATGCGTTAGAACAAACATATCGTGTAGTTGGGCTCATAACGACTTTAGCACAAACAGTTGACGTAAAACTTACTTTGGGTCAAAAACTTCATCTAATGCCAGTGGCCTCGCTTCACTTCTTTTTGTCTTGCAAAGGTCAGTAAACGCTTAAAGTGATCAAATATATTTATGTTGGCTATCTTCACTGAAAATACGCCATCAGCTGCGTTCAGCGCCATTATTTACACTCAACCTACACCAGTATCCTGTGCTGTTCGAAATCTGATCTGCAAAAAATGAAAAAATGACGCCATTGTTCAATGACCTAACGTGACCTGGATCCAAAATCCACAGTCAAGGCGCCAAATGAACGAAAATTGCCGTTTTTCATGTTTTAGCGATCAGGCACGCACCCTTTTCTCGTTTCGTTCGAAAAGCCTCTCGGCCCGTACAGACGGATTGTCTGTGCGGGCCGAGAGAGTGTCCAAAGTTGACATGTTCGATCCCGTTTGACCTTAGAGATATTGACCTAGAGTCATGAAACCCACAGAATCTGATGTTTCTAGCTCTCTCTGTTTTCGAGATCGGAAGGCGGGACAATTTGGTGTACACTTCCAGTGCGTTTTAGAGAGAAACACCCTTCCACTACGCTTGTTGACCTGTGGTTTTCGTTAGCAACGATTTCTTTGATTTTGCTAATCAGGTTATGGTTTTGGAGACTGTTATAGTTGCCTCACCGTCTCTTGTTGCCAAGATTTGCGAACATTCCGGCTCGCCCGCAGGGATTGACTTACTCGAGCCTTTGCTAAGCGCATTTTCGGCTTCAAAGAACGTTTCGTCTGTGTTGCTGCCTTCCGTGGTGAGCGGCTGCCTTTCTGAGTCTATTCCCCACTTGTAAATCTCTAGACCGTCTGTTGTTCGCGTCACCGTGTGACGCTAGTGACTGGCCACTCAATGTCGGACAACTGGTCACTAAGCCATGTTAGGCGCATGGTGGCAGATCTGCCCAAGAGCGGCGGCGCGCCCGCGTGACCTCACTCCGCCCATGGCGTGGAATGGGCAAAAACACGTCCGGCCGGGGTCACCGATCGGGCAGAACTGTTTGTTTCCTGACTCCTTTTTCGACGCAGCAGTCAAGGTTCACCATTGGCGTCGTAGTCGGAAATCGACTGCTCTTGTGTCAAATCGTGTGTTCCGTCAGGTGTCAGTCGGTCGTCTGTGTCAGAACTGCTAACCACGTCTTTGTAAGCAGCTGATTCATGGGCAGAACACGTGGGTGTCCCAGAAAGAGGTGCGTAACACAAAAAGTGTTCTTACACCAGCTTTCAGTTGGATTTCCTTCTTGCCGCTAGGTAGGAGCACCATCGCTTATGTTTAACGAATATGGGCATCAATCACTCCCCCAGAAATTCACCCAGTAATGGAGGAGGACGGAGCCAGTCTTTCATCGTCATATACATTGACGTCAATGGGGTCAGAGATAACCGAATCGCTGGCCTCACAAAAAAAATTGCCGTATTTCAGTTTTTGATGATTTCGAAATCAAGAAAGGAGGTGACATTTGTTTTGGCATGCTTCAATTCCCTGTTCACAGCAAACTGTTTCGCTCCTGTCACTCGCACGCGGTGTGGATCCCAAGTGGAAACATTCCAACGGCATCCGGCGTATGCGACCTGCAGAAAACCTCACTGGCCGTGTCAGGGCAGAAGCATTTCGCGCTGCGCCCAGAGCCACTTCGGCACTGTGTGCAGGGCAACCACCGGGTCATACAACCACAGTGTGAGCATTATTGCGTGCCCATTACCAGCATCTCTACTTATGACGCGGGGAAACCCCCTGGATCATGTGTGACAGCCATTCGTTGCAAAAGTAAATGCATGGCCAAGGCCTGTCGACAAGTGACCACTTTGGCCAAGCATCCCTTCTTCTCACACGTAAACGAAAATGTTTGGATGTACGGAAATCCCAACCAGGCGACATTAACCCGCCCGACTGGGGGGGGGGGCAATTAACCGCTCCCCTGAAGTTTTTCTGGGATTGCGAGGGAACAAAGAAATACAGAGCCACGAAACCTTGTTTACCTTTTGCTTCATCATTTTTACACCTTGTGTCAAAGTTTTGACCACAGGTCAGGTCAGGCGCTTGACCTAGGTCAGGTCAAACAGACCTATGTCCAAAACAGTTTAGCGTCCTGTAACGTTTTCGGAAAACAAGATATCACAATAATACTTTGAAGGATTGGTGATCTTGACAGATGCAACAAATCTGCAATCTCAGATTTTTCGGAATTTTCCGGGTCATTGACCTAAGGTCAAGCCCATTTTTAAGACATGTCGTCATTTTTTCGGAAGTTGACGGAATATTTCATAATATTTTTAGTGTGGAGTGAAGCAGACATCTAGTTACCGTCACTGGGCAAAGTATCAATGCCATCCAGCCATTGGCCTGAGATCAGGTCACGAATAACTGAAGTAAGCTAAAATGTAAAATGTAATGTAAAATGTAAAATGTAATGTAATATGATGTAAAATGTGCTAAAATGTAAAATGTACGTCAAAATCAGCGATGAATTACTCAGAATGGGTTGAAAATGGCAGAACTGGCTTACACAGACGTAAGTAATACCAGGAACCCCCAAAAATTTGAAAAAAATTGCATATTTTGGAAATAAACAGGCTCTCGCGAACAAAACTCCGCCAATTTTGTAGATTGGTAACTAATGAATTCTTCCAAATTTAAGCGTGAGAAACAATCACAAGAACCACTAAGATCAATAAAATTTACATAGATAGGGTTTTTCGCGAAAATCAAGCAACGCTAGAATTAGTCCCCGTCAATTTCGTTCCGCGTACGGCTGCGGCGCACGCCGACATCCGGCGCAAAAATTGCCGTGTCTTTAACTTAACGTTTCGGCGTATATATTGAACAAATCCGAGAAATTAGATGTGTATCGACATTTGCGGACCTTTACTTTTGCGCTTGTGCTTTTACCTATGCGTTATTAGTCACAGCCCTTGAGATTCAGGCCATCTCTCGGCCTCATACAGTCGGCTATGAGAAAACATATATAGGACGTAAATTGGCTTACATATTATCTAAAACCAAAAATGAGACCAGTTCCGAGCTCTACTCGTCACAAGCTTTTCGACAGTGTGTTTATTTTTATTGTGCGACCAACCGTTCGTAAGTTAGAGGCGGGACGCCCAACTGCCCCCCCCCCCAGTCAGGCATGATCGTAATCGACCGACGGTCGTGCGCAGGTTAATGCATGTCTTCTTTTCCTTCTCCCCTGAGGGAAGAGAGGCCCACAGCACCTTCGCATTAGATCCGAGGGTCGGCAAATGAAGGTTGCCCGAGTAGTGGTTCGGTATTTACGGCGCCACCACTCTGCGGGTGGGCGTGCCAGTCGAATTCCACATTGGGGTTTCAGTTCACGAACGCTTTGGAGAAGGGGGTGGGCGGCCCTGGCATCCCATTGTCACCAACGTTTCCGGAAATAACGAGCTAATCGTCAAAATTACCCCGCCCCGACTGGGGGGTCTGACCGTCCCCCTTAGGTTTTTACTATATTGCTAGGGAACGAAAATACGCAGCCCCACGAAACTTTGTCTATCTTTGCCTTGACCATTTTTACACCTTATACCGAATTTCTGACCTCAGGCCAAGAAAGGCGTCTAGGTCAGGTGAAATGGACATATGTCCAAAAAAGTTTTGCGTCTGCAACTTTTTTGCAAAACATGATATCACAATAAAACTTTCAAAGATTAGAGATTTTGATAAATGCAACAAATCTGCTATCTCCGCTTTTGTGCAGGCGTGCGGCGCATCGGCGTAACGTTTAGCTCGTTTTCAACACATGTCGTCTTTTCTTCGAAAATTGACGGAATTTTAATAGCAGTCTGAGTGTTGGAAGATCCAGACATCCATGCACCTCGGACCACCGACTCCAGGTCAAGTCACGAATAACTATTATGAGTCAAAATGCAACGCCACTAAAATCGGCGACGAATTATTCAGATCAAGTAGAAAATGCCAGAACTGGCACGCGCAGCTGCGAATAATATCAGAAGTTCAAAAAGTTTTAAAAATCTGCAAACTTTGAAAACGAACAGGCTCTCGCTAATAAAGCTTCACCAATTGTGTGGATTGGAAACCACTGAGCTTTTTTAAGATTTAAGCACAAGAAACCATCACAAAACCGCTAGGATAAGAAAACATCTGGAAATGCATATTTTGCAAAAACAAAAGGACGCTGAAATTAGTTCCCGTTAATTTCAACGCCGGCCGTGCAGCGTTGCAAAAATCACCGTGTCTTTAACTCAACGTTTCCACGTAGATATTAAGTAAATCGGAGAAATTTCACGTATACTAGCATCTGCGGACTTTTACTAGTCCGCTGGTGCCTTCATCTAGATTTTATTAGTCATAGCCCTTGAGATCCAGGCCGTTTCTCGGTCTCATGCAGATGGCTGTGAGAAAACGTATATATACGGCGTAAATGGATTATGTATTATCCAAAACTAAAAGTGAATCAGTTTCCGGCTCTACTTGTCACTAACGTCCCAACGATGTGCCCATTTTTTTCGTACGACCAACCTGTCGTGAGTTAGAGGGCGGCGGTCAACCACTCCCTCCAGTGACAGTCGGGCTCGGGTTAAGGCCTCTTTGGGCCAATTCACCCAACTAACTATGCCGCTTCGACAGCGTAATTGCACAATCGACAAGTTTAAAAAGGACCTGTCTCGCAATAAATATCAACGATTGTATTCTTCTTCGCCGTTCATTTCTACTGCGAGTGTGTCCACTGGGGCTTTGGTGTTGGTAGGCATTGTAATCGCTATGCACACAAAATTTTTTTACTCTTCTGTGATGCCTAAAATTTCAGCCATCCACAGGCAAATGGCCTATCGAAGTGGTTTATTTCCCTTGAGATGGTAACCTAATGGGTCACTTTACATGTACCCTCATTGCTATTGCCAGAGGCCCCATACAATTCGTCGTTATGCCCATACTTTGTTGGAAACGTAATTACCCTTCCCGCGGATCTCCTTACGACAGCGAAGGTATTATCGCAGATGGCAACAAAACGGTTAGCACCAAATCATCGTGCGGTGTGCTGTGGCACGCTCGTCTGGCGTGACTTGGATAGCTGGAGGTTTGTCGGCAGGTACGCATTTGGTTGTAATTCGTGTTTTCGGCTGTGAAGAAAAGTTGCAATTCATGTTTACTATACTACGTGTCAGGAATCCATCGCATGCATGGCTATCGCATGGAGGCGAGTTTGCGCAGTGTTTGCCGCATTGTCACCGAAAGTGTGCTGTTTAAGCTCACCGGTACTCTGTCCGCCACAAATTCGTCTATTTACAGGACGTGCGCTTGTGCTTAAATTCGGACACATCCTGGACACAGAAGGTGATCTGCGCTCACTGCATATGCATACCTACGCTGACCCTGAGTGCTGAAAACAGCATGCGAATAAGGGACCGGGCCTGTCAATAAACTCCATCGCACTTCTCCTAGAACAAATCGAGATCTGTGATCCTGAAAGCTCCTTTGGTGTCATACTCGTATTTATGTTTAACCCGCGCTAAACCGTCGGTCCGTTTCGAACATGCGCGACTGGGGGGGGGGCAGTTGGCCGCCCCCTCTAACTCACGAACGGTTGGTCGCACGATAAAAATAAGCATACCTATGGAAAGCTTGTGACGAGTAGAGCTCGAAACTGGTCTCATTTTTAGTTTTAGATAATATGTAAGCAATTTACGCCCTATATATGTTTTCTCATAGCCGATTGCATGAGACCGAGAAATGGCCTGAATCTCAAAGGCTGTGACTTATAACGCCTAGGTAAAGGCACCAGCGCACAAGTAAAGGTCCGCAAATGCCGATACACGTCTAATTTCCCAGATTTGTTCAATATATACGCCGAAACGTTGAGTTAAAGACACGGCAATTCTCGCACCAGCTGTTGGCGTGCGCTGCAGCCGTATGCGGTAACAAATTGACGGGAACTAATTTTAGCGTTCCTTTATTTTCGAGAAAAAAGTCTGTCCATGTAAATTTTATTGATCTTAGTGGCCCTTGTGATGGTTTTTTTATGCCGAAATTTTGGAACAATTCATTAGTTACCAATCTACACAACTGGCGGAGCTTTATTCGCTAGAGCCTGTTTGTTTCCAAAATATGCAATTTTTTTAAACTTTTTGAGGTTTCTGGTATTACTTACGTCTGTGCAAGGTAGTTCTGCCATTTTCTACCCATTCTAAGCAATTCATCGCCGATTTTGACGGTGGTACATTTTGACTCACTACAGTTATTCGTGACCTAACCTCAGGTCAATGGTTGGAAGTCATTGATACTTTGCCCAATGACGGTAACTAGATGTCTGCTTCACTCCACACTAAAAATGTCATGAAATATTCCGTCAATTTTCGAAAAAACGACGACATGTCTTAAAAATGGGCTTGACCTTAGGTAAATGACCCGGAAAATTCCGGAAAATCGGAATTAGCAGATTTGTTGCATCTATCACGATCACTAATCCCTGAAAGTATTATTGAGATATCTTGTTTTGCGAAAAAGTTAAGTTACAGGGCGCTAAACTGTTTTGGACATAGGTCTGTTTGACCTGACCTAGGTCGGGCACCTGACCCGACCTGAGGTCAAAATTCTGACATGAGATGTAAAATTGATGAAGCAAAAGGTACACATAGTTTCGTGGCTCTGTATTTGCTTGTTCTCCCTCAATCCCAGAAAAACCTCAGGGGGGTAGTCAACTGCCCCTCCCGAATCGGGGACCGGTTGATATCAATAATGAATTCGTCTACTGGTGCTAATACAAAAGGGTTTCTCTCTCGAGGCGATGGTAAATGTAGGGAGTTCACCTCGCGGTGGATGGTCGGCCGCTATGGTTACCATCTAGCCAATGATAAACCAAAAAGACTAACCCTCCCACAAAGGGTAACATTAAAAGCGTTACATTTCTAAAGGGGGTAATGCAGAAGTGCACTTTTGTGGCGATGGCAAATGTAAAGAGCTTTCCACCAACCGGGCGGTTAGGGTCGTCTTTGTGCTCGTGACCCGCGTCTCGCGGATTTGCTCCCCAGCAAAGGGTTAAAACATTTCCAGTTTGGTGATTTAGGTAGTCAGACCTCAGCGGAGCAAGCAGGGAACGCTTCTTCAGCCTGACGCGAAGGAGAGTTCCGCTTCAGCCGCCCGAGGGGAGGCAGGTTCCACGCCGTTTCCTTATTCACCACCGACGAGGGCCTTGCCACTGTCACTCGTGTCGATTCGGGAACTTCACGAGGGAGACGCTGACGAAGTGGTGCCACGCGCGACGCGCCGACGCGGGCGTGCGCGACATCGTGCACTTTAGAGAATAACAGGGGCTCCGACTCAAAGCGCGGCGCCCCATTTTTCAGCAGTACCTTGCAGCTATTCCGCACTCGAGGTTGATCACCAGGAAAATAATCATTCCAATTCTCGGGGGACCATACTGCGCACTCTTTGACACCGGCCCGAGAGGAATCCCACATACAGACTGCGTCGAGAAAAGGCTCCAAATATTGTCTTAACTTAAATAATAGGAACGCAATGAACAGATCAGTGGCTGAGCTTAGAATGTTCCATGAAATGGTCACACGCCCGGACTTAAGGCTAAAAACTTCTTCTCCTGAGCTCGATGGGATATAGAACCGAGTAAGCCCTACACCTGCAAATGTTGCAACTTTTGGGGGAAAACAATGTAACACAGGTTGGCGTAAAATGAAGTAGAGGTGTAAATGAGGAGTCATTTTTTTTTTGTTAACACTGAACTGTAGCATTAAGGAACGTGAAAAGGGGAAAATCGCCGGGGTCCAATGGCTACACGGCTTGCTTGTTCAGGCACTTTACGGAGAGGATCGGCCCATGTTGCATGAAACTTTCATTTACTCCTTTCCAGGGTAAAAAAAATGGTCAGTTCACACAACTGAGACATCACAATGATTTCAAAAGCACATAAGTCTACTGGCAGCGTAAAAGTAAGACGTTCTATAACTCTTCTGAATGTTGAATTCAAAATCATACCATCGGCGCTGTCGGCAAGATAATGAAAATGCAAGAGTTAGTGCATTCGGCGCAGACAACCGTTATCGAAGAAAGGTGCATCGGTAAAACACACGGTTAATTTACGGCTTGCTTGAGATTGCAGTCTCGGCCCTGGCGCGGGAGCGACGACCGACCGGCGACGGGCGGAATTCGTAAACTCATTTCCCAGTTCCTACGTCGGCCAGGTGCCAGGCCCTCCGGACGGGTTGACGACCTCAGGGACTGCGGAATTCGCCACTCTGACCAAACCGAGCCCGATTTTCCCCTCAAGGGATTAAATTCCCCACGGCAGGACCCGAAATGTACGAGCCCCGGAGTGTGAGTGTGCGTCAGTGTGTGGATGGAGGAGCGAACATACGTGATGTGTATGATCGTTATTGTATTACAATGTATTGTATTATACATAATGAGGACGTCCACAGTGATAAAGCACATGTCATGTTGTGTCGATTGACAAGGGTGACGGACAAACGATCGAATCATGGACTTATAAGAACGATGACGCTGGTGATACAAGACAACAGACTTCGTTTAGGTAAATGTTACGAGGGGGAAAACGAAATGAGTCAGCGTTACAGGGAACGGAAAGTTGATCGACGTAGTTTATACTCCGAGCTCGAGAAAATGCGGCGGGATGGAAGTTGCAGACTGCGGACAGAAGAGGTAAAGAAATGGTTTATAGTCCGAGCGCGGGTAAACGAGAAGGGACAGAGGAAAGAATGGAAGCCGAGGAATTGCAGGGCCGGAGCGAGGACCGGAGGAAAAAAGGCAGAAAGACGGTAATGACAGTACGGCATATTGTGTTTAAGAAATGGTTGATTTTGAGTGTCATCTGCTAATGTGAAGGTTTGTGCTGATTCCTTCTGGGTACTGTTGAAAATGGAGGAGAAAAGTGTCCTGTGCTTTCGGGGATATTCATATTTACTTGATGTTTACTTTGTGCTGCCTCCTGATGTACATGGCTCGATTGAATGTGTTAGGTGTCCTTTGCCGTCGAGGATAATGATGCTTGCTTTTTGCTGTTTCATTCTATATATTATTCACATTGGAATAGTGTTCTGTGCCGCCGGGAAGGTTAATATTTGCCTTGTACTGTCATGTGATGTGCATTTCTCGAATTAAACGAGTAAAACGTTCTGTGTCGTTAGGGATATTGATGTTTGTTTTGCGCAGAACGCGTATTGATTGAACTGGGACAGTTTAAGTCTTCTTTGCCGTTGGGAGAATTTATTTTCGTTTGTTCTGTTTTATTTGGGGCATTATTTAACACTCGCTCGTATAAGGGGGTGGATGAAATCACATTGAGGTTTTCCAAGTACAGCATCCGAACGGTTAGATTAATACATCCAAAACTTGGTGTGCCTTCTGGGGCATTCTTTTCGCATCTTAGGATGAAAAATGTTTATTCTATGTTGCCGTAGTAACGAGCTATGACGTCATAACGGGAACCATGTCAGCCGTTTTCCCTCGCCGACACGGCCGGTTTACAACGGTTTCAGTTGTCTTACACTGTAAGACGATTGGAGTACACAAATGCAATAAAATCTATCTCAATCGACTCCGGACTGTATGTTCTTTAAGACTGTACATAGATTTAATAGTCATATGTTCACTAGAGTAATTGCCGAGGGTGTAAACTGAGGTCATGAGGGCTGCGGCAGGAAGCACGTTATTATTTATCTTTGGGAATGCGATAGGAAATAGATATCGTAAAAAATTCGTACATTCGAATGCTTGAGGTGTAAAGAATCCGATGCCATGAATTTGGTGTAATGTGTCCTTTATGTCATCAAAAGAGGGCGGAACGCTGAAAACGCCTGACTTTTCCTCCGACAGGCGGCGCGGCGTCGGCCGCTCAGTGATGAGCCCACGACATTCCTAAAATTGCATTTTGTGTTGGATATCAGTTCGGAAATGTTTTTACTGCACCTAAATTAGGATTTTTATCTAATCCAAGGTCGTTTTAGGTCATTGGCTTCATATGACCTTGGATGAACTAAGATGACCTTTATATGTTATTTCCCTATCCCCGGCAGGGGGAGGCTGCATCCGCCCCCCTCGGGTTTTTTGCTCGCCAATTCCAGGTTCTTTAACGCAGCTTCACGAAACTCAATGACTGTTCCTATCTGTTCTTTCTACGTGCTATGACAAAATTTCAAAATTCTATTTTGCGTAGGGGCGGAGCCAGGCAACGTTTTTGGGAGGCACCTAAGACCATTTTTGGCCACGTTGAGGGTAAAAGGAAAATGACTGCCAAAAACAAGCAAATTCTAATGATTGAAAACGTTTACGGATAATATTAAATGTACACGAGATCATTCCAAGTGGTTCCAAGGTCGCTGGAGGTCATTTAAGGGCAAAGGTCACAAGTTGATCTGAAAAACGTGTGACCATGACAGTTCCCCCTTTTTCATGTTCCTGGCACCGCCTATGCCTACATTATACAAACATTGTAATGCGATTTGTACTTCTTTAGCGCAACATGACTAGCAGAAGCCAAAAAAGCGTTTTTGTCTTTTTTGTTCATTTAGTTGTTGAAAAAATAATCCTCTTATTTTTGAAACCCTGTGACCGCACATGAATTTTCTCAAAATTTCAGATGTGTGTACCAATGGTAAACGTCCTATCCATAATCTCTCGATTCATGTCATTTTCATCGAAATCGGTCCATAAACAACGGAGTTATATGAAGTCCAAAAAGACCCCTGATTTTGACGTTTTTGCCCCTCTGTATCGACACCTTTCAAAATTTTGAAAATTTCTTTTTATAAAAATGTAGTTCACGTCATGGCAAATCGATTGCCGTTTGTTGCCATGAAATCGAAGGTGTAGTTCTCAAGATCTCAGGGGGGTGCCGAGTCCGCCCCCTCCCCCTCTTCCGGGAATCGACCATACCGTCTAGCCCTCCGGGAATAGGGTTAAGCAACAGCGCTTGTTAGCTGAGATGCTACATTTTACTCCAGCATCTCCTATTATCTACAAAAATGCTTCTGCAGTTCCAAGAACGCATTTAAGCCCACTATCCCGCATGACAAGGATTGACCTAGCATGGCCTGTGTTCCCAACGAACGGTCATTTCTACGGCGCCTAACGCAAAAAAATGTTCCGGGGCCCATGGGTGCGGCCAGCCGGCCGGCGCCATGGCAAGCCGACCGGCAGACAGTTGTGCAGGCGACGCCGGGCGGGAGGGTTACCGGGGCGAGATTCCTCTCCAGTCGCCTGTGCGCTGAAATCTTGTGTCGTTGAAAGCCGGCGTCTTTGTCGGCGTACATGACGTGCAGGTGGCAACGGGTGACGCAACGTCCTGGATCTGACTCCATGGGTAAAATGCAATCATTTGGTGTACAGATAAACGCATAATTGATTGTCGAACACTATGAGATCCGTTTCGTTCTATCATAATTTATTTTTTGGCGTTCACTTAAGTTTAAATTCGAAAAACTACCACTTTCTGACAATTTAGAAATGGCCGGGGGGTAGCACCAACCCCCTCTGTACATTCGCGTGATGCAGAAGGCCCTATAATGGTGAGGATTAAAGCATGTGAGCATCGTTGTTTGTATTTGCCCGATTGAAGATATGGATTGTGCTTTGTGCTGTCACAGTATACTGTTCGAATCGTCGGAATCCAAGTGCTCCATGCCGGTAATGGGAAATTGTTTTTTGTTTGTTCTACCTCATAGGAGATATTATTTAAGGCATGTGAGAATTGGAAGAGGTGGTGTCCGGAGTATTCGTGACTGCTTGATCGTATGTATTGTAGTTGCTTGTATTTGTCCGCTTGAAGATGTGAGGATCATATGCAGGGCGGGTCCCAATTCATGGTGTGGCAATGTGGATGGTTGTTGCTGGAAGTGAAGTCGGTGCTAGGGGAGAGTATATACATGCATGAAAAAGGGGAAAGTATGTGCATGGGGAGGGTAGTGTGTGCAAAGGGGAGATTGTGCCTGAAAGGAGCAAGTCTGTGGGAGGTTAGTCTGTGTAAGAGGAAGATCGGTATAAGAGTAAGTGGAAGATTTTGCATGAGGAAGGGGAAGTCTGTACATGGAAGGTGCCTAAGGGAATGTGTAATGATGAAGA
This sequence comes from Capitulum mitella, assembly GCA_030062745.1. NCBI lineage: Eukaryota > Metazoa > Arthropoda > Thecostraca > Pollicipedomorpha > Pollicipedidae > Capitulum > Capitulum mitella. The sequence continues at coordinate 117,364 of CP099841.1, read as the reverse complement.
TGCATGGTAAAGGTGCCGTGTAGGTGTGCATGCACAATAGCCAATATTGAATATTGTGACTATTGACTTTTATCATGCACGAACCTTAATGTCAGTCGCGGGGCGGCTGGCGCATTAGGCGTGTTGTTAAATATGGAAATGATATTCGGAAATTTGTGCCCGGTGTTGATTTTGAGACTGCGCGATGTAGTTCAACCAGTGCTGGATGCCGCTGTGCGAGATTTCGGGCCAAAATGATGGGACGACCGTGGCGGCAGCTGAGTTCATCAGCAGCTCGGGAGTCCCACAAAATAACGGTGCAAATAGGGCGCGGTGAAACGGGCAGGCCACATGACGTCAATCACCCGAGGAGAGCAGCTCCGCCTACCCAAAGCAGCCTTAGACACCAACAGTGAAAGGCCTTGTGCGACCGGGTGATGCGGTGAGGGACGTGTGGGAGCAAGGTGGAATCGACGCTGGCAGCCAGACCCCACGTTCCGTAACCCGCCATCGGTCAAACTGGGAGCGCTCTGAAGAACCTCCACCTCGCAATTTTAGTGGCGCTGCGCGAATAGATATGCTTTACATATATGACGCCCGTGGCTGTTGCTGAGCAGCAGGAGGAGGCAGCAGCACGGGCAATTCGCTTTAGATACAGTCGGGGCACGCGAGCGGATGAGCAGGCAGCGTCGCTCGCTTCGCACTTGGCGAAAGCGCCGGCCTCCCACATCGGACGTACAGAGCGTCCTCGGACGGGCAGTCGTGAGGGGATATGGTCACTGGCGGTCGACTGAATCCCACAGTGATTCGTCCGAGGGCTGAAATGTGCCAGATTGCCCTTGGCGCTGTCGCTGAACGGCTTCTGAACTTCAAAATCAGTACGGACATGTGATTCGGCGGAAGTGATTGTAAAAACGTGTGCAGCGCCGGAGAAGCCACCGCCTGTTTTGTTCCGTTAAATTATGCGTAAATCAATCGATGTGTTGACTCCCCAGAGAATGAGGATTTCAGCCGGCCGCCCGAGTGAGGGGATATTTTCTAAAATGTTTCGCCCGCCACGGCGCGGGCGACATTGAACGGCTGCGCGGGCGGGCGCGAGCGCCACCTTTTGTGCATGATCGGCACCAGTGGTTGCCTGATTCAAGCGGCCGTCGCCAGGTGGCGGTCGCTTCGTTCGTCTGGCTGCACCGACAATGCAACAGAGGCCGGCCGCTTGGCGGCGGTGGGCGCTGCATCAGGTTCCTCTCGGGTGCTGCTGCCGGGTTAGGCGCATGCGCCAAAAGGGTGAACGGCCCGTCCTGTGGTGCATCTTGGCAGCAACATGCATCTACATTAAACAGATTTACACCCACAAGCACCATTTGGACACTCATTAAGCGTTTTCACTTGAACCACCTTTCCCACAAACTCTACAAGTTAGATCCACACGGACACCTAGCACACTTTTCACTAAACTCCCTTCGGGACAGAACATTGAAGGTCAGGCGCGGCAACGCCACCTCCAGTAGTGGACCACAGGACCATTGTCTACCACAAGGAAGTGTCGTTTCACCGACACTTTTCCTTATCATGATCAAGGACATGCTTCACAACTTCCACTGCAAAACTGTACACTATCCACTTTCTGCAGACGACGTGGCAATTTGGGCCACAAAAAGGAGTGGTTACTCCTTTTTAAAAGCTTAAAATACCGTTTAGTCAGGCCTAGCCCACATTGCAAAATGGTGCAAAAACTGGGGCTTCTCCCTGTCCGTCGAAAAATCCGCAGCAGTCGCATACGCTCGCGCTCCAGGTCTACATAAGCTCGACATGTGCATCCATGGTAAGGCCATAGAACAGGCAAATTTTTGGGTATACATCTGCACGGAAAACCGACTTTTCAACATCACATCAAAAACATGATCAAACGATACGTAAAGCAAGTCAACATCTTCTCTTGCTGTCAAGGAACCGAACGGGGCGGAGACAGACAAACACTGCTCAGACTTTACATGGCCATCGTAAGACCCATTCTCGACTATTACAGTTTCACCTTCAATTCCATTTCACCATTCCTGGCACAAAAGCTAGAAACCATACAATACCACAGCATCAAAGTAGCCACTGGAGCGCTACACTGCACACCCATCGTCAGTCTTCTGGCCGACGCAGACATGCCAACACTACAGACAAAACGAACACAACAGGTGTGCCGGTACTATATAGCAGTCCAGACCACAGAGCATCACCCGGCACAGCCTTGCTTCAAACGTGACAGACTGGACAAGAGCCGTGCAGCTTGCAAACGTCCACCATGTCACGTCCAAATAATCACGGCTCTGCCAGACCTTCAGTTTACCGTACCACCTACTGCGATGTGACGATGTGACCTACTGGCGATGTGACGGAACGCCACTTCTGAAACACCACACAGAGGCGATGGCTGTGGGCGCAGACAACAGATAAACGACGCAGAAAACAGTCGCAGACAACAGACTACAGCCACAGACAGCAGACTACAGTGTAGCAGTTTTCTGCTTGGCGTGATAGTTTGACTACTGACGACCTCGTCTGTGCCAATATTTCTCTTCTTCAGTATTTCTCTTTTTGCTGGCTCGTCTTGCCGATGAGTTATTTGTTGATTCGTCAGACACATCGAGTTTCCACTTTCACCAGTTCTATTCCTGACATCAAACACTGACCACTCACAGCACTAGCACTTTACTACGTCAACAGCGTCACGGGATGCACCACATGTTAAGCCGATATATAGATAGACAGATACTGAGCGAAAACCAGCCCTGCTTATATACTATCTATGAACGGAAATCATGCACTGGGATGGTGCAATTGTGATATCATATACAACCAATTATGATGCGTCTTGCAATCCGAATATTCTGGAAAGACTAAGCTTTGACCAATGAATGGGTGTGAGAACGCACAAAATCCCGACAACTGGCTGATGTGAGGCGGATGCAAGAGCTCAAGTTTCCGTGGGTGTAAGCTATTCTAAGGTTAGAAAAAGGAAGTATCGTTTAACACTACGGATATGATTCACGTAGCGGCACTGCGGCACGACTGATGTATTTGAGGCTTTAATGGGCTCCCAGACGTCTTTGTCTAATTCTGTTCGGTGCCGACTCTAGGAATTACAGCCGTAGGCATCTGGCAGCCTTAGACAGTTTTCATAAGCCAGTGACGTTTGAAGAAAAATCCCTAAGATTCAGGGAAATTCAGAAAACAGTGAAATTTGAAGACTTTCGAATACGGGAACTTTAAAGCCAAGACGTGAACTTGGTTACATACAGCCACAGGCAGCAGACAACAACGGAAGATAGCAGACGAGAGCCGCAGACAACAGACTCCAACAGCGGAGAGCAAAAAGCAGACTACAGACACAGACACCAGACAACAGCTGCAGACGACGGAAAACGGCCGCGAACATCAGACAACAACCACAGGCAACAGAAACACTTACAGACAGTAGACAACACCCGCAGACAGCAGATAATAGGTAGCAGTCCAGACAACAATCGCAGGCAGCAAACATCAGCCGCAGACAGAAGACAACAGTCGCTAACAGCCAACAACAGCCACAGACAGGAGACTATAGCCGCAGGCAACAGCCATATACGGCAGATAACATTCACTGACAGCAAATACGGCAAAAATCAGCTCCTGGCAACAGACGCAAGGTTGTGTCATGATATCGTTACTCTCTACGATGAAATCATGGAGCCTGTATGCCACGGCCAGGATAATTTAGCACTGAGACGGGACTCGTGGTTACCGTATTTGAGTAGAACGAAATCTAGAAGTATCCCTGAGCAGGAGCAAAGCTACCACGCCCCTCCGCGTCCCACTGCTGCACTGCAAACCGGCACCGGCGCCACCTGGCTGCACCCCGACAACGGCACCAGATCCCAGACGAGGGGCAGCATCGTCCAACTCGCCCCTCATGGCAGGCGACCGTGCCGCGCGATCAGGACTCCCCTTCATCGTAACGGTCAGCCAAACTCCCAGCCCGAAAATCACGTAACTCCCTGGCCATCAACCCTCCTCCCTGTTGCTCGTCCGTCCTGACATTTTGCATGACGCATCACCTATTTCAGTTTATTAGCGTCGATTAACAGAAACTAGAGCTGCACAATTTGCTACAGATGACGCATTTTAATGTTTTTAGGATATTAGCCTTTTTTCTTCTTTGATGTGGATGCGTTACGTAACGATCTGCCTAACCACCACGCTCTCCGTTACAACGCTTTGTCACGCGCAGTCCACCCTCTGCCCGTTCCAGCGTCACGTAATTTACGGACCGGCGGTCTGACCTGAGACAGCGACCCCGGCCGCCTGGCGAAGATGACCACACCGGAGACGAAGACCACCAGGAAGTTGAAGACGAAGCCGCCCAGGCTGGAGAGATCCCAGTCGCTTAAGTAGAAGTTCATCCAGGACAGGCCCAGACAGACCTGCAGAGCGGAACGTCGCCTCAGCTGGCTACGCTGTTGACAGCTGATAAACTTTTGACTTCATAAGTACTTCCCTGGATGCCAGTGTCATATACTGTAAGTGTCTGACCTTGTAAAGGCTACTTTTGGATATGGTCTAAAAGTATGATGATGACCACCATCATGCATGAGTCAGTAATGGCGTTTTTTGATGCTGATGACGACGTTTTCGGGTATGCGTGAGTAAAACGGGTTTGATACTATCAAAGCCCACATATTCCGGCATGACGTGACATACCTTCATCAGTGGGATGGCGTCACGAATCTCACTGGGGAAGACATATCAAGTGTAGGAGATTTCTGACTGCCTGCGTGATAGTTCAACGAATGGCGACCTCGCTCGAGCCAGTCTTTCTCGCGAGTCAATCAAAGAGAAAATCTTCTAAGTCCAACTTCTGTTCACTCCAATCATTCATCAGCCGCCTATGCCGACACCCACGCTATAAGAAGATCCTTCCACTATTCAGATCCACTTTTCATAATCACAAGTGTCTGCATGACGATGAGCGGGATACTATTTACACCCCCTGTAAAACGGAAACGGTCTAGGCCAGGAGGTACAAAATTGTCGTAATGTCAGCCAATGAAAGACAGTAACGTCACCAAACAAGGGGCGTAAACCGGTGTTTTGAGGAGTTCTAGACCAGTCATAGTTGGCGGCATCGTATAGGGATTCCAAGAAACATCGGACACTCATTTACATTGTCGCTTGCACTGACTTTTTCACCGGAAATATCGAGTCACGTTACTGATAAACAATGCCATTAAGCCCAACACTCATTGCTGGAAGCGAGAAGACCTTGCGCATCCCAGACGTCTTTGTCTGAGTACGTCGCACTCGGCCTTGAATGGCTGAGCACTGTGTTATGTTCTATCGCAGACTCCTTCCTTATGTATGATATGTTATTTGACTGGTAAGGTGCTTGTTTCTCATTAAGGCTCATTAAGGCTTCTTGTTTCTCAGTAAGGCTTAGGGCTACTCTCAGAGGCGCATTCTTTTTCCTTTCCTGACATCTCCTAGCATATTCCTTTCTCATTTTGTCTCCTTGCTGGTGGAGACATGTACGCCACAGATCTGTTTGTGGCAGGTTGGTTGCTCCATTGTTAGCTATGTTTCTGTTGGTCTTGTCGATTGAGGGCAATTAATAGAAGGCTCGTTTCTGGGATCCAGAAGGTGTTTTCGGTTTACTTCTTAACAGGGTCCTGAGGCGGACAGCGACGATAGAGCGTAACAAATGGGATAGCCCTTCAGATGGAGATGGTTATAGCAACTCTGTAGAATTTCACTTCATAACAGAGCCGAAGAATTTTTTGGTCAGGGAAATAGTTTTGTTCCATCAAGTTGTGCCGAAATATGCAGGCTGAATGGCATCAGACCGACTTTACTCACTACGATGATGCTGTTTTTGCCAGCAAATGGCGAGCTCGGCCGTGTAGAGGGCGTTCAAGCTGGGTTTCCTATTCCGGAGGAGCTCGAGTTACCGGATCACGCCCCGACGACCGATCGGCGCAGACGACAAATGAACGTCGCATAACGGCGCATCTGTCGTGACACCACGTCAGTTACGACATGCCCGCACCGGCAAGTATCCGTCAGCATCACGAGTCCACGCGTGTTGCAACTCATCAAGAACACGATGGGTGCAATGATGGACCACATTCTGTCGGAACTTACAAGTGCGCAATGGGCGTGATGTCACACCAGAGGATGACGTAACTCACCAGGAGCGCGACAAGCGTGACGACGGTCCAGAAGAGCAGCGGGTATACCGAACAGAAGCGTCCAGCCGCGGCCGTCCAGCCGGTCCTCAGCCGGCGCTGGCCGAGCGTCCAGCCGACGGCAGCACACTCCAGCAGCATCAGCCGGTCGCTCACCCACAATGCCTCCAGCTTCGAGATGTTCTACAGACCGGCCTGCGGCGGCGACGGCCCGTCAGCAGGCTGGTGCTTGGTTCTGACTCGATTCGGCACTATTTCGCACTTTCCTCCTGAGCCAGAATTTCAAAGCCTGTACGGGCTGACGTGACTGGCCGACTTTAGAAAAAGGGAATCCTAAAGATCTGTCCCTAATTTCCGTCTATGATGGCTTAACCCTCGCCGGGCGGTAGTTGATAGCACAGACTGAAGACAACGGCCGCAGACAGCAGACAACAAACTGACAGCAGAGACAGCAGACAACACACAAGAGCTGTCCACAGCAGGCAACAGCCGCAGTCAGCAGACAACTACTGACAGCAGAAACAGCAGACAACACACAGCAGACAGCGGCCGCAGACAGCAGACCACAGCCACTGACAACAAAGACTGCAGACAACAGCTACCGACAGGACATCAGGGCCAGCAACACGTTGACGGCCGTTGAAGGTTATTGGCACTAGCAGCGTCACAAAAGATGATAATGATATTTGGTCCTCCATTAAGCTCACATTTTTGTCTCTATCTCTGGAGTCTTGCAAGATAACAAGTTACAATGAGTTTTTTCATCCAGGACTGATTGGACATACCCTTAACGAAACAGCCGGGCACTGAAACACCGACGACCTCTCCAAAATCACGTGAGATCAGGGACTTTACTGGATCTCAGAATGACTCCGGATCACTAAGCGGGCAATAATGACCAAAGACCGCATTGATAACAGGTAACTGGAACCTTGGTAACAGGAATGGACACAGATCATTGTAACAGGATGCTAAAAGAACTGCAGCAACCAACGGCAAACGCTCATGGTACGGGATGCTTATTTCTTTGGAATCTGAGAGGTCATTTGCAGCTTGGAGGAGGAACTAGGTACTGTTCGATTCGCAGGCAGCGCATTAAGGTTCCATTGACGTTTCAGTCTGATAAAGAAAAAAATGGGTCCGCTGTTCCGTCGTCTCGGACTAGCTAGAGTAGGATCACGCATGGCGAAGGGCAAATCGAGATGCATGCTTACCCGCGAGCAGAAGGCAATGACCCAGAAGAACCAAGGAACGGCGAACACGGCCATCAGGACGGGCCTCCTCCGTAACGACCGGAACCTGGCTACAATGCCACGTGCGTGTTGAAAACAACCGTTCAAAACTGCACAACGCTCAAAATACGGAAACAATTGCAGGCTACACACAAACAAGAAAGCTCCGTTTATGATGATAACCGCTTTTAAAAGGTGCGATGGGCAGCCAGACGGCGGTAAAAATGCTGATATGTACGCAACTGTTACAGGCTTACAAATTATGTGAATCATTCTGCGTTCCGATTATCAAGGAAGGTCGGTTCCATCCACATCATATATTATGATATATATATAGTACCATATCATATACTATAACCTAACCTAACCTAACCTAACCAGCCTAACCTAACCTAACCTGTCCTAATCTAACCAACCTAGCCTAACCTAACCAACTTAACCTAACCAACCTAACCTAACCTAACCTAACCTAACCTAATCTAACCTATCCTAACCTAACCGTATGCGGGGCTTAGTCCCCTCCTCATGAGATCTCGAGAACTATCCTCCCGACATGATCGCAACAAAGGGCAATCGAAGTTTTCAAAACCTTGTAAGCGGTGGATACAGGAGGGGGGGGGGGCAAAGAAGACTAAAGCAGGGTATCAGTAGTTTATTATAAACCTCCGATCTATATCGATAGATGTTGATACAATTAGCATGAATCGAAAGCTAAACGATGGGGCTTTCCCTTTGGTCGATACGTTTAGAATGTTGAGAAAATTCATAGACTTCCGCAGGGCTTGGAAAATGGGAGTAATATATTTTGGAAAACAGAATCAACATAAAAATATAAAGCATCTTTTAAGCTTTCACTAGTCATTCTAAACTTCGTAAGTTTAAGTCATGTCACACTGTAAGCTGACATAGACTGCGTGAGGGACATGAAAGTGGGAAAATGTCATGGTTGCATGTTCATGACGTAAACTTACGGCCTTTGACCTAAAATGACCCAGATGAACTCAGTTACATTAAATGGTCTTGGGTTCTTTTCATAATGTCCGGAAACGTCTTTAGTAATTGGAATCGATTATGTTTCTAAAACAAATTTCTGTTTCTGAACGTCGTAATGCGGGATACTCACGCGGATATTTTAGGTCGTAGCCCCGTGACCCGATCCGATATCGACCTGAAGCTTGGAAAACAAATAGAGAGCACCCTGCCAAGCTTGAAGCTGCACATGTTCGGGAATTTTTATTGAAAAACATGAGCATCAAAAATATTTACATAACATGAAATTTTAACTTTTGAACTTGACTTAAACTTCGGAAATGATCTCAGGTCAACAACTATGTTTTTGTGTCTTTGCGCAGTTTATTTGTTTACAGTATGTTTGTACCTAAACAATGCTAAAACGTTCAACGTTTAAACGCAACGATTTCTCTTTCACTCTCGCCAGTACCAAAAGCGATCTAAAGTTTCTCCCAAAAACGCGGCCTGAACCACCATCCTCCCCTGGCAAACATCAGATTATCATAATTTTCCATAATACATGGCAAGAATATTTAGGGGGTCACAAACGAGCATAAAGCGGCTTTAAAACATGGAAATGGCAAGCGAAAAACCGGAAGGCGTGCTCCTCAGGCCCTTATACGGGAATAGGGTTAAGCCTCTTGTAAGTTTACGCTACATAGAGCAGAAACTATTTTCAACTCCCTCGTCATGTGAAATGACTTCATGATCACTTGAGACTAACTTGACATGTTGAGCTCAAACAATGACGTGTTATTCAAGACGTTAGATCTGGCCTTATGAAATGCAGAGAGACCTTAGATGATCTTCTGATCCTCTGCAGTTCCGAAGGGTAAGAAGCCGGCTGCGAAAACCTCACTCGATGAATACGCAGCCATGACATTTCCCTGTTTTCATGTCCATGGTTCCGCTTATGCCGATGTGCAGTGCAATACAATTTAAACATATGAAGCACAGAATAAATAGTAAAACCTTAAAAGGTATTTTCATATTTAATGCTCAATTTAGTTTTCGAAAAGATATTCTTCCCATTTTCCATGCCCTGTGAACGTTCATGGATTTTTCAAAATTCTTTTTGGATTCACCAAAGGGAAGCTCCCGTCGATATATCGATAAACATCGCATGTTTATAATAAATCAAAAATACCTTACTCTTGGTTTTTTGCCACTTGATTTTTGCGAGCTAGCATTTCGAGTACCATCAACGTGTATGTACAGAAACACAAAACCACCGGACTTTTACTTCGTGCTAGAATGTCACGGCTTGGCGTCACTGACTCTTCACATTTCCATTGTTTCGGATGTCTTTGGGTATCATATCAATGAATTCAGTTCATCGCTCTTCGCGTGCTGTATTTGGACCAAAATGCACTACGTAATTACAAGGAATCGGCCGATGTACATTACATCCCTAAGATTTTCATTACATCCCTACATCCCTTACATCCCTGCAAAGCTGTGGCATAGCTCATTGATCTACGATTTCCCGAGAAGGGGAAGGCACGAGTAATGACGTCAGACACGTCAACTTTTTTGCTCTGTCATATAACATTGCGACCAAACGGTGCAGTGCCTATCCCATTTTCAGTGCACTTTAATACATCAGTTCTTCTCATTTTGTTGGAGCGCAATTGCGAACGTCATCCACGGCGTCCAGCGCCATCCAACGTCAAGCAGGATTCTCTTAAGGCGGGGGAGAGCTCAGTGAGAATTGAAATCATACAAAAACTGTTTGCTGGGAAGGCAATGTTCAATGGGTTTTACTAATAAATGCAGGCCTAAACGTCAGCAGGCCCCGGGACTCCCCTCTGGCTATGCTGGTGACGTCATCCAAGGTCGCCTTAAGACGACCTCATAAAACAATGACGTTTTAGCCCAATAATCGATTTGGTACTGCCAGCACCGTATCGAGGGGGGGATTTCGCAATGGAATATCCTGCAGTATGTGCTAAAATGACATGAGCTCGCAGCAGGCCACTGCGTGTCAAACTAGTTGCCATTGTTTGTCAGATAATGCCAGTTTCCTCAGAAAAAAACGGTTGATGTAGGCCTTTCCAGACTTTCTGATGCAAGCACAAGCATTTAGAAACTTTTTTAAGAATTTTATGTTGATGTATTGTTTTGTTGTGGTCATAGAGGTTTATGGCGTTTGTTGAGTTTTATGGTACTTGTGAGGTTTTATGTCATAATAAGTCTAGTAAGTAAAATATAACCGACTTCTTGATGGAGAGTGGCATAGCTAGGCATGTGTCACGATTTTTGTCAGACATTGTTATCTTATGTACATCCTGACTCGGCTTTAGGATATCCGTAATCTCCCACTGGAGCCTAAGTAATAACGGCATTCCTGTATTCCCCACCTCAGTCAAAGAAAAACCTTTGATGCGACATGTGAAGTGAGAAAAAATCCTGAGGTTAAAAATGTTAGAGTGTCATTCTTGACGACCTATACCTCGACCTCCAGTCTGAACCCACATCCGCTGCGACGCGACAGACTGCTTCATCAGTGCTGGCGAAAGGTGTGGGTGGAGACAGGATGTTGGATTTCGGACCAAACATACTGCATTGTGTCTGTCAGCAAAGTGCGTCTAATGTCTCAAGCCAATACACGTTAAACGAATCCACAATGATAGAATCGAGAGGCACACCCGGGCGCTATATACATTCATGCAGGCACGTGATACAATGTTTAGATGCAGACAGTTATGAATACACATCAGCTTCGCATGTCAAAAATGAACACAAAAGCGTTCTCCTCCCCGGAGCATCCCTGATCATCAGTCCTAGAGACTGTGATGCTGCCCAGTTGAGAGAGCAGTCCAGGCGTTTTTGTCACGGTGCCGTATCCGGCATCGTATCTGTCGTATCCGGTTTACTCAGTGTATCCGGCGTCGCGGCGCTGTACCAGGTCTACCCAATGTATCGGGCGCATCACAAGTTTCTGGGTAGCCCAGTGTGTTTGGCGTGTCCAGTGTCGTATCCATCGTATCTGCGTGCGCAGTATATGTGGCATATCCAGAGTATCCGGGATGTCCAGTGTATCCCATGCATGCGGTGTATCCGGTGTTACATCCGTCGTATCCGGCGTACCTTGTGTATCCAACTTATCCCAAGTATCCGGGGTGTCCAGTATATCTGTCGTATCCGGCGTATCCGTCGTCGCGACTCCGGCTGTGCCCACGACCCGCCTGTCGTACAGACGTCGTCGTGCAGACGTCGTACACCCGTGCGTCGTACAGACGTCCGACGCACGGCATCCGTCGTTGACGCCTCCCCTGCACGGCAGGCACCCGGTGCACGGGACTCAGGCGCGCACTTTCTTGACTGGGCGCGCCATTGACCGGCCGACCGCCATCTTGACGGTCGACCGGTCCGAAACCGGCGCCGACCGCCCGCTGGAGACCACTGGAGACCTTGGAGTGTAGTGGCTTTAACCCGCGCACGACCGTCGGTCCGTTTCGAACATGGGCGACTGGGGGGGGGGGGTTGGCTGCCCCCCTCTAACTCACGAACGGTTAGTCGCACGATAAAAATAAACATACCGTTGGAAAGCCTGTGACGAGTAGAGCTCCAAACTGGTCACATTTTTAGTTTTAGATAATATGTAAGCCAATTTACGCCCTCTATGTTTTTTCTCATAGCCGACTACATCAGACCGAGAAATGGCTTGAGTCTCAAGGGCTGTGACTAATAACGCATAGGTAAAGCCACCAGCGCACAAGTCAAGATCCGCGGATGCCGATACACGTCTAATTTCCCAGATTTGTTCAATATATACGCCGAAATGTTGAGTTAAAGACAATCCGCCAGCTGTCCGTGTGCGCCGCTGCCGTATGCGGTGCCAAATTGACGGGAACTAATTCTAGCGTTCCTTTATTTTCGCGAAAAAAGACGATCTATGTCACTTTTATTGATCTTTGTGGTTTTTGTGATGGTTTCTCATGCTTAAATTTTGGAAAAATTGCTTAGTTACCAATCTACAAAGTTGGCGGAGCTTTATTCACGAGAGCCTGTTTATTTCCAAAATACGCAACTTTTTCAAAGTTTTTGAGGTTTCTGGTGTTACTTACGTCTGTGCAAGCTAGTTCTACCATTTTCTACCCATTCTGAGTAATTCATCGTCGATTTTGACGGTGGTACATTTTGGCTCACTGCAGTTATTCATAACCTGACCTCAGGTCAGTGGTTGGAAGTCATTGTACCTTGGCCAATGACGGTAACTAGATGTCTGCTGCACTCCTAAAAATGAGTAAAGCAGATCTCTTCACTTCAATCTCTTCACTTCACACTAAAAATGTTATGAAATATTCCGTCAGTTTCCGAAAAAAACGGCGACATGTCTTAAAAATGGGCTTGACATAGGTCAATGACCCGGAAAATTCCGCAAAATCTGAGATAGCAGATTTGTTGCATCTATCACGACGACTAATCCCTGAAAGTATTATTGAGATATCTTGTTTTGCGAAAAAGTTACAGGGCACTAAACGTTTTTGGACATAGGTCCGTTTGACCCAACGTAGGTCAGACAATCGACCTGACCTGAGGTCAACATTTTGACACAAGATGTAAAATTGATGATACAAAAGGTACACAAAGTTTCGTGACTCTGTGTTTGTTGGTTCTCTCGCAGTCCCAGAAAAACCTCAGGGGGGCAGTCAACTGACCCCCAGTAGGGGACGGGTTAATGTCGCGGGCGCGTGCCGGCGGCCCGTTCCGGCGGCGGAAGCTCTGTTGTGGTTACTCCGCGCTCGCGGAATCGGCGATGGTCGGTGGCGGCGGGCGAGGCGAGGCGAGACATCGCTCGCGTGCAGCCGCGCCGCTGTGTTTTGTTAGCCTGTTAACCGGACAACTATCGTACGGCGGGGGGCGGGGGGCGGACAGGCGTGCGCAGCGATGACCTGTTAGTCCGAATTTCGCCTATCGCGTCGTCGGCGACGCAGGTTCTGTTGTAGATACTGCACGGACGTGGAAATTTGTCGGAGGCGGCGGACGAGACCGGCACCACGGGCCTAAAAGTCCAGCAACTCAATAGCTACGGCGGGAGGTATATCCACGGAACGATGAGCGATGAATTCTGGTCGCGGCTTTATCGTACTTCTTTGGTCTCGGAGGACTTACAGTGCACAGCACCGGAACACATGGCCTCTTACGATGGCCATATTGCTCCTTATACCGATAGTTCGAAAATAGAGCCTGGTGTGGGATTTGCTTTCGTCTGTGGCCCTGACACCCGGTCGTTTGCTTTGCCATCCCATACATCGGTTTGCACATTGGAGCTCGTGGCTATTTGTAAGGCACTCGATTTTATAGAGACCAGCGATAATGTTTTTCACGTACTTCTTACAGACTCGCAGAGCCGCCTTTTAGCGCTGAAGTGTTTTTTATCTGCGTCATCCCCTTATACAGGATATTCTGAAACGACTGAGAGTGTCAAAACGACTTGGAAAGCGAATGACGTTCTGCTGGATCCCAGGCCACGTGGGGAAATCGGGCAATGAACGGGCTGATGTAGCCGTGAAGCATGCGTCACGCATGTGTGTTACACGACGAATGCCATTGCCTGACAAGGACTTATACCCTGTGTTTTCGTCGTACATGTATAAGTTGTGGCAGCCTGAGTGGGATACGCTCGGCCCGGATAAGCTTAAAGCCATTAAACCCCGCTTAAGGAGCCTGGGCCTCAAGTTCACGACAAAACCGGCGAGGGGAGGGGCAAAGGAATTCTCTTCCGTTTGTTCCAAGGCCACACACACGTAACGCAACAACATCTTTTGAGGGGTGAAGAGAGGGAAAGAGAGAAAGGGCTGTGCCCCCGCTGCAGCGAGCCCCTCACTGTGCACCATGTGCTGACCACATGTAATATTTTGGTTTCGGAACATTTGCGACACTTCGGGCACAGTGCGACATCTCACGCTTTGTTTCAATTGCCAGGAGACGACTCTCGTTTTACTGAGAGGGGACAGTTGTTCCTGTCTCTATCGGATACCGGTTCTGCGTTGTACGCACCTCACTAGTCACATTTTTTTTTAATTTTCGTATGTTGTTGTGGCAAGCTTTTTGTCTTGGCGAAGTTGCGTTATGTTGTGCTGGTGGGATGTGTTGGTCGTTGTTATACTCAGTGGAATGCTTAATGGGCGCTGAATGACCTCGAAGTAGGTGCTTCCCTTAGCTCCAATAATCAGTCAATCAATCGCTTATGGTATTTTTGTTTTTGGCATTATTATTACGTCGCATTACATCATATTTCACGTATGGAACGCTAGATATTTCCTTCTCGCTTTCATCTTGTTGTTATGACACATTCAACAGGGAAAAGGGGTTCTGTTTTCGCACGGCGAGTAACGACGCACAACCGCAAAGAAAATAACTGTGGATGTCGCAAAAAATACATTTAAGTTAGCTGACTGACTTTATTTAGCACGTCGTTCTTTCATAAGAAGTGCAGCTTGCGCTTCGATATCGTAAGTTAGTTTCAAAGGACAGGGTGACTACACAAAATCGCTTTCCAAAACCGCCTCGCGAAAACATGCTTGACGCAATATTGTATACGTACTATGTATAATGCAAGTTTCGGTGTGAAGTGGTATCTTTGAATTTGTGTCCACCCGCGCCCGACTGTCGGTCGGCGCCATGCACGCCCGTTTGGGGGCGGATTGACCGCCCACTTTAACTTACGAGTGGTTGGTAGCACGATAAAAATAAGCACACCGTTTGAAGGCTCGTGCCTAGTAGAGCTCGAAATTGACCTCATTTTTATTTCTCAATAATGCTTGATCCATTTACGTCCTATATATGTTTTCTCATAGCCGCCTGCATCAGAACGAGAAACGGCCTGGATCTCAAGGGTTGTGACTAATAGTCTAGATAAATGCGCCAGCGGCTAGGGTAAACGTCCGCAGATGCTGTCACATGTCTGATTCATCTGATTTGTTAAATATGTACGTGGAAACGTTGAGTTAAAGACACGGCGACTGTAGCATCTCTGCACGGAGAGCGCGATAGACGAACGAGGTATGAAATTAATGGCAACTGATTTTAGCGCTCTGTTATTTTCGAGACTTTTATTTTTTTACTCTTTTATTACCGAGAAGGAGAGTTAAGAACGCAAACATTTTCAGACCTGACGTGACAGAGCAGCAAAGCAAAAGCAAGGGAAATATGCCATGCCAAGTGATGTTTCTTGGTTCTAGTGGTTCTTGTGATCATTTTGCACGCTTAAATTGTGGAAAAATTCAGTACTTATCAATCTACACAATTCGCTGAGCTTTATTTGCGAATGTCCGTTTTTGCAATATATGCATTTTTTTTATACTTTTGGACTTCTTGTTATTAGTCGCAGCTGCGCGAGCCGGTTCTGCCACTTTCCACCCGATCTGAGTCATTTTGTCATTTTGATGGCAGTGCATTTTGGCTCATAATAGTTAGTTGTGGCCTGACCTCAGGTCAGTAGCAGGTCATTGAAACTTTGCCCATTGACGGAAACTGGATGTCTAGATCGCCCTACACTCAAATTGTTATAAAAAATCCTCCAATGTTCGAAAAAACGACGACTTATGTTGAAAACTGGCTTAACCTTAGGTTAATGAGCCACACGTTCCCGAAAAATGCGAGATAGAAAATTTGCTGCGTTTGTGAAAATCTTTAACCCTATTCCCGGAGGGCTAGACGGTATGGCCGATTCCCGGCAGGGGGGGGCGGATTCGGCCCCCCCCTGAGATCTCGAGAACTACTAGATCCGATTTCATCGCAACAAACGGCAATCGATTTGCCGTGACGTGAACTACATTTCTTGTAAAAGGAAATTTTCAAAATTTTGAAATTTGTGGATGCAGGGGGGCAAAAATGTCAAAATGGGGGGTACTTTTGGACTTCTTATAACTCCGTTGTTTATCGACCGATTTCAATGAAATTGGCATGAATCGAGAGATTATGGATAGGGCTTTTACCATGGGTGCACAAATCCGCAATTTTGAGAAAATTCATGGGCGTTCACAGGGCTTCAAAAATAGGAGGATTAATTTTCTAACAACAGAATGAACAAAAAAGGTAAAAACACTTTTATGGCTTCTGCTAGTCATGCTATGCTAAATAAGTAAAAATCGCATTACAATGTTTGTATAATGTTAGCATAGGCGGTGCCAGGGACATGAAAAAGGGGGAACTGTCATGGTCACACGTTCTTCAGATCAACTTGTGACCTTTGGCCTTAAATGACCTCCAGTGACCTTGGGGTCACCTGGAATGATGTCGTGTGCGTTTGATATTATCTGTAAACGTTTTCAATCATTTGAATTCAGTCTATTCCAAAAATTTCATTTTATGGCTATTGCGATATAGGGTACGCGCACTGACATTTTAGGTCATAGCTCCGTGATCTGACCTGATATCAAGCTGAAACTTGGTACACAAGTAGAGGGCACCTTTCTATGTCATATATATTCCGGATTTGGCATTTGAAAAAAACACGCCGAAATTATTGCAAGAAAACAATTTTAACTTTTGACCTTGACCTTACCTTGTAAAGTGATCTCAGACAAACAAAATCTTGTGTGCACATTGCCCAACTACTTAGCTATACATCCATATAAAGTTTTAAGTTCTATCTTAAAAACTCTGTTTTTGGCAGACATTTTTCTTTTACCCTCAACAGGGCCAAAAATTGCCTGAGGTGCTTCCCAAAAACGTTACCTGGCTCCGCCCGTGAGCAAAGTAAAATTATGAAATTTTGTCACAGCGCGTGGAAAGAATAGCTAGGAAAAGTGACCAAGTTTCGTGAAGCTGCGTCAAAAAGCCTGGAATTGGCAAGCAAAAAACCCGAGGGGGGGCGGATTCAGCCCCTCCTGCCGGGAATAGGGTTAACCCTTGAAAGTTTCATTGTCATGTCGTATTTTCCGAAAAAAAAAGTTACAGGGCGCTAAACTATTTTGGACGTAGGTCCACTTAACCTGACTTAAGTCAGGCACCTTACTTGACCTGAGATAAAAAATTTGATGCAAGGTTCAAAAAAGATCAAGCAAAAGGTACACAAAGGTTCGCGGCGCTGTGTTTTTTTGTTCTCTCGCAATTTTGGAAAAACCTCCGGGGGGCCGTCAATCGCCCCCCAACCGGGGCGGTTTAAGCGAATACTTTTTGAGTTGTGGACGTAAAAATATTTGTCTCGTTGGCCAGCAAAACTGATCACTCCAAATATAACCCAGATGGCTATAATCCTGAGTTTTGTTACAGTACGCAGTATGCAATCATTCGGACATATGTTTAAAATAATGCACGTTCTTACGTCCCCTAATTACTTACGGTTACTTTCCCATATGTTAAAAACAAAATAAAGCTAAATGCCGTTGTCCTCAACAGGTAATACACTTTATTTACCCACTCGCCCAGAACTGTCAGGGAGTTTGTTTTCTAATTTTATCTAAGCCTCCCCAGTATTTTATACCCAGTATAAAATACCAGTATTCGGTATTTTACCTTTGGCATAAACGAGAAGAGGAGTTAAGAACGCAGACATTTTCAGACCTGACGTGACAGAGCAGCAAAACAAAAGCAAGCTTGCAGTTTGGTTTGTGCTACCCAGTTTGCCCTTTTACGTCCCAGAGTGACCTTACCGGCGACATCAAAGGAGACATGTCGGTTGATTCTAATTTTCATTGGATCCTATGAGACATAAAATAAAGGGGGCATTTAAGGGGCCCGAAACGACTTCACAAGACGAATAAGGGCTCATATTACTGTTGGGATACAAACCGTCGTTTCCGATTACGTGTTCATGATTTTGGACTGAGATAATCTTGACCCAGATATGGAAGCAGTACAGGGGTCACTGTCACCATAGATTACAAACGTCTAAGACTGAGTGCGACTTAGTACCGTAAAATGCTTAAAACATTGCCATGATGTACGATTGAGAAAGACTTCCCATGTCAGCGGTCTGTCAAGGTATTGACTTCTAACCTCTTAAACAATGCGTAAAAATGTCCAGCCCACAACTATGTTAAGCCTCAGAGCACAGGAGTCATTCTGAGGCAACTTCCGAAAACCTTATAAACGTGCGGGAGTTGCACTCCCCGTTCTGTTGTGTTTTGTACTGCAGTCCGCTCAATGTGTACACCTTCGAATAGAAATGTTGATAAAAGCAGTTTTTACGAGAGCATTGACTGGATGTATAGCTCTACGTAAAATGGAGCTCATAGCCTGTATAGGAACATAGTTTATATAGGTATATAGAAAATATATAAAGCAATGTGACATATGATACATATGGTGTATATATATAACATAGATAAGAATATAACGTACAACAAGCTTATATAGGAACATACCTTACGTAAAATGGAATTCAGCAAGCACATTAGTTGTCCAGTCTCCCCCATACCGAATCAGCAGGTGGCCCACAGCAACGATTTCACGGCCCGTAATCCTTCCATGCGATTTTAAGAGGCAAAATTTAAAGAACACGTCATGTTCTCGCAGAGATCCCGTGAAGCTCACACAGGACCCTTCGGGGTCCCTGTTAAGCCTAAGAGGGGCCCCTTTGGGAGCCAGTCCGACAGGGGTCCCCAAGGGACCCCTCTCTGACCTCGGGTGGGGTTGATCGCCCCCATTTCCCCACCGGATCCACATCTCCTTTGGAGAATAAAATGGCAAATATTGATGCAGATGACAAAGATGGCCACGATTCTAATAAACATGAACATATGAATCATTTTTTTTTAGGGATCAAAAACGTCATTAAGAATCTTGAAGACAAATATTTTCTATGACGTTATTCTCACTGGGCATCACGTTTTTTCTTTTTCAGCACGAAATTGCCAAGTTTCAGATGTTTTGCAATTTAAAAATAACGTTCCTTTTCATGTTATGAGATTGAGTGGTTCCATCTGAAATGTGTGCACATAGCCAATATTTTATCAGTCGGGTTCTCCTCGTATGACTGGTTGGCGCAGTTTTCAAGGTTAAGCTGACTTCTCTGCCTGATGATTATTTTCAGAAGCCGGGCGACAGTAATCGTCAATTTCAGCCCGGTAGGTGACACGCTAACACATTTTCAGACGTCAATTTCAGCCCGGCAGGTGACACGCCAGCACATTTTCAGACGTCAATTTCAGCCCGGCAGGTGACACGCCAGCACATTTTCAGACGTCAGTTTTAGCCCGGCAGGTGACACGCCAGCACATTTTCAGACCTCCGCATCACACTGCGTGCGGCCATGTCGCCACCTGTGTGCTGCCAGCCTGCTAACCGGACAACAAATATTCGGGCGGGAAGGGGGAGTAGCGGTGTCCTGTTAGCAACGGGGAAGGAAGTAGCGCACACATGGGGAATAGGGAGCCACAGTCTCACCCAGACCAGGTTTGCCAGAGGTCCTTGGTTTGTCTTTAGGCTTGTGCGCCGGGGCTTAACGGGCCGTGCCTAGGAAAACTTCTGTTTGATTTGTATAATTTCGGAACACAAAAAAAAACAAGCAGGAGAAAAGCTAACATTATATTCATGAAAGTGCGGTGTGTGGAAAGGATCCACTTTTCGGCTCAAAATGGCTTACGTTTGAGACAGGGCTGATTTCGTTCGCAAAAACGCCAGTTTTTCGGCAAGAAGGGCCAATGGCCCCAGTCGAGAAAAAGACCCCGTTATCGGAGAACGGGCCCATGTTTCGGGAAAAGATGCCCGGAAACCTACCAATGTTCGGGGGAAACTGACATAAAGAGTAAAGTGAGGTGAGCTTTCTTGCAAAAGGATACCTTTCGGGGAAACGGGCCCGCTGTATACATCATACGGGCAGATTGTTTCTAAATAATCTCAATTTTCCTTTTACTCGTCGATGGAACCTTAATGATAGGCCTTAGGGCCCTGCCAGGTGGTTTTCGCTCTAAACTTGTATTTGCATTACCATTCTGACTTTTTATCAACTGAGTTGTATACATTTTAAAGCATAGTTATCAGGTCGGTAGCATGACAATGGACAAGGTTTGCACTTCTGTCATCCCTACGTTTCTGGCTGTATATCCAGAAAATTCGGCACGTAGAAGCGTTATATCATTCTTTTTTTGGAAACACCAATCAACAAGAGCCAACACACCCTCTCTCTCCGCGCGACGCACGCGTTCTGACACCCCTCTCGTCATTTTCTGCGCAACTTGTAGGTGTAGGTTTTGCATTACTTGCTAAATCTTTCTGTTCAGCTGGGCATCTGACTTTGCCATCCATCCGCCCTCATACGTCCCTTGTTTAATCAACTCCCAGAATTCTCCTGTTGGCGTAATCTGAGGCGTGCTCGGGATAAATCTCGGGAGACCACCGGAATGTTCGCCTCCTCGAGTGCCTTCAGCACCTCTTGCGCATAAAGAGCACAAGCCAGAAAAGGTCTCCAGCAAGGTAGTGTGCTTCCACAAAGGACAGGAGAGCCCCTCGCAGCACTTCTCTCGGTAGGCTGAGCCAATCACTTGGCTTCTTATGGGCATGATGATTGGTTATTCACAGTCCACCGTGACCCCATGTGGACTGATGGCCACCCACACCTTAAGCTTTCATGGAAACTTAATCTCTCGCTTGTACTTGTGGTCAAGTACATCTCCGCCTGCTAATGCATAAAATCCTGCGTTGACTGGCATTTGACTGTTCGAATACGAAAAATACGACTCGTCGTCCACCATCACATTAACACTCTCGCTGCGCTTTATCAATGTCTGCGCGATTTTTCGCAGTTAAGTCTTTTGTTTGTTTTGTTATTCATCAGTGCTGTGAAGAGCCTGTATTCTCTTCCCGTACTTGATCCCAGCACGTCTCAGTATTCGACGAACATACAAGTTGGATATTCCAAATTTTCTGGCTAGAAGCCTTTAAGAGATGCTTGATCTACAGGTGGCGGCTCGGAGTAGGTGACGCTGGAGATGTTCAGTCATTTGTGACGGTTTCCTCTCCTTGCCAGCATGAGCTGGCCTTCTGCGGTTTTTTTATTTTGTTTTCGTGATGTTATAGAGGGCACTTCTTGCCATGCCATGTTTCTTGGAATGTTGTATTATTTCACCCTTTTTCCATTTTGAGTTAAGCGTGACACAGTTCGCCACACTGCCGCGTAGCACTTCCTTACAGTCATTGGGATTGAGACTAAAACTGCCTTCTTAAAAATGTGTGTGCGTATTTGCATCAATACGTTTCACCCTTGTGCCAATTGTCGTTAGAATCCTTCACCAATTTTTTAGTTCCAAAACTTCAGACGTTTTCGAATTTCACACCACCCAACCGTTACGAATATGAACACTACGGTGCTCACGGCGACGCATATCCAAGTTCGAATACTGGCATCGTCACCCACCGTGTCTACCTGCTGCAGCGGGAGAGCCAGCAGCCTCTCCACAGCAACGTCTCTTCCGTTCGAAGCGGCAAGGTGCAATGTGTTCCAGCCTTGCTTTTTTATCCCCAGGATGACCGTAGGTCTGTTGCGAAGCAGCTCGAAGAGCTCCATGCTCGTCTTCTTTTAAAGCGAAATCCAGAGCCGTATCGCCGTCCTTCTTTCGTCGTTTGGGATCGCAGTCTGCTGCCTCCAAAACACGCACGCAGTCCTCGCGATCGCTGGCGACAGAGAAGTGTAGGAAAGACCACCCTCTGCGGATGGTGGCGTTCACGGCGCGGCCACTTCTGATTACCGGTTCCATTGTTTCCGGTTCCCCCTGCAGGCGGATACGTGGAGCGGAGTGTCAACGTTCGTTCGTTCGTTAAGCTGTCGTTCGTGGCATTCACGTCGGCTTGGGCGTTCAGCAGCAGTCGCGCGATGTCTGCAAAGTCCGAGACCCAGACCACGGAGCCGGTGGCCGCCGCCGCCCATTGTATCGGCCAGCCGGCAGCCAATCTCGAGCTCGGCCATGACCTGGGTCCAGGCAGGCTCTGCTACGAGGTGTCGGCTGCCGCCAAGCTTGAGCCCTGCGGCCACCGCGTCGCCTAAGACTATGGCAGCAGGATGAAGTACTGCATCCTCTCCCAGTCACGCATTGTAGCCAGGAGCACGACAGGTGGGAAACTGCCGCCGTCTGTTGTCGGAGCTTCCGCCTCTGAACGCCCGCCGGCCCGAAACAGCCAGCCGCCGAGGTTGGTGACACCATCACCGCTTCATCTGCTTTGAAAGCCGACGTGCCGTCGTCTTTCAGTATGGCCACGGCACATGCAAGAAGTTTGCCCAAACTCTTGAGATTTGTCACATATGCCGAAAGCCTATGCCAAAAAATCGACTTGTATTGGTGTAAAACGTCACGGTGTGCCGATCACGAGGTGTTGTACCAGCGTGCCGATTCACGCAGGTTTAATGCAGTGGAAAAGTGACCAAAACACAAAATCCATAATCGGTTTTTCGGTAGAGTTCTTCATCGCGGACTATGGCGGTCACTAAGCTAAGAAGACCTAATTCATCCCTTTTTACATCGGGGAGACTTGGCCTTACACGCAAAAATGTGTATGTTAACAAAAACTCAGCGTTTCAGCCAGAAGCCATCTTCAGGAATGACGCAAATTGAGATTACAAAATTCGAAATAGTAAAACACGCATCAGTCAACAGAATCAACCTCAAAACTTCAGACATGAACATGAAGAAGAAAACACAAAAATAAATATATCACAACGAAGCAAATCGATACAACCTAGGGTCCTTTTATTTATGGTTACCCACCAAAATTTAGCAGATGAACCGCGATTGAAATCACGACAAACACCATAGACTCTTAAGAGACTTTTCCTACGCAATTTCGGTCATGTATTTGACGCCTTCACAAGGCAGTTCAGTTATTGTGCGAAGGTGGAGAGAAGGAAAAAAAACATGACACCACAAGCCCTCCCCAACAAACTGAAATGACATACCAAGACGTAGTCTGTGTATTTTATGGTGAACTGAATTTACGGTTGAAGAGTGACTCCAGGACTTTGACGTCCGCACTGATCTTCGCGGTAGCCAGAATTTTGACGGTGAAGTTCGTGTTGTTGTCAGCATGCCTCACTTTGAAGTGGTTTGCGATTATATGCTCTCCTCGAAGCGTGCCCAATCTGCGCAGTCCTGCATCCCAGAGATGGTCGTTAAACCTGTCTCGAAGCTGAACCGTTTCGTTTCTCCTACATAAACAGTTTCTCTACAACGGTTGCAGGAGATTTTATATGCCACGTTTTTCCGAAAAAAAACCTCCGCGTGCTCCCTACGTTGCGGACGGCGCCGGCAAACGCCGGCGGTGCTGTGAGTTTTGAAGGGCGGCAGATCCGGAGGATCGGTCGTGGTCGGCCGAGCTCCGGACCGGCCCGGGGCGTCAAGGACTTCCAGGTCAAGGTCGAGGTCAGGTCGCCGAGCGGTCAGGGGCGACATTTCCCGCGTTCCTAGGCACCGGGTGTGCTGGTGATTTCGCCGCCACCACCACCGCCGGCGCCGGCGGTCGCCGCGTGCGGTCGCTGCCCGTTCGGCTGGAGGTGGTACTCGCAGATGTAGCCGTAGTCGTAGGAGCTGCAGCGGCGGACGGCTAGGCCGGAGGAGAGGATAATCATGCAGTTGCAGGCAGATGTAGTCGGACTGTTTCCATTCCAGTACCAGGACGGCTCCAACTCGGCCACCACACCGGTCGTCATATCCTTGAAGACGCCGTCACCTTCCTCGTCCCACAGGCCGGTCCAGTAGTATTTGCTGTTGACGTAGCTCTTCAGGTAGTTGATCTGCTGCTGGGTGTGCGGGAAGGCCGGGAATGCCTCCGGGTCGCACTCCTGGCAGCTGGCGATAATGGAGTCGTTGCCGCCGACGATGCTGAAGTCCCGAATCTTGTAGGCGATGGCCGGGTCGCCGCTGACGGTGAAGCCCTCAGGCAGGATAGACTGGTAGAGCGGCTCCGGGTCGGCGGTCAGCGGGTTTTCCGGCGAGTGGAGCGGCCACAGCCGGCACAGGCCTGTGACAGGGTCGCGGCTCCATTTGATGCAGTCGGCCGCCATGTGGCAGCGGATGGCGCACTGCGTGATGGAGTCTCCGGCGAACTCGGCGACGGCGGCGGCCGCATGCACCACCGTGTTCGGCACGAACATGGTGTCCTCCGCGGCGACCTCGGCGACGCCGCAGATGAGCACCAGCAGCATCCTCGCAAGCGTCGTCGTCTTCCACAGCGGCGACATGCTGCCACCGCTCCCGAGACCGTCGCTCCCCGGAGTGACGGCCTGCGCACCGGGCACCGGCGGCGTCATTGATCTCTGTGAAGTTGGCACGGCGACCGTTGCATCGCGTGGCCGTGACGCGTTATTGCGTAGAAAGTCACCAAGTAAACGTAAAGTAAACGTGTCACGTCCGATCTTGTCAGCCAACTGGAAGAAACACTCAAGAAGAAACGTGCAATCGGCACTGCTGAAATAGTTGTCGACGTTAACATGCAGGAGGAGGCTCACTGAATGCCACACGCAATGGCGGAGGGCACATTTTGCCCCCTGCCACCTCCTGATCCCTTCAGCTGACAGCAGCTACTATTTATGGGCAGTTGGCCTGCATAATGAGCTTACCTAGATATAAGCATGGCTGATCAAGGTCAGGTCATTCGAAATCAGCCAAATACAGCATTTGAGAAGACCGCGTCTTTTCGAGGTAGAACACAACCAGACATGGTTGCTTGTTCATCGGACGCTAATCTAAGATTTCATTGCAGCTGCCCTAGGCGAAGCTGATTCTGTTCATCGAAGGTCAGCCGGAGTCAACACGTTTAAGCCTCGCCAGGCGGGGCTGTTCTTTCATTGTGAATTGTTTAGGTTAGTTTGGATATAACTTTACTATTGGCTTAGAAACATTAAGTTGGGCACAATTTGCTATGCTTACAGTCTGCTTTTCTTCCTTAGCCTCAGACCTCACCCAAGCACTGACCCATCCTTATCTGGTAAAACTCACTAAAATCGCGAAACATTCATCGTGACGCAATATCGCAGTTGCTTTGTCTTGTTGGTTTCCCACAAACTCCATCTGTAAAGTCTGCTAAAGCAATGCGGCCAAAGAAGTACCGGGTTAGATTCAGCACTTGTGTGCTGCGCAGAAATTTGTGCATTGATTCAATGTGCCGCTTTGTACTCCCACACCAAAAGCTCATGATTTGGTTCACTGAACTGGGTCACTTCCCCAGAATATAAATGGAATATGTGCAACTTAGTTGACTCAACTTAGGCGGAACGTGGTTTTGGACTACCCAAATCTTGAAAGTCAGCGGGCAGGCGGATATAAGCGAGTGAAGTGCAACTAATTTTTTGTTTTGGAGTGGCCGGGCTGGTGGAGGGCCCTGGACCGCCCAGTGTTCCCCTTTCAAAATGAATTTGGCAACACCATTAGACGGCTCATGCACTATGTACTCATGGTAAGATTTATGGTGAGAATAGATGCTGATGTTCCCCAAATTTAGACCAATTATATGATTAATCGGCTCTCCTTGTCAGTGCGCAAAATAATGGTGCATGTCGCATTTTACTGATCGCTCATTCCATTTAAAATATATATTTTGATTTTGTTTTCACCTTGCCTTCATAAGAATTATTCAGTTCTGATCAAAAATATCAAATAGTGTCAAAATAGAGGTATGGGCTTTCCATGCCGATTTTGGTATGGAGCCCTCCATACCTAAGGTATGCAAAGTTACATGCTGAACAGAATTCCAACGCCAGTCCTAATTCTGGTGCTATGTCCAGCTTTCCACGGCGATTGCTTCCGATCGAAGTGGCTCGAGTTTGTTGTACATTTAGCTTCAGGCCAGAGACATCCTGACATTGGGTAAACAGGCTAATGGATTACCGAAGCGATCCTGGTTAGCCATCTATTGCTATCAAAGTGTCGTCGGCAAACGCTGATACTCCAAAGGTCAGCCCTTTTATCCAGACTACGCTACGTCGCGGATTCGGCGTAGCGTAGGTCCTGCGATCAATGTCGTTATTCATGTGTAGGGCGCAGCGCCACGGCGCTTCATTACTTCCGCTGGCTGTGATTCCAAGCGATGACCACATACCACTTACCATGAAAGCATTTTATAAAGATCACAATCTTCAGGTGAACTACTGCACCCTGGAGAATTTTCCAGCGGCCTTTGCATAACAGCAGCAATTATGTAATTCAAATGTGCTTAAAACACTTGTTCATTATGCATTTGGCTGTAACCCCGCGGACTGTGCATGAGCGTATCGTTCAAATATTTTCGGGGTAAGCCCATACTGGTTCCATGTTGGTCCTCTGCTTGCACTCCTAATGGCCCCATATAGGTCCCACATAGGTCCTACATGTGCCCCGCATAGAGCCTGGTTTGGACTGGGCGTTAAAACCTTTTTTATCTTAAGGTAAAAACGAATCTTATTAAAACACGCATTTCCATAAACAGTGAAATGTCTCATGGTTGAAATGTTTCCCATATTGGTTCCATGTAGGCAGCAT
This sequence comes from Capitulum mitella, assembly GCA_030062745.1. Classification (NCBI taxonomy): domain Eukaryota; kingdom Metazoa; phylum Arthropoda; class Thecostraca; order Pollicipedomorpha; family Pollicipedidae; genus Capitulum; species Capitulum mitella. Next base: position 90,535 of record CP099841.1, on the reverse strand, counting down.
TTTCGGAACTTAAAAAACTGCGTTGCTTTGCCACTCGCGGCAACGATCTTTAACCCGCGCACGACCGTTTGTCCGTTTCGAACATCGGCGACTGGGGGACAGTTGGCTGCCCCCCTCTAACTCACGAACGGTTGGTCGCATGACAAAAATAAGCATACCGTTGGAAAGCTTGTGACGAGTAGAGTTCGAAACCGGTCTCATTTTTAGTTTTAGATAATATGTAAGACAATTTACGCCCTATATATGTTTTCTCATAGCCGACTGCATGAGACCGAGAAACGGCCTGAATCTCAAGGGCTGTGACTAATAATGCATAGGTAAAGGCACCAGCGCAGAAATAAAGGTCCGCGGATGTCGATACACGTCTAATTTCACAGATTTGTTCAATATATACGCCGAAACGTTCAGTTAAAAATACGGCAATTCTCCCGCCAGCTGTCGGTGTGCGCCGCTGCGGTATGCGATACCACATTGACGGGAACTAATTCTAGCGTTCCTTTATTTGCGCGAAAAAAGACGATCTATGTTTATTTTCTTAATCTTTTTGGTTCTTTTCATGGTATCTCATGCTTAAATTTTGGAAAAATTGATTAGTTACCAATCTACAAAATTGGTGGAGCTTTATTTGCGAGAGCATGTTTATTTCCAAAATATGCTACTTTTTCAGAATTTTTGAGGTTCCTGGTATTACTGACGTCTGTGCAACTAGTTCTACCATTTTCTACCCATTCTGAGTAATTCATCGTCGATTTTGACGGTGGTACATTTTGGCTCGCTACCGTTATTCGTGACCTGACCTCAGGTCAAAGTCTGGAAGTCACTGATACTTTGCCCAGTGACGGTAACTAGATGTCTGCTTGACTCCACGCTAAAAATATTATGAAATATTCCGTCAATTTGCGAAAAAACGGCGACATGTCTTAAAAATGGGCTTGACCTTAGGTCAATGACCCGGAAAATTCCGAAAAATCTGAGATAGCAGATTTGTTGCATCTATCACGATGACTAATCCCTGAAAGTATTCTTGAGATATCTTGTTTTGGGAAAAAGTTAGAGGGCGCTAAACTTTTTTGGACATAGGTCCGTTTGACCTGACTTAGGTCAGGCACCTGACCTGACCTGAGGTCAAAATTTTGACACGAGATGTAAAATTGAGGAAGCAAAAGGTACACAAAGTTTGGTGACTCTGCGTTTGTTGGTTCTCTCGCAATCCCAGAAAAACCTCAGGGGGCAGTCAACTGCCCCCAGTCGGGGACGGGTTAAAACAGTGGACAATGGAAACTTGCCACAACGGATTGCCAAGCCGTTACCAGGGAAAACTCGACCTCTGCCCTGCATCTTTTGGCTAGGATATGAAGCCCATCAACATTGAATCGACGACATGAACTGGAAAAATCTAAACGAACATTAAAAAAGCATGCTTACATATTGCTGAAAGATATTGTAAGCAGGCCTAGCTGTCCCCAGAGAAGTCCCACAAGGGGCCACATAAAATCTTTATAGTGGCCGATGCTGGGCCTTTTCTGACAGACTGTTCACTGTTCCAGTTTGTTACGTCCTGTACGTATACGTACAGGACGTAACATACGTACGTGACATACGTACATACGACAAACGTACTCTACTGGTTCCCTCTTGGATATCATCATGTCGAATTGCCGTCGCTCGGCAAAACGTTTTTTCGGTGCCGTTTTTTTGCCATTTTAGCCCACAAATTTGTACATGACTGCCTCGCTTTCGCCAACCGCAGCGCATTGTCAAATCTCGCCGTCTTTGCCCCATCGATGTAATCGTTTTTCATTACGATCTCCTATAGGCTGACACGCTTTCAAACGACCGAAAGGAAGGGCAAGGCTCCATGTGGAAGGCGATTCGGTCGGCCGTTGGCGCGGAAGGCCACCAAAGCAGTCGAAGCGACGCGGACCAATTAAACTCGTTTTTTGCCTGAAAACCTATTTCAGGCGCCCCTGACGCTGGCGGTCAGGGGATTTACCATGGCCTGTGCATTTACCATGGCGCCCCTGACGCTGTCTGAGCTGCGGGCAGTCGTACTTGGCATGCACGGGTCGGCTGCCTGCGGCGAGGACGGTGTCAGTATCCGCATGGTCCGTGTGTCTTTTGATGCGATCGGCGTGGTGCTCCTGCATTGGATCAATTCCAGTATCTCCTTCTCCGATGTGCCAGATTCCTGGAAACATTCCCTCGTTTATCCCAATTTTATATCCGGGGATCCTACTAACCCATCCAACTTCCGGCCGATTTCGATCGCTCCTGTCATTGCTAAGATTGTAGAGCGGGCCGTCCATCTACAGCTCTACAATTACCTGTCCCAGAACCACCTCCTCACCCCAACTCAGCACGGATTCCGTGCTCGCCACTCGACGGAAACCGCGCTGATATCCATGTCCGACCACATCCTTTCAGCCAATGACCGTGTGATGTCCCTACTTTGCTTACTGGATTTAAGCAAATGCTTTGATGTGATAGACCACGCCAAACTCTTGACCAGTTTGCAGCTTCACGGAATCGATATTTCTTGGTTTCCGGCGTACCGCCGTTATCACACCCAGAGCGTCAGCCTCACTGACCCTCAGGGAAACCTCAAAACATATGCCCCGCTCTCCAGCAGCATCGGGGTTTTCCAGGAGTTTTCCGCTCTCGGCCCCCTGCTCTACTGCGCCTTCGTAAACGACCTCAGTCTGTTCGATGAGGGCGTAGTAGGCGTCCAGTACACCGACGACACTCATATTCTGATTAGTGGCAAAAAGTCTGAATTCCATAACGTCGTTGCTACGATGGAACAGGTCCTGGCTTCTCTTGATATTTTGTTCGAGCAGATTGAACTGATGCTGTTGGGCAGTGCACAAAACCTGTGAAACGCCCATAATGTCACCGTAAAAATTCGCGACCATACCCTTCACCCCATTTCGGAAGCCAAAAATCTGAGATTAACCTTTGATCGCTGTCTCAACTGGGACTCTCATATAACCGCCATTACAAGGCGCTGTTTCGGTATTCTAGGTGGCCTATCACATCTAAGGAGTTACCTACCGCCGTCCGTTATCTCCGCTCTGGTCAATGCTCTGGTTCTCTCGCAGATCCGATACTGTATGTCGGTATATGGCAATGGTACTCAAAAAACCTGTTTCGCCTCCAGGAAATCATTAGCTTTCCAGCAAAAGTTATTTTTAGCCGAAGGAAATTTGATCGTATAGCGGATCTGTTAAGGAGACTGGCTGGCTCAGTGCGCAGAAACTAGTCTTATACCATGCACTGTGTCTGGCGCATAGGGTGAGCGATATGGGTGAGCCTGAAACACTGGCCACCGAGTTTTCTTGTGTTGCGGAGCATCGCGACCGACACACCAAGCAGGATGGCAACCTATATGTACGGTTCTCCACAAAAGTAATGGTATGTATTAGGTTCCTTGGCAATATGGAGCGTATTTCCCGACCTGTATGTAATATATCGTCACAAGAACACAGCATGATAGGTAACAATGCATTGCACCATTCTATTCAGATGCACTCATTTGAATTGTCTTAGTATCGCTAAATTTTCCAAAAGAATGTTTTTTGCTTCATTCGCCAGAGCTTTCGCCGCCTCCTGTTGGGTGCGTCACTGCATTTACGACCCTTTGCTGACAGGTGGTGTCCGGACAAAATGGCGAAAAGTAAAAATGGCGAATGCTTTTTTGGCGAATGCCGGATGGCGAATGCTGAAGGGCGACATGTAAAAATGGCGACACGTTAAAATGGCGACTGGCCAAATGGTTCGCGTTTGCGTTCTTCGTTATTGGCCGTTCGTCATTTTAGCATGTCGCCATTTTTATGTGTCGTCATTTAGCGTTCTCCATCTAGCATTCGCCGAAAAGACATTCGCCATTTTCACATTGCGCCATTTTACCCTAGTACCGTGGCCGGTTGTGTCGGGGGCATGTTTAGAGGCTGCCTTTTGTAGTAGATCGGACAGCTGTTAACACGCCGACCAATGGACGGATGTGTTTCGTGCGCCGTAAGAGGGAGAAGAGGACCAGCTTCCCATTCATTGGCGTAGTGGCTAGATTCCGGGCAACTTGACCAACACAGTCGCGCATTGCGCAGCGTTCTTGGTTGGCCGAGCGGTATCATCGTTTCACCTGAAATGGGTAAAGCGGAATCGCGAGTTCGCGTCCCTGGCTACCCGTTTTGTCTCTTTCTTCTTTTTTCTCATTTATGAGCACATGGGAGCATTGGAATGTGGACTTTGTCGGGAACACATGTGATGCACAACCTCATGATATCAAACGACTGGAAATAACCCATCGGCTATAAATAGTAATGTCAGCCTTGGGGAAGGCATGAAATCCGTCCTTACCTAAACCGGCAGTGAGCGATATCTTCAATTAAGATGCCGTTAAACGACATTTGGGCTCCTCCAGAGAAGACAGAATTCTAATTCCTAACAGGAGGTGAAAAATATTAAATTCCTGTCTTGTGAAATACTCGTAAAGTTAAGAATGCTGGATACACTTGACATCTATCTTGGTATTACTTTATGTCTAATAACGCTTGACAAACAAGTTGTATTTATGTTTTTGACACGGACAGTGGAGGGCCCCCGAAAATTACAAACAATGGAGGAAAGGCGCGAAATTCTCCACTCCCTCCCACCACCCCCACATTTCCCCCAAACCTCAGAAGCCAGCTAATGACATGAAACTTTCAGGGTGAATGGAAAGCTGTGGACAGCTACATTTGTCCAAATCTCATGACCCTATGGCAACACCTTCGAGGTCAGATCTGGTCAAATGTTCAAAATTTCGTCGATTTGGCAGCTTTTGCGACTTTTTTCGAGATGACTACCATAGTTGATCGAGAATGTGCCAAAATCGGACTTATCCTCATTTCAAGGGTGACCCACGATGGCTAGCAAACAGAACTTCAACAAAGAACAAACAAGGAAACACTTAACTTCAGATCACTCGTATATCACCTAATGTTGCTGTTGGTCACGCACGTCCTGGAGGCGAAGGGCGATCGGCTGGTTTTGCCGATCTACGGTTAACTTTACAGGGTCATATCTTCAAAAATATCCATATATTTTTCTACTTTTGATGACGCACTAGATATCAATTTAAAGTGCACAAGAATAGTCAATCCGCGACAAATATGAGGCCGGAAGGAGGTATGGATTCAGGCACGTAGCCAAGATTTTCCTTAGGGGAGAGGGCAAATGTAAAATTTTGTCATATGCTACTGGCGTAGGACGGAATTTACAGGAAAAGCAGCAATTTATGCAATTTATCTATTTCAACGCACCGGGAAACATATAATGTTTGCTTTTGCAACATATATATGATCACTATTTCGTATTCGTGCGAAATCTCCATATATCTAGTACGGATTGCTTGGCTCAGGAGGGGAGGCATGGACCCCATGCCCCCCTCCCCCTTGGCTACGTCTCTGGAAGGATTTTGCCTCCTGCACTGGATTCCGGCCGGGGCCCTTTCAGAACCAAGTCTCATTTTAGACAGGTCCCTGCAATAACATGTTACACTGTCGCCATTCTGAAGAATGATTAATATTCTACACTATACCAAATATATATTTACGCTTTATCAAACCAAACATTTTTGTCGAACTTAGTCACCTCCTCCCCTCGGACCCTGGTCAGCAAAAAATAATTTGGTCTCTGCTCCCGTCCCCCTGCATGAGAAGCTCCTACGTCTCTTCGGCGATACCATATACTACTACCGTATGGTTATCTCAAGACGGTACTAACGGTCGCTCGTTTCATTCGTTTCGTTGAAATGACACGTATACAAAGGCATGCATATCATGAACCACTGGCAATCTCCGCAAACACTTCAAACCTAGCCAAGTTAAACAGAAGTTGCAGAAATGAGAGGCCATCCAATGGAAGACATCGGTGACGTGAGTAGATCGGTGCTAGTGACACCATGGTGTCAAAATTTACGCTCTGACTGGTCATCCCGGGCTCATCGGACCGGGAAAGGGTAACTGACCTACCATTCGCTCTTGTCTATTCACATTATCTTGACGCCACTAGAAATGTCCAATTGAGGGAATGGGTATGCATACCCATGTTTTCCAACATTCACGACACTAATGCTTACGTTTGTTTAACTTTCGCCGGACGGGAGAGATTTTCACTCGCACCGGTGACGGGGGATAAGCACCCCCTCACCATTTCTCCCCTAAATGAACTAGCGCCTCGGGACAAGAAGGAATCGTTAGCCGTATGCCCAAGGAATCCAATAGTAGCCGTGTCGACTCTATCAGGCCAGCCAGTGACCTCCAAGGTCAGGCCAAACTTGATGTCTGAGAGCTACAAATGGATTTTCCTCACTTAACCCGCGCACGACCGTCGGTCCGTTTCGAACATGGGCGACTGGGGGGGGGGCAGTTGGCTGCCCCCCTCTAACTCACGAACGATTGGTCGCACGATAAAAATAAGCATACCGTTGGAAAGCTTGTGGCGAGTAGAGCTCGAAACTGGTCGCATTTTTAGTTTTAGATAATATGTAAGCAATTTACGCCCTATATATGTTTTCTCATAGCCGACTGCATGAGACCGAGACATGGCCTGAATCTCAAGGGCTGTGACTAAAAACGCAGAGGTAAAGGCACCAGCGCATAAGTAAAGGTCCGCGGATGCCGATACACGTCTAATTTCCCAGATTTGTTCAATATATAGGCCGGAACGTTGAGTTAAAGAACGGCAATTCTCCCGCCAGCCGTCGCTGTGCGCCGCGGCCGTATGCGGTACCAAATTGACGGAAACTAATTTTAGCGTTCCTTTATTTTCGCGAAAAAAGAAAATCTATGTAAATTTTATTGATCTTTGTGGTTCTTGTGATGGTTTCTCATGTTTAAATTTTGGAGAAATGGATTAGTTACCAATGTACAAAATTGGCAGAGCTTTATTTGTGAGAGCCTGTTTATTTCCAAAATATGCTACTTTTTCAAACTTCTTGAGGTTCCTGGTATGCGTCTGTGCAAGCCAGTTCTGCCATTTTCTACCCATTTTGAGTAATTCATCGTCGATTTTGACGGTGGTACATTTTGGCTCACTACAGTTATTCGTGACCTGGCCTCAGGTCAATGGCAGGAAGTCATTGATACTTTGCCCAATGACGGTAACTAGATGTCTGATTCATTCCACCTTAAAAATGTTATGAAATATTCCGTCAATTTCCGAAAAACGACGACATGTCTTAGAATGGGCTTGATCTCAGGTTAATGACACGAAAAAGGGCACCTGAGCCGGCGTGGCGCCGGTCCGGACGTGTGCGGATTGGTTTAGGTGTCGCGAGTCACGTGATGTGCAGTCGAGGTCGGGTCGCCGGGTCGCGGGAAAGAGGGAGTCTGGACACTGGGCTCGGGCGGCGCGGGCGTAATGTGTTCTGTACCAAGCAGGGCTGAAATAGAACTGCAGGTGAGAAATCGATGTGTTTTATAAAGAAGACCACGCTTACACATACTCAGTGTACCACTCTACGGAAAAGTTGAAGATGACGCCAGGGAACAAAAATGCTGTTAAGACACAGGAATGTTTGTGGAAATTCTGTTACCCTTATGCCCGTACCAACAACGCTGGAACGCATTCCCGTATGAGGGAGAGGGGCTTACTCGGCTCCACCACAGAGATTTTTAAAACTACCCGTCCCATTTGACTGCAAGAAAACGGCAATCGATTCGCCATGACGTGGATTTCATTTTGATAAAAATGTCTCGAAAATCTTGTAAGGAGTGGGACCAGGGTGGCAAAAAAACTAGAAACGGGGCATGTTTACTTCCTATATATAACTGCAATGTTTATGGACCGATTTTGATGTCATTAGAATGAATCGAGAGCTACTCGATGGGACTTGCCCTTTGGTCCTTACGTTTAGAATTTTGAGAAAATTCATGGCCGTTCACAGAAATTGAAACACAGGGTCCAGTACTTTTTGGAAACTGGATTAACATAGAAGTTTAACATATTTTTCAGCTTTTACTAGTCATTCTACACTTCAGGAGCACAAAACGTACTACCCTGCTGGCATAATGTTGATATAGGCGGAGCCAAGGACATGGAAAACGGGAACAGTCATATTTGCATGCACCAGGTCAACTTACAACAAGGTCATGAACTGAATGCCGCAGTTGTCTGCCGCCCTCCTCACGGACATGCCCGATCTGCCCAGGTCACGGGCCGCATCCAAGAGGCCGACAGGCGGCGCTCTTCGCGCAGTTTTCCTGACGTAGTTGCTCACCATAGCGTCACAGGAATGAGGTAGGATATTACTGCCGAACACAGGGGACTGATGGGCTTGAGTCACGAATCCCAGCGCCACGTTTGGCACCTCAGAACGAAAACGGCAGGGTCGCCATGCTGACCACTAAGTTTATGGCCTCCGGACATGTTGGATGTGGGTAGTTCGGCCAACAGCGTGCCCTAGGAACATTTTATCACCATGAGAAGACAACTATTCCCGGCAAAGTTTATTATGCTCGCACAGATGTAGATATGCTGTCTGGGTATGTCTTTGTCATTTTTCTTGACTATCTCGAGAACGGATCGGAGCTGGCCGCTGCTGCTTTGTGACAGTTATGGCAATACAATAACTCGTCGATTGACGTTGAAAAGTCAAACATCGGCCTGAAATATTTAAAGTTTGGAGTATTTCAAGTGAAACAAGCATGGCGAAAATGACGGTTGTCTCAGACAAATGGGAACTTTGGAAGAGGACAAGCGTTCAGAGTAAGATTGCTGTTTAAATATTATCAGCCGACATCATTCGGGAATAACTGACGATGACAAATGTACCAAGAGCAAAAACAGTGTCAGTGAAGGCCAAAGTCATCAGAAGTCAAGGTTAACGGGCTTGTGACCTGATCCAGACTTGCTTTGCGACTTGTGGATTTGTATCAAATATGTATTCAAGGAAGCTAAGGAAATCACGTTTGCCCACACTGATGTGCTTTTGTGTGTATATATATATATATATATATATATATATATATATATATATATATATATAAGTCGCCAGATGTATCAAGGTTGGCTTTCTTAACTGAAAGTACGCTAAATAGAGCGCCTAGAACCTTTATTTACACTCAAGCTACAAAAGTATCCCGTGTTGCTCGAAATCTGATCTAAAAGGACAGAAATATGATGTCATAGGTCAATGGTCTGACATGAACTCGGCTTAAAATCTTCACTCAACCCGTCAAATGAACGGAAATTGTCGTGTCCCGAGTTTTAACGCTTTGACACCTACTCTTTTCATGTTTTGTCCCAAAAGCCGTACGCAACGGCCAGTAGGGCCGAGAAAGCGTTCAAAGTTGACCTATTTGACTTCATTTGACCTTAAAGATAATGACCTAGATTCGTGGAAATTGCGCACGTTACTCTCGATGTCCTTACCCTACCTTAAAAATTGGCTATATCTAGCCCTCTCTGTTTCCGGAATCGGAAGGGGATTTTAGTGTGCGTTAGCGCGAAACCGCCTTCCACTGCGCTTGCCAAGCCAATCATTCGGCATTCGCGACGTCCGAGTGGATAAGGAGTCGGACCACCGATTCCGGTGCGTGACAGAACCCATTTCCCAGTCCCAGAGCGTCCCAGAGCGGGCGCCTGCATTTTGTCAAACACATTAAGGGTCAGCCTGTCACGGCGACCGTAGGGTGGAACCGCACAGCAAAAAAAAAAATCATACAGTGCCATCTGGTTCGGCGCCTGGGGCAAAATTCATCCATATTTGGGAAAAGTTGTGTGACAGGGTCAGAGTCCAGGCAGTAACCTGAGCTTGGCATAGACTCTGGTGGTTTATAACAGGATGAGTGCTGCATACAGCAATTTCTCTTTTGTTTTTTATGTCTTTTGTTTGGGTTATCACGTGGCGTTAATGTGTACGGCATGCTCGCAAAACCACACTGGCTCATGCTTCAAGACTTATACTGATCTCCTTTTCTTTCTAGACGCTAAATATGTAACTCCCGTTTACACATAGGAATGCAGAACGCCCGCGCAACACGTATAGACCAATGAAAATAAAGTCGCCTTGTACGAAATGGTGTTAGTAAAGCAAAACCGTTGGTATTGAATATAACACCACTGTCCTATGGCTGAACATGGCCAACACTCCTCTGACGGTGCCCTGAAACAGTTCAGTGTTGGAATCTCTCTTCTCTTCCTTTTATAGTCGACCTGGCATGCAGTTCTGATCCCAACTCGACCAGGCCACGTTAGGCCTAAATGTAGAAATCCTTGTGTGTTACTGTGTTTTGATGTAGTACTTTCTTGGGTCACCAGGAATAACAGTCTCAAATGAGCGAAAATACGTTCGCACGTGACGTAGTAATTCTAACGGGGGAAACATAAAGCTGTATTTTCGTTGCAGCGCTTTTTCATCGGCTTTGTCCTGCAACGTCAGCCAGCAGCGGGAGATCGCCACATTCACGGGGCCGAACTAATAAAATTCCCGAGCCATGGTTCCAACAAAGCCGTGACATCACAGAGCACAGGCTGTTTGAAGTAATCAGAACGGCCGAATTCCACCAAAAACGTCACACTCCCTGTGCGTACAGCATGGAGCAAAATTTCCGTTTTTGCACTACCTTACGGCAAGACACCTGTCACATGTGCGGTAACATCTGAAAAATTTTCGTCGCTTTAACGGACAGATATGGTGCTTCCAGTCGAAGGTATTTGTACCATAGTGACAGCCATGTTTAGAAGGACGCGAGGATAACGATGTTGGTCGCAGGGCACGTGCGGTCTCAGAAACGCCGTCTGGCAGGAAAATGCGGCATCCGCCAGGCGTGGGGTCGAGTCCCGGAGCGAGCACCTGTTGTTGGCCTGGACCTACGTGTGAGTCTGAGTCAGGGCGGCCGTGTGACGCAGTTGTACGACGCAATAAAGATCCTCCAGTGCCGGTTCGGTGCTTCTGGCGAAACTCTTCGTATCTGGGATCACGTGGGCAGCAGGGCCAGGACCCGGCAGCAGACTCGGCTTAGCATGCGCTCTGATCCCAACGCTAGGCCCCTAGCTAGAGCCCTTACCATGGGGTGGGACTTTTGTGTTAACCTATAGATTAAAACAGGGGGGTAAAATAACATGGCAAAATGCTTATGGAAGAATACCTGCAGGTTAACCCTATTCCCGGAGGGCTAGACGGTATGATCGATTCCCGGCAGAGGGGGCGGATTTGCCCCCCCCCCCCTGAAATCTCGAGAGCTACTGGTCCGATTTCATCGCAACAAACGGCAATCGATTTGCCATGGCGTAACATCGATTTTTATAAAAATAAATTCTCAAAATTTTGAAAGGTGTGGATACAGGGGGCAAAAATGTCAAAATGGGGGTGCTTTTGGACTTCTTATAGCTCCGTTGTTTATCAACCGATTTCAATAAAACTGGCATGAATCGAGAGAAGACAGATAGGACTTTTACCATTGGTACACAAATCTGAAATTTTGAGAAAATTCATGGGCGTTCACAGGGTTTCAAAAATAGGGGGATTAGTTTTCTAACAACTGAATGAATAAGAGGCAAAAACACTTTTTTGGCTTCTGCTAGTCATGTTATGCTAAAGAAGTACAAATCGCATCACAATGTTTGTATAATGTTAGCATAGGCGGTGCCAGGGACATGAAAAAGGGGAAACTGTCATGGTCACACGTTCTTCAGATCAGCTTGTGACCTTTGACCTTAAATTACCTCCAGTGACCTTGGGGTCACTTGGAATGATCTCGTGTGCATTTAGTGTTATCTGTAAACGTTTTCAATCATTTGAATTCACTATGTTTCAAAAATTTCATTTCCTGGCTATTGCGATATAGTGTACGCTTACTGACATCTTAGGTCATAGCTCCGTGACCCGACCTGGTATCAAGCTGAAACTTGATACACAAGTAGAGGGCACCGTTCTACGTCATATATATTCCGTGTTGGGCATTTGAAAAAACGGCGCCAAACTTATTGCAAAAAAATTGACTTTTGACCTTGACCTGATCTTGTAAAGTGACCTTATATGAACAAAGTTGCATCTGCATATTGCCGAACTATCTAGCTATACATCCATTTAAAGTTTTAAGTTCTATCTTAAAAACTCTGTTCTTGGCAAACATTTTCCTTTTACCCTCAACACGGCCAAAAATGGCCTGAGGTGCCTCCCAAAAACGTTGCCTGACTCCACCCCTGAGCAAAATAGAGTTTTGAAATTTTGTCACGGCACGTAGAACGAATAGCTAGGAAAAGTCACCAAATTTCGTGAAGCTGCGTTTAACAGCCTGGAATTGGCAAGTAAAAAACCCGAGGGGGGGGGCGGATTCAGCCCCCCTGCCGGAAATAGGGTTAATCCAAAAAAGCAGACCATTTCTAGGAGAACGTCAAGTGAGCCAGATGACCAGCTCTCTTTCAAAGCCATACAAAGTTTAAGCTTTGACGTCCCAGATATTTGAAACAGACCTACCAGTACCAAACATCTGTGACTAAGGAAAAGTAGGATTAAAGGTGTTCATGAAGTACGTCATCCTTTTTCGCATAATAAGTGCTGGTGGTGTGCCGCCTGGTGCCGTAAAAGTTTACTATTTGGCGTCACCGCGCAAACAGAATGAAACCATGGACCAAGAAGGTCGGTCCATGGAAGCGTGACGCGGGTCCGGTCTTTACCACGTCCTTGGATGTCAATGAAAATCTGTCTTGGGCTACATAGTCTTGCACGCGTCGATGTAACACAAAATGTCGTGTGAAATGTTTCGCCCGCCACTACGCGGGGCTGCTCTGCGGTCGGCATTGTGCCGACAACGCGGGCGGGCGCGAGCGCCCCCTTTTATGCGTGACCGGCACCAGTGGGTGCCTGATTCAGGCGCCCGTCGCCAGGCGGCGGTCGCCTCGGCCGTCTGGCTGCGCCGGCAGTGGAACCGAGGCCGGCCGCTAGGCGGTGGCGGGCGCCGCATCAGGTGCCTCGCTTGCTGCTGCCGAGCTAGGCGCATGCGTCAAGGGCGTGAGTGATCCGTCTCATGGTGCCCATTATGTGGAACGCGAAGGCCCTGCTTTCGGGGCACACATATACGCACCGTGGTCTCCGTGGGGTGCGTCCTGAGTTTGAGGGGTAAATTGTGGGCTTGGGTCTTGAAGGGTGGAGACTTTCCTGTGTGTCCTTGTGTGTAGTAGCATGTACATTCGCATTTGCCGTGTTTTTTTCTTGAATCTGTTCAATTTGCTTAAATTATTCATGTGACGTTCAGCACTTGTCGCCCTATACATTGTATCTTTCTGGTGCGTTTGATAACCATGACACAGGAAGAACTTTGGCTAATTCTTTTTCGGTCAACGCAAAATGTGTAATATACGGCTATGTGAAAAGGGTGTTTCCTCTCCTTGGTGTGGGGTGCGGGGACCACTCTGCGGTGAACGCAACACATCAGAGTAGACCGAGTCGCACGTAACGACCAGGTGGCAGGCGAGCGAGGCGGCCGTACCAATGTTTTTGGCTCCCAGTGACGAGTTCGGCCGATGACTCACTGCGCAGGGTGGAGCGGCGCTGGACGGTGCGAAGCGAAGGTTGGTGCACGACCCCGACCCGTTTTAAACTTGTACACCCAAATATTATCGCACATTGTCCACGCAGGTATACCATTTCGATCACATCCCCCTGGTCCAGCTGTGGGCCATTTCACCAAAACCCGGCACTTCACCATTTGACTCCGTTAACCTTCTTGTAATTTGGGAGCCTTGGGGGGAACAACACTTTTTTGCATGTGAAGATCGTTGACATCTGATGTACACAGAGGCCAGGAAAGGGCCCTCTGGTCAAGCTCAGTTAAATGAGTGGAACGGGGGATGACAACTGGCATGGCTCATTTGCATTCTGTTTGGCGTTTATGCATCATTCTGACTCCGTTTCGCCCTAACTTCTACCACCAAAATTGTTCGGATTAAATGGCTTTACCCGCGTTAACGGCGAAAATGATATATCTCTTGAAACCGAGGATCCAAAATTCATCGCTGTCCGACACGATAGATCTCTTAAGCTTGGGGGTCCTAAATTCGTCGGTGATGAGCCATTGCTACATGTTTTTCAAGCCCTGGCGAAATGCCATTGGTTCCCCCATTTATGAAAGTCCGAAACCATGCTTCGCCCTTCTCGCGCGTGCCGCAACGGCATTGAACCGGCATGAATTAATGTCGTGAATCGTTACAAAAGCTGCACCCGTCTGTGCAAATTTCATCGTCATCGGTGCAGGCTTGCGTGCTGTGCGTCTAGCTAAAGGTCCGGACACACAGACACGCGTACGCCACTAATTTAGTATATTAGATGATGATGAGCCAGACACTAGTAAAAGATAACTAGTAAAGTACACTATAAATAGTAGAAAAAATGGTAGAAACAGAAATAAAAAGAAATAGTTGAAATGCATAGTAAAAGAACACCAGTAAAAAACAGTATTAAAATCTGGACATGAGACATGTAAAGCATTTAGTTAGTAGCATGGCATGCGGTCAACAAATTACCGCACTGCCATCTGGTGGCCAACCGATCAGGTCGCCGGAGGCACCGCCACAGGACGTACCTGGCGCCGACTGGCATTCGGGCGCGGTTTACTGCCCGGAAGGTTACCGAATCCCAACGCCGTCCGCGAGCGGCGCACAACCTTGCGGGGGGAGGGGGCGACTGACCTTGGAAGAGGCGGCTGTGCGGGTGCCGCCGGCGGCAGCCGTCTGGTGATGATGGGCCTGGTGAAACCGGTTCCAGGACAGAACTCCGTATGGCATTTCTTCGCACGCAACTCTTCGTGTCGCACAGGTTCGTATTGCATGTCTTCGCATAAGCGATCTTTGAGTAGCAATTCTTGGTACATGCAAATCTTCGTATCGCATTTCATTGTACACATGCATAATCCTTCGCGCCTACTGCATTTCTACTTTTGTGCATAACGACGTGTTACCTTCCTCTTAGGAAGATACATTATGTTTATTGGCTTGGTCATATACGTATATTGCGAATGGATAGTACATGTCGATCAGTGGGCACAGCGAAGACATAGAAGGGCGCAGCAATGTCCCGAAATGTTGGGAGATGCATAAAATCCTTGTTAGCCTATTCTCTGCATGCATCACCATAGCATTATGCTTTCGTACACTGAAACAGCAAAACATAAAGCAACTCCTAATATTACCATACATGCCTACAGCCATGACTGAACAGAGCTTCCCTTTCAGATTAGCAAGAAACCGATTTTCCAGTCAGCTGGGTACTTTTTGGTGTACGAAGCTTTGGCGTGACAGTGATGCACCAGCCCCTCGGCACTCCTTGCGGAGCACCGAGGGGCCCTGTCCAGTTAGAATCCGAGACCCCTCCGCGCTGAGAGCAGATGGAGCCCCGATCGGGTCAGAAAAGTTCTCCTCCGGCACTAAAGGGTCTCCAACCCGGAGACACAGCCAAAAATGTCTCCAGCCATGTACACCAAGGAAGTAGTACCATGTCAAAATGCCTTAAACATGTCTTAGGCAGCCCTTCTGGGCAATCTGGCCCGATACCCAGGAGATCGAGCCGCCACCGACAGCATACGCCGGCCCGCCACCGTACTTTGATGCATGGGTGTCAATGGAGGCCTTAAGGTGGCGACACCACATCAGCCATTCTTCCGGCGATTTAGCACTTGCGATTTCTTGCCAGCACGCTTTTCTGGAGACTGTTTGCAGCTGAAGGCTGCTGAGGTGGTCGCATGAATGGACAGCGCTGCTTCATTAGGCCCCAGTTCTTGCACAGTCAGCTGTGCAGTGCAAATCGTGTGTGCGTATCCGCGATAATTGACGGCCGAATGGCTGGTGTGCGGCCGGCTTAGGTCATGCGTACGCGATACTAACAAAATGTAATTAACATTCTGTTCGTGTTGCTAACGTGACCACAACAATATAACACGGATGCAGCAAACAAAAGTGCAGCAAACAAAAAGCCAGCTGGAGCAGCCCAACAACTTTCACATATTGCAACATTAACCATGTTGCGTGTAATGGAAGGGGATTGCTTAAAAATGGATCTATTCCTGCCGGCAACACAAATGTCTCTCGCTCATGCTTGCAAGGTTTGGGCCCGGGAATATTTTGTAAGGCCCAGGGCAGAGATGTGTTAGTACGACGCCGGAACCCTCTTGCGAACTTGTTACAGGAAAGAGTGGCGGCTACCCCCTCCCCCTCACTCCACGCTATGTTCTACTGGAATCTACCGGCAAGGTCGGTTTTGCAGTAGGTCTTAAGCCTGGCTACCAAAATTTCATTCCGCTCTTCTGCACTCCGGAGCTGGAATGCAGTCACAATGATAACAATGCACAGACCACAGAGCGAATTTAACCAACAGCACTTCGCTCGCCACGTGATGACGATGCACTTCGGTTCCGATGGTGCTAATATGGACGCACGGAGAAGGAATAGCCTAATAACGTTATGAGCTACTGTTTGTTGAATATAATGGCCGCAGAAGGCAGGACAGGGGTGTCCATCTGTATTCTTTTCGAGGGGTCACGCCCCCTTCCCAATGTGGATCTTGACCCCTCTAAAGCTGATTTCACCCAATATTTTCTGCCGGTTTTAACAAGGGAAATACGCAGTTATAACGGAAAGAACGGCTACATTAGATAGATGTGTAGAAAGCACAGAATAAAGCACAAAATGAGCTTTACAATTTAGGCAATCAGTTGCAGATTTTGTGCTCAACCGAGCACACTATTTAGGGGCGTCAGTCTCTACAGGCCTGGTAGTGCTACGGGCCTACGAATATTCTTCTGAGCTCTACCAATGTTCCTATGGGCCTTACAAATGATTTTGCTGGGAAACAAATGGCAGTTATAGGTAAAAAGGCAGTTGGAATAAGCCATGGAGTCAAGAATCGTGAATTTCATACGGGAGAATGATAGCACCGACGCTGGAAATTCAAAGTTATCATTTACCCTATGACGTCCAATGTAAAGGAATGGTCCAAAAATGACCTGCCTTCCTCTTCCCTTAAATGTTAACGTCTCGCGGCCATTGCCTAGGCGTCATCACAGTCGTCCAGAGCTCGAGGCACAGGCCGTTGTCATGACGACAGCTGGGTGGTCGCGGTGTCTCAGGCAGAGACGGTTGCCATGGGGACGCCTGTGTCCGCGTAGTTCCTCGGGAGCAGTAGGGGAGACGATAGATCTTCCGGCGACGTGACGGAACGCCACTTCTGAAACACCACACAGAGGCGACGGCTGTGGGCGCAGACAACAGATAAACGACGCAGATAACAGACTACAGCCACAGACAGCAGACTTACAGTGTAGCAGTTTTCTGCTTCGCGTGATAGTTTGAGTACTGACGACCTCGTCTGTGCCAATATTTCTCTTCTTCAGTATTTCTCTTTTTGCTGGTTCGCCTTGCCAATGAGTTCTTCATTGATTCGTCAGACACACAGAGTTTCCACTTTCACCAGTTATATTCCTGACATCAAACACTGACCACTCACAGCACTAGCACTTCACTACGTCAACAGCGTCACGGGATCCACAACATGTTGAGCCGATAGATAGATTGACAGATACTGAGCGAAAACCGGCCCTGCTTATATACTATTTACGAACGGAAATCATGAAAGGGGATGGTGCAATTGTGATATATATACCAATTAGGATGCGTTTGACAATCCGAATATTCTGGAAAGGCTAAGCTTTGACCAATGAACGGGCGTGAGAACGCACAAAATCCCGACAACTGGCTGATGTGAGGCGAATGCAAGAGCTCAAGTTTCCGTGGGTGTAAGCTATTCTAAGGTTAGAAAATGAAGTATCGTTTAACACTACGGATATGATTCACCTAGCGGCACTGCGGCACGACTGATGTATTTCAGGCGTTAACCCTATTCCCGGAGGGCTAGACGGTATGGTCGATTCCCGGCAGGGGGGGGGGATTCGGCCCCCCCTGAGATCTCGAGAACTACTAGTCCGATTTTATCGCAACAAACGGTAATCGATTTGGCGTGACGTGAACTACATTTCTGTAAAAAGGAAATTTTCAAAATTTTGAAATTTGTGGATACAAGGGGGCAGAAACGTCAAAATGGGGGGTACTTTTGGACTTCTTATAACTCCGTTGTTTATCGACCGATTTCAATGAAATTGGCATGAATCGAGAGATTATGGATAGGGTTTTTACCATGAGTCCGCAAATCTGAAATTTTAAGAAAATTCATGGGCGTTCACGGGGTTTCAAAAATAGGAGGATTAGTTTTCTAACAACTGAATGAACAAAAACAGGCAAAAACGCTTTTTTGGCTTCTGCTAGTCATGCTATGCTAAGGAAGTAAAAATCGCATCACAGTGTTTGTATAATGTTAGCACAGGCGGTGCCAGGGACATGAAAAAGGGGGAACTGTCATGGTCACACGTTCTTCAGATCAGCTTGTGACCTTTGGCCTTAAATGAACTCCAGTGACCGCTTGGGGTCACTTGGAATGATCTGGTGTGCATTTAATATTACCTGTGAACGTTTTCAATCATTTGAATTGACTCTATTTCAAAAATTTCATTTTATGGCTACTGCGATATAGGGTACGCGCACTGACATTTTAGGTCATAGCTCCGTGACCTGACCTGATATCAAGCTGAAACTTGGTACACAAGTAGAGGGAACCCTTCTACGTTATATATATTCCGGGTTTGGCATTTAAAAAACGGCGCCGAAATTATTGCAAAAAAAACAATTATGACTTTTGACCTTGACCTGACTTTGTAAAGTGACCTCAGATAAAACAAAATCGTGCGCACATTGCCCAAGGATTTAAATATACATCCATGTAAAGTTTTAAGTTCTGTCTTAAAAACTATGTTTTTGGCAGACATTTTTCTTTTACCCTCAACAAGGCCAAAAACTGCCTGAGGTGCCTCCCAAAAACGTTGTCTGGCTCCGCTCCTGAGCAAAGTAGAATTTTGAAATTTTGTCACAGCGCGTAGAAGAAAAAGCTAGGAAAAGTCACCAAATTTCGTAAAACTGCGTTAAAAAGCCTTGAATTGACAAGCAAAAAACCCAAGAGGGGGCGGGTTCAGTCCCCCCTGCCGGGAATAGGGCTAATGGGCTCTCAGATGTCTTTGTCTGAATCTTTTCGACGCCGACTCTAGGAATTACAGCCGTAGGCATCTGGAAGCCTTAGACAGTCTTCATAAACTACTGACTTTTGAAGAAAAATCCCTAAGATTCAGGGAAATTCAGAAAACAATGAAATTTGAAGGCTTTCGAATACGGGAACTCCAAAGCCAAGACGTGAACTTTGTTACATACAGCCACAGGCAGCAGACAACAACGGAAGATAGCAGACGAGAGCCGCAGACAACAGACTACAACAGCGGAGAGCAAAAAGCAGACTACAGACACAGACACCAGACAACAGCTGCAGACGACGGAAAACGGCCGCGAACATCAGGCAACAACCACAGGCAACAGAAACACTTACAGACAGTAGACAACACCCGCAGACAGCAGATAATAGGTAGCAGCCCAGACAACAATCGCAGGCAGCAAACATCAGCCGCAGACAGAAGACAACAGTCGCTAACAGCCAACAACAGCCACAGACAGGAGACTATAGCCGCAGGCAACAGCCGTATATGGCAGATAACATTCACTGACAGCAAATACGGCAAAAATCAGCTCCCGGCAACAGACGCAAGTTTGTGTCATGATATCGTTACCTTCTACGATGAAATCATGGAGCCTGTATGCCACGGCCAGGATAATTTAGCACTGAGACGGGACTCGTGGTTACCGTATTTGAGTAGAACGAAATCTAGAAGTATCCCTGAGCAGGAGCAAAGCTACCACGCCCCTCCGCGTCACACTGCTTCACTGCAGACCGGCACCGGCGCCACCTGGCTGCACCCCGACAACGGCACCAGATCCCAGACGAGGGGCAGCATCGTCCAACTCGCCCCTCATGGCAGGCGACCGTGCCGCGCGATCAGGACTCCCCTTCATCGTAACGGTCAGCCAAACCCCCAGCCCGAAAATTACGTAACTCCCTGGCCATCAACCGGCCTCCCTGTTGTTCGTCCGTCCTGACATTTTGCATGGAGCATCACTTATTCCAGTTTATTAGCGTCGATTAACAGAAACTAGAGTTGCACAGTTTGCTAGAGATGACTCCTTTTAGTGTTTTTAGGATATTTGTCTTTTGTCTTCTTTGATGTGGATGCGTTACGTAACAATCAGCCTAACCACCACGCTCTCCGTTAGAACGCTTTGTCACGCACAGTCCACCCTCTGCCCGTCCCAGCGTCACGTAATTTACTGACCCCCGGACCGGTGGCCTGACCTGAGACAGCGACCCCGGCCGCCTGGCGAAGATGACCACGCCGGAGACGAAGACCACCAGGAAGTTGAAGACGAAGCCGCCCAGGCTGGAGAGATCCCAGTCGCTTAAGGAGAAGTTCGTCCAGGACAGGCCAAGACAGACCTGCAGAGCGGAACGTCACCTCAGCTGGCTACGCTGTTGACAGCTGATAAACTTTTGACTTCATGGGTACTTCCTTGGATCCCACAAACATTACCTGTGCACTAGACCGATCCAAAAATAATGTTTTCTCCAAAAATCCTCCGCAAAGGCGATTTTCCATTCTTTGACCTATTGTGCAAGATTCAGTCCCAAAAAGACAAAATCCATAGACCGCAAGCAACTGGCAGCAACCGAAACAAGTTGTCCCATACGTTTGAAATTCGGAGAAAATTCATAGGCCTTCACAGTATTTAAAAAATACGAGGAGTACTTTTTTTGCTTCATTAATACAAAAGGTTACAACATTTTGAAACCTCCTATTCATGATATGCTTACAAGTACAAACTGTACTACAGTGCTTGTATAATGTCCTTGGCATTATATGGCAAGGACATGGCAAATTCCATGTCCTTGACACAGGCGGCGCCAGGGACATGGAAAAGGAGGCGAGCTTTCATGGCCACACCTTCATCAGGCCAACTTACAGTCTTTGACTTTCAATGATCTCAAACAACCTAAGCGTCATATGTAATGACTTTGAGTTCGTTTCATAGTGTTTGAGAATGCTTTCAATCATTTGAGTCCACTATATTTAAAAAATTCCAGTTCATGGCTGTCGTAACATCGGGAAGTCACAACGATATTTTAGGTCCTAGCTCCGCGACCTGATCTAATGTCCACCTGAAACTTGGTACACAAGTAGAGGGCACGTTTCTAAACCATAAGTGTTTTGGATTTTACATTTGAAAAATAAGAAACTGTTATGAATCGAGAGATTATGGATAGGGTTTTTACCATGGGTCCGCAAATCTGAAATTTTGAGAAAATGCATGGGCGTTCACAGGGCTTCAAAAATAGGAGGATTGGTTTTCTAACAACTGAATGAACAAAAGAGGCAAACACCCTTTTTTGGCTTCTGCTAGTCATGTTATACTAAAGTAGTACAAATCGCATCACAATGTTTGTATAATGTTAACATAGGCGGTGCCAGGGACATGAAAAAGGGGGAACTGTCATGGTCACACGTTTCTCAGATCAACTTGTGACCTTTGACCTTAAATGAACTCCAGTGACCTTGGGGTTACTTGGAATGATCTCGTGTGCATCTGATATTATCTGTAAACGTTTTCAATCATTTCAATTCACTCTATTTCAAAAATTTTATTTTATGGCTATTGCGATATAGTGTACGCGCACTAACATTTTAGGTCATAGCTCCGTGACCCGACCTGATATCAAGCTGAAACTTGGTACACAAATAGAAGGCACCCTTCTACGTCATATATGTTCCGGGTTTGGCATTTAAAAAAAACGGTGCTGAAATTATTGCGAAAAAACAAATTTTGAATTTTGACCTTGACCTGACCTTGTAAAATGACTTCAGGTAAACAAAATTACATCTGCACATTGCCCAACTATTTAGCTATACAGCCATATAAGGCTTTAAGTTTTATCTTTAAAACTCTGTTTTTGGCAGACATTTTCCTTTTACCCTCAACATGGCCAAAAATGGCATGAGGTGCCTCCCAAAAACGTTACCTGGCTCCGCCCCTGAGCAAAATATAATTTTTAAATCCTGTCACGGCACGTAGAAAGAATAGCTAGGAAAAGTCACCAAGTTTCGTGAAGCTGCGTTAAAAAGCCTGGAATTGGCAAGCAAAAAACCCGAGGGGCGCGGATTCAGCCCCCCTGCCGGGAATAGGATTGAGGAACTACCAAACGACAAAACAAACTGAATACAGGGAAGTTCCACATTATTTTGTGCCCCAATATCTCCAACTTGCTGTGGATGTTAGCTATACATCCTCCAGAAGTTTGGGCTGGTAGTAAGTAAAGAGAGCGGTTTGCTGCGAGGAACAATGCTACATAGCACCAAACTGATGATCGACGCAATGCATTGAGCTGCACAATGCTTAACATCCAAATGTGGCAAATATGTATATGATGAAATCGCGTCTGCCAGTCCTTCTTGGGAATGTTTCGAGATTGGAATAGCTGATCCCTTCAGTATCCTTTTTAAATTTTGCATGGGATCCACACCTGGGTTGAGCAGCTCAGACTGCAGACCACATTCATAGCGCTGAACCCAGACGTGGTTAGAGCATACACGAGCTTGTGTGTCCCGAGGTGCATTCTCCCATACGTACATGATGTGCTGGAATCATGGACTGACCATAGTTCGAGGATTTATTTTGGCCTATGATACTTCAAACTCAGTGCAGATTAGGCTGTTCTTAGTGAATATTTCAACTAATATCTAAGTCAAATAAACTCGGCTGTTGCTGCACGATAAACATGTACATCCGTGATTCGTTACCAATCCAGCAGTGGCCTTTGTTGAGCCATCTTGCATGTATGAGCACCCAACAAATTTGTTTCATCCTCCTCATCACCTTGGCGTACTCCTAATCATAAGGATAATCTGCAAATTGTGATAAAATTCATCCCAGCAGTTGTCACGGTTCATCCCAAAGGTGGGGCAGGTTATATACTTGGAAAGGGGTCAATTCAATAGACACTTGAGTAGAGATTAATCTGCTCTGCAAAACTTTTCCACTAGAATTACGGCTAAAGAGTGAAGCGCATGGCCATATGTAGGCATATATCTATCTTCTGTAGATACATATTCACGTGTCTTCTATACGTAGCACGCGAGGGAGTTCAGAGTTAAAACCTGTTACAGCTCTCCCCGCTCTTCCCTTTAGTAGTGATTCTGAGGAGCCCAGAGTGACGTCTGGCATTGCATAGGAAAGAGCTGATTTAGCCGTGGAAATTGGCGCCTTCAACTGCTTGAAGTGTGAGACCAGTATAGGTAAGTTTAGTAGCAGCAGAAGCGGGATGGGGAGGGAGCGAGGGCAAAGTGCCCTCTTAACTGGCGAAAGTCAGCATTAACCGTTTGGCGTGGCATGGAGAGAAATGGCTCGAAAAGTGGCCAGCGAACTCCCCCCCCCTTGCCGGAATGCGTTCCGCCGCTTTTGGATCAGTGGCCTACATGCATTAATTTGACAAAAGATGAACTTGGTCCAAGTTGGACCCAAGTGTGGAACTCACTGTTGCACTTGTATAACATCACGTAGGAAACATCGCAGATGCTTGAAAAAGTTCTTATCACTTAATAAACGACCGTCGCCTGATCATTATGTCTCAATTACGTGTTTGCAAAGACTTTGTACTAATAAATGCAGCTACATTCAAAATGTGACAGCGCTCGTGACAAAGTCAGGGCAATACGCCCATCAGGGTAATTCCGACTTGCAATTCCCTGATGTGCTTGAAAGTTTATCTAAGATCCTCTGAAAAGTTCTGAGTGGAAGCACGCTTTTCTGCAAGTTACATTCAAGACTCGGTCAAAGGCACGAGCATAAAAAGTGAAAGACAATGGAAAAAGTATCGCAAGGCTTAGATTTTGCAATACGCCACGACAGGGTTACACCTCAACTATTTCCAGCAGCGAAGATCGCGAGCTGAGCTCCGAACATTTTATGAAGAGCTGATTGCAGCATTTTGGTCCAACAGAATGGCAGTATTTTAGGTTGTGGACCAGTGTCGTCACATATAGAAGTCAAAATGCCTGATGGCCATGCCTTATATATAAGGGCTTTGCCTTTTCACGGCCTCGGCCGGCAGGCTGCTGAGACTGATGTGTTCACAGCCTGATGTCGTCGCCGACCAGTTCGCAACTCGAAAGATGATTCGCTGGGGCTAGCGATATGTTATCGGTGTTATCGGTCCCACTGAGTGGCGAAAACGAGCTGGAGTAAAACCGATAAATCTATGCTGGCAGTACGGTGCTGGAGTTGTGGGAAATATCGGGAAATATTTGGCCGCCGTAGGTCAACGAAGGTGATTCGGCGAAAATGAACGATACGTGACGATTCAGCCCAGTGTTCTCTTTGATCGCATCTATACAGCTAAAATTCGGGATTTGATATCTGATATAGACATCGAGATAGACACACTCCTTGGAATTGCTACTGTCTCTCCACGGCCAGTGAGATAAGACCGGAGGATTTTCATCCCCTTGCCTCTGCCACCATATTTATTCATTTTTTTTTACCGAAGGGGATACCATGGTCAACTGAGTCGAAGGTTTTCCGTTGGTCTAAGGTATACTCGGGCCACATATCCATTGTCTTCAAATGTATTTGTTATGAAGTTCTGCTTCAAAAGTATGGACACATATGTAGAACGATTTTTCCGAAATCCAAATTGTCCATCTAACAGACGGTTGTACGTTGTTAAGTGTTCCAAAAGTTGGTTATATGGAGAATATATACATCAGGAACTTTTGACGACAAAGGAAGAATAATGATAGGACGGCAATTACAAAAGGTGCCAGAGCCATCTCCCTTGAAAACTGGCCTCATTCTTCATTGGCACCATCTAAAAACATACTCAAAACATTTTTGAAAAAAATAATTGAAGCCCATGCATGGTTTACGAACAAAAGATAAAACAAAAGGTTTGTGAAAAAAGGAATGAGGACAAGCACTGTGATCCTTACACCAAAACTTGTGACCACTATGCGCACGTGCCATGACAAATGACCTGCAAACCTCCCAATTAATGGCCTGCTGGTTCTTAAAGCACACCTAGCAGCAAGCGCGAGCTTAGCTGGATGTGTTGTGCGGAGTCAGCCAGCTAATGACTACGCCTGACTTGACCAGACCTCGCCCTGACGACTTGTATAAGTGCAAAATTGCTCCTAACACCGGCGATGGTATTTTCGCTTCCAGGATGATGCAGTATTCAAGTCGTATGCAGTCTGTGGATATGACTTCTTTCAGCTTTCTTCTTCGGGTTCTTACGTGCTATAACATAAATATGTTTGGTACTAGTGTATTCACATTTCGTATGTTATTTTTTAACTCTTAGGCAGTGCCGCGACCAGGGGCGTAACTTCCTATGTTTTTGGTATGGAGTTATCCATACCAAAGGAAAGTATTGGTATGGAATTCCATACCAATATTTTGGACCATTCATATGTTTTCTTGCTTTATGAAATAAAGTTATGTAAATTCCTTATCAATATCACAAATTTTTAGGGCATGATGAATCTGTTCTTCCACATCAAGATTTCTCCAGTTTCTTTCTAGGGTATGATGAATTTACTTTTCCGTACCAAAATTTCTCCAGTTCTTACACCCATGGCCGCGACTACCTTGTTTATGTTTCGGTGTTAACGTGCGGTGCTGCTGTCGTTGGGTCTGAGAGCGCGGACACTCCTGGTTGCCTGTTCGTGAGTGACGGCTGGTAAAAATAAAAGAATACGGCGGGTGAGATGACGGACCAAACTGGAACGGAGCTCACCAGGAGCGCGATGGGCGTGATGACGGCCCAGAAGAGCAGCGGGTACACCGAACAGCAGCGGCCAGCTGCGGCCGTCCAGCCGGTCCTCAGCCGGCGCTGGCCAAGCGTCCAGCCGACGGCAGCACACTCCAGCAGGGCGACCAGCAGGGTCAGCCGGTCGCTCACCCAGAACGCCTCCAGCTGCGAGATGTTCTTCAGACCGGCCTGCGGCGGTGACGGCCTGTCAGGAGGCTGGTGCCTGGTTCTGAATCGATTCGAATCGATTCTGAATCGATTCAGCACTATTTCGCGCATTCCTCATGAGTCAGAATCAGAACTACTTCGTCAGGAAACGGCAGTGAATCAGAATCAGGTCGAATCGCAGACCTGTTGCAATTTAATTGCAACTGAATCAGAACCGAATCGATTCGCTTTTTTTAAAAGTCACTAAACCACAGTCGCAGTAGGCTATTGCGCCGGTGAATCAGGCCGCAAATCGATTCGGTTCAGGTGAATCAAGCACAAACCTGTCGGTCAAGGCCGAAAATGGGCACGCGCAGACAAATTGTCAGAGGCTGTACACGGGCTGACGTGAGTGGCCGACTTAAGAAAAAGGGAATCCCAAAGATCTGTCCCTAGTTTCCGTCCATGATGGCTTGACCCTCGCCGGGCGGCAGTTGATGGCACGGACTGAAGACAACGCCGCAGGCAGCAGACAACAACCAATGACTGCAGAGACAGCAGGCAACATACGGTAGCCGTCTACAGCAGACAACGGCCGCAACAGCAGACAACAACCACTGGCAGCAGAGACTGATTATTTTAACAGGATGCCAAAAGAACTGCAGCAACCAACGGCAAACGCTCATGGTACGGGGTGCTTATTTCTTTGCAGTCTGAGAGATCACTTGCAGCCATGGAGGTGGAACTAGGTATTGTTCGGTTCGCAGGCAGCACGCTAAGCTTTTATTGTCGTTTCAGTCTGATAAAGAGAAAAATGGGTCCGCTGTGCCCCTCTTCCGTCGTCTCGCACTAGCTAGAGAAGGATCCCTTATGGCGACAGGTAAATCGAGATGCATGCTTACCCGCGAGCAGTAGGCAATGCCCCAGAAGAACCAAGGAACGGCGAACACGGCCATCAGGACGGGCCTCCTCCGTAATGTCCCGAACCTGTCCACAATGTCACGTGCGCGTTGAAAACAAACGTTCAAAACTGCACAACGCTCAAAATACGATTTTTCCGAATTCCAAATTGTCCATCTAACAGAAGGCTGCATGTTGTGGAGTGTTCCAAGGGTTGATTATATAGAACTTTTTCAAGAACTGATGAACCGTATGGCGTATTATTAATGATATGGCGTATATATAAAAAAAAGAAAAATACGGAAATAATTGCAGGCCGCACACAAACAAGAGAGCTCCGTTGATAATCATAACCACTTTTCAAAGGTACGATGGGTGACCAGATGGCGGTAGAAATGCTGAGATGTGCGCAACTGTTACAGGCTTACAAATTTTGTGAATCATTCTGCGTTCCGAATACCAAGGAAAATCGGCTCCATCCACATCATGTACTGCCAGTGAATGAAACGGTTAACGATCAAAACATTACAGTAAGAAGTTTCCATATAGGTGTCACGATATCGTAGCAAAAACAAGAGATTCATCAGGGCGCATTGAAAAGTCTACATTTATGCCCGGGCATGTGAGTCAGACTACATCCTCATCCGGGTGCGTCAGTCATCAGACTAAGCCCTCACCCGGATGCGCCAGTCATCAGTCACCTGGGCGTGGGCGGCAGCAGGTCCCAGACGGCAGCCACGGTGGCCTCCACCGTCCAGAGGGCGGCGTTCAGTGTGACCAGCATCACGCTGCAGAGGTAGCAGAACGTCCAGAAGGTGCCGCCGGCGCCGCTGGACAGCAGGGCCACGGCCACCACCGGCACCGTCCCGAGTCCGCCTGACAAACAGCGCCACGGTCCGGTACTGGGAGTGCTCACAGAAACAGCAGCACGATCAGGCACGGTGACTTCTTGTCACTACAGAATCGGTTGCACGTCTAGGCACGGTGATGTTCTGTCACCTCAGTAACAGCAACACGGTACAGTGCAGTGATTTTCCGAAGAAACAGCGGCCCGGCCAGCTGTGACGACTCACCACAAAGGGCCACGTGTTCAGGCATGGTGACTTCTTGTCACTACAGAAATAACGGTGCAATTCGGCGCAATGACTTCCCGTGAAAAAGCGATACAGTTAAGTGCAGTGGCTCCCCACAAAAACAGCAGCACGGTCAGGCGTAAGTCCCTATCCTTAACCACGGGTTCCTTTGCTGACAACGAACCATACGCCAAGCCAACGAGCAGACCCAGGATGAACCAGAACACCAACTAGCCCGGAGATTCCTTTTGCGCTTGACAGAGGGTGTTTCATCGGCAGTGTCATTGTGCAGGGACCGCTGTGCTTTTTATCGGTCCTATATATTGTGTTACTCCACAGAGGCGATTTACCTGGAAGTAGGTCTTTTGTCTAGAAAGACCGGCACTTGACATTAATTCCGTTTAGGGGGAAGCACCGCATGAAAACTCATATGGAAAAATTTTCCCTTGTTTAAAACACCAAAGGTCGGTAGACCTGGGTTCACGTCATATTGATTTTTTACTGCACAATTATTGGTTGATTTTTTTAGAGGCGCTTGCAGTATCTGCGCGATATCATATGCTGTTTTAGTGCAATCCAGGACAGTCACCAAAGCCGTGCTAGCGATGATTGACAGCACCATGGATTGCAATGGTATCTTCGCGCAAATCAAGGGGTAAACGGGAAAATACGGTAAATTAAACGCTGTACATTGGTGACGGATCTAAACAGAACGAAGGAGGGCTTTAGCAAATGAGACAGAAGGCTAAAGTTTGGCAGTTTACCTTCCATTGCGTCGCTCAGGGCCACGTTGGTTTGGAAAGCCACAAATCCGAATAATCCGATGGTGGTGAGCACTGCGGGCAAAACATCATACATGTGCATTTGACATACATGAGCATTTAACCGGGCAACGTCTGGGGATGTCAAGTAGGGCATCCTCTTCGGTTTTTCGCAAATAACACCTGAACCGTTAGCCAGTCCCAATCAGACTTTCAGTACCTCTTCATGGACTGATTTTACATATTTTGACGTCAAAACCATTTCCATGCAAGGCCAGTTCATGGATAAATGCAGTTATAAGTGAACCCTTGTGTGCATGTTTTCGCCTCGTCAGGCGGTGGCGCGAACAAGCTTCGTTTTTTTATAATATTCGAGAGTACAAAACATGAATTATTTGGATTTACATAAGGCATGGCCTCCAAAAGGAAATACAACTGTGACACATCAAAATCAGAGGTCATGTTACATCACATGCATGATAACAATTGGACTGATTTGCATTTTGGGTGACAGAAGTGGTTGCCACTGACCTTCCCCATCGTTCAAGCCAGACAAGCAAATCTATATGCACCTCCTAGCAAGGTTCACTGAATGCAACGTGAGGCCATGTCAGGTCACGTTATGGGTAGATGTCAAAACGAAACGAAATACATTGTTTGTGGAAGGTCGCTCAGTAGCAGCAGAGGGCAATTATTGTTCCTAGTCAGAAAAAGAAAAAGTATTATCTGTCCTGACCTGGCTTGATCTTGATCCGATATAGAGCAGGCAGAGCAGATCTGATTATCACGAGATATCATTTCAGTTCCGTACCTGACGCAGTTACGAATCCCAACGAGTAATTATTACTCTTAGTCAGGAAGAGTAACGCAAACTTATCTGACGTGACCTAGACTGACCTTGACAAGATCAGAAACAGGCAATGCAAAACTTACCATCAGAAGGTTTCATCTCCTTCTTTTTGCCACGTGGATCAAAACGGTTGAGCGTAAGTATCGATCTTTGACACATAAGGTAAGACCACAATTCCAGTTGATCTAGATTGACCTGGTCCTGACATTTTTTTAACATATTAGCATGCTTCTGATCCAGGAGATTGATGTATTTCGTTTGATAGTCAGTTAAAGGCCCTGAGATTAGTATTGCCGATGACATGACGTACGGACCGATGTCAATATTTCCAGCGTCGTGTTTTGCGTTTTACATGGACTGTGACGTCATCAGTCACGTGACCAGGACTAACATAGTATTTTCTGAGCCGCAAGACTCAGTGCTGTCGATTTTTAGTAGGCCATTTCAGATGCGACGGTTAGATCCCGAGATCCCCTGGCGGTCGCGGGTACAAGATACGCCAGGCGGTACCGGGTTAACACAGCATTGGCGTGTAGAGGCCGTACACTGATTTTATGCACTATTAAATGTAGAAATATTGCAGACGCAGAAGAACATGGATGATTATCTTAGCTTCCCGCGACATTCAACGTCAGTGATACGTAGATCTTCAAAGCCCAGATCACGACATCATCTGACCTCATGTAGCAGATTTCTAACCGCCTGCGCGATAGTTCAGCTAGTGACGAACTCGCTCGTGCCAGTCCTTCTTACGAGTCAACCAAAGAGAAAATCTTCTATTCAATTCAATTTCTTTTCACTTCACAATCATTCACCAAGCACCTACACCGGCACCCATGCCATAAGGATACATGGTGTCGGATTATATTCTTTTGCGAGGGCCCTGGCGCATCCAGTGCTGGTTTGGGCCCACCCAGTTACTTTGGGTCCACCCAATATTTTGTTGGGTGTGCCCAACCACACGGTTTTGAAGGAAAATGAGTAATTGTAGCGAAAAATCGGCCGAAATAGATAAGAGATAGGCAGCAGGTAAAGAATAAACTACAAAGAGATGTGTTATCTATCTATATATACGTGTATATATGTGTACACATACGTGGGGAGAAGTGCAGTTTTTATTTGATAAATAACAACAAAAAAACTCATAAATTTCCGTTGGTCAAAATAAAGTGGGCTAAAATCGTTGACAAACCCACATTTGGGGGGAAGTTAGGTTGTTGGTCCCTCGGCTCGCCCCCCCCCCCCCCCAACTGTACAGAGACGCTTCCACTATGCCTTGAAAATCACAAGTGTCTTCACGACGACGAGTGGCGCGCTATTTATAATCCCTACAAATGGGAACGATCCCGACCAGGGGGTACAAAAATGACGTCATGTCAACCAATAAGAAACGGTTACGCAATCAACCGAGGAGCGTAAACCGGTGTCATGTGGAGTTCTAGACCAATCAGAGTTGGCGGTATTGTATAGCGATTCCAAGAAACACCGGATGCTAATCCGCATTGTTTGTCGCTTACAGTGACTTTTTCACGGGAAGTATTCAGTGACATTCAGATAAAGAATGTCATTTACCACAACACTCCCATTGTTGAAAGTGAGACGACCTTGGGCATCCCCGGACGTCTTTGTCTGTGACGTCGAACTCGGCCTTGACTGGCTAAGCAATCGAACTGCTCTATAGATGGAAATATTTATACGAACTGTTCAGGACTTGACTTCAAGTAACTTTAGAACTGATGAATTTTTGCGTTAGGAGAGTAATTTTGTTACACCTCACGACTTGGGCTGACCTCAAGTCACTTTTTAGAAAAAAGATTGTTCCCAAATACCAAAACTGGCACATTTGACACCACATTTAGCCAGCTCCAACCAT
Organism: Capitulum mitella; assembly: GCA_030062745.1. NCBI lineage: Eukaryota > Metazoa > Arthropoda > Thecostraca > Pollicipedomorpha > Pollicipedidae > Capitulum > Capitulum mitella. The sequence continues at coordinate 59,106 of CP099841.1, read as the reverse complement.
TTTTGACGCGTTAATTTAGTTTTTAAACGGTCGGGACATGATTCTCAGACTTGGGGCTTTGACCTGACCAGTGACATCTTGTGCCTCAGGACGCCGGGCTATCAACCGCTGTTTGAATCATCGAAATCCGACCACTGGTTCTTAACCCATCCCCGACTGGGGGGAGGTTGACCGCCCCCATGAGGTTTTGTTATGTGTCAGACTTAGGCCAGGTCAAGTCGACCTATGTTCAAAAAGTTTAACGACCTGCAACTTTTCCGTAAAACATGATATCAAAAAAAAGTTAAAAGGACAAAAATTTCCATAAATGCAACTAATCTGCTTTCTCGGATTTTTCGGAAATGTCTGAGTCGTTGACCTAAGGTCAAGCCGCTTTCAACACATGTCCTTTTTTCGAAAACTGACGGAGTTTTTTGTAGCAATTTGAGTATCGTAAGATCCAGGCACCCATTCACCGTCAATGGCCGAAGTTTCAATGACCTCCAACCACTGGCCCGAGATCAGGTCACGAATAACTATTATGAGTCGAAATGCACTGCCACCAAAACCGGCGATGAATGGCACAGATCGGGTGGAAAATGGCAAAACTGGCTCGCACAGTTGTGCATAATACCCCAAAGGTCAGAAAGTTTCAAAAAAATGCAAATTTCGGAAATCAGCAGGCCTCGCGAATAAAGCCAATTGTGTATATTGATAGCCACTGAATTTTTTCAACATTTAAACACGAGAAACCATCGCAAGAACTACTAGGATGAAGAAACAACACTTGGAAAGGCATATTTCGCGAAAATAAAACAACGCCAAAATTAGCTCTCGTTAATTTCATCACGCGTTGTCTGCAGCGACCGCCGTGCAGCGTTGCGGAGATCGCCGCGTCTTTAACTCAACGTTTCTGCGTATATATTAACCCGCGCACGACCGTCGGTCCGTTTCGGACATGGGCGACTAAGGGGGGGGGGGGGCAGTTGGCCGCCTCCCCTCTAACTCACGAACGGTTGGTCGCACGATAAAAATAAGCATACCGTTGGAACGTTTGTGACTAGTAGAGCTCGAAACTGGTCTCATTTTTTAGTTTTAGATAATGTGTAAGCAATTTACGCCCTATATATGTTTTCTCATAGCCGATTGCATGAGACCAAGAAATGGCATGAACCTCGAGGGCTGTGACTAGTAACGCATAGGTAAAGGCACCAGCGCACAAGTAAAGGTCCGCGGATGCCGATACACGTCTAATTTCCCAGATTTCTTCAACATATACGCCGAAACGTTGAGCTAAAGACACGGCAATTCCCCGCCAGTTGTCGGTGTGCGCCGCTGCCGTATGCGATACCAAATTGACGGGAACTAATTTTAGCGTTCCTTTATTTTCACGGAAAAAAGACGATCTATTTAAATTCTATTGATCTTACTGATTCTTGTGATGATTTTTCATGATTAAATTTTGGAGAAGTTCATTAGTTACCAATTTACACAATTGGCGGAGCATTATTCGCCAGAGCCTGTTTATTTCCAAAATATGCTATTTTTGCAAAGTTTCTGAGGTTCCTGGTATTACTTAGGTCTGTGTAAGCTAGTTCTGCCATTTTCTACCCATTCTGAGTAATTCATCGTCGATTTTGACTGTGGTACATTTCGGCTCACTGCAGTTATTCGTGACCTGACCTCAGGTCAATGGCTGAAAGTCATTGATACTTTGCCCAACGACGGCAAATACATGTCTGCTCCACTCCACTTTAAAAATGTTATGGAATATTCCGTCAATTTCCGAAAAAAACGACGACATTTCTTAAATATGGGCTTGACCTTACGTCAATGACCCGGGAAATTCCGAAAAATCTGAGATAGCAGATTTCTTGCATCTATCATGATCATTAATCCCTGAAAGTATTATTGAGGTATCTTATTTTGCAAAAAAGTTAGAGGGTGCTAAACTTTTTTGGACATAGGTCTGTTTGACCTGACCTAGGTCAGGCACCTGACCTGAAGTGAGTTCGAAATTTTGACACGAGATGTAAGATTGATGGAGCAAAAGGTGCACGAAGTTTCGTGACTCTGTGTTTGTTCGTTCTTTCTCAATCCGAGAAAAACCTTAGGGAGGGCAGTTAACCGCCCCCCCCCCAGTCGGGGACGGGTTAAACAAATCAGAGAAGTAAATCAGAAAAACGTGTACGGGTATCTGCGGACTTTTACTTGCCCGCTGGTGCCTATATTTAGATTTTATTAGTCACAGCCCTTGAGATCCAGGCCATTTCTCGGTGTTATGCAGGTGGCTATGAGAAAACATATAGGGCGTAAATGGCTTACATATTACCCAAACTAAAAATGAGGTAGATTTTAAGCGCTACTTGTCACGAGCTTCCCAATGGTTTACTTATTTGTATCGTATGACTAACCGTTCGTAAGTTAGAGGGGGCGGTCAACCGCCCCACCCCCTCCAGACCAGCGTGCATGGCTCCGACCCACAGTCGGGCGCGGGTTAATATACGTGGGTGGGGTGGCAAAAACGTCCCCCCCCCATAACCGGAAAGTGACGAAATGTTCCGGTCAGGTAACTTCACGACGGTAAGCCTGATCATGCTGGGCTGTGCTCGCGCACGAAGCCTACGCCCAGAGCAACTACTTTTCGTCCTTACACACATCAGAGTGAGGGCCCACGAATGACGGCCCTGGTCGAAAAGCTGTCGTCTAGGAAGTTGGAGTAACTGTGCGCCAAACCGTGCAGGCTGGGATCCACAACAGGTACGGCACAGCAAGGAGTTTGTGCTTGATGCGACTTCAAGTGACTCAATCACAATGGCTTTTCAAAAAGTGAATTGATACAGTTCTGACAGCATGATGACTAAATGGCAAACCAAAGGCTTTATTTCGATTCGAATTCACTAATTCTGGCGCACGACAAAAAGGCAAAGTTCCCTGATTGATACGGAATCGATTCGGAATCGATTCTAGCCGTTTGCAAATCGACAACAAGACTGCTGATGCAAGGAACCCTGTGAAGCCGAGGCCATACCTATGACGATGCCCATGACAACCTTGAGCACAAGAGCGATCAGGCAGTCGATGAGGAGGTTGTTGTTGAAGCGGTTGTAGGAACCGGCAGTAATGAGCAAACCATGGCCTCCCCCCATTGTGCTGAGCGCCATCGCACAGCTATGCGCCCAGACCTGCAAACAAACAAAGGCCGTCACACGCAGTCTTCCACCCTCGGCGCGTGGTGTGAGCTGAGATGGCCAAGTTGTGGCGTGCGGTGCTGGAAGCGGGTGTTGGCCTGCGTTACGTCTCAAGACGCGGTGTTTATGCAGTTTCGGGGCGCCACAGAACTCTGCGAATCCGGCGCTCCGAACCGTCAGACGTCAGGACGCCGGCTCCTGATCCTCGTCACCCTCTGGCTGCCGCCTCGCTGCGCCGCGCCGCCGTGACTGAACTGGAGCGAGCCGACCGGCTGTTCTCCGCCACCACGTCAGGGGCAGAGCCGCGGCGCGCTGGTGGGGAGAAGCCCGTAGACCCCTTTGGCTTGGAACATCAGCGTCTCGTTACACATCAAACATGACAATCAAGAAACGTTCCGGATGTCGAAACACAGTGGCCGGAATCTGAATAATTTTCAGTCGAGGGGGTTAGATTTGCCCTGGCTCCCTCCTTGGCCAAATCCCGGCTGCGCCCTCGCAACAGGTCAGCTAAAAACAGCCCGCCAGCTCTGCGCTGGTCAGCTTCATCGCCGACCGTCACCGTCAGCTGATCTGATACACATTCGGCTGACACTGGCACCAGCTCAACACCGTTCGCTATGGCATTTTGTCATGGTATGTGATATGATATGATACGATACGACGATGCACGATATGATACGCTTAACACGACATGTCATGTTTTAAGACGGCCCGCCATGTGCATGTTATGGCGCATGCCATGACAGGTCTGCCACGACACAGTCCACAACATGCCATGCGGCGATGCGGGCCACAGCATCAAACACTGTGATCAGCAGCGTAGCCAGGACGGGACGGAGGGGCTGTGTGAATCTCACCTATATTCAGAGGTTTTCAAAAAATGGCTGTTACCATAAATGATTTGCTTACATGTTACAAACGTGTTTCGAAATAAATGGCCACTGTACTGTAATTTTCAAAATACTCAGCTGCGTGCTATTTGACAGGGTCAGTTTAACCGTGTCCACAGTAAAATGGTAAGAGCAGCACGAAGTCTTTTCATCTCCAGATTACGTAAATCCTCGCCAAGCCACTAGCTGTGATATACGCCGCAGTGCAGCGCGCCCTGATACGGGCCACAGCATGCCGAACTTCGACATCAACGCAGACCGCGAGACGGGCGCCCGCCACGCGCCACGCGCCGGCCGTTTCGGCGGCTATTCGGTAATTCAACGACACCCACGACTGCTGCGGGCGTGTCGCATCGCAGCCTCTCACGCCGGCTGTCGCAAGACGGCGAAACGTCGACGCTGCCTGGATTCGAACCGGGGACCTCCCGACCGCAGGGCGAGCGCGGGGCGGTCATTTTTGCCGCCACTGCGCAGCCGCTCAGCGCCCGGCGCCACTTACGGAGGCGCTCGCCAGTCTGTAGACGTCCGGATGAAGAGAGATCTGGAGGGCCTGGGCCGCGCCAGGCAAGGTCATCGTCTTCACGAACACCATCAGCATGAGCAGGTGCGGCACCACCACTGCGGGTACCAGACCGGCTGTCAGGTTCACAGCGTCTGGGTGTCCGAAATATCAGGGCCAGGGTCATTGTGTCAGGACGTTTCGTGGTATCAGGGACAGGGTCATGGCGTCTGGGTGTCCCTCGGTGTCAGTCAGGGTGCCGCGCGGTGTCAGGGTCATATTGTCTTATTGTCATATATTTTGAAAACCTCTGCACAGCGCGCAGTTTTTCGGAAGTATGTCTCATTTAAATAAATTGTTCACAATTTATTCACGAAATTTAACCAGTGGTACACACATTTGAAATTTTCCGAAAATTCATAGGCGTTTACAGGGTTTCAAAAATAGGGGGATTAGTTTTCCAACAGCTGAATGAACAAAAAAGTAAAACTACTTTTTTGGCTTCTGTTAGTCTTGTTATGCTAAAGAAGTACAAATCGTCCTACAATGTTTGTATAAGGTTAGTATAGGCGGTGCCAGGGACATAAAAAGGGAAAACTGTAATGGTCATATGCTCTCCAGATCAGCTTGTCACATTTGACCTTTGACCAGATAGTGAGACGACGGTTTTCGATGGATTTATTTTCAATGAGCTCTCTTTAAGCCAAGCTCGCATCGAAGAAAGGGATTCGTGAAGGCGAATTTTGAGCAGCTGTGTCAGGGGGTCAGGTCGCCCCACGGTGTCAGCACGGCTCGCGGTGTCAGGGTCGCGGTATTAGGATGTTGGCGTGTCCCGCAGTGTCAGGGTCACAGTCAGGACGTCAGGGTCCGGTGACCTCGCGCCGGCGCCGGCAGTCTTGCGAAGACAACGGCCGGGGATCCCGCCCACTGGCCGGGGACCGTTCAAGGAGGCTCCAGCAAACAGCTGTGCGGTGGATCTTCAACTGTCCATGCAACGCGCCACAGGCAGAGATGTGCTCGATTCCATCGGAATCAGAATCGACTCTGGAATCAGTTCTGGCCCGGCCAGAGTCGAAATCGGAATCACTTCCACTGATAAGTGCCGGAATCCGAGTCGGAGGTGAGTGACGGCTGTCCACGAAATGAGAACTGCATTCGATTCCAAAGGCGTGATTCAATCCAGCAGATTTAACGGAATAAATTCCGGAATCGATTCATTTCGTTTTCAGTTAGTACCGGAACTGACTCTGCGTCGGAAAGCCGCATTCAGTCGCATCAGGATCGATTCAGCAACCTAAGCACAGGTCTGGTCGAAGGAGACCGAGCGGCTTCTGTGACGGCGACTCACGGCAGGTGGCGAAGATCTTGCCCTTGACGCGGATGCTGGCTGAGCAGAGGCCGCAGACGAGCAGCATCGCCAGCGCCATCAGCGCCACGTTGACGAAGTCAATGTCGGTCGGGCTACCGTCCCAATAAGGCCAGCGGTCACTGAAGAGGAGAGAGATTCAAGTCAGAGGTCGCTGTGAAACTAGGGAGAAACTCAGGTCAGAGGTCGCTGGGGATAGGATGAGACTCAGGTTAGAGGTCACTGGGAATGGAATGAGACTCAGGTCAGAGGTCGCTGGGGACGGGATGAGACTCAGGTCAGAGGTCGCTGGGGACGGGGGAGCGTCAACAAAGGCGTCTGAGGGCAGACATATTGCATCGCATATGACCTTACTGGAAAGAAAAAAGAATAGCGATTCTGACAAGCATTCTGACAAGCAGCTTGCCTTAAGACAGTTATAAAGGCCCTTCGGACATCAACGGCTGGATACCATCCCGCACCAGTTTTGCTAGTTTCTGTCCCTCACCCTAGATTACGCTAGCGTCGGGTGGCAATTTCATTTTGCAGACCCTAGATGGCGTTACAGTCAAACGCCTGAGGTTGCTGTGCAACAGAGGGCGTCTCCAGGGTTTCAGCTACGCATGGCAGGTGTCAGAGCAATACCGTTCCGGCCGGCGGAGGCCAATGACGGTGCTTCGTCGTGTCGAATGCGGCACTCGGGAAGACGCTATGCGGGCCGATACAGAATACCTGCATGCGACGTGACTGTCGTATCGGCTAATAAAAATACAGCAATGGAGCTGACCCGTCATCTTCCTTACGGCTTCCAAAACTTCTAGCAAGTTCTCGAGGGCCGCGACGTAAACGGATCCTAAAATGTCCACGTTATGCGGTGGCCCCTCCACACTGCAGGATGGGTCGAAAATATCCCCTGTCTCCAATTTCCCACTGAAAAGACTCGTTCATGCTTACAGATTGAGCTCCAGAGTCGGCAGCAGTTCTGCAGGCAATCAGCTGTTGCAGACTCTCCCTGGAGGTGTGACGTTTCACCAGACACGTACCAGGATTTTTCGCGGTAGGGTGGGGAGGTGAGCCAAATGTCAAATGTTGCCATATGTCACTGGCATGGGACGAATTTATAGGAAAAATAGCAATTTTGTGCAATTGACCTGATAATTGATGTACAGGAGAACCATACAATGTCTGCTTTTGCAGCATATATGTGATCATTATTCCGTATTCCTGCGAAACCGCTAAACATGTAGCGCAGACCGCTTGGTTCAGGGAGGCCATGGCTCCCCAGCCCTCTGGCTACGTCCCTGCGCTTTACGCATACTGCATGACGTCACACCAGCCGACACACCAGTCGGAGCCTCCCACTGGCCTCGGCCCGGACTCAGTGTCATCTGCAGCAGCCTGCGCCGACAACCTGAGAAAATCCTAGTCGTCTGCTGCAGGCTGGTGCAAAGTCAGCTTGAAAAGTGAGCCAGAATCTCCTGAGCATGATCAAACTGACCAGGTGTAACAAAGAACTACGCAACTGGCAGGAGACATCAAATGTGAAACGCAGCTAGGTCTGGTACCAGACTCAATGTATTGACCCTGGGCCGCCTGCTTTGCGTAGTTGCCGCTCCCGTGAGGGGAGGTCAAAGCTAAATCAAAAACGCTTGACAATGTTGTCACTTTTTTGTCACGATCATCAGAAAATTTGTCGTATCAATTCCAGCACATGTAAAGATTTTAAATGATAACCAATCTTCTTTTTCGACCAATTTTCAATTTCGAGATACTTTTGTTTTTTAAACAAATTATTTGTGCTAAAATCTATTTTGCAGAAGCCACTGAGCGTAAGAAGGGAGGCAAGGGGTTCAATTAACCCCTTGGACACCACGCTGGCTACGCTACTTGTGCCTGACCCCTACCACGACTGATGACAATGCCTGGGTTCGAAGGCCTGCATTTCCTTATTTCTTGTGGAAATCGTCTGCTTTCATATTACGGATAAAAGTGGGCACTCATCGGCTCATGAAGTCTATGCCTAGGGTAAACCAGACCTTGGTGTTTTGAATATCCGTATGGCAACGTTGAAAAAGTGGGGTAATAATTACCATGGAGCTAGTATTTTAAAGGGTGTATGTTGGGGCCATGCTGTGCCCTCTTGCTGTGCATAACAAGTGTTTTACAGTTGGACGTACGGGCTGCACTTTTGTTTCTGATTGGCTTCCAGCGTATGCATAGGCTGGCAAACGTAGGGAAACGGAGCATATTGTAAGAGACCGAGTTAAACCACCAGTTTTTTGGAAGGCATTGGCTCTACGCCACGGGCGATGCGGATTCCTGCTTCAGTGATAACAGCGTTCACATTTGCGGGCGACAGATGTGAACAACCTGCACAAACATCAGCGATAACAGTAAAGGTCATAGTTCCCTCCAAAGTAAACGGGCCGGTACTCCCGGGCTGCATTGAAATATGTATTCGGCAAAATCGAAATTAATGATACGATGCTTTTATTCGAGGGCGGCGGACGTACACAAGGTGCGGGAACATTCGCAAATTTCACCAATTTGTTGATCGTGGTCAGCCTCCTGCAAACGGCTCGCCAGGAACACGGTCTAAAAAGGCGTGGCATAGAAATGCATGAAAATGTGTAGCATAGTTCATGCATGTCTCTGAATTAGTGCTGGAATGCTGAACCAAGCTACACCCAAAAGAACGTGCTCTCTGATTTTATTCTTCTGATGCCTGGATAATTGCGGACATAAAAGAACAGGTACAAATGGCAACAAAGACGCTATAGTCCAAATAAATGTGGTCGAAATTCGGCAAACAAAACGCCTCAGGCTGGTCAGTCATTATTTCCATCCTCTTGACAAAATATTACAGCTATGATAGCGCCTCACCCGATGTGGAACCCTAACGCCGCCATTGTCTAACAAGCTATAACGTCAGTCACTGACCCAGGGCCCAAAATAACCTGCTTCTTTAGAACTTTGCACGTTCGCTTAGCAGTGCCATATTTTGTAACCACCACTCTCGAAGGAATTTACTTGAAAGTGGGGGCCGCTAAAGACAACAGTACTCACCGATCTAATGTCCGGTCACATGAAGCAGTTTGTGCGTTCCCTGCAGGACTTTTGCACCCCGCCCCGGCTTCTATTCATCTGAACTCTGTGACGTCTTCAGCTAGCCTGTTTGCTGTATGACTCTGGCTCCAGCCACCTGTTCCACACCCGTTTTGTCGCCGGCAACTCTGTGAAGCCGGGCAGCTCACCTGAAGAGATCGCCGGCTCTGAGGCTGCAGTGCCTGTAGGAGCCGTTGATGCCGCTGGTGCCGTTGCAGCCGAAGGTGGCGACGTCGCCGCCCGTCTGGCCGATGTCCCAGAAGAGGCGCCACAGCGCCATCAGCGTCCAGAACGCCACCCACGCCATGTGGCCGTTCATCATGGTCATCACGTAGCCGATCCCTGAGCGGTCAGCGGCGTCGGGTTGGGGCCGGGCGGTGGTTATCGGGGCGGCACAGACTCCTCCGCAGACGTGGATACGGCCTGTTGCGCTTTTGCGGCTGCTCCCGCGCCCCAGTATTGAGCGAGCAGCCAAAGGTTTGTGAGCTCAGCATTGGACCATGTGCAATGGGCATTCGACATGATTTGGAGTTCTCTAGATAATGCATGAGCAGGCACCCCAGCCCTTCCATAACGTCACATTCCCGTAAGCGGTGGGTGCTAGTGAAGCATTGGATCCAACTTGCGCCACTACCGGCGCTAGTCTGACAAACATGCCAGCCGCGTAAAATCTGAACTTTAAGAACGCGGGCCGGCGTTAGTGTGCCTCCAGGACTTGTGGGAAACGAGGCTTAGACGGAGGAAATACCAGCTAGCAGAAAACAAGCTTCAACGACTTTCTCGACAAACGGGGTCGCGTTTGTTGAGAAAGTCGAAAAAACGCGACAACTTTTCTTAGGGCACGTGATGGACGAACTGGCCAATTACGTATGAAACTCTTCAATACAAAAAAGTAATATGAATTAGTTTTAAATGATGCCTGAAAATCTTGCATGCATACAAGCTTAATGAACGCCAACTAAAACACAATCTACTTGAGACAGGCACCGTCCGACGTGTGTCAAGGCTGGTAATAAGGGACCACGGTGCCGGACAAGAGGTCTCGCGGCTTACACGGTCGCAGTATTAGCGCAGCAATTCATAAATCTCTGAAAAAACTGCGAAAAATATCGGGAACTCAGTCAGCAGACCCACGACCCCGTGCATCACGATCGGCACTCGGCGGCGCCAGATTCAGCTGACGTCATCGGGCGTCCAGCCGCGCCGCGCCGCCGCCCGGGAGGCGAAGTTTCTGCCGGCGGCATCCCTCCGGCGGTAGTTCGGGACGGAGGCGCGCCCAAGAGTTTTCCGAGAGGTGCAGGCAAAGAACGCATGAAACGGTTTTCGGGCCGGCTCCTGCCCTGCTGTTTCCTGCTCGTTATCTACGCCCTCCTCACAAGGGGTAGCCGGGCACTGGGTAGGGGGTAGCCCCTCCCCCTCTGGCGGCTGGACGCGCCTCTGAGCGTCACCTCGAAAGAGCGGGACGGCCTTCCAGGCACGGAGCGTGCCGCGGTCGGCGGCCTGACCCAGCCAGACCTCCAGCAGCATGACCGGCAGTCCGATCAGCGCCAGGAACAGCAGGTACACCAGCAGGCTGAGCACTGGAACACACCGCCGAGGGTCGGACGGGCGAACACCGGAACCGACGACACGCCGCCTTCAGCACATCAGTCAGGCGAGTTTAAACGTCGCAAACGTCCGTGATGACGGTGGCAGTCACCGGGCAGTTCAAAAACACAAGAAAAATACGTTTGAAATCAACTGTGGGTTAAAGTTCATAAATCTTCGAGAATTCAGGAATCTTCTTCCGAGCATTTGGTGGTTCGTGGCCCAGTGTTTATGAAGGTATTGGTTCCGAAAACGTGTCACGTTTTGTCACGGTCGTCTTGCTCCGACAAAAGTTGAAACACAAAATTGCACTTATAACGCTGAGTTGTAAGTGCACGTTGATTTCGTGCGGACATCTGTTACCCATCATAGGTTTTTGGTCGCATTGATGAACAACGGGTAATAGCAGGCCACGTCATTCACCACCTCCGTACAACACCAACAGGCCACGCCACTCACCACCAGGAACGTCATTTTGTATAAATGATTGGTAGAGCCGAGCCGAGGGCCGGACAACCTAACCCCCCCCCCCAAATGTAAGTTTCTCAGCGGATTTAACCCACTTCATTTTCATTGCGAGCAGTTTCTGCACTTTTTGTGATTTTTGGAATATATCAAACGACAACTTGCACACACACACACTCACACACACACACACACATATATATATATATATGTATATCTATAGATACATATATAGGGCCTTGAAAATGTATATATATATATATATATATATATGTGTGTGTGTGTGTGTGTGTATACTGTCAAAGCCCTCATTTAACTCGCCGCTAGACTTCAGAGATGCCGCTCCCCATGGCAGGAAATGCCTCACCTTTCCAGGAGGGTCCCATGTCGCCACAGTAGGCTATTTCACATCCGCAAGAGGCCCTTTGCCTCCGAGGAGGCCTCTAGAGTGCTACAGGAGACTCCTCACCACTAAAGAAATATCTCTCACCACCATCAGAGGTTTCCAATTACCGACAGAGGAGGTCTCTTCCCATCACAGGAGATCAATTGCCGCCACAAATACAGGAGTTATCAATACAGGAGGCTCTTTTTTGTCACACAAGCTGCCAGATCAGATTTGGTCCAACTCGGCGAGTGGGACCAAACATTTGGTACCCGCGAATTTTGAATGTAGAATATGGACATCACAGCAAGCAACGGTCCTCTAGTGTTAAATCTGTCGAATAATTTGGTGATTCCGAGAACTTCGCACGGATTTATCTCCAGTTTAGCAGACTTTCCATGCGTTTTCAATTAGGTCCCCTGAGGAATTTGCCGGCGGTACTTTCCGAAATTAACCATCGTGAAAACGGCCAAAGAGACTCTAATCGTCAGAACAGGCAATTCCAAAGACAAAAGATGCCCATCACTGTCCTAGGAGGCTTCCCCATAACAGGAGGCCCCTCCCCTTCAAGGACAGTGGCGTAACCAAGATGGAAGGGCGAAGGGGACAGCCGCCTCCCTCCTGAGCGGTTTGGGAGGCCCACGATGGCGTTAGAAAAACCTTCGAACGCCACAGCTGTGGCGTCATAGGTTTCTAAAAGTCAGAGTGGCCCCAAAGCCAAGGACTCCCCGCCGACACCTAGCAGGCCCCCTACTACCCCTGCCTCCTCATCTTGGACCCTTGACGCTGTCCATGCTTTTACAGCATCTATAAGTTTATAATTTTTTAGATGGAAAGCATTGAAGCACGAAAAAACCGGCGGACTAGCAGGAGCCTTAAAACCGATTGTTTTACGACTTTGCAGTGTCACTAAGAAGCATCTCTGCCTACCATGCCTGACTAGCTAAAGCGTTAGGTATTTCATGCGTAACTGATGCTTAATACTTCATGCATGATTACCTATGGGGTTGGGCACTTCATAAAAAGAACACGTCGATGTGAATTCGTCCCTCGGATGTCAAGTGCGCTCACCAAATGGACAGCGGGAGTAACGACGTGGCGTGCCGAGAAACAGCGACTGCGACGCGGCAAGTCGATGGTGGGCGCAGGAGTGGAGGGCTGCTGGCGGTAATAGTGGTCGGCTGTCCGAAATTACTGAGCGGTGCCCAAAGTTACCCATCAAGCAAAGAATTATAGACTTAACCCTGTTCCCGGCAAGGGGTTGGGGCTGAACCCACCCCCTTGGGTGGATTCAGCTTTTTAGGCTGCACTTTTCCTATATACTCTTTCTATGCATTGTAAAAAAAAATCATAATTCTCTTTTACTCGTGGGCGGAGCCAGACAATGTTTTTGGGAGGCACCTCCAGGAATTCTTGGTTCTGTTAAAGGCAAAAGAAAAATGGCTGCCAAAAATAGTGCTCTTTAGATGGAGCTGAAAAATGTATACGGAAACACCAATATAGGCAAATAGTTATATAGTTATATATATATATATATATATATATATATATATATAGATAGATAGATAGATATAGATAGATAGATAATTAGATAGATAGATAGATAGATATACAAATAAAGAGTTGGAAAACCATGCAGATATATTTTTTCATCTAAGACCACTTGACAAGGTCATGTCAGGGTGAAAAGCAAAAATTCGGTTCCATGGCAATGATTTGGCGATATTTTTCCAAATTCCAAAACCAGAATACATATGACGTAGAAGGACACCCTCTACTTGTGCACCAGCTTTTAGACTGATATCAGATCGGTCACGGAGCTGACCTAAAATGTCAATGCACATACGCTGTATCACGACAGCCGTAATATCGAATTTAGAAAAAGAGTAAATTCAAATGACTGGAAACGTTTTCAAACAATATGAAATGCACTGAAGATCATTCCATGTGACTCTAAGGTCACTGGGCGTCATTTAAGGGCAAAGGTGGTAAGCTGACCTGATCAACATGTAACTATGACAGTTCCCCGTTTTTTTATGTCCCTGGCACCGCCTATGCTAACATTATACATTGTACTGCGATTTGTTCTTCAGCATAACATGACTAGGAAAGGCTTAAAAGTGTTTTTGGAAAAACTAGTCCTCCCATTTCCGAAGCCCTGTGAACGCCTATAAATTTTACCAAAAGTTCAGATGTATGGACCAATGGTAAACCTCCCATCCATCAGCTATCGATTCGTGCCAATTTCATCAAAATCAGTGTATAAACAACAGAGGTATGACAAGTCCAAAATTACCCTCCATTTGGACATTTTGTCCCCTCGCATCCAATCCTTTCAAGATTTTAAAACTTATTTTACCAAAAAGGTAGCTTACGTCATGGCAAATCGATTACCATTTATCGCGATGAAGTCGGACGTGCAGTTCTCGAGCTCTCAGAGGGGCCGAATCCGTCCCTTTCCCCCTCCCTGGAATCGGCTATACCTTCAAGCCCTCCGGGAATAGGGTTAAGCTTACCCTTGCATCAGAATATGTTTGGCTAACTTACGTCAATGCAGAGATAAGCTATCACTGATCTTACATAAACGTCCGATATTGCCCAAATCTCCCGAAACACATTTCCATCTGGATTTTATGCCAAACATTTGCCATTACGGGTATTTAGTAAAAAAAAAAACGTTGGTAGGGCACAAAAGAACGTTGATGAACCTCAACACAACATCGATGGGACTTGGGTCCTACCAGGCCTATAGAAAACGATACCCGTGCTCACCAGCACCGTACAACACCAGCAGGTCACGCCACTCACCGCCTGCGCCGGAGAACGGCAAGAAGTGCGTGATTACGAAGTCGGACATATTGACGGTGCAGGCGGCCACTGCCAGTCGGCCGTCGACCCAGTGTGACCACTTGGGCCGGCCGAAAGGGGGCATTCCCTTCGGAGCCGCTTCGGCCGGCATCATGGGGCTGCCTTCTGGGTTCATCTGACTTCAGCCACCGCCGGGTTAGCGCACACCGTCGCGAAATCTGCCGCGTCTCTCCGTTTGCGTTCTCTCGGGCGCTGGTCTGACGGTCTGACCTCTGTCGGGTGCTGGTCTGACGGTCTGCCCTCTGGAGCCTGGGCTCCGTACGCGAGCGCTCCGCTGCCGGCGTTCAGACTCTGAAAAAAAAAACGAAAACGGTCACTGGCGAATGACCGGAAACTGGTGTCATTTCGAAGTTCAGGGAACAGAGGAAAGTCAGGTAACAGCGACACGGGCGACGGCCGGACCCTGGAAACAGCAGGTATTTTAGATAAACAGGCAGCTGAAGTCACGAGTGTAGCCGGAGGCGGGGGAGTCAAGCGGGCCATTTCCCATCCTTGGTATTAACCCTATTCCCGGCGGGCCAAAAGGTATGGTCGATTCCCGGCAGGGGGGGGGCGGATTTGCCCCCCCCTGAGATCTCGAGAACTGCACATCTGATTTCATGGAGACGAACGGCAATCGATTTGCCATGACGTGAACTACATCTTTATAAAAAGAAATTTTCAAAATTTTGAAAGGTGTGGATAAAGGGAGGAGAAAATATCAAAATCAGGGGTATTTTTAGACTTCTTATAACTCCGTTGTCTAAAACCGATTTCGATGAAACTGGCATAAATGGAGAGATTATGCATAGGACTTTTACCATTGGTACACACATCTGAAATTTTGACAAAATTCATGGGCGTTCACAGGGTTCCAAAAATAGGAAGATTAATTTTTCAACAACTAAATGAACAAAAAAGGCAAAAACGCTTTTTTGGCTTCTGCTAGTCATGTTATGCTAAGGAAGTACAAATCGCATTACAATGTTTCTATAATGTTAGCATACGCGGTGCCAGGGACATGAGAAAGGGGGACCGTCATGGACACACGTTCTTCAGCCATACATCCATATAAAGTTTTAAGTTCTATCTTAAAAATGTTGTTTTTTGGCAGACATTTTTCTTTTGCCCTCAACACGGCTCAAAATGGCCTGAGGTGCCTCCCAAAAGCGTTGCCTGGCTCCGCCCCTGAGCAAAACAGAATTTTCAAATTTTGTTACAGCATGTAGAAAGAATAGCTTGGAAAAGTCACTAGGTTTCGTCAAGCTGCGTTAAAAAGCCTGGAATTGGCAAGCAAAAACCCCGAGGCAGGGCGGATTCAGCCCCCCCCCCGCCGGTAATAGGGTTAAAAGTGCTGTTTTTATCCGCACTGAAAATGGAGATAAATATAAACTGCCGGAACTCGAAACTAAAGTGCACGAAATCCAAGATGTTTCGAAGAGGACAGTTTTGTCCTGGCCCCTCCGTGGCGAAACCCCTGGCGTTGTGACGACAGCGACACGCCAGGCCGAAGGCAGTGAGCGGCTTCCGGGAGCGATGAAGAACAGACCGCGCACTCGGCCAGCACGTGGCCGCACGGGACCAGCATCGTCAGCTGAGCCCGTCGCCTGTCCTGGCCTGCCGAGGCTCCAAACAACGTGCGAAAACAATCCGCAACAGAGCCGTTTGTGTTGAGAATTTTCCGGCGCGCTGCGTCCAACGCGTCAAAAGACGTTGAACTCACAACGTTTGTTATCCAAGTGGCGAAACCTTTTGGTCTGGTGAAGTTTGCAGAGGGTATTCCAGGAGAATGAAAAAGATCAGAAAGGACTTTGTACATGAGCATTTCCAGTAATTTAGTGCCATCCCATCCTACAAGCTGTTTTGGCTGTTTAACACCAGTTAAGGAGTAATATCCTCTAGCAAAGTTGAAACAATGGGATGTTTAAATTACTTTCATGGGTTGAATGGGTTGAATAGGTTGAAATTTCTTCTGATAATCAACAGACCTCGTAAGATATGACACAGTCGATGATTCATATGCCTTCACGGGATCAAAAGAGACCAATGCATTTGGTTTCTACTGCGCATTGGTTAACGTTATGCCTGCGCTGATCGGTGGATACATGTGGCAATCATGGACGCTGTTGGAGTAAATTTAGATCCATTCTGTCCATGCATTGCCCTAGACATAACGCTAGACTTCAGAATTTGCATTTGCAGCACCAAAAGTACAGTTGGCTCCACCAACGCCAAAGCTAATTGCGAAGCACGTGATCTCGAGTTCTTGAGTCCAGTTTCCGGCACGACATTCCAAGGTCACTTTTACTTTTACATGCAAAGATTTCCATCGACTCTTAACTTTTTTAACCAAACGTGAAAATTTTCGGGGCGTTCTGAACATGGTTTTAATAACTTGCCCTCTTCGCACGGCAATGGTGATTTCCAGAATTTCCAGAAAACCAGAAGCAAGAAAACTGCGAAATTAGCGTGAACTTTCAAAGCCTGTACGAGCAACGGTCGCCCCCGTTGGGGTGCTGGTCGTCAGCACCAACATCAGCAGCGACGCAGCGGCTCCCAACGAAAATATTCCGCCTGGCGGCACACCGGACGGCCGCTAGCTCCGCCGCATCGCATCCAGCCGTCGGCTGCGTCGTCGTCGTCGTCGTCGCAGGCTTGAGCTGGATTCCGGACAGATTCAAAACGATTCCGAGTCGATTCAGTCATGCCATGTCTTCATGGTGAGCCGGAATCAGAACAAATTCACTCGAAAATGAAATGAGTCCGGATCGGAATGGAATCGAAGACTTGTTTCCATGTAATCAACGCTAAATCAGAGTTGAATCGGTTCACATTTTAAGCCACTTCGAATCGGAGTCAGGATTGAATCCCAGCTGAGTGAATTAGTGAACCGACTCGCTGACGGTGAATAGAGCACAATCATGCGACTGGACCTGCTCAACAGCTTAATCGTCCCTGCTTGTTTCCTGTGCCGATAGCGCGGTCCTGTGTGTTTAGCTGGGTCTCGTTAGTGCCGCTGAGCGGGGGACGGTGGCATCGCGTGGAGGGTGTCTGGCGGGCTTGTCGGACATTGGCGTCTTCACGGTGTTGACACTGGCGTCAGGGTTGTTCTTGTTACCTCTTTGTGGTTGCAATTTCTTATCGCTTTCCCCGACAAAGGGAATGCTCTACCTTAGCTAAACATGAAAGCTGGTGAAATCGATTGGCGGTGCTTATTGAGGCATTATTTTATAGACTTCAGTTCATGGTGGGTGTCCACATCACACCATATATTGTTTTGGGTGCTTAACCGATGTCATGGATATCGCCGCTTTTTCAAGAGCTGGCGCGCCGAGATGGAAATGCAAGTGGCCGAAATTTGCCCACCTGACCCGTGCTGTGCGAACTCGTGTCTAGCTAAAATCTGGTGCGCGTGCATTCCCGGGTCTGCACGTGGTACGGAACAGCATTTCCCATAGGGTTATCACGTGACTGTTAAAAATACGGAGCAGTTTGCCGCGCGACCGACTCGGTCCGCTTTCCAACGCCCGATCTCGGCGGAGCCGGGTCGTACCGAGACGAAACCGGGTGTGATCGACAGAGAATCGATCGGCGAATCGCACCGTGAGAGGAACGGCGCCTGCAGATCGGCACGTGGCGGAGACCTCGCTCGCCAACACTCAAAATAGCCGTTTTGCAAGGCTTACAAAACAAGGTGCGGATCTCGGAGACAAGGGCAGACAAAAAGCCGGTGGCCACGCTGACCGACGCAGCAGGGCATCGACTGCAAAGATGGTCGCCGAACCGACCTTACCATCTTGGCGGGTGGCCACGGCACGTGCTTTAAGTAGGAACATTTGGAAATTGGTGATATTTTCTGTTTGCTCTGCAATTTTGAGGGCAAATGAGTGCATTTCTTAGTTAAAATTGGTACCGCCGGCCTACAGCTCTTTTGCCATTCCAATGATGCCAAACACTAATCTTAACTGCCACAGTTTTGCTATGCCGACCGCCGACACGGTATTCTTCCGGGCGCCTAATCTGACAAACCACGGGTCGCACATAATACCGTCCTGCAAGGTTCACAAAATAGGGTGAGAATAAATTAGACCGTTAATGGCAACAACACGAGGATTTCATGGCCCCACGTCATGTGGTGCCGACGTGGAGCCATGAAAAAACCTCACGTCGGTGAGCGGGAAATCATTTTAGTGTTCCTTTATTTTGGCGGCAGCGCCTTGCAAAACAATATGTCTTAACCCGCTCCCGACTGGGGGTGGTTGACAGCCCCTCTGAGATTTTTCTGGAACTCCGAGAGAACGAACAAACACAGAGCCATGAAATTTCGTGTACCTTTTCCTTAATCATTTTCATACCTTGTGTCGAAGTTTTGACCTCAGGTCAGATCAGGTGTCTGACCTACACCAAGTCAAACAGGGCTGCGTTCAAAAAAGTTTAACGCCCTCTAACTTTTCCGCAAAATAAGATATCACAAGAATAATTTTAGGGATTAGTGATCTTAATAGATGCAACAAATCTGCTATCTCAGATTTTTTCGGAATTTTCTGAGTCATTGAGGTCAAGGTCCAGTAAGGCCAAGTATGGTCAAACCCATTTTTAAGATATGTCGTCGTTTTTAGGGAATTGGCGGAATTTTTTGGTAACATTTTTAGTGTGGAGTGAAGCAGACATCTAGTTACTGTCATTGGGCAAAGTATCAATGACTTCCAGCCATCGACCTGAGGTCAGGTCACGAATAACTATAGTGAGCCAAAATGTACCACAGTCAAAATCAGTAATGAATTACTCAGAATGGGTGGAAAATAGCAGAATTGGCTTATATAGACGTAAGGTATATCAAGAACCTCAAAAAGTTTGGAAAAAATAACATTTTTTTGGAAATAAACAGGCTATCGCGAATAAAACTCCGCCAATTGTGCAAATTGGTAACTAATGAAATTTTCCAAAATTTAAGCATGAGAAACCATTACAAGAACCACTAAGATCAACAAAATTTACATCGATGGGCTTATGTCGCGCAAAGAAAGGAACGCTAAAATTAGTTCGCGTTAATTTCTTACTGCGTACGGCTGCAGCGCACGCCGATAACCGGCGCGAAAATTGCCGTGTTTTTAACTCAACGTTTCGGCGTATATATCACAGAAATCTGAGAAATTGGACGTGTATCGGCATTTGCGGGCCTTTACTTTTGCTTTGGTGTCTTTACCTATGCGTTATAAGTCACAGCCCTTGAGATTCAGGCCGTTTCTCGGTCTCATGCAGTCAGCTATGAGAAAACATGTATAGGAAGTATATTACTTAAATATTATCTAAAACCAAAAAATGAGACCAGTTTCGAGCTCTACTCGTCACAAGCTTTCCAACGGTGTGCTTATTTTCATTGTGCGACCAACCGTTCGCGAGTTAGAGGGGGGCGGCCAACAGCCCCCCGCCCCCCCCCCGCCCCGGTTGCGCATGATCGTAACGGACCGACGGTGGCGCGCCAGTTAAGAATGGTGGTTCTTGTGATGATTTGCCGTACTCAAAGTCTGGAGACGATTCATTAGTTATAAGTATGCACTATTGGCGAAGCTTTATTCGCGAAAGTCTGTTCATTTCCAAAAGTTGCGGTTTTTGAAACATATTGAGCCTTTGTTATATAATGCGCAACTATGGAAGCCAATTCTGCAATTTTCCGTCCGTTTCAAGTCCTTCATCACCGATTTTGACGGCATTGGTTCATTCTGGCTCATAGCAATTATTGCCGACGCGACCTCAGGTCAACGGCTGTATACCATTGACACGTTGCCTTATAACGGCCATTGGTGGTCTCCAGCACCTCTCTCTCAAAATGTTATAAAAATGTCCAATTTCCGAAAAACCAAGTGTCTTGAAAATGGGCTTTATCTTACGTCAGTGAACCGCAATTCCCCAATAAGCTGGGATAGCAGATTTATTGCACAGTCAAAGTTCACAATGCCTGAAAGTGTTATTGTGAAATCGTGTTTTCTGTAAGATTAAACGGCACTAAACTTTTTGCGCGAAGTTCACTTTAGCTGACCAATGCAAAACACCAACGTTGATCTGCGGCCACAACTTAACAAAAGATTTAAAAATGACCAAGCAAAAGATACACAATATCTTTTGCTGCCGCGTTCATTCCTTCTTTCGCAATCTTGGGAAAACCCCAGAGGAGCGCGGTCAACCAACCCTCATCGGGGCCGGGGTTAACTGTCGGTCGTATAGGAGGGGTAGATGTACCCCCCTGAGGTTTTCCGAGGATAACTCTCGAGCGGTTTGTTTCATCCATCTGAAACCTGGTCTACCTCTAAGGCATCCTTTCCGCATCTTATGACGAAAACCTTCCTTCTACGTTGTCATGGTAACAAGCTATGACGTCATAACGGGAAACATGTCAGCCGCTTTCGTTCGCCGACGCGACCGGCTTACAACGGTCTCAGAAACACGTTACTCTTTGTCTTTGGGAATTCTACAGAAAATACGCATCGCAAAACAACCTATATCCCGCCTCCGACAGGGAGCCGGGTGACCTCCCTCATGAGGTTTTCCGGGATTGCAAGAGAACGAACAAACGTAGCGCTGTGAAACTTTGTGTACATTTTGCCTTATTATGTTTACACCTCCTACCAAATTTTTGGCTTTAGGTTAAGCAAGGCGTCTGACCTAGGCCAGGTCAAGTGGACTTATGTGCAAAAAAATTAAGCGCTCTGTAACTTTTTCGCAAAACATGATATCAAGATAAAACTTTCAAGGGTTAGAAGTTTTGATAAATACAACAAATCTGCCATCTCGCATTTTTCGGATATGTCCGGGTCATTGGCCTAATGTCAAGCCCCTTTTCAACACATGTCGTTTTTTTCGAAACTTGGCGGAATTTTTTTCTCACAGTATGAGTGTCGGGAGATCCAGACATCCATTCGCCGTCAATGGGCAACGTTTCAAAGCCTCCGACCATTGACCTGAGTCCAGGCCACGAATAACTTTATTTATATAATGTTATAAGAAGTAATGTTGTAAATATGAATAACAAATATGGATAACAATATAATAGTAATAAATATGAATAGCAAATAATGTTATAAGTCAAAACTCACTGCCATCAGAACCGGCGATGATTGAATAAAATGGGTAGAAAATGGCAGAACTGGCTGGCACAACTGCAAATAATTCCAAGAAGCTCAAAAGTTAAAAAAATGCAAATTTTGGAAATAAACAGACTTTCGAGAAGAAAGCCCCATCAATTGCGTAGATTTGTTACCAATGATTTTCTCAACATTTAAGCACGATAAACCATCACTGAAACTAATTGGCTCAAGAAACAACACTTGGAAAGGCATATTTCACGAAAATAGAAAAACGATAAAATTAGTTCCCGTTAATTTCATACCACCATTGCCGGCGGTGTTCGCCGTGCAGCGTCGCGAAAATTACTTTGTCCTTAGCTCATCGTTTTCGCGTATACATTAAACAAATTGGAGAAATCTGGCGTGTGTCGCCATCTGCGGGCTTTTACCTGTCCGCTTTACCTTTATCTAGATTTTATTAGTCACAGCCCTTGAGATCCAGGCCGTTTCTCGGCCTCATGCAGGCGGCTGTGACAAAACATACATAGGGCGTAAATGGCTTACATGTTATCCAAAACTAAATTGACGTCAGTTTCGAGCTCTACTCGTCACAGGCTTTCCAGCAGCGCGCTTTTGTTTATCGTGCGACCGTTCGTGAGTTAGAGGGAGCGATCCCCCCCCCCCCAGTCGGACTTGCATAGCGCCGACCGACAGTCGGGCCCGGGACATATCCGGATTGCTTGAAGTGTAATGAATCGATCGATATCAGTTTGGTGGAATTCATCTTTTCTGACATGAAAAGAGGGCGCAATGCAGCCAACACCCGCTTTTTGTTCCGACGGGCGGAGCGGCGTCGGTCGTGGCGTGATGAGTCCACAGTACCACTGCATGCCTAAAATTCGACTTTGTGTTGGGTATCAGCTCGAAAAACGCTTCTATCCAAGTTACGATTTTTAGCTAATCCGAGGTCATGTTAAGTCATCAGATTCCGATAATCCTGCATGAACAAGATGACCCTTATATGTTATTCAACAATAGTGCTTGTTAAATGAGACGCTACATTTGACTTCAGCATCTATCATTATGTTCAAAAAAGCTTCTGCAGCTCCCAGAACGCAACTAAGCCGACGACCCCCCTTGACAGGATTGATCTGGCATAACCTTGATCGGACTCCATGGGTAAAATACAACCATGTGATGTACAGACAGACTCGTAATTGACTGATGAACACTATGATGTCCGTTTCCCTTCATCATTTATTCTTAGGCGTTTATTTGTGCTTAAACTCCAAAAAGTACAACTTTCTGCCAATTCTTTACCTTTGACTAGACCTGCAAGGTCATCCGTCGACCTGGCAACTATAAAAAAGATACCAGTCGCGAGATCTTGTCGCGAGCAACACGCTGGTTTCTCCACGACGCGGTAGGGCGCACGGTGTGGAAATGGCCGGAGGGGTCGCACCAACCTCCTCCCCCACTAGACATCCGCGTTATGCAGAAATCCCTATATGGGCGATGGTGAAAACAGTTTTCTTCAGTACTAGCGACTTTTTACCTGTTTCGGCGCTGCCACCCGTCGGCGTGGCGCGTCTGGCAGCCCCACGCCAGGGACAGTTCAGTAAGCCTTGACCTCCAATGAGCCACCCGTCCTTCCCGTTTCCGACCATGAATGCACCACACGGGAGCAGCAACAGGAGGGCCGGGATATATGACTTCCTCGCCCTCGGGAATGTTTGGTATCGTCGAATGGAAGAAAACATCTTCGGCACCCATTTTTTTCTGGATGCTTCTGCGTTCCTAACGCATGCGGCTCGTCTCGGCTCGGCTCGTCTCGGCTCGGCTTGGCTCGGCTCCGCCCGGCTCGGTCTGTCTCGGCTGATGATCTGCTCTGATCCCCAGGCTCTCTGCTCTAGAGACGTGGACTATCCCCACCACATCGCAGGAGGGCCCAGCCGGACCCACAGACGATCTAGAGACGGGGACTATCCCCATCACATCGCAGGAGGGCCCAGCCGGACCCACAGACGATCCAGAGACGGGGACTATCCCCATCACATCGCAGGAGGGCCCAGCCGGACCCACAGACGATCTAGAGACGGGGACTATCCCCATCACATCGCAGGAGGGTTCAGCCGGACGATCTTTCTCGTCTAGTATATTTGTTGTCATTCCACATGCTGAAGCAATCCGACAGAATGGCGCAGCATGTTACCAAGCAGCTCGCCTGCAAGCAGGAAACACATCTGCAGTTTCAGATTGTTCTGCGATATTTCACTCATTTGTGTATGCATGTGTGTGTGTGCATGTGTGTATATGTTCCATTATTTCAGTGAATTTTCGCAAGCATGTGAGGACCACCAGAATGATTATCACTTTTACCCATGGCCGTTTTATGTGTTTTCACTGTGCTTAGTCCCCCCCCCCTCATTGGGGGGCCTGGCCTCCCCAACACTGAGGTTTTTCCAAGATTGCGAGAAAACAAGCAAACCCAGCGTCACGAAATGTTGTGTATCATTTGCTTGATTATTTGTAAATCTTGTATCAAAGTTTTGACCTCACGTCGAGTTAAGTTTCTGACCCAGGTCAGATCAAGTGTACCTGGTACCTGTGTATAAAAGTGTTTAACGCCCTAACACCATTTTTGGGAAACATAATATCGGAATAAAAATTTCAGGGATTAGATACCTTCATGGACGTAAGAAATCTGCTACCTCAAATTCCTTTCGGAAATTTTCACGTCATTCACCTAAGGTTAGTTCCATTTTTGAGACACACCATTGTTTTTTCTGGAAATAGGCGGTTTTTTTATAACATTTTGAGTGTGACATAATACACAAATCCAATGGCCGTCATTGGATTTGTGTATTATGGCAAGGCACAAATGACCTCCAAACACCGACCTGAGATTAAACTACCAATAAGTGTTATGGCCCGAAATGCACCGCCACCAAAATCGGCGGTGATTGACTTGGGAACGATAAAAAATGGCAGCACTGGCTCCAACAGTTGCAAATAGTACCGGTAAGCTCGAAAAAAAATATTGAAAAATAACGTATTTTGGACATAAACAAGCTTTTGTGAATAATGCTCCGCCAATTGTTTTGACTGATAACTACTGAATTGTTTCATAACATGAGCATGGTTAACAATCACAAGAAACATTAGCATCGAGACACACCACTTAACCCGCGCCCAACGGCAGGAGTGGAGTTCGAAGTCCATCATCCTCCTAAGGACTTCTTGTGACAGCAAAAACCAGCGCGTGCAGCGCCACAGAAACTTGAAAGCCTTTTTTCTTGCATGCTTTGTGCAATTCCTCCAGAATTTTCAATCTCTTGTCGTTTCGGGTCACTGACCTAGGCGACGTAAAAGAGGCTAACCTCCGGTTTTGTAAAGTCCTCTATAAACCACATCGTGCTATCAATCGACCTAAAACGTTCAGCGATCTAATTTTTATCCTTCTTCCCTATTCCTAACACTTTCCAACCGTTTCTTCGGCTTGTTCATGCCGAAAATGCATTCCTGGACTAGCAAAGTCATTCAACGCGTCAAATGATGTTGACCCACATGAAAGGTCGTGAGGTCAGGTCAGGTTACATTTGGTGTGAACTAGCAAAAAGGATAAAACCTCGTTTTGATGGTCCAAAACGTAAAAATACGCGTTGAATTTCACTGTGCGGTCCAAAATTGCATCTAGATGCTTTTATGCTGCGAAATGACCTTAGATCACCTGAGGTCATGCGAGGTGACTGCAATAGAAGGTGGAATGCTTTCCTGGTGCATGAAATGTATTCCTAGACCACGAAAGTCACTAAACACAAGTGTTGACCAACATGAAGGTTCATGAGTTCAGGTCAAGCCGCGTTTGGGATCAGCTTGCAAAAAGAAGTCTAGAACCCTTTTGATGATCCCTAAGGTAAAAACAGGCACTGAAGTCGATTTCGCAGCCCAAAATTGGACCAAGACTCTTCCAAGCTGTGAAATGATCTTAGGTCACATGAGGTCACATGGCCACCGTGATTCAAGCTCAGATCATATCCAGATGTCCAGCTTTATCACTCCCAGTGGAAGAGTGTTTCGCACTAACGCGCATTGGAAGGTGGGCACAAAAGTGCCCCCCCCCCCCGATCTCGGAAACGGACAGAGCTAGAGACGCCAAATTTTGTAGATAGGGTAAGGGCATGAAATTTACATAGCGTACAATTTTCTTGATCCTAGGCCAATATCTTCAAGGTCAAAGGGAGTCGAAAAGGTCGACTTTAGACACAAAAATTTGATATCTTGACTGAGAGTTGCGGGTCATTGATGTCAAGTCATTTACCTCTTGCGTCATTTTTTCATTTTTGCAAAACAGATTTCGAGCAACACAGGATACTGGTGTAGCTAGAGTGTAAATAGGGGCGCTAAATGCATCTTTTGGCGTATTTTCAGTGAAGATAGGCAACATCGGTGCATTTAATCACTACTAGCGTTAACTAACCTCCGCAAGGTCAAAAGAAGTGAAGTGGGGTCATTTACCCTGGATGAAAGCTTTGACCCAAAGTAGGTTTTACGTCAACTATTTGCGCTCAAGTCGTTATGAGTCCAATTGCACGATTTCATTGCTATGAAGAGTAATAAATTATATATACATATGTATACGCTTAGATGTATATATGCGCGTCATCGTCCCAAACGTATCTTTATTAGGATCTTTGAATGCATTTTTCATACAAACCGACATGTTGTAAAGCCAATCTGGACCAGCTCACAAACTGGTTGGCCTTGACCCTTGATGACCCTGACTCCTACTGAGTTTGGCTTTGGTCGTCATACATTCATCACTTGTACCCGAATGGTATCAGCTGAGTATGTTCAAACGGTAATCTGACGTAGAACTCTAGTCCTTTCGCAAAGTTCCCATTTATCAGAGACAACTGTTATTTTTGTTATATTTGCTTGACTTCAAATGATTCGAACTTCAAAAATTTCCCGCCGATTTTCAGTTTTTTGCGTCATTCACGGAGTTATTCGTTCTCGAGATTTTCAAGAAAAACGGTCGGGAGCACAAGAGTGCACCCTCACTCCCTCCAGTGCACGTCTTATGTGTCTGTTTTCTACCATGAATCAAAGACGGATCAAGGCATAAAAAGATGAAACCCAAGCGCAGGCACGTAACCAGGATTTTCCTCAGTGATGGGGAGAGGGGCAAATGTCAGGTTTTGTCATGTGCCATTGGCGTATACGAAAGTTACAGAAAAAGGCAACAATTTTATGTAATTTACCTCACTTTTAACGCACAGAAAAAAACATATAATGTTCGCTTTTGCAACACACCTATGATCACTTTTACGTATTCCTCTAAAATCGCTATGTATCTGGTGAAAACCGCTTGGCTCAGAGGGGCCATGGTCCCCATGTCCCCCCGCCCGAGCGTACTTCAAATCAGGTCATGATCCTACGTCAGATCACATCATATCATCAACCTAATGTAACACCCTCTTGATCAAGACTGTAAAACCCGAGGAACTGCAATCCAAGGGTATTCCTTGCCCTTTTGTTTGTATTGCTATTGACCCTCGATAGAACACGAAATACTCAATAGTCATGAGCAAAACAGACGGCTGAATGTTAGGTAACGTCACGTCGGGTCTTTGGTGTTCTAATTTGTCAGCATTAGGAAATATGCATTTGCATTTGCATTTGCACATATCATCTCTGCCGTTTTGGAAGCATGCATGGACAAGTCGTCAGCGACGTTGAAAAACTTCCGAAGTAAAGCGAAATGAGAAATGGCATTATATCAGGTCACCTGATGCAATATGTAATTTAATGCATGGTATAAATCATACGTCACCATAATTTACGTCCTGTGAGCTTTCCATTGGCATGCTCAGAATTGCTTTATCTTTGTAAGGGGAAGATTTGACCATTTGAAGATTTGACCATTTGACCAGTCGGCTGTGAGAGCCATGAGAAAACACGAGTAGGGCGTAACAAGCTTACAGATTATCCAAGGCTAAAAATGAGGCCAGATTCGAGTTTTACGTGTAACGAGCTGTCCAACGGTATTCTTATTTTAACGCGCCCCCGACTGGAGGTGACGTTGACCGCCTACCCCTGAGGTTTTTCTAGGACTGCAAGAGAACAAAGCAATACAGAGCCACGAAACCTTGTTTACCTTTTGCTTCATCATTTTTACACCTTGTTTGACTTCAGGTTAGGTCAGGTGCCTGACCTAGGTCAGGTCAAACAGACCTATGTCCAAAAAAGTTGAGCGCCCTGTAACTTTTTTGGAAAACAAGATATCTCAATAATACTTTCAGGGAGTAGTGATCCTGATAGATGCAACAAATCTGCCATCTCAGATTTTTCGGAATTTTCCCCGGTCATTGACCTAAGTTCAAGCAAATTATTTAAGATATGTCTTTGTTTTTTCGGATATTGGCGAAATATTTCACAACATTTTTAGTGTGGAGTGAAGCAGACATCTCGTTACCGTCACCGGGCAAAGTATCAATGGCTTCCAGCCATTGAACTGAGATCAGATCACGAACAACTGTTGTGAGCCAAAATCTACCACCGTCAAAATCAGCGATGAATTACTCAGAATGGATAGAAAATGGCGGAACTAGACTGCACGGACGTAATAAATAACAGGAACCTCAAAAAGTTTGAAAAAATAGCACATCTTCGAAATGAATAGGCTTTTGCGAATAAAGCTCCGCCAATTGTGTAGATTGGTAACTAATGAATTTTTCCAAAATTTAAGCATGAAAAACCGTCACAGAAACCACTAAGATCAATAAAATTTACATGGATAGGCTTTTTCGCGAAAATAACGGAACGCTACAATTAGTTCCCGTCAGTTTGTTATTGGGTACGGCTGCGGCGTACGCCGACAGCCGGCGCGAGAATTGCCGTGTCTTTTACTCGACGTTTCGGCGTATATATTCAGCAAATCTGAGAAATAAGATGTGTATCAGCATTTGCGGACCTTTACTTGTGCGCTGGTGCCTTTACCTATGCGTTATTAGTCTTTGCCTTTGGGATTCAGGCCATTTCTCGGTTTCATGCAGTCGGCTATGAGAAAATATTGATAGGGCGTAAATTGCTTACGTATTATCTAAAACTAAAAATGAAATCAGTTTCCAGCTTTATTCGTCATAAGCTTTCCAACGGTATGCTTATTTTTGTCGTGCGACCAACCGTTCGTGAGTTAGAGGGGGGCGGCCAATTGTCCCCCCAGTCGCGCATGATCGTAACCGACCGACGGTCGTGTGCAGGCTAATCGCACGATCAGCCGTTCGTGAGTTACTGCCAGGCTCCACTGCGCGGTTTTCCAATTTCCCGCTTCGATTTTGCGATTTTTCTTCTCAGTTTTGCGCTTTTCCGTCACCGGAAAATGTCAGGTCCATATGAATACACGGGGCCGGCTCCACTATGCAACACCGAGATGTAAAAACACAAATTCAGGACGAGATATCGTAAAAACGAATTGAAAAAGTGGAAATTTGAGACGAAAAAATGGGAAATCAAAAAACGAGAAATCGCGACAATTTTTAAATAAAGAAACGTTTTTGCGGTTTTCCATCATAATCGCGTCGATCGCGTTGTGATTTATCACTCTGAAGATACCTTTTCTTTGAGTTGATTTTGAGGGCAGAAGCGCTGGTGACAAGTTTAGCTTGGCGTTAAGCATTTAGGGTTTGTAGGCTGGCTTGTTTTGCGGAGATGGAGGGAGAAGGCGGACAAGTACCGGGAGAGGAGGAAGCCATTGGAATGCAGGAAAGTCATGGTAAGCTCGAGAGACATGTTGACCATAGCAGTGATGGTAAATACATGTGTATTCACTATTCAGACCTTGGCGCCTCTCCTTTGCATGCGTGCTTACCTAGAATGGAACATTTACATGAAGGACAGACAACACTTCCAGGAAGTTAGGCACATTGGTGGATCCAGAGGGGGGAACAAGGCCACCAAGATAGGCAAAGAAAAGCTTGACTTTAAGCAGTCTGGGAGGTAAAATGGCGCAAAATCCAACAAATTTTTGAAAACCAGTATACCTTTTTGGGATCGCCCCCCCCCAACCAGCATAAACCAATGGGTTTATTCATAAACCCTGAGTCAGTAGGTGATTTTCCTGAATGGATAATGCTAAGGCAGATGTTACATCAATTTTGTTATTGAAAAAGCATTACATGTATAGTTTTGTTATCACTAGACTACCCAGCTCCTGTCTAGCATGAATATTGCAATTTCTCTTGCTGCACATCCAACCTGCGGCATGCGTGTCCGCGAGATGTAGGTATGCGGTGCCCTCAAACCTGTCCCGGATCGGGCAGAGGCAGTGTTGGAAAAACTGTGGTTTTCTCGTGTCAAAGAGCACCAAAAAATTTATACTCCAAGAAAGATTTTGTACTCCAAAATGACCACTGCCACCCCTCCCAAAAGACATGGGTATTCCTGCTTAACCAGAATTTGAAGATGCCAGGCCCCTCTCCCCCTCCCCCTGTTGATGGTTTGCTATCCATGTTCGGCCACTGAAGTATGCTCCAAAAATACACGGCCAGCCACCTTCCCCCGGTCAACAATTCTGGTGACCTACCATGTAGACTCAGGAAACTGGTTTGCCCCTCCCCCAAATGGAGCTGCTGAATCCGTCCCTGCTGGCCACATATGCTTGCAAAGCACTTAGTTAGCCCATGTTTCTCACATAAATCCATGACTTTTTTGTATCTATCTTATATCTTCTGCCTATATAGATACATATATATATATATATATATATATATATATATATATATATATATATATATATGCCATTATACATGGAGATCAATGCAATTTTTTATTTGATAACTGACAACAACAAAATTAGAAATTTCCGTTAGTCTAAATAAAGTGAGCTAAATACGTTGAGAAACCTACATTTGGGGAACGTTAGGCTGTCGGGCCCTCGGCTCGGCCCTTCTTCCCAGTCATTTACAGAAATCGACAACCCTGCCTCTGAAGACGAAACGGTGGCCTGGGTGATAATGTCCCTTGAGTTATTTCATCGTGATTTCTTTGGAGCTTTCGAATGCCGTTTGTCCGAGCTTTCTTGCTCTATTGGTTGCATTGATAATAAGGGGGCTTTTCTTTTCTCCACACTGATTGCGACGCAAGAGTATCCGATGCACCCAGCAGGATCGCCGGTTGCGCTGCCGCTGCCGCTCCTGCTGCCGAAGCCGCCACAGCAGCAGCAGGCACAACAGGCGCGGGCGTTCATAAGCTGGGTCCATCTAAAAAAACAAAAAAAACACCTATCCTTTTCTGAACCGCAGAGACCTCAGTTTAGACCCAATTACGCTAGGCCGTCCACGTCCACGATGACAAACTTAAAAGAACATGAAGATGAAAAACGAAAATTCTCATCGCAAAATTGGAAAAACGCAAAATGCGAAGGCGCAAAAGTGGGAAATCGTGATGCAAAAGCGGAAAATCGCAAAACGAAAAAGCGCGCAGTGAAGCCTGGGCTGTAGAGGGGGCGGTCAGCCGCTCCACCCCCTCCCCCCAGTCGGGCGTGCATGGCGTGGGGTTAAGAATAACCCGATTGACAGCCGGGTGCGGGCTAAGAACAGCTTACGGGATGATTCCTGCATTCGTAACGCATACATACATTGGCCACAGCATTACTAATGGCACTGTCTAATGACAAGGCAGCGCAAATCGCACGCGTGGGTCACAAAGATGGGGGGGACGCCCGCCCGCCATAACCCTCGCCTGGATCCGCTGCTGCCGTGTCATTCTCCCCTCCTCTTCTCGTGCTCACATACACACATGCATCCGCACCCACCACCAGTCCCACCTGGCGTCGTGTCCTGCTGCCCACGTGCGACGCACAAGAGACACCAGCGAGCACTGCCCGCCTCGCCACCGACCGGCACGGAGCCGCCGACGTCGGCCGCCGATGTGCAGGGCAGCGCGCCACAGAGGTCCGCACGGCAGGAGACGGCCTCCGCCGGCCGCACCCGTCCTGCGGCCTCTTCCAAGGCCACTTCCGCCTCCTCCCCCTTCCCTCCCGCCGGGCTGTGCGTTGCCCGCAGACAGCGTCTGGCACGAGAATTTTTCCATGCGTCTTCCTGGCTAATCCAGTGGGTGCAGACTCGGACTAGTGACCGCGAGGCTGTGTGTTGGGTGTTGGGTTCGCATTTCGACACCGCCAGCTCTCAGTCGGTGACACGTGTGGTGTGAATTATTGTGAATTCTCGCTGTTCGCGAGGGTATGTACTGAGTACCTTCCCATGCAAAAAAGGAACTTAGAAACTTAGGAACGCACTCATGACGAACCTTTAGATGATACAACTTTCGTTCTTCTCCGACGTTTCGTTCGTGGGACAGAGGGCAGGGCGTCGAGACGCCTTACCCTCCATCAACGGCTCCGATCTCCCACGTCAGGGTGCCCGCTGGGTGCGAGTTAACAAGGCTTATGCAGCCAAAATCTAGCAACGCTTAACTTAGCTCCCTTTAATTCTATCCCGCGTTCGACGCCGGCGCGCGCCGTGCAGTAGCGCGAATCTCGCTGTGTCTTAAACTCAACGTTCCTGCTTTTTAACAAATATGAGAACTTAGGCGCTTGTAAGCGTTTGCGGACGTTTACCCATTCGTCGGTCGGCTGTTTTACCCATTTGGCCAGTCGGCTGTGAGAGCCATGAGAAAACACGAGTAGGGCGTAACTAGCTTACATATTATCCAAGGCCAAAAATGATCCATGTAAAAAACCGCCTTATTCTCATGTACAGCGAATAAGGCAAATCCGCGTTTAGACTGAACCTGCCTCCACCCCCTCCCCAGCCACTATTTTGACTGCGAAAGATATTCGCATTAACTGTAGAAACTCTGTGTCACCAGCAAATGCATTTTAGGGCTTATGCATGCAGTCATGCTTCCTGAAAAATCCCGTAGATAAAGAAGTACAGCATTGAGCAAGTCTTCATTGGTAGTGTGTAATACTTCCAAATAGGACAGCGGGCACATGCCTGTAGTATCAGCACAGCACAACCATAACAGAACAGCGTTTTTGACCGCAAACATGCAATAAAAGCACCATGAACCGCTAGGAACAGTTTTCGCTGCGAAAAATGCAGGAAGTTTTTTGAGATTTTAAATGCAGGAGATTTAAAAAAAATGCTGATTTTACAAAATCCCGTGATTTTTCTAAAATCAGAGTCAGGCCAACCCGTTGCACCCTTGGTTTGGAGTCGAAATCAATGTTCTGTATTGCATGCAGATCTGTGCATACATTTGGTAAAAGCATTATCCCCACTCATAAGTAAAAGTTAGTTGCAAGTCATGTCACCATTCACGCAACGGCACACTTGCTTCCGGAGGGATATGCATAACAACGATGCACTATAAACCATGGAAAATCTTCGCGATCGGCAGGGCTCCAATCCACTCTGTCAGTCACACGTCCTGGCCACCCGGCTACGGCCGCGAATCAGCAAAATTTGCCTGGAACTGGACCACTCAGTATATTGCAGGCTGCATATGTCACCAGACCTGCGTGACAAAAGGCTACACCTCAGCATGTGCGTCCCACTCACACCAGGCTGAAGCTAATGACGTGCAAACAGCCACATATATCGACTGCCATGACACGTGCTGCTGCCCGCAGCTTTCCAGCACCCCAGCAATGAAGGGGCAGTTTATGCAATGAAGGAGGGGTGTTAATCACTTATGCACCTTGCGCTCCACGTGCAAGTTGCAACTCCGTTCCGGCCTACATCCATCGAATTTGATCTCCCGGTCGCCTGTTCGCCTTCCCGAACCTGGATTGGTTTGAACTGTTTTCCTCAAGAAATCCGCGATTACGCGAACCCGCGAATGATTTAGTCCCCAATGACGGGGTCCACTGTAGACATAAGACGTCTAGGTGGATGCGCATATTGACCCAGACCAACGGTAAGCGGACAAATGTACGTAGGGATAATGTATGTAACTGAATGCACGTAAACGCAAAACACGCATACGTAACAATACATAAGCATGTATTCATTACACCAACTTTTGATTTACCCAACATTCGTACGTAACTGACTATCTCGGCTCACATCTGTTTTCCTTGATAACTGATGCAAAACACCCTTCCCAATCTTTTTTTACATCAAAGATGTGATTCTGAATTTAGCCTGGTAATGATCTGAAACGGTCATATTTTTCGGTAAACACGCGCACTGAAAGTGGCTTTCACGGGGGAGCCACTTTTGTGCCCCTCCCCTCCGATCTCAAAAACGGAGGGAGCTAAAAACATGAAATTTCAAGGGTAAGATAGGGTCATAAGAAGTTATGCTTTGTGCAGCCTTCATGACCTTTGATGGGTATCTTTAAGGTCGAACTGGGTCGAAAAGGTCAACTTTGGACACTCTCTCGCCTCGTAAAAGGCATTCCGTACAGCTTTCAGAACGAAACGGAAAGGCTTGGCGTTAGAGCGTTAAAATGTGGAATACCATAAGCTCCATTCATTTGACGTTTTAAGTTAAGATTTCGGGTTGAGGTAATGTCAGGTCTTTGAACTATGACGTAATTTTTGCAGATCAGATTTCGAATAGTTCGGGATGCTGGTGTAGGTTTATTGTAAATAAGGGCGCTAAACGAATCATTTGCCGTATTATCCGTGAAGGTAGCCCTTATTGGTACATTTGATCACTGCCAGCGTTTACTGACCTCCGCAAGGTCAAAGAAAGTATAGTGAGGGCATTGGCCTTGGAGTTTTTGAACCAAAGTAAGTTCTATGTTAACTGTCTGCATTACAATTGTTTCGTTATAACGAACACAATGACATGATTTGATTGTTGTAGCAGATAAACATGATATATATATATATATATATAGCAATTTTTAAATATATATATTTCCATACAAAAGTGTTCACAAAAGTGTTCTTTATTATGTTTCTTTAAATTCATATCTCATACAAATCGACATGCTGCAAAGCAAGTATGGATCAGGTCACAAGCCGGTTGACCTTGACCTTTGATGGCCTTGGCTTTCACTGATCTTGGTTTTGATCTTTTGGTGCATCCATCAGTTATCCCCGAATGATGTCGGCTGATAATAATCAAACGGTAGAATGCTAGGGCTTTCGCAGTCCCTCTTTGCCTGCGACATCCGTTATTTTCGTTATGTTTCTTTGACTTCAAATGCATCAAACTTCAAAAATGTCCAGCCGATTTTCGATTTCTTCGCCTCAATTGATGAGTTCTCAATTTGTCATAAATGTCATAAAGCAGCAGCGGCCAACTCCGATCCGTTCCCGGGTCTTTTTTTTAAGAAAAACGGGTGGTGAAACACAAAAGTACAAAAGTGCCCTCCTTTCCAGTGCTCGAAAAGGAGTAAATAATTCATTAACCTAGTCTTCGGTAAACCTATGGAAATTGTATGCAAACGTCCGTTTCGTGGTGGTACGGTGCTGGTAAAATGGCGACATCGGTCATGTTAATCTGTCACCACCTGGGGTTTTTCGCCCACCCCTCCCCCCGCGACAGCCTCGGTGTTCAAATCGACTCTGTCGTATCTCAGCAGCTGAGGGTCCGATCTTAATGAGCCCAACGCAGTCGATATGGCGTATCTTTCTCACCTCCAAGACGTGAAAGTTGACCTCTGTTGTTCCTGTTGTTGTTGTTGTCCCTGAACTGTGACATCAAAATCGTCCCTGAACTGTAGCGTCATAGGTCACGAAAATGTGGGAATTCATGGCCGAAAATCCGCGATGTTGTCAAGTATTTCAAACAAATGTATCAGTTCCGCAAAAGCTTATAGGTTGTCATCAAACGAAAGATCACAGTTTTCGTATTTTGTGTGATGCCATTATTATAGAACATGAAGTGGCCTGGCCGAGTTTTATAACTTCATGTTTGGCCGGATTGTGTGGCAGCGATTGCCAAACAGTACCATTGCTATCATACTCCTGGCCGCTCCTTCCTGTTGAGGTTTGGTTCCTTCCCTCTCGCACTGAGCAGTTTCAGTTTACGGTCACATGCACATCGCGCGGCACGATGTTTACGTTTTGTGTCGCTTTGTAAACAGAATGAGAATTTCGTAAGCTTGATGAGCAGCAGCAGCGTCCCACGACTGCCGATCAAGCCGACTACGCCCACAGGACCAGTCCGTCCAGCGCTGAACACTACACTACAGCTGAACACTACATTCTTTGTCGCATTGGTATTGTTTTGGCACATTAAGATACTAAATCTAATCATGGTGTTATCATCAAAAATAACTAATGGTCTGTGACCTCGTCGCATCTCAGTTGTAAGACAGCTTTAAAACTTAATAACATGTTTGGACTGTCAATTTGCCTTGCATTGCCATATCTCATCACAGAAATGACGAACTTCCCTCATCATTTTTCTGCCTGTTGATTTTGTCACCAGACGTTGTGCGCTTTTTCTTTGTTTTTATTTCTTCGAGGCATAGCTACATTACCGAATAAAATATCGCCACATTCTGGTCAACGCGCGCAGCCCAAAATCTCTCAGCATCATGGTATCATTTTGCTCTTAACTGCGATAACACATAATGCATAAGAATTTTTCTAACGTCACTATGTGCCATGCTCAAAAACTGGCAGGTACGTTTCATAAATAACGCAACACGCTAGTATCTCCCAAAGAAAATACCAAAGCTTCTTGGAACGGTGAATACCTCTTTTCACATCAGCTGCCCTGGCGCTGATGTTAATTGATAAACCAGGTAACTTCGGATGACGTCCGGAATACATCATAAAGGCAACTATGCTTTGCGATCTATGCTTTACGACGTTCAGTTTTACCTCGTTAATTCACTGTCAGTGCTTTTTAAACTGCAATGCAACTGAGGCTTGCACTGCATATCGGCATGACCTGGCGGCCGAATACGGAACACTGGCTTCATGGTGTCAGGACGGGAGTCCTGACATCTTCTCATGTTCAGGACGGTACATCTGTGCATTCGTTTATTCTGGTGCGTACATTTGCGCATACCTGCATTTACCTGGGTACAATTGCCTTGCGTTTGCGCTTCCGTTCTTTTGCGTTTACTTACACCTGCGTGCGTACATTTGCGTACATACATTTGCCTTACGTATGCACATTGGCTTTACGTACGTTAGTCATGTAATCCAAACAAACCAACCATCCTCGAACCAAACCAACAATGAACAAGTGCTAGAGCCTCAAGCTGGCTCCATACAAGTGATTTCGAACGCTGCACGACTGCTCCAGAGCAGAAAAACGATCACGTGACAGTGTAGCTGGAAACACGAATACGTCCTCCTCTCTCCCCTCTATCTTTCTCCCTCTCTCTCCCCCCTCTCCGTCTCTCTCTCCCCCTTTCTCCCCCTCTCTCTCTTTCCCTTTCTTTCCCTCTCCTTCCCTCTCTCTCTCTCCCTCTCTCTCTCTCTCTCTCTCTCTCTCTCTCTCTCTCTCTCTCTCTCTCTCTCTCTCTCTTTCTCTCTGCCGGCGGGGCCAGGCGACGAGTTTGGGGACCAAGTGTTCCAGGGAAACGTAACACAATTCCTGAGGGGGCTGTTAAAAATGCCTCTTAGTTTACATTCCATGGTATCCAATAGAAAACATTAATCACCGACATGATCTCCTTTTATGTCGCCTGTAAGGTTACCGTTTGACCTAAATGGATCCGATTAGAAGAACAAATTAAACGTTGATTTCGTTTCGTTGCTCTGTCACGTCGGGTTTAGACATGGCTGGACAGGTCGTTCCCCCTCGCCCTGTACTGTCGAAGATGGCCAAACGGCGAATACTGATGAGGGCTAAACCGGCACCGTCTGGGGTATTTCCCTGTCTTCGACCGCCTGGGAAAGGGCTGGTTTCGATTCCCCTCAGTATTTCCGAAACCAACAGTCCGATCGGAAAAATTCAAACGCCGTTTGAAAGTTCGGGCTGGTCCCATCTCAAAACACCCTTGATCTGTCTGTTCTTAATTTAGTCACCCGCGACATCAAAGAATGCTTAAAATAGGTTCAAATCCGACCCAAATCGATCAAAACGTCTAGTATCCCGAGAACCAAATATCGGATCAGCATGATTTGAGTGTCATTCGACAGCCCTGAATCGCCCCATCTCAAAACAACCAATCTGGCCATAGTTCCACCAGTAATGACGTCACAGTAGGGACGTATGAAAAATAGTGATCATATGTATGTTGCAAAAGCAAACATTATATGTTTTCCTGTGCGTTAAACACAGAGATGTAGCCAAGGGGAGGGGCCATGGGGGCCATCCCCCGCCTGAGCCAAGCGGTCGTCACTAGATATATGACGATTTCGCATGAATGCGAAATAGTGATCATATGTATGTTGCAAAAGCAAACATTATATGTTTTCCTGTGCGTTAAATATGAGGTAAGCTACTTAAAATTGCTGCTTTTCTACAAATTTTGTCATATACCAGTGGCATATGACAAAATTTGACATTTGGCCTCCGCCGAGGAGAATCCTAACTACGTGCCTGCGTCACAGTAAGGTAAAAATAGGTCATAGGCGGTATATCGCCTCCTGTCTCCATAGCGAATGATCGAATAGACACGATTCAATGCCTTTGCGACAGCTCACACGCAGATCAAACTTGATCCCATTCTCATATCTCCGGAGTCAATGATAAAATGATTGTCATTCAGACTCCTTTGGATTGTTCTGCTCCGCGTAATCTCACAATACATCAGCTGGCCATGCTTTCTCTTCCTCGTCCTCTCTTCGCTTCTGACAACTGAAACGAAATAAGACATCTATCATAGCAAAACACATTGCCAATGAACTATAGAACGATCATGGAACTGCCAACTCCGGCGCGGCGCAGAACTGTCTACCGCGGCGCGGCCGACGCAAAGTTCCGTGACAGGCACTGGGTCAGTCTAAAGGCCAGTGTACACTGACGTCGAATTCCGACGCCCGCCGACGCCCCTCGCCGCGCGTTGGCGAGCGTCCAGCGGCAGGTGACGTCAAAACCAAGCTATGACGTGTACGATGCATTTTGGATAGGGAGATGAGTTAGTAGCTTTTCCGACGTCTACGTCGCGTCGGACGTTTTGTTGAAGTTGGAATCGATTTGTTGAAGTTGGACGCGCGTCGACGCGTGTCGGCGACGCTTCTATAGGAATAACCGAAGGTAGATTACATCGCTTTGTTCTTCGTCCAGTGTGAAAATTCAAGTGGGACCACGCAAGATGAGCTGGAAAGATTACGATGAGTTGCACTGTGCACTTTTAAGATTTCATGTAGACTTCGTGCGCTGATCTTATGCTGTATGGTCCCAGAAATGCACATGGGAACGTCCCTGAACTGTATAGCGATGGCAAATGTGCAGGAAAGGGGGGAGGGACAAATAACATTGTTGAGTCCTTTCTTTTGATGAATCGCCATTTGAATGCCCTATTTCCCCGAGCGACGAGGAAGCTGCCCCTGCTGCTTCCGCTCCACTGATGATGTTGGCACTTTCTCAGAATCCAGTTTGTGTGAAGTTGTTGGGGGCGACTTAACACATGGAATCATGGAAATGGAAACGTAAGGCTAGCAATAATGTTAAACTAATGCATCGGTACATTTCGACTTGCATGCTGCAAAATCAACAGATTCCTCAATTTCCATGTAACGGCTGCAAAAATAGTATGGCGATCAACGTAGTTGCGTATTCTATTATGATATTGCACATATTGAGTCTGATACTGAACAGATTAATTTGGCAGAAGTCAACATTTAAAAGTGGAAATTAGCGTATAAACAGTGCAGTAAATTTGGAACTCTTATCTGGCTGTTATTTTCCACTTTGGTCCAACATTTCTGTTACACAGAGTGGTAGTTAACCACTACGGTAGCATTGATTGTACACTTTCAGCAGGCACAAAATATTGTTTTTTGAATCTTGTACTTTGAGGTTTTTGAAACCGGTTTCCTATGCAGAATCAGGGAAAGGCTACTTTCTGGGAGCAGAAAATAAACGCTGTTTAGTCAGTATCAAAGTTTGGACACTTGTTCTTGATGTAAAAACATTCTCCTCTGCCACTGACATTTGCAAACTGGAAGGAGGGGACAAGTGGTCACAGCTGTCCAAGGTAATGTAGTTTGCAGAAAAGTCATATATTTAGATGTCCTGAAAGGAAATGGAAACAGATGTCTGGAATCGTAGCAGCCGTAAGGCATATTACATGAAACTGCCTAGCTTTTGGAATATTTCATCCCTCACATTGACCTCTGTAAACAACAAAGCTATTGTTAATGAGCAATAAATAAAAAAACTAAGAAAGAAATGCATTTTAGTGAATTAACTATATTCCCAGGGCAAAAATAACACATGCCATATTTTTTTGTCCAGTTTAACAGGAATGCGATGCCCCTGATGCCACACTGGATCTGTGATCATGCCCAGTGTTGCTGCCATCATGTCCTGCATAAAAGCTGCATAGCACTTCAGTTCAGTTCAGTTCAGTTTATCTGCGAATCTTTCCACCAATTGAATTAGCGTTTCATTCTAGTCATTATAGTACAGCACATGCACAGTAGTCATACAGATAAAACTAGGCAGACACTTCAAGTTATAGGAGAAAGTTCGTCAAGTTTGTGTACAGGCTCTCCACGAGTTCGAGAGGCAGTGATGTCCGTCGGCAGGCGGTTCCAGGACGAGGCCGCGCGATACGAAGAAGCCCTGCGGGCCACAGACAGACGGAAAGTCGGCGGCTCTAAGGCGCCGGCCGCCGACGCCCGGGTGTCACGCTGGGACACAGCGCTACGTGGAATGAACAGGGACCGGACCGCCACCGGAATACGCGAGTCGTTCAGAGTTCGGAAGACATCAATGCTGTCGCGGATTTGTCGAGGACAAAACTCGCAAATAGGTCACGTAAGGCGCACCAGCCTAGCGCCCACAAGGTCGCCGACACTGAATCCCGATTACGAGCCCCGGAGACGATCCTGGCCCCAAAGTCTGCCATCCTCTGAGAGGATGGCACTACACCGCTAAGGTGGCATGACGCGACCCCGCCCCAGACCGAGAGGCAGTAAAGGATGTGGGGGAAAACATGTGACTGGATTAGGAGTGCCAGGACCTCGGGCGTAAGGTGGTGACGTATCGTATACAAAAAGAGCAGGATTGGGTTGCACTTTTTAGTAACCTTGGATATGTCCTCCTCCCAGGACAAAGAGTTGTTGATAGCGACCCCCAGGATCTTGACGGACGGAGAAGGGGTTAATATGTGGTCGGCAAAGTTTACAGGGAAGGATGTGGTCTTTTTGAGGTTATGGGCTGTGCCGACAAGGAGCAGGGTTCTTTTGGACGGATTCATTTTTAAGGAGATGGATGTAAAGAAGGATCTGACGGCAAGGAGAGTCTCTTCTTGCCGGGATTTCAGGATGGATAAATGATCGGGATGTGCGGAGTCTAGCAGCTGCGTGTCATCGGCATAGGATATTAGACGTCCGTGAGGCAGATGGGATGGAAAGTCGTTCGTGAAGATGCTGAAAAGGATAGGACCGACAATGGTCCCCTGCGGAACACTGTGGGAGACAGGAAGGGAGTGAGAACCACCTCTCACCACCTGCCGCCGATCAGCCCGGTAGCTCTCGAACCACGTGGGATCAATGCCATACCATTGGAGCTTGGTCAGGAGGGAGCCATGGTCGACACTGTCAAAAGCTCGACTGAGGTCAATCGAGGTGACGGCGACGACGTGGCCACCGTCAGTCCGACGCACCATCCACTCAACATCGTCAACAAGGGCGCCCTCGGTCGAGTGACATGGTCTACATGCATCTTGCGATGGAGCTAAAAGATCATAAGTAGCGAGATAAGAAGACAACTGTAAGCACACGATCTTTTCACACATCTTTGACAGATGCACTCATTGCACTGAATAGGTATAAACGGTTTAACAAATGATCACATTCCTCCAGATAAAAAATATGAATGTATACATGCTGACCGCAGTTTTGTTTTCAGATGTAAGCGCCCACACACGAAGTTGAGTTAGGCAGGTGTCTGTGGGACGAGTCTTCCAGTAACTGCTGGCTCCTTGAGAGAACGCTGTTGTGTGAAAGACATAAGAAACGAAAAAAAAAACATAAACCGCTTTGTACCCTCAAGTGATCGGTGAACATTTTAGGGAAATGTTTTCGTCAAAGGCAGCATGCTGTTCTAAATGCGTTTCATTTCCTGGTGCTTCGAACAAAATGTACACAGGGTTCCACTTTGTGCAATTCCTTTGATCACAATTGCGCGCTGGGCTTTGATAG
The DNA here is from genome assembly GCA_030062745.1 of Capitulum mitella. Lineage (NCBI taxonomy): Eukaryota > Metazoa > Arthropoda > Thecostraca > Pollicipedomorpha > Pollicipedidae > Capitulum > Capitulum mitella. The sequence continues at coordinate 17,507 of CP099841.1, read as the reverse complement.
GCGATATTGAAGATTTCTTACAGGCAGTATTCGTTATTGGTTTATGAGACGGAATTCCGATCTTCTGGTCTTCACGTGATTATGTTGAACGTCGCAAGAGGTGCAGGCACGCCCATTTCTTTCGCCCGCAATACTGGATGACATGATTTCTTTGAGAAACCTGCAATGAAAGTCACCCTTCCAGACGTACTTCGTGATGGCCGTTCTTGTGGGGTCATATCTGGCTGCTTCTGGCGTGGCCCCACCGCCCGTAGAGCTGTCAATTGACGTGACGACCTGGAAGCTCTGTTCATCACGCGTGGTGCTGACTGAGTCATTTATGTGATGTTAATGCAGCTGTGGAGTCGGGTTGTATGGCTCATAAAACGTAACGAAAAATATGTGGGAGTTGAGGAGGAGTTGCTTGCATGGATGAGGACGGAAGTGGGACAGTCCTACAAAAGAATAAAAAAAGATAAGGAGTTTGCCAGTACCCCGCCCTGGCCAGCCGGTCTGGTGCCGACAGCGAGCGTAATGCATTAGAAGCTGGTCGTAGCCATGTCCAATTCAATCGTGAACCCCGTCATTGAATTAAGAAAGCATACGATTATAACACAACGTTTTGTATTATACATACAACAAAATGGTTCAAGAACTGCACAGCTGGGCGTGACCCTGCACGAGCACAGCAACCAGGGGTGATGTGAAGCAACTGAGATATGGCCATGGCGACGTGATTTAACGATCGGCAGCGGTACCACTTCCTCACCTGTTCATTTGTTGCTGACAGATGAACATGCAATTTTTTGTTCACAAACTGCGCGCTTGTCCGGTTCCCACCGTGCCCGTCGCTCCCTTGGAGACAAGGGGAAGGCGCTTGGGGCAGTTCTTGCCAGATTGCCACACGTCGCTCCGCCGATGATTCACATACTCGTATATTGCTGCATGCACTAGTATATGCACGTGATCTTATAATTTGTCAATACAGCCGAGAATTCATTTTCCTGAACAGTTGCATTTGTAATCGTCACGGCAAACTTTCTCAGAAACAGTACTACGCAATTTGCCTTGATCTGGTGCTCAAATTTTCTGTGGTGACTACTGTCAACCCCATATCCTTTCGTTTTCTTCATTTGTGCCCATGTTCCCACTAGAATAGTTCTGAGCGTGCCGATGGAAAGCTGATAGAACGTAAATTACGGTGTCATGTAGGTTATAACATGCACATAATCACATATTGCATCAGGTAACATGATGTAGTCATTTTTCTCTCCATTATATTTGTGCAGATTTCCAACAACACGAACAAGTCGCCGCTGACGACTTATGCGTGCATGCTTCCAAAACGGTAGAAATGATTTGTACAGACATTTTTTAAACCCCGGTATACTAGGACGCCAATGACCCGACGAGACTTGAGCAGACGTGACCTGACCTAACATTCGACTGAATTCTTTGCTTTACTTCGTGTTTTGTCGAGGATCAACGGCAATATAAACAAAATGGCAAGGAGTACTTTTGGAGTGCATTGCCTGAGTTCTACAACCGTGATCGATAGGGTATTTTATAATGTCGATCGTACGACCTGACCTGACGTAGGATCATGACATGTTCTGAAGCACGTTTGGATTTCATCTTTTTATGCCTAAAGCCGCCATTGACTCATGAAATGAATCACAGCCATAAAGCTGGACATCTGGACATAATCTCAGCACATACCACGGTGACCTCGTATGACCACGGGTGACCTAAGATCTTTTCACAGCATGGAGTCGTCTTGGTGCAATTTTGGACCGCAAATTCGACTTCATTGCGTATTTTTAACCCCAGATATCATCAAAGCGGGGTCTTAGACACCTTTTTGCCAGTTGACCCCAAATATGAGCTGACCTCATCTGATGACCCCTAATGTGGGTCAAAACTTCTTGTCATGATTCCTTACTTTCTTAGCCAAGAAATACATTTAATGCACCAGGGAAACATTTCTTCTTCTACCACAGGATCTCGCATGATCTCAAGTAACCTAAGGTCATTTCACATCATGGAAGCGTCTTGAAACAATTTTGGACTGCAATATCGACTTCAGTGACTATTTTTGCCACTGGGATCATTAAAAGGAGGTTTTAGACTCCTTTTTTCCATTCGCCCGAAAATATGACACGACCTGACCGCATGACTCTTTATGTGGGTCAACATCGTCATCATGTTTGGCGACTTTCTTGGCCCAGAAGTGCATTTCATGCACCACCAAGCCGAAGAAACGGTTCAAACCGTTAAAAATAAGGAAATAGGGCGGAAATTGAGCCGACCTCAGGTCATTGACCTTGACCTTCACAAGAGATAACATTAGCGCAATTCTTAGGAATTTCCTCGGCTACTTTCACTGAAGGTTTCACGTCGATCGCTTGCACTGCGTGGTTTGTAGAAGACTTTACAAAATCGGAGGTAGACCTCTTTTACGTGACCTAGATCATTGACCTGGCATGACCGGAAGATGAAAATTGCACAGGACATGCATAAAAAATGTACGAAAACTTCATTAAGATTTCAGCGCGCTTTGCGCCCTGGTTTTTTGTTATCGCCAAAAGACCTTAGATTGAGAGGGTCGAAACGTTCCTCCTCCCCCTGAGGCGCGAGTTATGTGGTATGTCTCGATGCTAGTGTTTTTTGTAATTGTCAACCGTGCTTACATTCTGAAACAATCCAGGAATTATGAGCGCAGACAGTTGGCTGAGCTCTATTCTCTAAAGTCTGTTTGTTTCCAAAAGATCCAATTTTTCAAATGTTTGAAACATATCGGTATTATTCGCGACTGTGGGAACCATTTTTGTCATTTTCTGTCGGATCCAAGTCACTTGTCGCCGATTTTGACGGCGGTGTATTTTGCGTCATAACATTATTTGTGACATGATCTCAGGTCGATGGTTGGAAGTCATTGATACTTTGCCTAATGACAGCCATTGGATTCGTGGATCACTTGGTACTTAGTGGATTCGGGAAAAGGAGGTCGCAAGAACAGCCTGTGGAGTTCCGCTCTCTGAAACTGTTTTTATTCTCCTTGGATCTTGCATTTCCATTCTCTAATGTTTGTTGAGCCTCTCATCGGAAGAGTTCACTGATGAAGCGCTGACGACATACTCGAGGAGGCTGTTCCATTTGTTGATGACGCGAACTGAGAAACTGTGCCGCCTTACCAGCATGTTCATGGGTCGTTTCAACAGTTCCAGCCCATGACCACGTGTTTCACCAGCCTCGGCAAGGGTAAATAGTTGTTCACGTTGGATCCCGAGTTTTCCCGTTAGGAGCTGGAAAACCATGATCATGTCATGCGTCGTCTTCGGTACAGCATCGAAAGAAGGCCCAAACTCTTTAGCCTTTCTTCATATGGGAGCTCTGGAATCGCAATGACTGGCTTTGTAGTGCGGCGCAACACTTTTTACTGAGTCGTGGTGACCTCTGAACAATGGTCTCCATACACAGTTTCCATATAACGCGACATTCAAATATCAACATATCACATCACACTCAAAATGTTATAAAAAATCCCGAACGTCCGAGAAAATCCACCACATGTCTTGAGAATGACTTATACCTGAGATCAGCGACCCGGGAGCTCCGGAAATCTGAGGTCAATAGGCAGATCTGTTGCATCTCCATTCCATGAAGTTTCATCACGAAATTACGTTTTCCGAAATGATTATGGGCGTCCAATTTCTTTAGATATAGACCCATTTCACCTGATCTAGGTCAAACACCTGACTCGAACTGAGGTCAAAACCATTGGCAAAAGATGTAGCAATGATCAAGCGGGAGGTAAACAAAATTTCGTGGCGCTCCGTTCGTCCGCTCTCTCGCAATCTGGGAAAAACCTCAGGGGGGATCAAGCGAAGTTGGGACGGCGCTAAGCACAAGCGAAAACACGTAAGACAGCCATAGATAAAAACGATAATCATTGCGATAGTTCCTACATGCTTGTGCAAAGTCGATGAAATAATGAAACACACACACAAACATACGCACACACACGCACACACACGCACACGCACGCACGCGCACGCACGCATTCACGCATGCATAAGACAATGCCTGAATAAACACTGCCGGGCGATTTTACCAGGTTTCATGTTTAGCTAAGGTAGCATATTCCCTTTATCGGGAAGAGCGGGAAGAAGCTGTAACCACAGAGAGGTAACAAGAACAACCCCGACGCCAGTGTCAACACCGTGAAGACGCCAATGTCCGACAAGCCCGCCAGACACGATCCATGCGCTGCCACCGTCCCCGCGCTCAGCGGCGCTAACGAGACCCAGCTAAACACACAGGACCACACTGTCGGCACAGGAAACAAGCAGGGACGATTAAGCTGCTGAGCAGGTTTAGTCGCATGATTGTGCTCTATTCACCGCCAGCGAGTCGGTTCACTGATTCGCTCAGCTGGGATTCAATCCTGACTCCGATTCAAAGGGGCTTAAAATGTGAACCGATTCAAGTCTGATTTAGCGTTGATTACATGGAAACGAGTCTTCGATTCCATTCCGATCCCGACTCACTTCGTTTCGAAGTGAATCCGTTCTGATTCCGATTCACGATGAAATCTTCACATTACTGAATCGACTCGGATGTGATTCGAATCTGTTCGGAATCCAGCTCAGGCCAGCACATCCGACGGCCGGATGCGATGTGGCGTAGGCGGCGGCAGCGCTGACGGTCCGGCGGTTTATTTTCGTTGGGAGCTGCTGCGTGGTTCCGCCGCCGAGAGCTCGGCTGGCTGTTTGGCTGGCAACAGTCAGCTGTTTGGCTCGGCGAGCCTCTGCAGTTGCGTGTGTGCACGCGCAGCGTGCAGGGTCGTGTTGAGAGGCCGTGAACCGGACAGATGTCGACTTTGACGCGGCTTCGTCAAGCGAGTGGTTTTAGAAATTGATAAACGTGACGGGCCAACTGCATCCGAGTCGGCCCGGTTTCCGCGTCCGTCACCGTGTTTGTGGGATGCTGTTTCCAGACGTAATCTGCTGAAATCTGCCGTAATCTACTGGTGGTCATCTGGTGATGACCACCAGGGTCCATGCGTGGACGTCCGTCGTTCGTCCAGTGTTCGAAAGTTCACGCTGATTTTGCTTTTTGCATGCCTGGGATCACACTTGCCGTGCCACGCACTCACTTAAGAAAACTAAGAACCAATGGAAATATTTATATGTTAAAGTAAAAGTGACCTTGGAATATCGTGCCGGAAACCGGACTCAAGAACTCGAGGTCAGGTGCTTTGCAATTAGCGTAAGCAATTGCAAAGCACGTGGAGGGCTGGAGCAACCTGGCTTTTGGTATTGCAAATACAAATTCTGAAGTCTAGCATTATGTCTATGGCAAGGTGTGGACGAAATGAACCTAAAATTACTCCTCCAGCGTCAATAATTGGCACATAGCTCCACCCCTGAGCGTAGGCATGAGGTCAATCAATACACAACAGGAACCAAGTACATTGGTTCCTTTTGATCCCGTTCATGCCTTTGGCTCATCGACTGAGTCACGTCTTACGAGGCTTTCCGATTATCAAAAGTACCTTCACAACCCAATGGCTCAAATCTGCTTGAGGACACTTTTCCTGAACATTTGGTAGGAGATATGCATATACAGTTGCGGCATTAAACAGCCAAAATAACCTCTGGGACAGGACTAGCCCAAAATAATGGGAATGCTGGTGTACAGTCTTTCCTTATCTTTTTGTTTCTCCTGGAGTATTCTCTGCGAACTTTATCGGACCAAAAGGTATCGACCTTTCGATAAAAAAACGTTGAGTTCAGCGCCTTTCGACGCGTTCGGCGCAGCGCGCTCGAAAATTGTCAGCACACACGGATCTGCTGCGGCTTGTTTCCGTACGTTGTTTGGAGCCTCGACAGGCTAGGACAGGCGACGCGTCCAGCTGGCGATGCTGGTCCCATGCGGCCACGTGCCGCCGGCCGAGTGCGCCGTCTGTTCTTCATCGCTTCCGAAAGCTGTCCTTGGTCGGCTGTCGCCACGCAGCATCGTCGGCGACGATGCTGTCGACAGCGTACCGCTGTCGACGAAACGCCAGGGATTTCTCCAAGGAAGAGCCAAGACAAAGCTGCCCTCTTTGAAACTCTTCAGATTTCGTGCACTTTAATTTCGAGTTCCGGGAATTCCTATTTGCCTTCATTTTCGGTGCGCATAAAAGCGTCTCAGGGCGTTTCAATACCAAGGGCGGGAATGGCCCCATTGACCGAGAAACCATTACAAGAACCACAAAGATCAATAAAATTGACATAGATCGTCTTTTTTCGCGAAAATAAAGGAACGCTAAAATTAGTTCCCGTCAATTTGGTACCGCATACGGCAGCGGCGCACACTGACTTCTGACGGGAGAATTACGGTGTCTTTAACTCAACGTTTCGGCGTATATATTGAACAAATCTAGGGAAATTAGACGTGTATCGGCATCCGCGGACATTTACTTGTGCGCTGGTGCCTTCACCTATGCGTCATTAGTCACAGCCATTGAGATTCAGGCCATTTCGCGGTCTCATGCAGTCGGCTATGAGAAAGCATATATAGGGCGTAAATTGGCTTACATATTATCTAAAACTAAAAATGAGACCAGTTTCGAGCTCTACTCGTCACAGGCTTTCCAACGATATGCTTATTTTTATCGTGCGACCAACCGTTCGTGAGTTAGAGGGGGGGCAGTCAACTGCCCTCCCCCCAGTCGCCGGTGTTCGGGACGGACCGAAGGTCGTGCGCGGGTTAATTCCTGTCCATTCCGATGGTATTTTTTAGTGCCGATTCCTGCATGGAGACAGAATGTTCTTCTGAAATGCATGCGTTACGTCCATGAAATGAGATGAGTATCAACGTCGTCTTGTTTTACCGCAAGGCGACGATTTCGGATGCGTGTTTCGCATACTTTTGTTCGATGCAGGGGCGAAGCCAGGATTTACTTAAGGGGCGGAGCTTAGTGTGAACTGAAATCACACGAAAACCGCCTGACGGAAAGACGATGTGCAATGGTTTTCGCAAAAACTACGGGCCTAAGGGGGCGGGGGCCCGGGCCCCACCCCACCTTGGCTGCGCCTGTGGTTCGAGGGCGTTTGGCATAGGGTATGCTACACTGGTCGTAGCAATGAAAGTCTCGACGCGACATCCAGCTTTTTTCTTTTGCTAAACTGGGCCCCAGCTACAGTTCTGTATGCCTGAATTTCTTTCTGTAACTTGGGTGGCTGAAGAGATTAGGGCCATTAGCAGAGATCTGTATCTTTTCGGGGGCTGCATCCCCCAGTCTTCAAATCAGGCCCCTCAGTGCTTAACATGGCCCTCCTTCCGATCCATCTTCATGTAATTTGTGGAATAAAGCATGCTTTTTATATAGAAGTTACAAACATGTACTTAACCCTAATCCCGGCAGGGGGGGCGGAATCCGCCCCCCTCGGGTTTTTTGCTTGCCAATTCCAGGCTTTTTAACACAGCTTCACGAAACTTGGTGACGTTTCCTAGTTATTCTTTCTACGTGCCGTGGCAAAATTTCAAAATTCTACTTTGCTCAGGGTGGAGCCAGGCAACGTTTTTGGGAGGCACCTCATGCCATTTTTGGCCATGTTAAGGGTAAAAGAAAAATGTCTGCCAAAAACAGAGTTTTTAAGATAGAACTTAAAACCTTAAATGGATGTATAGCTAAATAGTTGGGCCATGTGCGGATTTAATTTTGTTTACCTGAGGTCATTTTACAAGGTCAGGTCAAGGTCAAAAGTCAAAATTTGTTTTTTCGCAATAATTTCGGCGCCGTTTTTTTCAAATGCCAAACCCGAAACATATATGACGTAGAAGGATGCCTTCTACTTGTGTACCAAGTTTCAGCTTGATATCAGGCCGGGTCACGGAGTTATGACCTAAAATGTCAGTGCTCGTACCCTATATCGCAATAGCCATAACATAAAATTTTTGAAATAGAGTGAATTCAAACGATTGAAAACGTTTACAGATAATATTAAATGCGTAGGAGATCATTCCAAGTGACCCCAAGGTCACTGGAGGTCATTTAAGGACAAAGGTCACAAGTTGACCTGAGAAACGTGTGACCATGACAGTTCCCCCTTTTTCATGTCCCTGGCACCGCCTATGCTAACATTATACAAACATTGTAATGCGATTTGTACTTCTTTAGTATAACATGACTAGCAGAAGCTAAAAAAGGGTGTTTGCCTCTTTTGTTAATCCAGTTGTTAGAAAACTAATCCTCCTATTTTTGAAACCCTGTGAACGCCCATGAATTTTCTCAAAATTTCAGATTTGCGGACCCATGGTAAAAGCCCTATCCATAATCTCTTGATTCATGCCAGTTTCATTGAAATCGGTCCATAAACAACGGAGTTATAAGAAGTCCAAAAGTACCCCCCATTTTGACATTTTTGCTCCCCTGTATCCACAAATTTCCAAATTTTGGAAATTTCTTTTTATAAAAGTGTAGCTCACGTCACGGCAAATCGATTGCCGTTTGTTGCGATGAAATCGGACAAGTAGTTCTCGAGATCTCAGGGAGGGGCCGAATCCGCCCCCCCTGCCGGGAATCGGCCATACCGTCTAGCCCTCCGGGAATAGGGTTAAAGGAACAGAAAGTATGATCAACGTGAATTATGTACCTTTCAGGGCATTATGCACTTTACCATATATTTATCCCACTTTATTACGAGTACATGGTATATCTTTCCATATATACATAACGTATGCATTACATGATATGTGCAGCTCTTTTTACAGCTAGAACGGTTATTAACATCGCAACTACCATCTCAGACTCCTAATGACATATACAGACATGAGTGGAACTGGAAAATCAGAAATGGTTGGCATAGTCACATGTTGGAACAGTATTTGGCAGGATTTAAAATGCTGGTGTCTCCACCCATGGATGTAAATCCATAACAGTTTTTACTGCATCACATTATAATAACCTAAATGCTTAATGTTGTTGCCATCTCACCCAGAGCTCTGAATGTAAACCCATGAAACAGAACATAACAACAGAGTTTTTGCTACAACCAGTGTCATAGGCATGACTCCTAAATTGGTGGGACCAAAGCTACTTTCAAGACATTCATACAATACATTAAAGGGTTAATATCAAATTTCGTTTTAATCGGTAGGGTCACTAGCCATTGCTTTACCAATCCCATGACATCTTATACCTACCTTTTATCTATTAACTATTATCTTTGCGAAACAACCATTAACATATCAGGATGATAACCATTGCCTGCCAGTGGAAGAAGAATTATGGCAATTTTGCCTGAATCCATTATCAAACAAATCTTTAGGAATAAAAAAATTCAGCTCTTACCATGATGATGAAAGAAAACAGACAGTTATGTGCGGACGCACCAGATGCATGATGCCTAGAATAAATCGCAAAATACAACAAGACCCCAAATATCTAACCACTTTGTCCCCATTGCCAAAGCTACAGCATTACACAATGCTGTAGCTGCCTCACAAGTCAGTTCATTTTGTCATACAGGTGATTTGCCTGATGTGGCGACGATTAGTACGCATACAAGACAAGACAAGAATGTCAAGGACATAGATATGGAAATGGAAATCGGCTGCTGTCATTCGCTGACGCGGTATGAGCGCCGCCATCTTTATGGTTGGCATGTGGTTTGTTTACCATTACGGCCTATGAGGAAAACTCCTTTTTTGAGAGGTGATAATTCAGTAGCTTTTGGAAAGTCACATTGGAAGGAGAATGTGCAGGCGCGTGTCACCGCATTCATCAAACATTTTTCTGCAAGGAATCCGCTTGGCTCATACGGATCGGACCCAGTTCGGGAATAAAAGCTGGTGGTAAGTGAACAAGTACGATCATCACTGGCACTGACACCCTTACTTATGAAAGGGAGCGTGTCTAATAAAATATCGAATTTTAGCTCTATACGTGCGATCAAAGAGACGATCAAAGACATAGATCCCTTCTATACCTATGGTCAAGGACACCGTCCTAGATTGCTGCACTTTTGTCATTGATGACTGCTCAGGGCTGGACAGGTTTCTGACCCGACCGGAATTAAATCAGCTGCAGTCAGCTCCTATATGACGAGGGTTCTATCTGAGACCGAAATTATTCCACCTCAGATTGAGTATTTTTGGTCTAAGGTCAGGCACTGGAGAACATTTTGCCTTACTTTATCTTGCCGCCGAAATTTTAAGCCATCTCCTTATATCCAATGCCAGGGGCGGAGCTTTGTGTCTCTGCGGTACGGTGCCGCCATGTTGATCTGACTCCCGCCATGTTTTCGGCCTGTAAGAACAAGAACAGGCAATAATTACAAAGGTAATGAGGACAGTAGATAACAGGGAAGAGGAAAGTACGGAATAAAGCTTAAAATGATCCTTTATATCTATAGGACATAGATATACACAAATATACAAAATGCGTTGTTGAATAAATGATTAAAAAATCGGCAAAAATTGTCATTGGCCAAATTTAAGTGAGTTAAATCAAATGAGAACACCACATTTCGGGAATGGCTAGGTTTTCAGGCCTTTAGCTTAGCTCTCCCAATCATGAACACAATTGTCATGTTATTTTACCACCCTGCTTGGATCTATAGCTTAACACAAAGTCCCACCCCGTGGTAAGGGCTCTAGCCACGGGCCCAGTGTTGGGATCAGAGCGCATGCTGAGCCGAGTCTGCTGCCGGGTCCGGGTCCTGCTGTCCACGTGATCCCAGATACGAAGAGTTTCGCCAGAAGCACCGAACCGGCACTGGGGGATCTTTATTGCGTCGTATAACTGCGTCACACGGCCGCCCTGACTCAGACTCACACGTAGGTCAAGGCCAAAAACTGGTGCTCGCTCCGGGACTCGAACCCACGCCTGGCGGACGCCGGATTTCCCTGTCAGATGGCGTTTCTGAGATCGTACGTGCCCTGCGGCCGACATCGTCGTCCTCGCATCCTTTCAAATACGGCTGTCACCATGGTAAAAAAAACTTCGACTGTAAGCGAAGCGCGAAACCTGTCAATTACAGCGACGAGAAGTTTACAGTTGTTACCGCACATGTGACACGTCCGTGAAGTTAGCAACAGCAACAGCAATGGCTCCAGCAGCGAGTACAGATTTCGATATAAGCTATGCCGTAGGATAACCTGATCGAGTTATTTACGAATCTTAGGTCCGTTTTGGAAAAGTTCCAACCGTTTGACCTCTAGAGGCCACTCAAAAAAAACGTGAAGTTAGCAACAGCCACAGCAACAGCTTCAGCAACGAGCACCGACCTCAATGAAAGCTATGTCATAAGATAACCTGACCAAGTTCTTCATGAATCTGACGTCCGTTTTGGGATAGCTCCGACTGTTTGACCTCTAGAGGTCACAGCACAAAACGTTAACAACAGCCGCGGCAGACGACTTCAGCAACGAGCACCGATTTCAGTGAAAGATATGCCATAGGATAACCTGACCGAGTTATTCCGGAATCTGAAGTCCGTTTTGAAATAGCTGTGACCGTTTGACCTTTAGAAGTCACGTAGAAAAACGTGAAAAATTTAAAAACAGCATCACCTCAAGCAACAAACGCTAATTTCAACGAAATATATGGCATACGACAGCCTTTTTATTTCATATTGTATGCTATATTTCAAAGATATTTGATGATTTACGCACCTGATTGGTTGGGGGGGATGACGTCCGACATATACCTCCTCCTATAAACCTAAAGCTGCCTGGAGCTTCGGTCACTATTTTTCGCGTCTTTGGATTTTTTCGCGGAAACAAAGCACTGAAGTCTCGGGATAGGAAGACTCTGGTGCTTTCAGTACCCCTTTGGCACTTTCAGATGCTCTTTTGGGCGTATATCAGATAGTCTTTGGGTATCTGATATATTTGGGTATCTGATATCGTATATCAGATAGTCTCTGATATACGCCTCTTTTGGGCGTATATCAGATCAGATAGTATATGGGGTCCCGATATACGCAGACCCCAACAGCTGTTTCGTACTCCTGAGGAAACCATGCGGATCGACTGCAATCCACTAGAAGGTTATGGGGACTGTCATTGCATTACAATTGCACTCCCAGTATATTGCCTTCTGTGCAAGGCTGCAACGTGAACGCAAATGGGTATGCTTGATCTGATATCGAGCTACTGACATTTTGTCACAGGATGATCCCGGTGTCTCTGCGGTCACTCCTATACATCATCTACAGAACAGCTGTGTGTTAATGGCAGATGTCTGGCCCTCCACTGGCAAGTACTTACTGTTCTTTAAAAAAATTGCCCAGACAAAAGACGTGGTTCGAGAAGTTAACATGACATATTTGCCATCAAATTCATGTTGTCTGTCACCCCAGCAGCCTGCTCCACGCTATCGTTGTCGGCCGTCACCACGCTGCGGCAGACCTAGCGGCACAGCTCGTCACCGACTGGCGGGAGACGAGTATTGCACTGGAGCTTGGTCTGGACCTGCGGTCGCCGCTCTGCTCGATCCCGTCCCGCTTGAAAATGACTCCTTCAAACAGCTGGATCCGCTCCGGTCCTTGCACACAGTGGCAGCGTGGAGTCGGCAGGGAAGAACTAGACGAGTTACGGCAGTTCAGCTGGGATCGAGTAAGAGGCAGTGCTGTGAGAACAGCAGTGTGTTTCATAACGTGCAATTCAGTATATGCCGTATAAATAACCTCGACACTGTCCGTGATAGTAGCGCTAGATCATGAGATGGCGTTGGTAGCCGGTGGTCGTAGACACATCATCCGCACGCAAGACCTGGACGATGGCCTGTTTTTTTTTTAGCAGCAACTGGACGGTAGTCGCGGCGCCTGGAGATACTTCAGTTTTTTTTTCGGTCGTGTCGCTTGAACGTTTTTAAGGCACATTTCCATGCGGCAAGCGTGGATCAGTAAGTCTTCGGGTCGCTTATCGGGACTCACGTACTAGGGCATCTTGCTTACCAAACATCTTGTGCGATGTTGTCCTGCAGTCGCTACATATGTTGTTGGAGCTGCGCTTCCAGGACAAGCACGCTGAATAGTCTCTGGACTGTGGCGCAAACACGCAATGCAAGTGACGGCGGTCGCCATTGTGAGCTTGCACTGCGCTTCTAAAAGTCCGTCACGATTCACGAGCGTTTATCATGCGTGCCCACGTTTAATTCGTGCCTGCCTCTGACCTTCGATTACTGGGGAAAAGATATGGGCCATTCCACGTCAAATCGCACAAGAAGTGACCCAACCTTTTTCGATTTGGATGAAATGTGGTAAGCTCATAGAACCTTTCGAAAAATGCCCGGCCATGAATTTCAGTCCTGGGCGACCTCTGAGTTCAAAGTAACACGCCATGAAAGGTCACCGATTTTTACGAGCCCATAACTCGGTGATGAACTGTCACAGACAGGTGTGATAGGGCCATTCGAAAGAGAAAGAAATGCTTTCATAAATAAATTAGTTTTTCGGTGGCCTCTGGTTGACCTCCAAATCCACTACGTCACATGCAACGTTTTCGGTTCTGTTTACCCACCGTGTCCCTCGCAAAAAATGGGGCACAATATGTCCCTGAGTATCTACAACAGGCGTGGCGATAAAAAAAACGGATAAAGTTGTGCGTTCTCAGAAAGATTGAATTTAGTGTTCCCAAGTGTCGTTTGAGAAATATGCCTTGAAGTTGTTTCATGAATACTGATTACCTGGCTTTCGTCTGTCCATTGTTCTAAAATTTCGTGTGCACAATGTTCTGCGAGCATGCTACACATCATTTTAGTTTTAAATGCTTGCCCAGATAGGTAAACATTCATGACTTCCCACCACCAATCGACCCCTACCATCATCCTTATCTGACATACCCGTACTTCGCATTTCCACGAAACTGAGTCTATCGGGTGTTCTAAGGCCTAAAGCCAACTGAGATAATCCTAATTGTGCGTCGGTGCCTTTGGAGCCGAGGTCAATGAGACCGGTTGGCCTTGGATTGCCTATTTTGACCTCGGACTTTTTTACATTTTTGGACGCTGATGTCGAATTTCAAATCCATTTTGCACGCATCGTGTTATTTATGTTCATTTCATGTCCTGAAGACAACAGATGATTTTTTTTTGGCACGTATCTCAGTTATTACTTCCATCCGCTTCTATAGGAAACCGCGATTTCATTTACAGCTATTCCAACGTTCAAAGATCACGTGATGACAAGAATCTTCGATGCGTGCGAATCCCCATTCGCTAACAGTATACGTGAAATTCGGAATCAGTGCCTCAAAAACGGTATGAATGGTCCGAGCCCAGGTGATCCAAGGTCATTCAAGCTCAATGGCCTCGGTTGACCTTCAGAAGGCTTCGATGCACGACGAAGATTGTCTCAGTTGGCTTAAAGGACTAAGAACACCCGACAGACTCACTTCCGTGGAAACGTGAAGAACGGGCATGTCAGAATAGAATGGCATGGGTCATTTGGTGGTGGGGTGTCATAGCATTTGACCTTTCTGGTTATGCAATTTAAAACTACGCTCATGTATAGCAGGCACCATGGATAATGTGCACATCAAATTGTAGACGAATCGGACAAACTAAAAGCACGACCCTGATTCCACTTGGCAACACAAAATTTAAGATATCTCAGAACGTTTCAATTCTCCCAGAAATGCGTTTTGCGACCTTCATTGCCGGTACTTAGGGAGATACGGTGCTACATTTTTTTTTTGCAAAGATCACGGTGGACAGACATGGTTAAAACCGAAAATGTTCCATGCGGCCTAGATGGATCAAATCATCACCAAACAATGCTCAGTTATCAAGAATTACCTTAAAAAATCATCCCGATGTCAACGAAAAAATAGCATTAATGAAAGATGAAACATTTCTCTTTGGAATGGTGGCAATTGCACCTTTCTGTGACAAAGTCACCGAGTTATGGGCATGTAAATCATGTCAAGTCTGCAAAAATCGGTGATCTTTTATGAACTATAACTTTGACCTCAAAGATCACCCCGGGCCAAAAATTCCTGGCTGTTCATTTTTTGATAAGTGCTATGAGCGTACCAGATTTCATCAAGATCAAAAGGGGTCCGGCCAATTACTGCGCGATTTGACGTGGAATGAGCTAATGTATTTGTTTGTGACAAGTTTCCTTCCCTTAAACATGTTAAAAAACGCCGACCGTTCGCACTGATTGGTGCAGCTGTTTTCACAATAGTGCGATTAATGCAACTTGTTTCACAGTACCGTGCTTTGCCGAGGCTGGCCTTTACACAGGTTGAATGGTCAGCGCGGGGCTCTCCTCCCGCCCCCCACGTTTTAGTTTTGGCGCTCTTCAGATAAGAAAAAAACGTTGATCTGCTCGGGTTCAGGCTGAAATGTTCCATGCTATTTTGAAAGTAAACGTATAAAGTAACTTAAAAATTCACATGCGTCATTATATCTGAGAATATTTTGCGTTTGTTTCCCAATAAAGTGGCCAAAATATGACAACAGCGGGATTTTAGGCGGCTGCGCCCTTCCCCTTATTTGAAACGTCGTGACTGTGTGGCCCAGCAGCCCCAATACCCCCTCGTAGCTTCTGGTGACTTTTCTGCTAGGTTTTTGGCGTCTCGGACCGTCTGCCCCAGACCTGTCTGTCTGTCGGGGCCCTCTGGTGGTCTCAGGTTTCGTTTACAGTGTCAAGTGTCTCTCTGGACGTCTTAGGCGCTCCTTTGGCAGTTTCAGGGACGGGCAGTGCCTGGCAGCATCAGGGACACTCAAGCGATCTCGGGTTCCTTCCTGTCGTCCCTGGGGAATGTTTGCCCTCTAAGAAGTTCCTCACAGTAACAAGGACTCTGTATAAGTCTGACGTGACGGAGGCGCCTCTGGCAATGCGCTAGGTCCCTTGGCCGTTTCAAAAGCTGCCTGGACGCCTCAAGGCTTCGTAGTTTCGAAGGCCCCTCAGGTCGTCTCAGTGGACCCCATGTTGTCTTAAGTACTCCTCTTGTCTTCGGTAAACCTGTGTGCCGTCTCAGGGGCCCTCTGGAAGTAAAAAAAAAAACTTTTGTCGATTTCAAGACCCCTTGAAACGTCATGGGCCCTCTAAACGTATCCGGTGGTCTTCATGGCTATATCCGGGGTCTTCGTCTGTTGTTTGGGAGATATCTGGCAGTCTTAGGGCCCCTCTAGCCCTACCATGGACCTTTTTTGGTGCTTCAGAAGCCTCACTGGCAGTCCCAGGGGGACATTTCTGTACCAGGACGTCTAGCACACTTGGGGGCCCTCTGGCCGTCCAGGGCACCCACGCGCCTCAGAGGCCATTTGCCGTGTAGGGGTCCATCTTTCCGTGAAGGGGCCCCTGGATGTAGCATGAACCAATCAGGTTTTCAAAAAGACTAGTGTAGCCTAGTTCGGGTTCCTCTCGAGGCTGAGTTCACTGATAAATCCCTGTTCAGAGGGCCCCAATGGCTGGCCAGGTTCGCTTTATACCGCTCTAGAACCTTTCCTCAGACCTTTCCATGCCTGCAATATATTATGTCATGTTTTACGTTAAAAAACGCGGTCCGTTCGCGTAACAAAGGCAAATTTTAGTCATATTGACAACACCGCCGAACAAACCAACCAAGTTACATTTTCGTCAGGTAAGGTCATGATACCTTACCCTGAGATCCCTCAAGAAGTGAATCGCACCCAAAGCAACACATGACGTCACAGTTAATTGTCCATGGTGGAAAACAATGGACAAATTTGTGCAAACATCCGCCATTCCAATGCAGCAGCAGCTGACCTCCAACCCAGGTAACGAGATTACACTGCACAATTTAACCTAGAAAGTTATTCTAAAAAGCAGCCTGCGTTAAGAAGCAAGTGTTGTTAAGTGTTCTGTGATTATCACAAGACGTGTGGTTATGTCCGCTGCGCTATGATGAAGCTCAGAACTGCCTTTTTTTGGAAGGTATTGTATGGTTGTGTCCGTCGCACTATCATGAAGCTCAGAACTGCCTTTTGTTGTTAAATGTTCTGTGATTATCGCATGACGTGTGGTTATGTCCGCTGCGTTATGATGAAGCTCTGTACTGCCTTTTGTTGGAACGTATTGTGTGGTTATTTCCGTCTCGCTATCATGAAGCTCAGAATTGCCTTGTGGTAGCGTGTGTCATTATCATATAACCTGTGCTTATTTTCGTCGCGCTTTGATTGAAGGTCAGAATTGAAACTCATTGCCTTTTGTGGACATTCGTCGTCGGCACTCTGGGCAATGCATGGAATAAGTTCATAATTACAGTCGCCTGGTGTTTGTACCTGAGTCAGAATAGTCTTTCATTGGTTCTTATGTTCATCACAAAGTTATTTCCGAATTGCTGCTTAATGGATCAGTATTGATATCGATATTTGCAATTGCGCGGATACAATCCTCGTCATTTCGTCAGTCAGATTCTTATTGCTGTAGTGCGCGGCTTTTGTATCGGAGCTCGTTTTGTCTTGCCGCATCTTGCGTCACCACACTGGTTGATCTGACATGTACATATTATCATATCATGTGACTGTTGCACCTGACATCCCGCATTCAATTTTAACT